>JAMGZB010000007.1:1200000-1800000 GCA_024713795.1 Morchella sp. 2015-shanyang
TCCTTTATCTAAACGATGGTGGAGTGAGGATATCACAGAACATAGACGACATATGAAGAGTGCCTTAAGAGAATGGAAATTGGAAAGGTCTCCAATATTCCATCAAAGATTCAGATCGCATAGATCGGAATACTTCAAGAGTATCAGGAGAGCTAAAGAGTCCCATTGAAACAGCTTCCTTGAGAACGCTCAAGGAAAAGATATATTCACAGCCTTCAGATTCACCAATCCCAGAAAGACGGAACGTACACCACCACTCAAGAATGTTACAACTGGAGAAACTGCCACTACTTTTGTGGAGAAAGCCAATCTATAGAGAGCTGCTCTCTTCCCACCTCCCCCCATTTCACCTCAAAGAGATATCCAAATGCAAGGTGACAGGATACCATGGAAGGACTTAACGGATGATGAAATCAAGAGGGCGATTATGATTTCCCCCAACAAAGCTCCAGGGCCAGATGGGATAAACTTCAAATTCATTCAAGCATACCTAGCGATACCTCACTATTTCAACTCATTTTATAAAGCAACCATGACTGCTGGCTATCACCCACACATTTGGAGAGAGGCCACTGTTGTTATTATAAAAAAGCTCAACAAACCAGACTATTCGATTCCAAAAGCTTATAGGCCCGTCTCCTTGCTTAATTGCTTAGGCAAGATACTGGAAAAGATAATGGCTTCAAGACTTGCATACCTAGCGGAGAGATGCAATCTACTCCACCACTGGTAGATTGGAGGAAGACCAAAGAGATCTGCTGTGGATGCCTGTATGCTGGTAGCAAGCATAGTGGATGAGGCAAAGAAAAAAGGAAAAGTCGTTTCAGCACTATTTATGGATGTCAAAGGAGCATTTGACAATGTATCCAAGGACAGACTCATACATACAGTAAAGGAAAAACGCCTGCCTGCTCAAATAGTCAAATAGATAGAAAACCTCCTAAGCAACAGGAAAGCTTCGCTAGCCTTTGATGGGCAACAAGAACCTATGTCAACAATAACAACTGGAACTCCACAGGGAAGCCCAACATCACCGATTCTTTTTCTTCTCTACCTATCACCACTCTTCGATATTCTTCAACGCCACTTTCCTCATCAACAAATACCCAGTTATATTGATGATATTGGCATGATAATGGTAGGGAAAGATGAGAGCTCAAACTGCAGACACCTGGAGGGAATGGCACAGCTAGCTGTCACATGGGGTGAAGCTAATGATCTGGCATTCGACAACCCAAAAACAGAACTACTCCACTTCCACAACAAACGAACCACAAACACTACAGATACAGCCAAAGTTAGAATGCCTGATGGTACTTTGGTTGAGGCCAGCGATACACTGAGATGGTTGGGTGTTTTGTTTGATAGGAAGCTATCTTTCAAACATCATGTCAAAACTAAAGCGGCTTCAGCTATGAGACCATTTCTTGCACTCGCCAGGTTGGGAAATACAGAGAAAGGGCTAAGTCAAACAGCTCTCAGACAGCTCTATCAGACCTGCGTCACTACAATCAATGATTTTGGTGCAGAGGTTTGGTGGAATGGACAGATAGGATACAAAACACAGCTTCAGAAGATACAAAACAATGCGATGAGAAGGATCACTGGTGCTTTCAGAACAACACCAATATCAGCACTCCAAGCAGAAACTGCACTACTACCCATAGAGATCAGGCTTGACCTCCAACAACAGAAATATGCTCTACGCATTCTAAGCATGCCGGCCACCCACCCTATCAGCACCTTCAGCCCAGATTCATTTCCAAGTACACAGGAATCAGGAAGAGAGGAAGAACCTACAGCTACCCCATGGCACTCTACAGTTGCGAGGCCACAGTACCAGTCCAGATTGCACCGGATCCTAAACAAAGTCAGTGATTGGATTCAACCACAAAGTCTGGTGGAGGAAATAGATACCATTGCCTGTCCCTCATGGTATCAGAACATTATAGACATCCAGATTGATACGACAGATAAAGATACAGCAGCAAAAAACCATAGACAGACAACTCAAAGCAATTGCAACAACTTACACCGTTTGGTATTCTATTCTGATGGATCTCTAATGGAAGGAAAAACTGGAGCCGGAGTCGTTGGCATTAGAGGCAACGAAATAGTGGTGGAGCAATTCTACCACCTTGGAAAAGAGGTGGAAGTTTTTGATTGCGAACTTTACGCAATAGCTCAAGCTACACAGCTTGCCCGGAAAGAGATCAGAAATTCACATTACTCCACAGATGATGTCTGGATCTACTCAGACAATAAGGCGGCGATAAGGAGAATGAAAAAACCAGAAGCATTCCTAGGCCAACATTGGGTTCAACTAGCAAGATCAAACCTATTAGAACTTAAAGCGCAAAACATCAAAACACATATCTACTGGGTACCAGGACATATGGAGGTGGATGGCAATAAACATACAGACAAGTTAGTAAAAAGAGGGGCACAGGGTGAAAGGGTTGAACCAGATGCAAGGGTTTCAATCACTCACTTGAAGAGGAAAATCAAGGAGCGATTTATCGTTACTTGGAAGTAGAACTGGAAAACTATGAAGAAACTTGAAGGAAGGAGCTACAGAGGCGCACCTTCCTCCAAGATGTCGGCACCCCTTTCGTCGAAACATACCAAGGAAACTTGCAAGCACAATTACCCAAATGCGAACAGGTCACGGATACACCAAATCCTACTTATCCAGAATACCAACAGCAAATATTGATACAGTGGAATGCAGGTGTGGGTACTTCCAGAAAACTCCAACTCACCTGCTGCTTTACTGCAAACAACATCCACTACCAGAACTCAGAAAAGATCTTACCACCACAATCAAACCAATGCCACTCAACTGGATGACCGCCATGTATACAGACAAAGGACTTCAGGCAACCATCGATAAATTCCTTATACCATCTCAGATCGCCACTAGAAACTGGACACTAGGGGAGATGGATGGAGAGAGAGGAGAACACGTAGGATGGGGGAGACTTGAGGAAGAAGGAGATAGAGAAGAAGAAGGATAGTCACCAAGGTGCTTGCAACTATTGTTATGAGCTGGAATGGGGAGGACAACACGCATGATAACCTTGGAAGAGGGTTGATAGGAATACGGTCAGGAATGACCGTGATGATTGAGTTCTTTCTTTGTATGCAATATCCGGGTTCGGATGCAAGCAGTATGAGTAATAAATAAATAAATAAATATACCGTGTATTCCTTCCCACCATCTCCTCTATTTACATTACCAATCCATCACGCCGTAGAAACCCACAGAACCATATGACGACATCCCCTCCACCATTTATCCCTGCCTCGCTTAATACCACTTCAACCAACACAACCTTGCTTTGCCTACCGGGTCGTCGGAACAGGTGCCAAGAAGCCAGAACACAAATCAATCACTCCATAGAAACTTATAGATCCTAATGACGACACTTCTACCTTATCGAATCTCTCTCTTGCTTAAACTTCTGTTGTTAGTCATATCTGTTCTTCCACCACCACACTCTAGGAACTGCTGCCAAGATGCCGGGAAAGTTTAGGTCCCCTCCTAGGGCCTAGCTCCTGATAGGCCAAGGTTTCGAAGAATATTGATGATGGAATACTGGCAACTGCCGAAGTTCACGGCTATACTCTATATCACGGCGTGGAGAATGCTTGACGATGTGGCGGGAAGAAGGATTAGTCAGGGGTTTTCTACGGTGTTCTATGGGTTCCTGTTACAGGGGTTGTGTGAGTCAACAGGGCGTAGGTATTTGTAATCAAAGGATTTATTTGGGCTTCTAGGGGATTCTAGAGGATGAGTCAGTGACGAGAGTTTGGGGTTATATATAGGGAGGATTCCTCCTCGCTTGTAGAGTTTCTTTCCTTCCTTCCTTCTTCACGCAACCTTCCTGTCAATTTAGCTAGGACAAAGACTTCGGGCCTTCGAGCCAACCCTTTAGTCTCGTTTCGCTTCGTACCTTGTGACTTAAGATTACTTCGCTTCGCCATTGCCTTCCCCTCGGTCCACTTCCTCGCACTACCACACTTCGCCTCGCTCGGTATTATACCTTGGCACCCCTTGACTCTGTCCTCCCCTGGCTCCGTGATACTCTAGGTCACTCGATGGTTGCCAAGAAGGTTCTTTATATCCAGCATAATTAACCAAATATTCCACCTGCCATCCTTTCTTCCTCAAATCCAAAATTTCCTCCACCTCCCATTTGGTCTCTTCTTCGACTTCCACAGGCAGATGTGATTCAGCAATTTGTTGTGGAACAGGATTGTTGATCGCTGGCGACAGTAGCGAGACATGAAACCTTGGATGTATTTTCATAGAGGCAGGTGAATCCAGCTCGTATGTATAGGTGAGACGGAGTGATTGTGAACAGCAGAGCGGACGAAAACGAGGATGCTAGCTGACTCGAGGAGCACAGCTAGGCACGGCGAGGACACTAATGAGGACGACGAGGGCCGGGCGGGCGCAAGCGCAGGCTCCGGGAAAGCCAGAGGCAGAAGCAAGGGCACACGCAAGAGCAAAGGGCAGGAGGCAGAGCAGAACAAAGCAGAGCAGGGAAAGCGAAGACCAGATGAGGTCGTCGACAAAGATAGAGAAAGCTATAAGGGGCCCTCCTGCGAAGGCGAGTTTGGACGTGGAGACTTTGGCTATGAATAGGAGTATATTCCTATGTACCGAGATTACAGGAAGACGAGACGAAGAGAAAAGAAAGAAAGAACTAAAGGAAACCTTCCCCCGCACTATTTAACATCATCCCGCACCAATCCGCCAAGACCACATATCGTCATCCATAGAAACCTAAAGAATCCCATCGCACCCACACCTCGTATTCCTCCCCACCATCTC
Source organism: Morchella sp. 2015-shanyang (assembly GCA_024713795.1). Taxonomy (NCBI): domain Eukaryota; kingdom Fungi; phylum Ascomycota; class Pezizomycetes; order Pezizales; family Morchellaceae; genus Morchella; species Morchella sp. 2015-shanyang. The sequence goes on from JAMGZB010000007.1 coordinate 1,204,841, forward strand.
TACTATTTATATTACAAATCCATCACGCCATAGAAACCTAAAGAATCTAATGACACCATCCCTCCACCGCGCATCCCTACCCCGCCTAACACTCCCCCACCCGCCACCACCATGCACCGCCTACCGGACTACCGGGACAGATGCCAAGACGCCGGGACAATAGGGACCTACAATCCGTTTAACCCAATAGGGATCAATTTGCTTCTAGTCCGGTTTTTTGAAAGTCGTTTGGTCTTAATATTTTGAGTGGAGAGCCAGACAGTGTCGACGACAGCATATAGGGGTGGTGGGATTCGGTGTAGATTAGCCATTTCCTCCTGTATCTTCTGGGCCTTAAACATCTTGCTCTTCAGAAAATCAAAGACTTGTAACATCACCCTTGCTAACTCATTGGCCTGATCCTCATTCACTGTTCGTACATGTGGTAAGGGCCCAAACGTTATTTGAGGATGTCTTCCATAGTTCCCTTGAAAGAGAGACATATTAGTTGTTTTGGAGATATGATTATTAGTAGCAAACTCAGCAAAAGGAAGAAAGTCGGTCCAGTTATCCTGTTGGTAGGAGAAATAGCTATGTAAATATTGCTCAATAATCGCATTAGTTCTTTCGATTTGCCCGTCAGTTTGAGAATGAAATGCTATAGAATATCGAGAAGCAATCTCCAACCGATCATAGAGAGCTTTCCAAGACTCAGCAGTTAACTGCATCCCTCGATCCGAAATAATGGTTTCTAGTAGCCCATGTAACTTCTATACCTACTTGTCCCGGCGTCTTGGCACCTGTCCCGACAATCCGGTAAGCAATGCACGATTGTGTTGGTTAAGGAATTGTTAAGCGAGGTAGTGATAAATGGTGGAGGGGATTTCGTCATAGGGTTTTATGGGTTTATATGGTGTGATGGATTGGAAAAGTAAATAGAAGAGATGGTGGAGAGGAATACAAAGCGCGGTTGCGACGGGATTCCACGAGTTCCTACGGGCGGAAATACGTCCCAACGAGGGGGTGGCGGTGTAGCTTTGTTCCACAGGGCACAAAGTTATAGTAGCAATAGAGTAGGGCAGAGGGTCCAAAGGGAATCTCTGATGGCGACGTGTAAGTGGAGGTACCAGTAGATGACTCTTATCGTAGTCATAGAGGTAGGAGAGGTGCAGCGATACTTCCAGGAGAGGAAGTATGTATAGAGGACAGCGATAGTCACTAGTAGTGTAGAGACTATAAAGTATATTGAATACTAGTTACAGAAGACGTTGCGTGAAGAGAAAAGAAAGAAGAAAAATAGAGGAGCAGCGTTCTGTTCCTTATATCTTAACACTCTGCCCCGAGCCTGACTCATCCCCCCGCATAACCCCACTATGACTCACTCCTTCGTGTAACAGAAACCCATAGAGCCTATTCTGACTCACATCCGCCTCCCAATGCACAGTAATCCCAACCTTGCCAATCCTTCCAACCGTCCATCCGTAGCGTATCCATGAAAGTAGCTCCCCCCTTCAAGCGCGAGCTCCTGCGAGCTTTAACTCCTCCCGGTCCTGGCCTCTTCGGATATTGCGTATGGAACGTATCGACGGCGTCAGTCTGTTCTTGATAGTCCGCAGGTTCCCACGTGGGATCCGTATATCCTGTCCACTTAACAAAGTACTGAAGCCCTTGCTTTCCATGGTACCGTGAATCCAAAATCTCTTCAATCTCGAACTCCTCTTCCTGGTCAACAATAACGGGTGGCGGCGGCGGTGGTACTTGGCCTGCTACAGGGTCGACGGCGGCGAGGTCAAGCAGTGAAACGTGGAAGACGGGATGCATCTTCATAGAGCGGGGAAGACTCAGGCGATAGGCATAGGGGGATATAATCTCCTGAATCGGGAAGGGTCCCAGTCTTTTCCAGTCAAGTTTCCGTGACTTCCGAGCCGTACGAATATTTTTTGCTGAAATAAACACCATATCCCCGACCTGATATCGTGGGGCGGGAGTGCGCTTTGCATTCGTAGACTTCTCTTGTTGATCTTGTGCCGTCCTTAGTTGAGTTCGTAGATAATCGTGCAGCTCCTTCATTTTTCCTGCGAAATTATGAGCGTCAATGGCTGGTGGAGTATTTTCTGGCTTCCGGAGGTCTAAGGTAAATCGAGGATGGTATCCGTAGTTGGCAAAAAAGGGGGTAGCCTTAGTAGAGGCGGATACTTGATTGTTCGCTGCAAATTCTGCTATCGGTAGCCACTTCGCCCAATCGTCCTGTTGATAAGACACATATCCCCGGTGGTATTGCTCCATTACCGCATTCAGTCTTTCTGTTTGGCCGTCCGTTTCTGGGTGGAAAGCCGTCGACATCCTGGCCTCGACCTTGAGCTGTGTACAGAGCGACTTCCAGAATTTGGCTGTGAATTGCGTCCCTCTATCGGATGTAATATGTGTGGGTAACCCATGCAGCTTCCACACATGCTGTAGGTATAGCTTGGCCAGCTCTCCCGCATTAACGGTGGTATTGCAGGGTAGAAGGTGGCGCATCTTCGTTAACCAGTCCACAACTACCAATATAGCATCGTAACCTTCACTTTCCGGTAAACCAGTAACAAAATCCATGGAGATCTCTCTCCAGGGTTGTTCTGGGATCGGTAGTGGCCGAAGTACCCCGAATTTTCTATGTGTTATTGGCTTACTCCGCTGGCAGGTGCGGCAGGTACGAATATACTGGCCGATATAGTCACGCATGTTTGGCCAATAATAGTTTCTGCTGATCAGTTCGAAGGTTTTCTCCCTGCCGGGGTGTCCTGCCGAAGGGGCATCGTGGTGTTGTTTCAGGATTTCTAGCTTTAGCGGCATGTAATTGGGGACGTATATGCTTTCGCGGTAGAGAAGGCGACCCTCCACTTCGGTACACTCTGCCAAAGATATTTCCTTTCAGAGTTTCATATCCGTCTGTCGTAAGTCCAAAATCTTTTGCGGAAATGGGTCAGCTTGATATCCTTCATCGAACAATCTTTGTAAGGGGGCGTTCTTTTCAGCGGGTTCATTTGCCAAAGAACCCGCCAACAAACTTAGCTTAGGATCTAGGTTTTCCCTCTTCAGAACCGTCCGACTCTGGTGCAATAGCCTTTCGTCCCCTTCCCCAGGGAGATCTCCTGATCTCCTAGTCAACGCATCCGGTTTCCCACCCTGTTTCCCTGGCCTATATTTGATAACAAAATCGAAGCGTGATAAATATTCGGCCCATCGCACTTGTCTTCTATTAAGCTGCTTGGTCGACATAAAGTATTCAAGGTTTTTATGGTCGGACATAACCTCGATCGGATGTTTGGCCCCTTCCAACTCGGGTCTCCATTCCTCGAAACATCTAATTATTGCCAGTAACTCCTTATCGTAGATCTCGTAGTTACATTCCGCAGGCGTATGTTTTTTGGAGAAAAATGCAACAGGGTATGGTGCGGCGCGCCTTAAAGGTGACATAAATTGCACTACGAATAACTTTTTAACCAGACAGGATATCAAAAATCTATGAAGCCAAATTGTAGGTATAGGTATGATAAAGATTTTGGCTTCATAGATTTTTGATATTTTGTCTTATTAAAAAGTTATTAGCGATGCCATTTACCTGTTTTTGTATGTAAAAAGCGCCAAGACCTGGTGAAGTGGAACAGTATTATAAACATTTATACCCCTTCATTACAGAGTTGCGGCTAAGATAGCCATAAAGTAGCTGGATTACAATGCTCTAATTGGTTCAAAAGCATTCGGAGTAGCCAAGATTGTTCCAGCTGAAATACCGACATGTCACCTTTAAGACGCGCCGCACCATATAGCTTTCCTTGTTCATCGTATTGGGAGAGTACACCGCCGGCAACGTAGTCCGATGCATCTGTTTCCACCGTAATTGGCTTTTCGGGGTCAAAATAGATCAAAATAGGGGCGGTGGTAAAAGCCTGCTTCAGAGATTGAAAGGCAGCTTCTGCTTCCGAGGTCCATACGAAGAGGGTATTCTTCTTTGTCAATTTAGTAAGAGGAGAGGCCAATTTAGAGAAACCCAAAATAAAACGACGATAGAAATTCGCAAAGCCTAGGAATGCTTGCACATCTTTAACTGTCCTAGGGGTAGTCCATTCCTGTACCGCCGATAACTTATGAGGGTCCATGTGGATACCGTTAGGTTCAATAATCAGCCCGAGGTAGGTAGTGCTTTGGGTATGAAATTCGCACTTCTCCGGTTTCAGCAGGATCCCGTTCTTCTGTAGAACCTCCAATATCGTTTCCACGTGTTGCTCATGCTCTTCGAAAGAATCGCTGTAGATAAGGATATCATCCAAATACGCCGTACAGAATTGATCCAAATGTTCCCTGAGGCAATCATTAATAAAATGTTGGAAGGTGGCGGTGGCATTGGTCAGCCCAAAGGGCATAACGGTATACTCGAAATGACCATAACGAGTCCTGAACGCTGTCTTCCATTCCTCTCCCTCGGCCATGCGAATTTGGTTATATCCTTGTCTCAAATCCAACTTAGTATACCATTTCGCTTTCGAGAGGCGGTCCAGTGTCTCTCGAATTAGAGGCAAGGGGTATCGATTCTTAACTGTCAGCTCGTTTAGTCCCCGGTAATCCACACAAAGACGTAGAGATCCATCAGCCTTTTTAACGAATAGAACAGGAGCTCCAGCGGGGGATGAGCTAGCGCGGATGAAGCCCTTGGAGAGGTTCTCCCGAATATAGTACCTTAGTGCGAGCAGCTCATCTCTGGACATACCGTAAAGGGGGCCGAACGGGGGTTCTTTCCCTTCCTTCAGGGGTATCTTATGATCATAAGGGCGTCGGGGCGGCAAGTCTTGGGCGAAGGCTTCATCAAACATATTTAGTCGGTTGTGATATCGTTCCGGGATCCTCTGTTTCCACCCCTTTTCCGGTGTCTCTTGGAGCGCCTTCTCTATTTTGTATAGGGTAATACTGCAGACCTGTAGTCGTTTTCGGCGGGCGAGGCGACTAAAGGGAACGGGGCCGATCATATAGGTTGGGGGTTTAATACCGGGAATAATTTCAGAGGTCGTCGTAGAGTTACAGTTCTTTTTACAGAACTCGGAATCAAAAGCGACAGTATTATCCTTAAACTTCAGGGTGGCATCATGATATTGTAACCAAGGAATACCAAGGACTAGGGGGTACTGTCCCAGCTTGGTAACGAAAAGTGGAATTTGTTCTTGGTGGGAACCGATGGTAAGAGGAACGCGGCAAATTGAAGTAATTTGTCCTGAGGCAATGGTTCTACCATCGATGACTTCAAGTATGCGAGGGTTTTTTAGGGGAAAGAGTGGGAGTTGGTGATGGCGCGCAAAGGTTTCGTCAATAAATGCGAATCCCGAGGCTCCAGTATCGATCATAGCATAGGTGGAAATGGAGTCTTTATTGTTTGCAATGTTACAAGCTACAACTAAGTGGTCTCCATTTAACTCCTCCTCTGCCATAACCGAAACCGAAAAACCCGAAATAGAAAACGCAGATAAAGAAAAATCCTTTGAAGGTCCCTGGCGAGGGCCATAATACTGACCAGGGACTACTGAAAACCCGAACTACCAGAAGGAGAAATAACATCCGCAGAAGAAGAAACAGGGGGCTCAATAGGAGCAGCAGGGGGAGCAGATAGGGCGGCGCCTCTCATAACCGGAGGGGGGCCACGGGGGCGGTTACCTTGTGGGCAATTGGCAAAAACATGGTCGGGGGCGGCGCAGTAGGCACAGCGACCATTCTCCATCCTCCATTTTTTCTCCGCGGGGGTGGTTTGTCGACGGCCATGGGCGAACGTGTATCGTCCTTCTGGTGGCAGGCGGGTAGCGGGGCGGGCTTGGAGGGCCGAGAGGTCCATGGGAGCGAGGCCTCCTGGGGTATGTGATGGGTGTGAGGGGGCTGAGGGAGAAGCAAATTGACCCATTGGGTTCCTATTAGCCTTGTGGGCATCCTTCCTGGCCCGAATTCTATTATCCATGGTCATAAGCCTCCTCACATAGGCATCGAATCCCTCCGCAGTGGTGTCTTGGTAAATCATCGCGTCTTTCAAATCGTCAGACAGCCCGTTCTCCAAGGCATCCTTCTTGGCCTCCTCATTGTAGTCGAGTTGTCCCATGATGCGTAGGAATTGTGTAAGATAGGTGGCGAAGTCTCCTTTGCCTTGGCGAAGGGTTTGGAGTTCCCTCCTAGCGGTGCCCCGGGGGTCTGGGTCCCCAAAGGAGGCTTCCAAGAAGGTAAGAAAGGTGGCAACTGAGGCGAATGAGGGAGGGTCTTCAGTGGCCATGGAGATAACCTGGTCTAGGGCCTTTCCCTCCAATCGGGAGACCGCATAGAACACCTTGGCCTCCTCATTTAAAAACCTATCGTGATTAACCCTGAGCTTGGTGCGGAGGAGGTTAAGGAATCCGGGCAGCTCTTTTCGGACCCCACTGAACTTAGGGGGGTCTGGGAACTTCTCGGAGCAGAAAACTGGGGGCGGGGCATTAACTGGAGGGGGGGGAACTATTGGTGGTGGTGGTGGTGGTAGTGGTGGGGGTGCAGCCCGGGCCGCGACAAGTTAGAATTCCAGGCTGGTCACCCGGGCTTCCAAGGCATCCGTGTGGTTGTTGGAGGCGGTCAACTGGTCCCTTGCGGCATTCAACTCTTGTCTGGTGTGGGTGTGTAGGGCCCGGCTAGCATCTCGTTCTGCCTTCCATCGATCTCCTTCCCGTATAAGGATTCGGAGATGTACATAGTGATAGTGTAGGTCCTCCACTGCTTCGAACTCTGTGAAGGTCTGAGGAATTTGGTACTTGCCGTCGAGGGTGACCCCATCCACGATTGTGGCTGGGGGAGGGGGTGGCGCAGCAGAGGCAGACATGGTGCGGTGCGGTGTAGATGACGACGCAATGTAATCTCAATGAGGGGGTGGCGGTGTAACTTTGTTCCACAGGGCACAAAGTTATAGTAGCAATAGAGTAGGGCAGAGGGTCCAAAGGGAATCTCTGATGGCGACGTGTAAGCGGAAGTACCAGTAGATGACTCTTATCGTAGTCATAGAGGTAGGAGAGGTGCAGCGATACTTCCAGGAGAGGAAGTATGTATAGAATACAACGATAATCACTAGTAGTGTAGAGACTATAAAGTATATTGAATACTAGTTACAGAAGACGTTGCGTGAAGAGAAAAGAAAGAAGAAGAAAAATAGAGGAGCAGGCGTTACAGCCTTCCTTATATACCCAACACTCTGCCCCGAGCCTGACTCATCCCCCCGCATAACCCCACTATGACTCACTCCTTCGTGTAACAGAAACCCATAGAGCCTATTCTGACTCATATCCGCCTCCCAATGCACAGTAATCCCAACCTTGCCAATCCTTCCAACCGTCCATCCCTAGCGTATCCATGAAATATGAGTCTTGACGGACTGGTGGAGGATGATATTAAATAGGGGGGAGGACTTTTCCTTTAGTTTTTTTTTTTTTTTTTCCTCTGTCTCTTCTTCCTGTTATCTCGATACATAGAAATATACCTATCCATAGCCATAGTTTCTCACGTCCAAACTCGCCTTCGCAGGAGGCAAGCTTATAGTCCTCTCGACCTTCGTTGAAGTTGTTACCTAGTCTTCGCTTACCCTGCTCCACCCTGCGCCCCTAAACTCTGTTCTCGCTCGTACCTTTACCCTTACTCTTGTCTTTGCCTTTGCCGGTGCCCGCATTTGTGCTCATCTGGCTCTCATCGTCCTCGTCAGTGTCCTCATTGTGTAAGGCTGTGCTCCTTGAGTCACCTTGCATCATCGTTATTATCTGTTCTATTGCTCTCGACTACTCCGTCACACTACTCCAGGTATAGATGAGACAGATCCCTAGCATTCACATTCTTCATGATAGTGATAAAATGTTTCATTTTTATTAGCCGGTCTATTACCACAAGTATGGCATAAAAACTATTACTCTCTGGAAGTCTGGTTACGAAGCCTATTGTAACCGTTACGGGCATAGGAAAGAGAACTCGAAGACTGCAAGAGGAGGACCCTCCCTATATTACTACACTGCTAAAAGTCTCTATGTCCCACTGGGCACGCCAGAGAGGCATGGTGCTACCAGTATGGAGCCCAGTGCGGAGTTGCGGAATCTCTAGTTAATGAACCTATTTTCGACCTCAGAAATAACCCCCGGAGCGTCAAAGCGCTGGCACAATCGCCCAGGACACCGGTGGGTATATGAGGGGGCAACAGTGCAAGTTTGGCATCAATCAGACCATAATTGATCGAATGGCGAAGGCCATAAGAAAGCTTACTCTGGTGGCGCCTCTGGGGAAAGCAAGACTACCCGACACCTCCGGTACCGATCGTTAACAGTCCTAACGTTGAGCTACGCTCCTTGGTGATAGATAATGATGTCGGGAAAGAGTTGGCGAGCGAAGTCGAGTCTGATACCGAGATGTTATCAGGTAGGCTGACTCCGAGACTCCACATGACCGCTGACGAAGGCTGAGTGCATGCAGCAACGGAATGTAACATGAGGGATTTATAATATTAGAGGTCTTGGGTATTTAGATGGTGGGATAGAATTGGTGTTTGGGTTTCTTGGCGTATTTTCAGGGTCTTCGGGGTTTCGCACATATTTGTTGCAATCATAATATTTAGTCCGCAAGACATTGCGCGGGATATAAATACGGTATCATTCTCCGACTTTGTTGAAAACATCAGCGACGAAGAAAGAGTCTTATCAATATAATAACTATTGCTCTATACTACCATTGTTTGAAAGACTTTACTCCGTGAAACTTGAAGACTCCACCTCGAACCATCTTCGCACTTTGGAATCGTATTCGTACTGGAAGGACTAGCGTCAAGTGACTGAGATACTAGGCTGGGTTTAGACTGAGAAGACCTTATTCCTTTCTACCTTTGTGGATAGCGTTCTAAACTCCAAGCTCTATACTTGACTACTCAAGTTGTTCGGTGCGACGCCCTAATAATATGCCAATTGCTTGAATATAGAGCAATAGAGAGGATAAGCTACCATTCTATATCGTGTATTATAAACTCTTGAAGGCTTCCAGAGACTTAGAGATAGTGTAGTAAGCTTGAGCCAGTGTAACGATCCTAAGGATGGATAAGGATAGAAGTGGGAGAATAGGAGAACGCAGGGTATCTTCGATCACTGGCAAACCTCACTACATCATATATTGGAGTAACAATTGAACATCATATTGAATCATATGATCTCACTCAAATATTGTGATTAGAGCGTTAGTGTGATAAGATATGATCTATCGGTGCTCGGGCCCGTTTAGAGTGCCAACCTCCCCGTTTAGAGTCCCAACCTCCCCGAAGCCTCCCAGTCCTATGAAGCTTAGGAAGCCTCCAGGGGCTCCAGAATCTCCAAAGCATCCAGAGTCTCCGAAGCCTCCACCAATATTAACTATCAGCAATGACATCACGATGTCCATTTTGCGTACGGAGCTACGCCAATACTGGTAGTTTCGATCGACATCTCTCAAAAGGCCACCCATCGCGAACCCACGAATGGTACGATAGGCAGCTTTCAGGGACCCCCGTTGAGGGCCCGCGGAGCCTTCCCGAAGGCTCAGGAGGTCCCCCCGAGGGTGGACGTTTAAACATACCAGACTAAAGTGAGTCCAATACTGAATCGAATGATCATCATACTTTGGGATCCACATGGTTCAATCTAGCAACTACCATATACGAGGGTGCAGGGGAACCTCTTTTCACCACAACGGGATGTGATGAAGGCTCGGAAAGCCTTTTGATCTTCCCATGGCAGCCTTTCGAATCAGCAGAGGAATTTCAGTTATCGCGCTGGTTCCTACAATCGAATGTATCTCATGGTCAAATATACGATTTCTTCCGCACCATACACCATTTACAAGGCTCCTACAGCTTTGGTAGAGAATTCGCACGCCTCCTCGATGAGATGTCGTCTATGGAGGGGTTAGGAAAAGAGAGCTCGATACACTCAGAGGTCGAAATGGGCGGGCAGAAAATTCCTTACTACTACAGAGACCCTATGAATATAGTGTGTTTTCTTCTGGGACAACGTGCATTTACGGAGTCCTTGGTGTACTCACTTGCTATGGAATACAATGAAATAGGGGAGCGGATGTGTGGGGAGATGCACACGGCAGACTGGTGGTGGGAGATGCAGGTTCGCAACACTTACTTAGAAGGCTCAGGGAGTCTCCGCTAACCCCTCACAAATGTTATATAGAATACCCTTCCAGAAGGATCAACGGTGGTGCCAGTAATATGTGCATCAGACGGAATACACCTCACTAATTTCAGTGGTAAGAAGAAGGCTTGGCCAGTATACCTAACGGTTGGCAATATCGCCTCGGACACACGGAATAAACCCTGTAATTACGCGATCATACATCTAGCTCTACTGTCAGTGCCATCAAAGCTTGGAGTGTGTACAAATGAACGCCATTGCGAGAGCCAGATGGTCCTTCACCAGGTCCTCTCTGATGTTCTCGAAGGCCTTCAGGGCCCTGCGGAAAAGGGTGAGCTTATAACATTCGCTGACTTGGATGGCTATGTGCGCCTACGTTATCCAATACTATGTGCATGGATTGCGGATCAACCAGAACACGCCTCGCTGCTAAACCTCAACAATCAGGCCTGCCCTAGATGCGAAGTTGATTTCAAGAACTTGGGGAGCCTTCAAGAAAACCCGCTGTGCATTCAGGGGGAATATATCGAAATAGTAGAGTGTTGCAAGGAGGATACGTCAGTGTCCCGGCTTCTTGGCACCTGTTCCAATAGTTCGGTAGGCGATGCATGGGTATGGTAAATGAGGGAAGGTTAAGCGAGGCAGGGATGCGCGGTGGAGAAATGACGTTATAAGGTTCTTTGGATTTCTATGGCGTGATGGATTTGTAATGTAAATAGCGGAGATGGTGGGGAGGAATACGAGGTGTGGTTGCGATGGCATTCTTTACGTTTCTACGGATGATGGGAGGTGGTTTTGGCGGACTGGTGGAGGATAGTGTTAAATAGTGCGGGGAGATGTTTTCCTTAGTTCTTGCTTTCTTTTCTCTTCGTCTCGTCTTCCTGTTATCTTGGTATATAGGATTATACTCCTATTCATAGCCTTAGTCCCATGTGTCCAAATTCGCCTTCGCAGAAGGCCTCCTTATAGTTCTTGCTATCTTTGTCGACGACCTCATTTGGTCTTCGCTTTCCCTGCTCTGCTTTGTTCTGCTCTGCCCTCCGCTCCTGTCCCTCGCCGGGGCCCTTGCCCTTGCTCTTGTCTCTGGCTTTGCGGTGCATGTGCTTGCGCCCGCCCGGCCCTCGTCGTCCTCGTTAGTGTCCTTATAGTCCACGGCTGTGCTCCTCGAGCTACCTTACGTTATTGTTTTCATCTGCCCTGTTGCCCTCGGATACTCCGTCACAGTCAGATACAGTACCCGTTAAATACCTAGTGTTGAAATCCTTCAAAACTCTATACAATGGTTTGTGGGCCTTGCCGAAGGCTCAGGTGTATGATCTTCACAAGTCAGATATGTTGCATAATATTTATCTCGGCCTATTGAAGCATATGATGGAATGGATTCAATTGCCTCTGAAAAAATACAATCGGCTAGAGAATTTTGATTTTTTTTCCCATTGCTTTACCTGCTTTGTTGTACCAGATGAGGCTTCATCGGAACTACCCAACGGGCAAGAAAACGCGCTATCTCGGCCGGATAGTTTAGGAGTCTTTGCACGGTTCTTGAACCCCTAAAGCTTTCGCAGAGCAACTTCGGGAGATCCTTGAAGTGTGTTCGTTCACTAATCGATTTCCACTTGATGGCGCAGTGCACACTACACATACAAAAGAAACACTAGACTATCTTCAAGGGTATCTCGAGAATTTCCACAAGTATAAGGATTGTTTCTGGAATTTAGAGCCGATAAACGAACAAGGAAGGAGGCAAAGGATCGAACAAAGGCGCTGCAAGGCTCAGGAAGCATTGATAAAGGCCTGGCGGAGCTTGAGGAAATTCGCGAGGCTTCTCATTTCAACTTCATTAAAATGCATCTTCTTTCACACTTCCGGGGGTATATAGAGTAATTTGGATATATCCCAATGTTTTCAACCGATGTGAGCGAGTTAGCTCATAGGCAACAAATTAAGATAGCTTATGCAGCCTCCAATAAGGTCGACGCAACAGTTCAGATTCTCGGTTACCACTCAAGGCATATGGCTATAGAGATATGGGTCTTAAATCTAAAAGATATCATTGTCAGTCTTCCAGGACATTACGAGAGCCTCCCAAACCATTGAGAGAGCTTCCAGGGCATGTTGGAAGTATTCAAAAACGAGGACCCACAAAGGATAAACGAAAGATTTCTAGACAATGATCACCCGAAACCTAAAATGATGGCCCCGACGGTGGACCCCACATATTATCTGATATCGCTGATATGATTAAAATGAATAGAACAACACTAGTAAGAGCAGTGTCGGAATATGGTCAGAGCCTGAGCCAGGGAGAACATGGCTTATTGAGTCTTCTGGAGTACCCAGTAGGGTGCTTTAAGTGCCGACAGGTGCCAGTATCAATTTTTGAGAAGCCTGATAGTTACGAGATACATAATATACGGTGTACAGGAGAGGCATTATTTAGGAAAAGGTTGACTTGAAATGATTGGGCATGGATTAAGGTAGCCACAATGGAGGCCTGGGGAGCCTTTCAGGGACGCCTACCTGGGCTTGTACGAGCAATATTCAAGATACGTGACAGTATATCGACGGAAACATATCAGCTTTGTCTTATAGAGTTACTGGAAGCCAAGGATAGGGTCTTCCAGACGGCTCACACAGTCTTCTTAGAGCTATGGCGACTTCCTCGCAAAGGTTTTGAGTAGTTAATATCAGTAGTGTTTTGGGAATGGCTCATTTGTTTGAGCTGGGACAGGGTCAATGGCTTGTGAACACGAGGATAGATTTGAGAACGTGAAATGAGTTCGATATATAGTGATAATGTCTCTGGTGGCTTGGGGAAAGGTACAAGAGGCCTTCGTAAAGGCTCGAGTGACTTCAGCTGGCATAGAATGTATTTAGAATAAAATTAACATTATAATAAACGAAACAATATGATCTAGATCGGGGACTTATGAGAGCTCCAGAACCCCTTACAAAGGCGCAGAGGGCCAAAAGCTCCTGGAAGCGGCGGGGTAGCCATCAAGAGATGTATATGTTTTTTGGGTGAAAATAGGTTGTTGGTGGTGGCCTCCGAAACTTACTAATCAGCCTCTCAAAGGCTCAGGAAGCCCTCTGGAAGGCCTGGGAGGTAAGAAACAATTAGCGAAGTGTCAGGAGAGGTAAGGAGGGTAACAGAGGCTCAAGAGGCCCCCTAGAAGGCTCGAGAGGCCATCGGGAGGCTCGAAAGGCAACAAATGATTAGTGAGGTTATTATGAGAGAGGGGAGGGTAGTTGCCTTGGCAACGGCCTCCAGAGACCCAGTCAAGCCTCTGGAGAGAGTTTGAATCTTGCTGATGTGGGAGCGGGATCGAGACGTGTTAAGATATAATACCAAAGCGAAATGAGGCGAGATGAAGAAGGGTAGGGTAACCAGAAAGCAGGGGTGAGGCGGAACAGAGCAAAGGGGAATCAATCTACAGACAGGTAAATGAAACAGAGACTAAAGGGGTAGGCTACTAAGAAGCCCCGAGGTCTAGATTAACTAAAGAGACAGAAAGATTGCGTGAATAAGAAAGAAAGGAAAAAAAACTCTATAAGTGCGGGAGAGAGCTCCCTATATATAACCCCAAAATTCCTTCGCTGACTCATACCATAGAAACCCACAGAACCCCAAAAACATGCTTCTATTAGTAATACATGCATACCGTTGACTCATAACACCCTTGAACTGAAACCCATAGGACCTCATAGAAAAACCCTGACTAATCCTTTTTCCCGCAACACCGTCTAGTATGTTCCACGCCGTGATAGCCCTCTACCTCTGCTTCTGCCCTTGCCTTTGTCTTTGCCAGTGCCTGCCCCTACGTCTGCCCAGTTCTCGTACTCCCTTGTCAGTGTCCTCCTTATGCAAGGCTATACTCCTCAAGTTACCTTGCACCATCATTGTTATCTGTCACATTGTGCCCTGTCACTCCATCACAAGCTTGGAAATAGGGTTATTTTCCTATGTACCGAGATAACAGGAGGATAATACAAAGAGAAAAGGAGGAAAAGAAATAAAAGAAATATCTTCGTCCCCTATTTAACATCCTCCTCGGCCAGTCCAATATGACTCATATATTAGGTCATAGAAACTCACAGAAATACTTATTTAACCACATCTTGTATTCCCCCCCACTATCTTCTTACAACCTATTACCAATTGTTCCTGCAACTGAACCTCATGGAAACAAATCAACGACAACCTCACCTCATCTCATCTTATCTTCGCTTAATATATCACTAGCAATCACAATAGCACTACAACTACCTAACTATCAGGACTGATGCCAAGATGCCAGAATAGTAGGTTATTTCTTTATGTATTATATTAGAGTTCGGATACAAGTAGTATAAGTAATAAAGAAATAAATAATTAACAATGAAAAAAATTTAAACTTACCTTCAAAAGTGGCAGAACATCAATTCAAGTTTGTTATGCATTCCAGTATGGTAGCAGGTGCAATCTATCAATAATTCGGAAAAGGGCAGCTGCAGAAAGGACTTCAAAAAAGGAACAAATTGGGATGAATACAAAATAGTACTGAAAGGAGATTATTGACAACAGTTTGGCCCCATCTTGGCTGTCTTTGGAAAATTCTGCTGAGTCTTATTTTATTGAAGATAATCTCAAGGTTCATTAGTCAAAAATAGCAAAGCAGTATCCTTTGGACAGATGAAAGTTGTCAAATTCGCGACCTGTACTATTGTGACAGAATAACCGGCACGCAACGTGACAGATGATAATAATGACGCAAGGTAACTCGAGTAGCATAGTCTTGCACAATAAGGACATTGAAGAAGAGGGATAAGGACTGAGCAGGCACAAGCGCAGGCACCGGCAAAGGGAAAGGCAAGAGCAAGGGGATAGGTAGAGGCAGAAGAGAGCAGGAAAGCTACACTATGTAGGAACTCAACAATGATCGGAAATATAGTGATCTCAAGGCAAGTTTGGAGAGAGGTTTATGGCTACATGATAAAAATTTATTCCTATGTATCGAAATAACAGGAAGATAAGACAGAGAGAAAAGAAAGAGGAAAAACCTCCTCTCACTACTTAACACCATCCTCCACCAGTCCGCCAAGACCCATTCCCCCACCCGTAGAAACTTATAGAATCCCTTCAAATCCACACCTTGTATTCCTCCACACCTCTTTATCTATTTACATTACAAATCAATCATGTCATAGAACCTCCCAGAACTCATTGATGACACCCCCCTCATCATCATCACATCTCTTCAAGTTCCTCGCTTAACATGACCACAACCGTCGCGACCGCGCTTTCTCTACTACCGAACTGTCGTTACTGATGCCAAGATGCCAGAACAAACATATACCACTTAGTAGGGGAGTGCGCCAGTGTCTTAGCTACAGTTCCAAGGGCTCTGTCCTCAAAATGCTGACATGACCAACAGAGGAATGCTAAGCGAGGGAGGGATTCGACAAGGTGAACGTATTGTCATTAGGTTCTATGAGATTGCATGGCATAGTAGATTTGTAATATAATTAGAGAAAGTGGTCGGGAGAAAGACGAGGTGTAGACATCAGCAAGACTTTATTTGTCTACTGAGGTCTCCTGAGCCTCAGGAGACTTAAAAAATATCCAGGGGTCTCAGGAGACTCTCAGGAGACCTGGGAGACAGTTGGGGAACTCCAGTCAGAAGTTGAGTTTGCTGATAGATGTGAGGGATTTCTATGGGTTTCTATGAATGGATGTATGAGTAATAGTGGACTGGCGGAGGAGAGTGTTAAATAATGTGGGAGGATTTTTCCCTTAGTTCTTTCTTATTTTTCTCTCTGTCTCGTCTTTCTATTACCTCGACACATAGAAATATACTTCTATCTCTAGCCATAGCTTTACTTCTCAAAACTCGCTTTCGCAGGAGGCTCTCTTACAGCTCGCTGAATTCCCTCTTGGTTGTTTACCTCGTCTTCACTTCCCCTGCTCTGTTCTGTGCACTACCTTTGTCCTTGCCCTTGCCTTTGCCTTCATCGGTGCCTGCTCTTACGCCCATCTGGCTTCTTCTCTTCCTTGCCAGCATCTTCATTGTGTAGACTGTGCTCCTCAAGTTACCTTAAATCATCATTGTTATCTGTCACATTGCGACCCGTATAACAAAGCCATACCAGCGGTTAGAAGAATAGCTCTCACCGGGCCTGTTATAGGCTCAGAGTCATTGATAGTATCCAGCAGCTACAGTGATAGGAAAAGTACCTGCAGTGAGGATCGCCACCTGCTGCAAGTGTACCTACCTTATGGCCGCTAGGGTGGAGATCTATTTCATGGAAGGACAGGCTGACGAGTCTAGGCCTTGCCAGTAATTAGAAGACCGGCTAGGGAAAGGTCTCTAAGAGTCCGGGCATCTCCAATATCCCTCTGTGCAAAAGATAGCCCTGCTACAGGCAGCAGTAGTTATGCCAGGGAATAATCTACAATGAGTTATAGCTCTGCAGTCAACTTGGGTAGATCACCTGAGTGGAGACTCATTTAATGCAGGCCCGGAGCTGTGTGACAGCCAGGCTGCAGGTGATCCTTGACCCTGGCTAAGGGTGATTACTCTAGGACCGGAAATACCCGCTAGCGTTTAGAGAGAAGCCGGGTAGCGGAAAAATTAGTTCCGTTCCAAAAAAAGAGTTTTCACCAGAATTTAGTATGAGCGGAGGATTGCAGGAAACAGAGAGATTTGGAGTATAAGTGCTCGTCTCCATTTCCGCCCTCCTGTTCAAGTTTTCCTCATCATCAATTGTACAAGCGGAAGAAGACCCTTAAGATTATTCTAAGTCTACCCAGAAGAATCTTTACTCTCTAAATCCAACGGGCGGGGTCGGAGTTCTCGGACAAGAGGTTTAACCGAGGAGGAGCAGGGTCGGGCAGAGAGTCCACAGGGAATCTCTGATCAGGTTATGTAGACGGAGGTACCAGTAGATGGCTCTCACGACTGTCATAGGGTACAGGGACGGATATATATACCAGGCGCGGCGCAGGTTCGGGTACGGGTTCAGGTTCGGGTTCAGGTTCAGGGACGAGGCAGACAGGAGGGCCGAAGCCAAAGTAATATATTGCTAACAGAAAGAAGACGTTGCCTAGAGAGGCAGAAACATAGGAAAGAACGAGCCATATATATACAACTATTCCCTCATACCGATGACTCATACCATAGAATCCCATAGAAACTCCCCCGCTCCCGTGCCATGCATACTATTCCCAATAACCCCAGTTCTATCCCGATACTACTCCATCCTTCCTAGCGCTTACATTCTATTACCCGAGCTCCTTCCCAAACCATCACTCTACTTCCGACATCGACCGATACTATCCAACAACCCTGTTCCGAAGACGTCTTGGCGAGGGGCGAGGTACAGGGGGCGGAGCCGTGATAGTTGCCCTCTCATTAGGTTCGAGCTCCGCGAGAACTCCGTCAGGTCTCGGCTTGGTAGGGTACGCCTGGTGAAAGCGGGACAGCAGGCGGGGGACATTGGTAAGGTTCTCGGCATACTCCCACGTTGGTGCATCATAGCCTTTCCATTTAACCAAGTACTGCAGACGCGAATAGCGGAGACGGGAGTCCAGGAGTTCATCAACTTCCCATTCTTCATCACCGTCAACAATCACCGGAGGTGCGGGAGGAGGAATATGTCCTGGTAGGGGATCAATAGCACAAGGTTCCAGCTTCGAAACATGGAAGACAGGGTGTATCTTCATCGTAGGGGGGAGGTCAAGTTCGTAAGCATAGGGACTAATAACCGACTTAATCTTAAACCTGCCGAGTCGTTTTCAATCAAGCTTCCGAGAGGGTCTAGTGGTCTGGATATTTTTGGCATTAAGCCATACTTCATCGCCCACCTTATACAGAGGAGCCGGTACCCGACGAGTATTAGCATTAGCTTCCTGTCGATCCTGAGCATAGCGTATTTCGGCTTGCAGCTGGTCGTGAATTTCGGCCATCTTCTGAACAAGAGCATTGGTATCCTGAGGGCGGTCCGTAAGCGGAGGCAATGCCAGATTCTCCGTAAATCGTAGATCGAAGCCATAGTAAGCCATAAAGGGGGAGACCCGAGTCGTTTCCGAGGAGTGATTATTAGAGGCGAATTCGGCGAGCGATAGCCAGTCCACCCAGTCATCTTGCTGGTAGGATACATAGCTCCTCAGGTACTGCTCCATTACCGCATTGATTCGTTCCGTCTGGCCATCAGTCTCGGGGTGGAAGGCGGAGGACAAGGCAACATTAATCTTTAATAACTTGCAGAGAGACTTCCAAAACCTGGACGTTAACTGGGTACCGCGGTCAGAGACAATACTGGTAGGAAGACCATGAAGTTTCCAAACATGGTCAATAAACAGGCGTGCAAGGTCTTCAGAACCGGTGGTAGTATTGCAGGCAATATAATGTCTCATTTTTGACAGGCGATCAACTACCACGAGGATCGCATCTCTTCCCTTGCTCTCCGGTAAACCTGTAACAAAGTCCATCGAAATATGTATCCAAGGTCTCTGAGGAATTGGTAAGGGACGAAGAACTCCATAGGGGGCATGGCGAGAGGTCTTGCTTTGGCTGCAGGTATGGCAATTCCTAACATAGCGATCCACCGTATGGCGCATCCCTGGCCAATAGTACGATCGGGCTAGAAGTTGAAAGGTTTTGGCTTTCCCTGGGTGGCCTGCAGATGATCGCGATGTTATGCAAAGCAGGTGCAGAGTCGTATCATCCGGCACAAAGAGTTTTCCGCGGTAGGTCAGAAGGCCCTTCCTAGTTGAGCATTCTGCCAAAGTAATCTCTCGGGAGTGCCTGACGCCATCTCGGAGGAGTCCTAGGATCTTATTCGGGAATGGGTCAGTGATATAAGCCTGTTCAAAAAGTTTTTCTAGGGGTGACTGTCCTCGGACAGCCGGAATGGCTGCCAACAAACCCAGATTCTGGGACTTCAACACTGTCTGACTTTGCTGCGTCAGGCGTTCATCCCCCTCTTTAGGCAGATCTCCTGATCTCCTAGTCAATGCATCTGGTTTCCCCCCTTGTTTCCCTGGCCGATACTTAATCACATAATTAAACCGAGAGAGGAACTCTGACCATCGTGCCTGTCGCCGATTCAAATCTCTTTTGGTCATAAAATACTCCAAATTCGTGGTCGCCAATCACTCGATGGGTTCGGCGACGCCCATAAGTTCGGCTCTCCATTCCTCGAAACACTTGATAATAGCTAGAAGCTCCTTATCATATATCTCATAATTACATTCAGCGGGAGAGTGGGTTCCGGAAAAATAGGCTACAGGGTGTAGAATATTTTCATCACTGTACTGAGAGAGTGTACCGCCTGAAACATAATTCGAAGCATCCGTTTCCACAATAGCCCGGCGGTCAAAATCAAAGTGACGGAGAATCGGCGCGGTGGTAAAGGCGGTTTTAAGACCTTCAAAAGCTTCCTCGCAGATGGGAGACCAAATAAAGGGAACATTCCCTTTAGTAAGAATGGTCAGGGGACGAACAATACCAGAATAGTTTTTAATAAATCGTCGGTAGAAATTTGCCCAGCCATTAAACACCTGTATATCCCTAACATTTAGGGGGCGAGCCCACTTAACAATAGTTTCAATCTTCTTGGGATCGAGCTTCAGGCCCTCGGTAGTAACAATCATGCCTAGGTATTTCACCTCTTTGACCTGACCAGATTTCGAGAGCAATAAAGATCGGCATCGGTGAGGCGCTTGCAGGACTTGGTCGACATATTATGTGACTCCAAGTCCTCACTATAGATCAAAAATATCATCGAGATAAGCCGCATAGAAGCGATCCAAAAGGGCGGAGAGTATCATTAATAAAGATGAAAGACGGCGAGCATTGGTCATCCGAAGCATTACTTATACTGAAGTGACCGATGCGAACGCAGTCTTCCACTCGCTCTCCCTGCAACTCGACCAGATTATAAGCATTCTTCAGGTCCAACTTGGCATACCATTTGGCCTTGCAGAGCTGATTAAATGTTTCCTTAGGCAGCGGCAGCGGATAGCGGTTCTTAATGGTAATAGCATTTAGTCCCCGGTAATCCACGCAGAACCGGAGTCCACCACCAGGCTTTTTCATAAACAAAACGGGGGACCCAGCGGGGGAGGAACTTGATTCAATAAAACCTTTCTTGAGCATATCATTGATATACTCAATCAAGGCAGCCAATTCATCTCGAGACATACTGTACAAGGGACCAAAGGGGAGTTCTTTCCCTTCATGGAGATTAATGCGAATATCGTAGGGACGGTGGGGGGGCAGCTTCTGGGGACCTTCTTTCCCGAACCGTTGCCAAAAATGGTGATGCTCAGGGGGGACCAAGGTAGCAATCTCTGGAGGGATCGACTCGGTAGAGCCACCAAGAAACAAGGCATAAACAAGAAGCCTCGAGTGGTTTCGCAAAGGTAAGAATGACGACGATTTGAAAATCGTGATTGGCAGGGAGTGGAGATGTAATACCCTTCACATAGGCAGGGACTTGATCATCATTGCAACGTTGGAGACAGCGAGGGGACCCGAAGGTCAACGAATTATCAGCGAAATTTATAGCGACATTATGTCGGCGAAGCCAGGGGATACCTAGCACCAACGGATAATGCCCTAGGCGAGTAACATAGGCGGAGATTTTCTCAGTATGGCCTTGGATACGGAGGGAAAAGTGAGCAATATGAGTAATACTACCGGAGGAGATTTCTCTCCCATCGATAACATGAAGAGCACGGGGATTGGGGAGAAGAATAGTGGGGATTTCCTTGTGGCGTACAAATGATTCATCAATGAATGCAAATCCAGAAGCCCCAGTGTCAACAAGTGAGTAGGTTTTAACAGTTTTATTCTCATCAGATACGATACATGAAATAACAAGATGATCGTTATCCGAAACCTTCTCACCAGAGACACCAGAAGCAGCAGAAGCAGACAAAGAAAGAGGAGGGACCTGGCCTAGATCACCTAAGACAGGTCCTCGTGAAAACCCGACTGATCCGGGGCAACAGCAGAAATCGAACCAGGAGAACCCAAACCCAAAGAACCAGAACCAGAAGAAGAAGAAGCACCAAAAGGAAACCCAAAAGCATACCCAGGAGAGGAAGAAGGACGAGAAGCATTATTAATAGCAGGGGGCGCGCCGGCCCCAGACATAACCGGAGGTACACCGACCTCAGAAGTAGCAGCAACACGAGCGGGACGAACAACAGGACGAGCAGGACATTCAGCGGCAAAATGCCCAGGACCTCCACAGTACATGCAGAGTCCTTGAGCAGCACGGCGGGCACGTTGGGCGGGGGTAATAGGGCCACGACGTTGAGGGCGGCGAACACCAGAAAGATCCATTGGTACCGCACCACCAGGGGAATAGGAGGGGTGAGGAGCGGAAGCGAGCGGGGCAGGAGCAGAGATATTTGGGAGCTGAGGAACAAAGGACATGAAGAAAAGGGGCTGAACGGTTCTACATGAAGGCCCCGCAGTCTAATATCCAACTTCTGGAGCAGGAGGACGTATTCGGAGGTGGAGGTCGGAACATCATGGTGGATCATAGCAGAGCGGAGCTGTGACGGATTGATTGAGGACAACAGGACGAGCGAAAACGAGGATGCTAGGTGGCTCGAGGAGCACAGCTAGGCGTAGAGCGAACACCAAAGAGGACGACGAAGGCTGGGCGGGCGCAAACACAGGCACCGGCAAAGCCAGAGACAAGAGCAAGGGCAAGGGCACAAGCGGGAGCAGAGGGCAGGAGGCAGAGCAGAACAAAGCAGAGCAGGGAAAGCGAAGACCAGATAAGGTCGTCGACAAAGATAGTGAAGACTATAGGGAGCCCTCCTGCGAAGGCGAGTTTGGACGCAGGGACTTCTGACTATGGATAGGAGTATATTCCTATATACCGAGGTTACAGGAAGACGAGACAGAGAGAAAAGAAAGAAAGAAACTAAAGGAAAAATCCCCCTCCGCTATTTAACATCACCCTCCACCCTTCCGCCAAGACCACATATCATCATCCTTAGAAACCCATAGAATCCTCTCGCACCCACACCTCGTATTCCCCCCCACCATCTTCATTATTTACATTATAAATCCATCACGCCATAGAACCTCCTGGAATCTCATAACGTCATTCCTCCATCGCACATCCCTCCCTCGCTTAACCTTCCCTTAACCGTAGCAACCATACATCGCTTACCGGATTGTCGGGACAGATGCCAAGACGCCGGGACAGATTAGGTCCCCTCCAAGGGCCTAGCTCCTGATAGGCCGAGGTTTCGAAGGATATTGACGATGAAATGCTTGTTGAAGCTCGGGACTATGTTCAAGATCGCTTGCTGGCTGCCATGAGGGTTCCTCATATCCAACATACTTAATCAAATATTCCACCCGTCGTCCCCTCTTCCGCGAATCCAATATTTCCGCTACTTCCCATTCCATCTCTTCCTCAACTTCCACTGGTGGGGGTGGTTCGGTCATTTGTCCTGGAACAGGATCATTGACCACCGGTGACAAAAGCGAAACATGAAAAACTGGATGGATTTTCATAGAGGTAGGAAGAGTAAACTCATAAGCATAAGGACTCACTATTCTTTTAACGGAATACGGACCAATCTGCTTCCAATCCAGCTTTTTCGAGAGTCGTTTGGTCTCAAGATTTCGAGTAGAAAGCCAGACGGGGTCACCAACAGCATATCGCGGTGCCGGGGTTCGGTGTAAATTAGCCATCTCTTCCTGTATCTTCTGAGCCCTAAACATCTCGCTTTTCAGAAAATCAAAGACTTGGGACATTTCCCTGGCCAACCCATTAGCTTGATCCTCGTTCACGGTTTTTCCATGCTGTAACGGTCCAAAGGTCATCCGGAGGTGCCTTCCATAATTTGCTTGGAAAGGAGACATATTCGTTGTTTCGGACATATGATTATTGGTCACGAATTCGGCCATTGGAAGAAAGGCAGCCCAATTATCCTGTTGATATGAAACATAGCTGCGCAGGTATTGTTCCATAATCGCGTTAGTCCTTTCCGTTTGTCCGTCAGTCTGAGAGTGAAATGCCGTGGAATAGCGGGGAGCAATTTCCAAACAATCACACAACGCCCTCCAGAATTCAGCCGTAAACTGTGTTCCCCTATCCGAAACAATAGTCTCCGGTAGCCCATGTAACTTCCATACCTGTTCCAGGTATAGACAAGACAGATCCCTGGCGTTAACATTTTCGGTAGTGGCGATAAAGTGCTTCATCTTGGTTAACCGATCCACGACCACAAGAATTGCATTAAATCCATTGCTCTCCGGAAGACCAGTTACGAAATCCATCGTCACATCCGTCCAGGGGCCCTTGGGTATCGATAGAGGACGTAAGACTCCTTGTAGAGGATTATGATTTACCTTGGCTCGTCGACAAACGTGGCAATTTCGGACATATCGGTCTATATATTTCCGCATGGTCGGCCAGTAATAGTCTCGACTCCGAGTCAGGAGCTCCAATGTCTTCGACCGTCCAGGATGTCCAGCTGAGGGTTTATCGTGGTATTCTCGTAGTAGATAGAGCTTAAGGTCATCATAGTCGGGAACATAGAGCGTATTCCGATAGAGCAATAATCCCTCCTCGCTTTCCTTGCACTCTGCTAACGAGATCACTTTCGATTGTCGGACGCCGTCTCGAAGAAGGGACAAAATTTCATTTGGAAAGCTATCACATTGGTAAGCTTTGTTAAACAATTCCATCACAGGAGACGATCCTTCAGCGGGTTCATTTGCCAAAGAGCCCGCTAACAAACTTATCTTGGGATCCAAATTCTCCTTCTTCAAAACCACCCTACTCTGTTGCTCCAATCTCTCATCCCCTTCCTTTGGTAAATCCTTCGACCTTCTCGTCA
This sequence comes from Morchella sp. 2015-shanyang, assembly GCA_024713795.1. Lineage (NCBI taxonomy): Eukaryota > Fungi > Ascomycota > Pezizomycetes > Pezizales > Morchellaceae > Morchella > Morchella sp. 2015-shanyang. The sequence goes on from JAMGZB010000007.1 coordinate 1,228,856, forward strand.
ATATATCCACCTTCCTTCCTTGTTTCCCCGGTCGATATTGAATAATAAAATTAAAACGGGACAAGAACTCCGCCCATCGTGGTTCGACGCCGATGAAGTAACTTATTGACATAAAGTATTCAAGCGCGATCCACAACACTCGACCTGAACCGAGTTCGCTTTCTAGATGAGGTCTCCATTCTTCGAAACAACGAATAACCGCTAGCAATTCCTTATCATATATCTCATAATTGCACTCAGCCGGCGAATGCGTTTTTGAAAAGAATGCTACCGGATGTAAGATCTGTTCCTCATCTCGTTGGAATAGAATCCCCGCTGATACATAATCAGATGCATCGGTTTCCAAAATAAACTCCTTCTCAGGATCAGGGTGCATCAATATCGGGGCAGTGGTAAAAGCCGTCTTCAATTTCTGGAAAGCCTGCTCCACCCTCTGAGTCCACATCAGCAAGCTTGCAGTTGTCTCTACAAGATAACCTCCGCCTCACAAGAAAGTTGTTCTTCACAAGAAACCTCAAGGCCCAGGGCGCTGGACGCCGCTTATCGCCTGGAGGCCAGAGTTCCCTGAGATGCATCCTAACACACCACCTCCTCAGAATCTCGCCAGGGCGGAGACCTAAGCTCATGCCCGAGCCCTGGAAATTCTTGAGAGGATCCTATTACCACCATCTCCTGATGCAACCATCTCGCCAGGGCGGAGACGCCAAGCATTATCGCCTCGAGCCCCTGGAGCCCCTGGAGCCCCTGGAGCCCCTGGAGAGCACCCTACCACTACCACCTCCTGGCGTAACGCTCTCGCCAGGGCGGATGCGCCAAGGCTTATCGCCTGGAGGCGCTAGGAGCCCCTGGAGATGCATCCTACCACACCATCTCCTGGCGTAACCCTCTCGCCAGGGCGGAGACACCAAGCCTTTGCGCCTGGAGCTCCTGGAGCCCCTGGAGAGGATCCTATTACCACCATCTCCTGGCGCAACCCTCTCGCCAGGGCGGAGACTCCAAGCCTTTACGCCTGGAGCGCCTGGAGCCCTCTCCACCTGATTATTCTCCCCACCCCTCTCAAGTGTACTATTGCTCTGAGAGCACCCACCAGTGCTCTGGGGGCATTCATCAGTGCTCTGAGAGCATTCATCAGTGCTTAGAAAACCAACTTCAAGCTAACTATTCAGCTAAATTCATTCCATGTACGCAAATCAATCCTAGTATTTACAAGCCAGTTTCCTCCATCAACTTCGAATAGGTGAGCCATTCCCAATATGCTGCGAATATTCACTACCCATACCCTATTTCTTGAGCGTCTGGAGACTCTTGGGAGGCCATGGGGGCTATCGGGAGTCCCAGCATTCCTTGTTTCCAAAAGCTCCACCACACACGCCTATGGACGCCTCTATTATCACGGTTTTGATTATAGCCTCTAGCCTACCCGAAGACGCCCTCTCGAAGACTCCCCAAATATGCTCTTCTGATGATATCAAGAACCCAAATCCAATCGCTCCTTACTCCCCGCTTTCTGAATACTACATCTCCTCAGACAAATAAGATGATGAAACTCATATACGCCTGGTCTTTGAAAATGGGTATAGGCACCCGCAGACACCTGAACCTTTCCACACGGTACTCACTAACGCTTCTCCCAGCTTCCGCAAAGCTCTCAAGGCATCCCAGATCTGCTGCATATTCTCTCACAAGCCTGACCAGTGCCATTCTACTCATTCTAAGCAAGATCCGATATCATAAAGTCGTTTTGATTCTCGCGATGGATTGCAGAGCTTCCGTAATGGGAGTCGAGCATCGATAACAGGACGTTCGCTAGGTAACCTTTTCCGCTCCTCGGTCTCGAGTATCTCAAGTAACTCCTGTAGGTTGTCGTGATGTCTCCAGAGGCTATCACCACTACCCTCCGGAGTCCCGACGATATCTTTCGCGCTCAATATTCAGATTCTAGTGCTAATCGTCCCGCCATAGTCCAGGATTTGGGTCGCCACGACCTTATTCGACGCTCTATACGCTGCTTTTTGATCAGATATGGGCGAAGCCGCCATATCTGCGAGAACATCGAATGCTACCAAAGCGCTCCACATACTCCCTATAATGTGTTAGCAGGTGCAATTTAGTGAAGTTGAAGCGCGACCTTTCACGGATCTCGTGAATCTCCAGGCAGTGGTCAGCCTGAGCCTTCAGTCTGCTGTTTCGCGCTCGCCCGCTTCCTCAGATCATTCTTCGCCCGCTTTGTCACAAACTCAAGGAAGATATCCTCAGTACTTGTGGAAGTCCTTGAGATATCCCTCAGATAGTCTAGGTATCCTCAGATGACTCCCATACTGCGCCATCAAATGAAAATCTATCAATGAGCGTACACATTTTAGCGCCTTCCCAAAGTCTGCCCTCACAGCTGCGCACGGGTCCCTCAGAGCAACCGCGAGTGCCCTCAGGACAATCCGTCCAAGATTCCGTGATCTCCTTTCTGCCATTGTGTGCCGCTCAGAAGCGCTTATTTGGTACTCGCAAGCCCACGGTGATATGGTAATCGACGCGTTCTCATTTAACGCTGCCCAATCGACATGCTTTGAGGAACGCCTGAACCCACTCCATCATGTGTTTTAATAAGTTTCAGATATATGTTGTGCAGGATATCGGGCTTGTTGAGGTCAGAGCTGACCCCAGATATCCCAGAAAGCATCAAGAGTGTTTTACGGACTTCGACATAGCGTATTGGACTGCTGATGTGTTGCCGGTTCCCCTAAACTCCCTAACCATATCCTGATAGCTTTGATGATCGCGCCAGTGATATCGCCTTCCCAAGGCATTGGAATTCTACCTCACATCTAGGCAGGCAGTAGTTGCTGATATTTTGCAGGATGCATGTCGCTGATCGGCAATCCAGCTGCATAGACCGAAGCAGAGGCGTCAGAGCCATCCGCAAGAGGCCATCACCTCTCCGTCTCAGATCTATTCAAGCTCTCGAAACGCTATTGAGAGCAGAATTTTGACTCTGACGGCGGAGCAAAGATATTGGCATTCGCTTCCTCATTTGGAGGCACCGCAACAACCCCAGTGAGAATTAGCGAAACCTGAGGCTTGCCCGCACCGAGGAAACAATATTACTAATCGTCAAATAGACTGGCCAGCCTTCTTTGTTTCCACTAAAATTTGTCAGGTGTGTACCGTCCGACGCGCATATGATAGGAATTAAGGTAGATCCTTCCCAGAGATTCTGTTTTTGCATTAGCGGTGCTCGTGACATTAGCGGTGCTCTCAAGATTAGGGAGTTCTCACCTGTGTCTCCAACCACCAGTCTGCTGTATGCATTTCTCCATACATCCTTTCCCCTGACTCGTTATATTCCATCACCGGCGCGTACACTAAGCAATTCCTGAATGCCCGCTGGCCAAGAAGGAATCGCACAATTGTTAACGGGTCGCGGTAGTAGTACGGGACCATTTGCCCCCCTATTTCAACCTCAGAATGTCGCCAGCTCGATTTTCCCAGATAATCATTCATTTCGTCCCAACCTTCGTGATAAAGCCCCGCCGCTATAGGAAAGCACTGCCCATTGCTTACTGGGGCATGAAGAAAGAAACTGTCGATGTTGCTTTATGACGCCGGATAGTATGAAGTAGCAGAATCCGAAATTCAGATGCTGAGTTGAAGGTGCCACGGTCTCAAGAAGGCCTTGAGCACTGGGCAAGATACTTTAGAGACGAACAAGCCCTCCCCCGCACCTTCATAAATAGTTGTTGTGCAACCTCTCCCCTCATTGTCCTCCGAATCCTGCATGAAAGAGGGTTCGGATTCGAGATCCGAGTCGGCTTGCCCTCCGCAGTAGTTGCTTCCGTTTTCTGGGTCATCAGCACTATCTTGGTAGTCTTTGGGACTAGTTAACTAGCTCTCGAACTCAAAGAAATTTGACTGTTCTATGAACCATTCATCCGCCTTGCTGGGGTGCGCAGAACGGAGATGCTTATCAAAACCTGCTGAAGTGCTATAACATTTGGTGCAGAAAGGACACATAGACTTCATCGCGCAGTGAATGCTCTGGAGGCAGTCGGGAGTGCTCTAGTGGCAGTCGTTAGTGCTCATGAGGTGGAGTTTTTACCTTACCCCTGCAGCTATCCCTGCCGCCAAGACATTGATAGTTTGTTTGCCTCCCACAGACTTCCAGATATCAAAAACATCACATCAGCGTACCAGCAAACACTATTGCAAACAATGCCTTCTCTGAAAGCACCCGCCACTGCCCTTGCAGACTCCAGACCGCCTTAGGGCATTCCCGACTGCCCTAGGGGCATTCGGCACTGCTTGCAGGCAATGGCGAAACCCGTAGAGCTCAATTGAACCCTATACTATGAAGATACTCCAGCATGAATCGGCAGCGCCAGGAAACCAACGACACAGTGAAGAAGCCGCTAGTGGCATCATATGTTAGATATCGCATATTGGGCGAGGGTCTGGGAGGTAAGGCCTCAAAGACCCGGAGTGCTTCCTAGAAAGATCAAACTGAGCCGAATCCGCGACTCTACCACTACTCACCTCCAAATCACCACTTTCAAATCACCGCTTAATTCATCGCTCCGATTCACCGCTTAATTCATCGCTGATTCAAGTCATCGCTGATTTCAAGTCATCGCTTTCGATTCACTACTTTCAATTCACGGCTTTCAACTCATACCAACCAAGATGGAGTTTACTTCCATAAATAAGGTCCAGTCCCCCAATTCTATAAGCATCTCATCATACTCATAGCTATCTCAGACAGGAACTCCCAAAGAACCATCAAAGCACCACCGCAATCCTGAAAGACTCAGAGTAACCCCAAGGACAGCAACAGCCATAAACGCAAGGACATATACGATGTAACTTCATCCAGCGACGGAAACTGCTCCTATCCTTTATCAACCAAGAAGGCTGGGCCCCACGCCAGGAGAAAACGGATATCAGGCGTTCCAAGGCCAAAACCTAGGCTAATTAGTCCTGAACTTACCCAGCCAAATATAGCAGCTGAGAGTGAAGTTGAAGAGACTCAAACGTCCGAGAGTTCAGATTCTGAGTTATCAAGCCTTACTCCCATGAGCAGCTCTGATTCGGAATCTGTCTCCTCCGCCCAGAAAGCAATCGCCTGGAAAGCAGCCGCCTGGAAAGCAACCGCCAGTGCCCAGAAAGCCACCACCAGCACCCAGAAAGTAACCACCAGTACCCAGAAAACAACCTCCCGGAAAGCAACCTCCAGTGCCCAGAAAGCAACCGCCAGTACCCAGAAAGCAAACCTCAGTGCCTCCCAACGCATATCAAAAAGGTCCAGAATGAGCCGCCTTGCACAGAAGTCTAAAACCACCTTGGGCCTAGCCGGTACGAGCAAGGTCTATACTACTTTCCACAACGACCTCACCGCGCGCATGATAGCCACAGGTTGGGTGAACAAGACCAAGTCTGGTATGGTCCAATTCAACCAGTTATGCAGCTGGCTTATAGCCACCGAGTTTTTGAAACACCTTGCCCCTATATGGAGGGGTGAAGAAGGCCCTGCTAAGAAAGACCTGTCGGATGCCCTGAAGTGGCTCATCAGTGACGTTGGAACCAAGGAGAGGGGTCTAGAAAGAATGGTACGCGCGAAGTTTAGGCCAGGCATAATACCGACGATTTAGCCTCCGGAGGAAGAGATCATCACAGTCCCAAGCGACAATCGCTGGTGCCCCTGAGCAATCCCGACCCAAAGCATTACGGTAACTCAGAGACCCTGATTTTTATGGAGGCCACCACCCCAGTGTAACGCCTGAATACTTCTGGGACGACGAGCAATGAGCCTTAATCATGTGATCATGACCGAACCCACCTTCAATGAGCTTTGCAGGGTAATACTAAAGCATACCCCAGCGGGTAGGGTTATCAGGTCTATCCAGGGAGCAATGGAGGATGCCCCTGAAGGGCAGGCCCCGAGGAGCGTCCAGATCACCGACAGCGAGGAGGTTGAGTGTTGGTTGCAAGACACCAAGGCTAGACCCCGCAGGATACTGGCCATTCTCCACAGGGCAGGCACGGCTTACGCCGATGGTCTAGGAGACCCCACCCGCCGCAGGTCTTTTCCCCACATACAGGAGGAGGACTACACTCTCGTCGACCTGCCGGCAGAAGATACCGAGTTCGATCCAAATGTCAGGGTCACAGCCACCGGGCGCAGGATACAGTTGCCCCGTAGCGACATAGGTTTCCAGAAAGTCCTCCACGAGCTCATAGTACGTCGGGATAGGCAGCAGGGCGGCATCGACCACCTCACGCCAGTATACCTTCGGAAGTTCCCCTTAGGAGTTGGGTCCTGACGACCCGGATTTCTAGTTAGAAGATCTGACTCACGAGATAGCAGAATGGAGAGCAGGTAAGGAAAAGGCTAATGCGAATACTACTGAGGCAAGCTAAAGATTGTTATGTTTCCTACTATATTTAGTGATGCTTTGTTGATCCGTTCTCTGCTCCAAGGGCATTCGTATTTGTTGTTAAGAAGTTTTGCCGCCCCGCTATCCTTCCCGGAGGCTTTGTTTTGTTTCATGTTAGCATTATCATCTAGGCAAGCAATAAATTTGTTCTTGCACTCCAGAATCAATGCGCTTCTGCAGCAGTCGCGAGTGCTCCCAGTCAGCGATTCACAGTGCCCCCAGGTGTCATGAACAGTGCTCCCTGGGCAGTGAGAAGTGCTCGCAGTGAACAGTGCTCCCGGGCAGAGAGAGTGCTCCAGGGTAGTGAGCAGTGCAATGAGATGAAGTTAACTTCCGAAATGATAGTATGTGACGACGCTTAATTCCATATTAGGCTAGCGGAAAATTTTCACGCCAAGAAAATAGTCTACTAACCTCAAGACTTCCTTTCAGGGCACAGCTCTGCTCAGTAAGCACTCCAACACCTCCTGATAATCAAGATGCTTCAAGAAGAAAGCCTCTTCCCATCAAGCTAGTGGAGGATCCCAACGCGAATCATAAATCCACTCCAGACCCTCCCTACTACTGGTGGAGTCTTAAATGAATCAGATCGTATCACCGAATTGAATGATGACGGTTCAACCACAGACTTCGATGATATACCGGAGGTGCCACTGATGGCGCCGCCACCGGTGCCTCCACCAGTGCCTTCACCTCCCAAAGGTGCTCTGCGTAGTGGTTTGCGTAGTCGTGACAGACAGGTATTATTCAACATTCCGGAGGAAGATCAAGGGAATGCAGGGTCGGATATCGAGGACCAGGAGGAAATCCTCGAAAGACTCTTCTGGCGACGATACCAACTATTCACAGACTCCACAATCAACCCGACATCAAGAAGTCAAGTGGCGGGCGTAAGAGGCCCCATCAGCACTGGCTACCACTGCCAAGACACCGCAACTACGCCAAGAAAGCCAACGGCAGCGTGTAATGGTAATTGCCTCATCGGACGTTGAATTGTTCAGGTTCGCGATAGTAGCCATTCCTTCAAGCTGCCTCTTGCTAACTGATAAGTGGGTGGGGACGCAGAAAGGAAACCGTCCCGGCGGCTAAACCCATGAGAAACCGAACGAGGATCTGGACGCCCGGATTCAGTACAGAGAGGGCAGAAACATCCGCGAGCCGGTAGCAGGGCAGAGCGCAGAAACATCCGCGCGTGCCCCGAGAGCAGTGGGCAAAGCGGCAGAAACATCCGCGAGTGCCCCGAGAGCAGTGAGCAGAGCAGCAGAAACATCCGCGAGTGCCCCGAGAGCAGTGGAGAGTGCATCACGGAATGCCGCTGCTGCACATAGAGCACTAACTACTTCTTTTTACGAGCCGGACTCTGAATATATGCCCCACGCCGCCAACCATGCGGTGCCCCGAGAGCAGTGGGGAGTGCATCACGGGACGCCGCTGCTGCACATAGAGCACTAACTACTTCTTTTTACGAGCCGGACTCTGAAAATATGCCTCCCATACGCCAATCCAGGAGTGCTTCTAGAGCAATGGGGAGTGCCACACGAGATATCGGGCCACGAAGATCACTTACCTATAAGCTGGACCCTCAATGTTCGTCCCCAAACCAACCATATGATGAATGTCGGAATGAGAGTACGGAATCAGGTTATCAGCAGTGGTCTAGAGAAGAGGAGCAACCACCACCATCATCAGGGCAACCACCATCATCAGGGCAGCCACCTCTGCCCGGATATGAATCTCCACCTGCCTCTGGGTATATTGACGAGAGCTCTCAGGACATTCCCTCCCAGGTTCGTCAGAAGAAGTAACTCGAGGAGCAGAAGACACCCCCGTGCAGGCTCAGCGAGTCGAACGAGAATGCAGTGTCCTAATCGGCGAACATACTCTACTCCAGGAACCCTTTCCGAACCCTGCGAGGCTCTCGTCTCTGGTGGTGAATATGTGGAGCAAGGCTAGTCGTATTGTAGGTTGCACGCCAGAACTTGACGAGGCTATAATTAAGCAAGTGAGTACACCAGGGGCATTCCTCAGTGCCCTGAGGGCACTGCCCAATGCTTTGAGGACACTACTAAGATGAAATAGGTCAGGAGCGTCCACTCCCGTGTCCGCTCACATTTGATGAGCGAGGTCAAAAGCCGGATCGCCGACGGAACCATTTATGGGTTTTCAAAATTCGCGATGTCAGATGGAAGAGCGGCGCGCGTGAATTTTCTCCTGCAAGGTGACCGTTTCATTAGCCATCCAGACCACTATGAGGTACGTTTTTGCCCATAGAGCATTCGGGAGTGCCCAGAGGGCATTCGGGAGTGCCCAGAGAGCTTTGAGGAGTGCGCTGACAACCTTAGACACATCGCTGCCGGTTTCTGGCACCAGAGATCGTGGACATTCTTTATTTCAAATTCTTCGACGGTATCAGGATGCGGGGGGTTAGAGACCCTGAGTTTTTAGAGCGGATAACACCTACTCTGATTTGTCTGATATCTACGGCGATCTGGCATGGAATTCGCGCCTGGTCGACGGGGTGGTATGTGAGACCAGAGCACTTTCAATCTCAGAACGAGACAGTCGTGAGTAAGTAGTGCCCTAGTGCCATGAGGGCATTCACGAGTGCTGATGGTACTAGAAACATTCACGAGAATGATGAATACATGGAGGGCTTGTAGTAGAGTGAACCAGGAGGCTGTTTTGGATTTGATCAAGGAGAATCTTCGAGATAAGGGAAGAAACTAGCCATAGTACAGCAAGCCATTTGACTAACCTCAGTTTCAGATACGGGAAGTGAAGGGGGTAATCCTGGAGGTTATACCCGTAGAGGGGTTGAATGAAGATGATGATGCACTTGCCGCCGATCTGGCAGCATTCCGGAAGGCTCGGAAAACAATCAGGGTAGCGCCCAGGCCCGCGGAGTCCTTGGATGACGGCGAAGACGATGATTCGGTGATCGACGCTCGACTCAGAGGCGTAGACCTCAGCTCTACCGTGAAGACGATCTTGGAGGAAGATGAAGGGTGATCTGCGCGCGATAGGCAATTACCTGTGGTGATACGGGGTACTATTATTAGTTCATATCTATCTTTAGCTGGATTTAGTAGTATAGTAGTATGAGATATCAATAAACACAGCTTTGGAAGTACCCTGGGAGCACTCCCGACTGCCATGAAAGCACTGGCGACTACCTTTAGAGCACTAGCGAATCACCAGGCGCATACACCAGGACAGAATAGGGGGTGCCAGGAGATAATATAGTGCTCCAGGAGATAGTAGAGTGCGCCAGGAGATATTATAGTGCCCCAGGAGATAGTAGAGTGCGCCAGGAGACAGTAGAGTGCCCCAGGGGATAGTAGAGAGCGCCAGGAGATATTATAGTGCCCCAGGAGATAGTAGAGTGCGCCAGGAGATAGCAGAGTACCCCAGGGGATAGTAGAGAGCGCCAGTGTGACGATAGCGCCAAGGCCAAGAGACGATAGCGCCAGAGATGATAGCGCACGGGCGCCAGGCGCTGGTGGCGGAAACCGTCCTCTGGCGGAGCGCTTCCTTTCCTGGAGACGCGGGTTCTGCTTTCCAACGCCTGAGCGCAGGGACGCTGTACAAGACTCGGAGAGACATGTGAGTTGACGATTCAAATCGCATATGCTTTTATTGGTTGTAAGAGGCCAGCCACTTTTAATAAGCATAAATAAATCGTCGGTAAAAATTGGCAAATCCAAGGAACTCCTGTACCTCCTTAACGGTCTTCGGTGCCTCCCAATCCACTATCGTTTGCACTTTGGCCGGGTCCATCTTCATCCCTCCTGGGGTAAGAATCATTCCGAGATATTTAGTCTCTTGTACACTAAATTCGCACTTTTCCGGTTTTAGGTGGACTTCATTGGCTTCAAGAACTTCCAATACCTGTTGTACATCCTGTTGATGTTGTTCAAGGGTCTCCGAATAGATGAGTATATCATCCAAGTAGGCCGTAGCACATCGATCAAGAAAAGGACGAAGAATATCATTAATCCAACGTTGGAAGGTCGCAGGGGCATTTGTCAGCCCAAAAGGCATTACCAAGTATTCCCAATGTCCATACCGCGTTCTAAAAGCTGTCTTCCACTCGTCCCCCTCCTTGATCCGAATCTGATTATACCCCCAACGCAAATCCAACTTTGTAAAATAATTAGCCCTTGACAAATTGGCCATAGTCTCTGGAGTCAGAGGAAGAGGATATCTATCCTTGACTGTGATAGCATTTAACTTTCGATAATCCACACACAGACGCAAAGATCCATCCGCTTTCTTCACGAATAACACAGGAGCTCCAGCGGGAGAGTTACTGGATCGTAGGAAACCTTTCTTCAAATTGTCGGCTAAATAATCTCTCAACCCTTTCAACTCCTCCCTAGACATGCTATACATAGGGCCAAAAGGTAGTACCAAGCCCTCCTGAAGTTTAATCTCATGGTCATAAGGACGATGCGGAGGTAACTTCGAGGCATTGGTTTCATCAAAGAGTTGTCGGAAGCGTTGGTAATCCATTGGAATCGTTCCATCGGGATTGACAGGCATTTCCAGTATCCTGTTAACAGCATACAACGTGGTTGAATAAATTTGAACAGTCGGATCTTGAGAGAGTTTCTTAAACGATCGAGGCGTAATAGCTGAAATATGAGTAACAGGCCGCTCTGGTGGTGGTGTTGAAATTCCTCGGGCGACAATAGGTTTGCGGTTGGCTATACAATGCTCGAGGCATACTGATGACTGGAAAGGAATCTCATTCTTCCCGCTGTCGATAAGAACCCCATGTCTTCTCATCCAAGGTATCCCCATCACAATCGGGTAATGTCCCAACTTAGTAACAAAGAAAGGGCATTCTTCTACGTGTCCATTAATTTCTAACTCCAGCGTCACCTTTCTTGTCACTTTTCCTGATTCAATAGGCCTCCCGTCAATTACATCAATTCCCCTTTCAGTCCTCAAATTCTTCATCTTAAGTTCATGACGGCGCACAAAGTCTTCATCTATAAATGCATATCCCGACGCTCCAGTATCAATCAAGGCATAAGTAGGTACCATAGATTTTTTATTTTGAGAAATGGAACAAACTACAATCAACTGATTCCCATCCATCTCCCCTTCTGATACTGAAAACGTAGAAATAGACACCTTAGAAAAAACCTTGGGAGGTCCCTGGACTATGCCGCTTAGTGCAGGGACAAATCTTTTAACTCTTCATCTTCCGATACCACCTCCTCTTCTTCTCTTTCCTTCTTTGCCTCCAACAATGCCCCCCTCATCCTTGGTGGCGGTGCTCTTCCCGAGGGCGCAGACTTACAATCTCTAACCAAATGTCCCACTCCTCCACAATAATAACACCTATTCTCAATTCGACGGGCCTCTCTCTCCCGAGGGTCCGGACGACGACGACTATTAGAAAGATCCATAGGAACGGCTCCCCCTGGTGTATACGAGGGATGGGCTGCTGGTGTTGCATTCTTCGGGGGTAGAGGCGGTGGTCCTCGTACGACTGGGGGTGCTGTTGTTGCTGCAGGTGAGCGAGGAACAAAAGGACGAGGAGCTGGGGCACTGGGAATCTGAAATCTAAACCTCCCCATCCTAGCCTGTAGCGCCCGTTGCTTATTATCCAATCGTTGGAGAAGTAGCCCGCAGTCCTTAATCGTATCCGGAGTTTCATTTTGTATCATCAGGGCCATCAGGTCCTGGTTCAATCCCTCCAAAAGGCATTCAATCTTAGCAGCCTCGTTGAACTCAGAGTCGGCAGCATAACGCTGGAACTCCGCAAAGTATTCGGAAAAGGTTCGTTGACGTTGTCTAATTTCCCTAAGGTTTCGAGCAGCAGTGGCCGCCCGATCCGGATCTCCAAAAGCATTATTCAAAATTTCAAAAAATTCCGCCATGGAATCGAGAGCGATTCCCTCATCCGTAATGTAGGCCAAAAACTGATCCGCCGCCGGTCCTTCCAGCCGAGAAATGGAGTACGCTAATTGTTGTGCCGAAGTGGGAAACCGGTCGAGATTAGCCGTAAGCTTAATCTGTAGCTGCCGTTGGAACGTCCGGAGGCTTTTACGATCGCCCTTATACTTCTCCGGGTCAGGAAGCTTCTCCGACTTTGACTTAGCTAAGTCGTCATGGATCTCTCCTAGATTCTCTTTGATCCCTTCCTGGAGCTTCTTGATCTTAGTTCGTAGTCCCTGAACTTTCGGAACTCGCCCGGCTTGTTCGGTTTGCCAGGTAGAATGGTGTTACGCATGAGAACACGGAGACAAGCGAACAAGAGAAATGCAATGACAACCGAGGCGGGAACGAGAACGAAGACGAGGGTCGGCGATGAGTGAGTTAACCGAGGAGCAGGGTTGTAGGGCAGAGAGTCCAGATGGCTTCCCTTACAAAGACGTGGAGACGAAGGTACCAGTAGACGATACGTACTACGGTCATAGGCTAGGGCAAAGCGAGACGGGGCGAGACGAAGCGAGGCGAGGACGAGAACGAGACAGAGGCAACTACGAAGCGAGGAACTATGGAAGACCCAAGGGGGTCTTATCGAAGACTATGGTTATGACGTAATGTATTCAGAACTTAAAGACACAAGACGGAACGAAACTAAACCGTAGGGTAGATAACAGGAAGAACACGTAAGGAAAGAAAGAGAAAGAAAAGAACAAAGGGAAGGTCGTAACAACACATATATATACCCATCTAATCCCTGCACCTTCATGACTCATAACCTCGTGTAACGGAAACCCATAGAAACTCCAAGAACCCAAAAGAAAACACCGCAACCGAAAACCCGTTCCCAAGTATCCTTCCTTCCTGCACAATCCGTGGTACGCCGTGATAGATTAGGCCCTCCTTCAGGCCTAACTCCTGGTAGGCCTAGGCTTGCGTGGATATATACCATGGAATTCTCTGACCAAATCGGGAGCGTGCTCCAAGTTCTCCGGGGGTTGCCAGGATGGTTCATCGTAACCCAAATACCGAACCAAGTATTCCAACCTTCCATGTCGTCTGCGTGAATCCAGGATTCGCTCCACCTCCCACTCCTGTTGGCCTTCAATCTCTATTGCCGGCGGCGGGGGCTGTAGCTGACCAGGGACCGGGTTGCTGGGCGCAAGGGACAATAGCGAAACATGGAACACTGGGTGAATCTTCATAGATACGGGCAGATCGAGCTCATAGGCATAGGGGCTAACCATTCGCTTAACCACATAGGGGCCGATGCGTTTCCAGTCGAGTTTCTTCGAGGGGCGCTTGGTCTCAATGTTCCGGGTGGAGAGAAAGACCTCGTCTCCGACAACATACCTAGGGGCGGGAATCCTATTCCGATTCGCTGCGTCCTCCTGGATTCTCTGGGCTCGAGCCATCTCATCGCGGAGAAAATCGTAAACCTGTGCCATTGTCCTTGCCATGCCATTGGCTTGGTCTTCGTTGGTAGTCTTCCCATGCTGTAGTGGGGCAAATGACATTCGGGGGGTTCTTCCATAATTAGCCTGGAACGGGGACATCTTAGTTGTCTCGGAAACATGGTTGTTCGTCGCGAATTCCGCCATGGGAAGATACTGGGTCCAGTCATCCTGCTGATATGAAACATAGGCGCGAAGGTATTGTTCCATAATGGCATTGATCCTTTCGGTCTGCCCATCTGTCTGAGGGTGGAACGCGGTACTATAGCGGGGAGCAATCTCAAGACGGGAACATAGGGCCTTCCAGAATTCGGCCGTGAACTGTGTGCCACGATCCGAGACGATGGTTTCCGGGAGTCCATGGAGTTTCCAGACTGAATCAAGGTACATGGCGGCTACGTCCCTGGCGTTTGCTTCCTCGGTGCATGGGATAAAGTGCCGCATCTTCGTTAGACGGTCCACTACGACCAAAATTGCATTAAAGCCATTGCTCACTGGGAGTCCGGTAACGAAATCCATGGATACGTCGGTCCACGGGCCCTTAGGTACAGAGAGCGGTCGGAGGACACCTTGCAGTGCATTGCGGGGGGCCTTGCTACGGGAGCACACATGGCAGTTCATTACATAGCGATCAACGTACTTCCTCATATTGGGCCAGTAGTAATTGCGGCTAAGGAGTTCCAGGGTCTTGGCACGGCCGGGGTGTCCAGCGGAGGGCTTATCATGGTGGTCCTGTAATAAGCGAAGCTGGAGGTCGTTGTACTCGGGGACATAAATGGCTTGACGATATAGGAGGAATCCGTCCTCCGTCTCGTTGCATTCGGCCAAAGAAATCTTCTTCGAATGCTTGGTACCCTCGCGGAGCATGGACAGGACCTGGTTTGGAAAACTATCTTCTTGGTAAGCTTGGATCAACAATTCCTTCACGGTGGGCATTCCTTCAGCGGGTTCGTTTGTCAAAGAACCCGCCAACAAACTTAGCTTAATCTTTGCTTCCAAATTCTCCTGCTTCAAAACCACCTGCGATTGATGTGTCAACCGTTCGTCTCCCTCTTTTGGCAAATCTCTTGATCTCCGGGTAAGTGCATCTGGCTTCCCTCCTTGTTTCCCTGGCCTAAACTGAATCACAAAATTAAAGCGGGACAGGAATTCAGCCCAGCGAGTCTGACGTCGGTTTAACAACTTCGTGGACATAAAATACTCCAGGTTCCTATGGTCACTCAGAACCTTAATCGGGAAACGAGATCCCTCAAGGTTCGCACGCCACTCCTCAAAGCTTCTAACCACTGCCAGTAATTCCTTATCGTAAATCTCGTAGTTGCATTCCGCCGGGGAGTGTTTCTTGGAGAAGAATGCTACCGGATGCAGGAGCCCATCGTCACCGTACTGTGACATAATGCCAGCAGAAACGTAATCGGAGGCGTCGGTTTCCACGATGACCTCTTTCTCAAAGTCGAAGTGGGCGAGAATCGGGGCTGAGGTAAATGCATCCTTAAGCTTCTGAAATGCCTCCTGTGCCTTCTGGGACCATTCGAATTTTACGTTCTTCTTGGTCAGGGCGGTAAGTGGGGACACAACTCGAGAGTACGCATAAATAAACCGTCGGTAGAAGTTTGCGAAGCCCAAAAACTCCTGGACTTCCCGAAGCCTAGTGGGTGTTTCCTAGTCCCTTACTGTAGATACCTTGCTGGGGTCCATCTGGATACCTTCTGGGGTCACAATCAACCCGAGGTATTTAGTCTGCTGGACGTAAAACTCGCACTTCTCCGGCTTGAGGTGGACGCCATGGATCTGGAACACCTTGAGAATTTCCCGGACGTGTTGCTTATGTTCCTCTAGGGTCTCGGAGTAAATTAATACATCATCGAGATAAGCCGTGGCGAAATTATCCAGGTAGGGACGCAGCAGGTCATTAATCCAGTGTTGGAAGGCGGCGGGAGCATTGGTAAGCCCGAATGGCATCACATTGTACTCAAAGTGGCCATAGCGAGTCCGGAACGCAGTTTTCCACTCATCGCCCTCCTGTATCCGAATCTGATGATATCCCCAGCGAAGGTCCAACTTACAGAAGATTTTACCGGAGAGGCGACAGGGTTTCGTGATCAGGTGTGACGGTTCTTAACCGTGATCTCGTTAAGTTTCCTATAGTCCACGCAGAGACGAAGGGAGCCATCGGATTTCTTCATTTAACAAAACGGGCCCCAAAGAGGAGACTGAAAGAATGGATTTAACCCTGACAGTTCTCCGTAATATAATCCCTAAGAACAGTAGTTCCAAACGACATACGCCGCATAAGGCCGAATGAACCTTTTCCATCCTGGCGACTATTTTCAAGTCGCAGGACGGGCAAGAAGGCGGTGGTTTACTTTCCTGAACAACGACATAAACTTTGGAGATCCCGCAGATGGGCAGGGTGTCCTGACCTGTCTTTTCCAGCAACGCTTCATCAAGACGGATCGGCGCAGAAGAGTTTATTCTGTCTACACCGGCGAGACTTCCACGGCGTGACGCCCCAATAGCCGCTATCTGACGACGCATCCTGATACGCGAACCTAAATTCCTTTACCGTGACAGAAAGATGCAACCGGAGAATTCTGGACGAGAAATCAGAGTCAAGATGATCTTATTCGCCTCGGCTCGATAGAAGCGCCATTCTCATCCAGTGATACCCACGACTAATGGGTAGTGTCCTACAATTTAAAAACGGCGCGTTTCCTGCCCATTTATATCCAACTACCTTAACCATACGCTGATTTTTTCCTCGATTCCACCAAATTGCCGCCGACACCTCGAGCAGACGTGACTTCTTCAGGGGGACCGGGGACAGACCATGCTGCAGAACGAAGCCCTGGTCGACAAAAGCATAGCCCGAGGCACCTGTGTCTATCAGGGCGTGGGTGGCAATGGGGACGGCGGATTCCTGGGCAACAGAACACGAGACAACTAAAGATTCCTCAGACATCCTGTCTTCGGAGACGGCCGCAGCGGAGAGGACAAAGGTGGGTGGCGGGACTAGCCCCTTTGGTGTGCCAATTTCTACCAAAGGGGCTGCCCTTTTAACGCCGGCTTGGTGGTCACCTGTTTAACCTGTTTACGCCATTGTCGGCAGACGGGTTCCGCAAGACGAAATGTAGATAAGCCAGACGGGCGGGGCACTGCCTTGCTTCTGGTTACATTAGTAGCTGAGGCGGCGGCGAGATTGCTAATAGAAGATCGGCGCTGGCGCTTCTCAGGCAGGCGCGGTAACGAACTCCTCCTTCAGCCGAGTGAGGCGACTTCTTCCTGGAGGTCCTCAACGACTCGGCTGATTCCTCCCTGGCCAGACATGCGGTCCAGAGGTCGGGCGGCTTTATCCTCGGCCTCGAGTTCGAGCTTGAGGCTTCAATAACCTCTTCGCGCGACGATGGCGTAGCTTCCTCGGGACAGCAACGACGACAGGCGGCGAGAGCTTTCAGCGATGAGGTAGGGCTGTGAGCCAGATCCAAGTCTTCTCAACAGCGCCGGTTTCAAGAATCCCCAGCCTTTGCAGGCGTGACAGCATCGAGGGGCGGCCGATGACGCGAGAGCGGGGTCTCTGAGACCACGGATGATGGCTTCAGAGTCGTGGGCGGGAGGTAGCTGCCGGTGGTGCCCGATGGAGTTTTCGGCGCAGGGCAGAAGGGTTTTACCACGACGGCGCTGGCATGGGAGAGTACAGACATGGAGGCGGACGGGGGTCCGAACCAAGGCAGCCGAGGCTTAACCAGTGGGACTGCGGACGAGGCGGAGGTGGCAAGACTCTTCCTCTCCTAAGAAGACTCCACGCCGAGAAGACATTGGAGATATTCTACGACATCCCACTAAAATCGGCATAGTAGTGACCGGGCGAGTGGGGTGTAGGCCGGGCGAAGGACGGTTTTAGTGTTACGGAAAGAACACGGAGACAAGCGAACAAGAGAAATGGCGACACAACCGGCGGAACGAGAACGTACATGGGCGACGATTTGAGTTAACCGAGAAGATTAGGGCAGAGAGTCCAGATGGCCTCTTACAAAGACGCTGAGACGGCGACAAGTAGACGATACGCATTACGCAGGCTAAGAAACAGACGTAGTATTTAAACGAAAAGGAAAAGGAAAAGGCAATAAGTCGGTGACGAGAACGCAGACAGAACTACGAAGCGAGGAACTATGAAGACTCCAAGGGTCTTTATCAAGACTAAGGTTATGACGAATGTATTCGTAACTTAAAGACACAAGACGGAACGAAACTAAACCGTAGATAATGCGAAGAACACGAAGCGAAAGAAAGAAAAGAAAAGAACAAAGGGAAGGTCGTAACAACACATATATATACCCATCTAATCCCTGCACCTTCATGACTCATAACCTCGTGTAACGGAAACCCATAGAAACTCCAAGAACCCAAAAGAAAACACCGCAACCAAAAGCCCATTCTCAAATATCCTTCCTTCCTACACAATCCGCCAGACGCCGCGATAAAATGGCTACGACTGATACGCTGACCTCGATGCTACTTTTTCGGAGGAAATACAGACGCATTGTTTCGCTTTTTCTGCAGATCGCATCCACCCAAGAGCCGAAATACAAAGAAAGCTGGAGGCTTTTGATGAGCTTTTGATAGTCAAATGCATCGGTGGCAGTAGTCATGAGCTGTGGGGAGAATCTCATGCCGCTGGTCGAAGAAAGAGCTGGCTCGCCTTTAGTGTGACGGATTGATTGAGTGACAACAGCGACGAAATAAAACGAGGATGCAGGGCTCGAGGAAAGACAGAAAGGTAGATAACACCAAAGAGACGACGAAGGGCGACAAGAAACACAGGCACCGCAAACCCAGTAGACAAGAAGAAGCAAGAAGCACAAGCGAGCCGAGAGCAGGAGGCAGAGCAGAACAAAAGTTAGAAGACGGAAAGTCAAGATCAGATAAGGCCGCCGACAAAGATAGTGAAGACTTATAGTGGTTTCTCTCAAGGCGAAGCTTTGGACGCATGACTTCTGACTATGGATAGAAAGATATTCCTATATACCGGCTACAAGACGAGACAGAGAGAAAAGAAAGAAAGAAACTAAAGGAAAAATCCTCCGCTATTTAACATCACCCTCCACCCTTCCGCCAAGACCACATATCATCATCCTTAGAAACCCATAGAATCCTCTCGCACCCACACCTCGTATTCCCCCCCACCATCTTCATTATTTACATTATAAATCCATCACGCCATAGAACCTCCTGGAATCTCATAACGTCATTCCTCCATCGCACATCTCTCCCTCGCTTAACCTTCCCTTAACCGTCGCAACCATACATCGCTATCGGATTGTCGGACAGATTCCAAGACGCTGCGACAGGAGCTCACGAGAGCCTTGGTTACAGAGATGCTTTTTGGCCTCATCGCTCCACCTCAAGAACGCCGTTGAATTCGCAGAAAGAAGAGAGAAGTTTCCCGCCTTCTCGAGTAAGCGCGCTTGAGCTCGCTCGCAGAAGAAGAATGCGTCCAGATCCCCGGCTGCGTTTCCAGAATTGTAATCGCGCTTCAATATCTTCCAGATCAACGCGCCCCCAACCACGAAAGATCACCCATGCGGCAAGACGACCGGAGAGAGATGACAAGATAAGTTCGACGGCCAAGCCGAAGCCGATCGCTATGATGAAGATTTTCAAGAAAGCCAAAGCGACAGCGGCCAAAGTTCCTCTCTGCCATCAAATCCTGGTCCTGACTTTCAGAAATGAAAGAAACAAGAATAAGAACAGGCGGCGATTATTACGTTCGCTTTCTGCAGACTTCACCGCCAAGACGCCCAAGAGGTGTTTGATAAGATTTACGACGCTTGGACGCAGGATGACGAAGGTTTATGAGTCGGTAATGGAACGTAAAGACTATGACGGATGGAGAAGACTTGATAGAACCTGTAATACAGATGCTGCACGAGCGTGAGTTTTACGATTCTACAGATGAACCATCGGTATGTGAAATTCATATATATACGGCGTTTTTTTCCTATGCTTTCGCCTCCCTAAAGCAACGCCTTTCTTTTCTGTTAAGAATATAGTACTTGGCTTCGCCCTCCTGTTCGCTTCTCCTGAACCTCGACTCAACTTCAACTCGAACTCGCCTCAACCCGCCGTTTCCCAGATATCCTGAATTCTCGACTTCGCCTCGCATTCCCATGACAGTCGAGAGCCATCTACGAGCATTCTGCCTCCATAACTCGATCGAGATTCCTCGCGACTTCTTCGCCTACCCTGCTGCGCGAGTAATCTAATCAACCCGCCTGCTAGAGCCGACCGTGAGAGCCACGCGACCACGAGGAAATGAGGAAAGAACGGCGAGTAGGTTTCAAAATGGACATGGTGAGGAGAGCCACCGTAACAGGCTGCGATAAGCGTGTTTCAATCAGGTGCTCCGCCATTGTCGTTTCGAGATCGGCGACCATTGTTCGCCGCCGGACAAGAGCGTTAGATTTCAGCGGCTTGACGAAATAAGCATATCATGCGAGCTAGATCGGCCGCTTGATTTTTTCTTCCGCGACTGCTCCGATTTGGGCAATAACGTCGATTCGACGCAGAATAGGCCGACATTAAACTGCTGAAACTCTAAGCAAAGAGGAAAAACCCAGGCTTTTAAGAGATACAGATATCGAGTCAAGATGGAGGCAACGTATTTAACGGCTGGGTCGGAGCTTTCGACAAGAGGTTAATCGAGAGGAAGAGGGTTTTGCAGAGAATTCATGACCTTCGATCAAGCATGTAGACGGAGGTACCAGAGATTGGGCTTCACGACTGTCATATAGTAAGATAGGGACGTGACAGGGCTGTTTCGTGATATACCAGAGCGGTGCAGGTTCAGGTACGTAGTTCAGGTTCGGCTCAGGTTCGCGATGAAGAGCATGCGAGGCCGCCCAAAAAGAAGATATTGCTAACAGAAAAGAAGACGCTGTTTCAGAGAGCAGAAAACATGGAAAGAACGAGCCATATATATACAACTATTCCTCATACCGACGACCATACCATAGAATCCCATAGAAACTCCCCGCCCCCGCCACGATACTATTCCCAATAACCCCGCCTATCCCGACACTACTCCATCCTTCCTAAATACACATTCTATTACCCCAGCCTTCCCCAACCATCACTTACTTCCGACATCGACCGACATACTATCCAACAACCCTGTTCAAGACGTTTTAAGACGGCGAAAGGAGTGCGGAGCCCACGATACTAAACCTAATTTCTTCTTTCTATCGCCGCCTCTTCCTCCTGTTCTTTAACTCTTTGTGAGAGAATTTCTATAACAGCTTGTCGAGTTATTCATCGCACTGAGAGTTCACCACTTCGTTAGAACTTCTCTCTGGACCCTTTGTCCTACTCTCCTCCGGCTATAGAATGGACCCCCGTCACACCCCGCTACTCCATCACAGGGAGTTATATTACTTGTTATGTTAAATAGCAACAAACGAACCAAATAAGATTTTCCAATAGTTACCACATGAAGTTTATATTAGCTGAAAGTGTTAGGTCATGAATTTGACAGGTTTTATCCCTCCAAAGGATATGGAGGCATATGGAATCATTGTTAAAGATGATCGACTCTTAAATTCTCCAGATTTCAATGCTATTGAAAACACATGGAAAATGCTCAAGGCAGACATAAGAAGGAGATAGAGTTATACCCAGAGAAGGCCCCATAGTTAGGATGAACCCTTTATTGCTGCTCAGGAGGAGTGGGAGGCAATTCCTCAGGCAAAGCTACATAAGTTGTTGGATTCCTTACCAAAAAGAATTGAGGCATGTTTGGTAGCAAATGGGGGACACACAAAATGGAAGTCATATATTTAATTTCCTTACATTCTATTAAACACAACTTTGTATTTTCTATAAAAAATATCTTCAATTGATTTATTTCGTGGGTTTCACGGGTTGCCGCCGCTGCCAAAACAGTCAAAATATGTTGGACGCGACTGTACCTACAGTCAACTTTGGGGAAAAGACGAACCTGGGACAACGACGAAAATACAGATTTCAGTCAACCAAGTGGTTGCATATTAGTTTAACCTGTTTCGTCGTTGCCCCCAAGTACTTTCCAAAAACTCCATCTCAAAGTCCTAACGGAGTCGTAAAATTGGTTAGAACACAAATTATTTTACCTTGCATCCGAACGGGCCCTTAATTACCCTCCATCTGCACCATTTATCACTCGGTCTTCACCACCCTTCCCTCCTCCATCACGCCATCATGCTTAACTTACACACCATTGTTTTCGAAATTATAATAATCATATTTATAAGTAGAGCCTACTGCCCCAACTCCAGCTCAAATAGCAACATATACCCGATTTCAAACCCAGCCCTATGAAAACTAACTACATTGCAAGCGAATCGTAAAAAAAAAAAAAAAGAAAAAAAAAATCTCCACCCAATTCTCCAACTCCGTACACCCTTAACAGTTTCAGTATCTTTTATTCGCTTCCCTTCATTAACTTCAAAGTTTATCCCAGCTCTCTGACAAGCTCGCTACAGAGCTCTCCAGATTCGTTTCCCCCCCCATAGCCTTCACAAACATATCCTCAACTTTATGCGTCCTCCCAGGTACTTCCAGCTCCACCTTTCCCTCATCAGCCTCTCTCTCGCCCTCCGTCCTCTCTCCATCGCCGAAGTACGGTTTGAACCATCTATCATAGCTTGTCCACATCCCACTGAAAACCCTTTCGCTAATTTTGATACTTAACTCCTTATGGCTACCACGACACCACCTTGAAATACCCAGTGTCAACAGCACTGTCGGTGCCCACATCCCTACAAACAGCACACGGCCCACCTTCTGCCGAAGCGTTGTGATCTGGTACGGCCTCAACCGCGCCAACCAGCTGCGATAAGCCTCCGGCAGTCCGTGCTGCTCCGCACCGGACGTGATAAGACCAATATAACGGGCAGACGCCTCAGCATCACTGTTCGGCCGTGTCTTGGTCACGGGGGCCAGAAGCGTGTGCGCTTTAACCTGTTTTCCATCATCAGCGCAGACGCAGTCGACAATGACATCGGCATAAGAGGCGCCGCCACCCTCGGTGGCAATGATAGTCTCGTAGTCTTCTGGCGTCACTTCATAGACGACACCCATGAGCGCTGGTGCATCGACTTCGCCGCTAGAGCTGCCAGAGTCTCTGTAATGGGTTTCTACAGTAGCCCCCATGTTCTCTAGGCCTTCTTCTGCCACTAATTGTTGCTTCTCGTTGGGAGTATCAACTTTACGGGTGCGGACATTGGCGAAACAGGGCTCAATATAGGCGATGCCGGGGAGGTCGAATACAAGAGTGAGGGTAGGGACCGTAACTACGGTTGCGCTAAGAGGCTTGATTCCGCGCCGGCCTTGGAATGTGCCGGCATCGAGGTTGGAGCCGTATGCTAGGTAGAGAATATTCCCGGGCGCTGGGCCGTCGGAGGTGAGCGAAGGAATGGTCATATCTGGAGCTTTATTGGAAGTGAGAAACGAGGGTGTGAAGCGGTCGAGTAGATGAGTAGCTAAGAGCTCAAAATTGGAAAAACTAATGTCTTTTGGGTCATTATGAGTTGAAGACATCGTGGGCAGTATTCTCGTTATATATTCGGACTAAAGTAACTGTTTTATTGATCGTTATGCTAACTTAGTTGACGGGCACAGATCGTGTAGTGTGTCATAGCAGGGCGTTTGGTGGTTGGTTGCTCACACTTTGGGCGTTGAGGGGGTGGAGGACCGGCTTGACGGGCTAACTGTGGCGCCGGGATAACAGACCCGGCCGAGAGAAAAGCACACACAACTTCTGGAATCTCCCCGACTCCGACCATTGCTCGCAAATACTACACATACGGGAAAACTAAGCGGAGAAAAGATCAATGCGCTCTTTTCTAGGAGGCTTAAGAAATTTAAAACATGAAATGTATATTTCCACATACGGGGAAACCCCAGCCAGAAAGCCCCCCCACGATTACTCAAGGGTAGAAAATACTCCCTTAACCAATTTAAGGGTCACTACATGTAGTCGAAAGAATCATGTATATATCCTGATAACAATAATGCTTCCATACGGACATCCAATTAAATAGAAATCTTAAAGATGCGTACCTACATACTCCCATTGACACGACCCTGTGTATATGTACCTACATCTACCATTTACATACCTACACTTAAGTCGTGTACCTACAATACATGTACGAATACGGCGTTACACTTGACCAATAAATCTTATAACCACGCTTCTACTTTAATTTATAGCCAAAGGCCCTCGATTTGATTAGTCGATGCGTTTAACAAATTGATTAGCTGTATGTGCCCTTCAACACACATGTACCTACTACGGAGTACCGTGTAGCATCTAGTACCTCCTTATATGTAAGCTTGTGTGCATGCAGATGTAGGTCCCCCCTTACTGACATATACCCCCTGCCCGCTCTCAATTACATGTACTCAAGCCGCCGTCCGAGAGATTAGATGTTTTTACATACGGGGCCAATACCAGTGCAGATCCTACTGGTGCGTCCGTCCCCTGTCAAAAAATGTTCGTCATAGCCGCTAGCGCGGCAACTCGACAATTCAATTTTCAGAGATCACCTCACACTACATGTACTAATCACCACTGCACAATACGCACCTCCCCCGCCGCTGCCCCGCCGCTGCCCCTCCCCCGCCAAACCACCCCACCTCACCACAAACACAATGTTCACTACGACGATAAACCTGCGCACCGCCGCTTCTGCCGGCTTCCGTCTCTCAGCCCGCAATGTCTCTACCACCGCCAACACGACCTCCTCCTCCTCCGCGACTGCCACATCCGCCATCTCAACACCCACATCCCCGCACCTAGACTGGAACTCGTTCTTGCATCTACGCAAGGTGCGCCGTCGGTACAACCTTGTCTCGAGCATCTTCAGCTCGCTGCTCGGTACCGGCGCAGGGGTTGGCTATCTGGCGAACAAGGAGATTGACCCGACGCAGATGATCATGGGCATGGATCCTTTGATTATGTTTGGGCTAGCAACAATTAGTTGTGGTGCCGCGGGGTGGTTGGCGGGGCCTGTGCTTGGGAGCTCAGCATTCGGGATCATGAACAAGAAGAATCTGGGCGCTATCGAGGAGGCATGTTGGCAATCCACCCCGCTAAATCTTCGTATACAATCTTGTTCTTGGATAAGGGTTGTGGGGTGATATCTTCTTTACATTAAGGCTGGCACTGACTTAATTCTTGAATATTATTTAGAGGGAGAAAGAGTTCTTACAACACATCAAGAAGAACCGTGTCGACCCCAGCTTCCAGTCGTTCAGTAACCCGGTACCCGACTATTACGGCGAGAAGATCGGCTCGTTGAAACAGTACCGGCAATGGCTCAGGGACCAGAGGGCTTACAACCAGAAAAGCAAGAGCTTCTTGTAAAGTGATGTCAGGAGTCGAGCTTTACAGATAGTCCCAAGGATTGTATCTATTTGGGTTAGCTACAAAAGTAGCTCCTACGATTGTTCTCGAGCCCGTAGAATGGGATACATATATCCGGTATCCCAGGACTACTCTGTTTCCTTTCTCCGGTTTGCAGTTTTCCCTTTGTTCTCTCCTTCCCACCGGAATTCGATATGTACATTCCCTCTCATCCTCACTAAATATATTCTTGTTTTAAATTTTGTCCCACCGTCAACGAGAACCTCTCCTGTGTACCTGCAAAGACATGATATTCCTAATGGTAAAGGATTCTGCTTAACTAGCGGGAGGCGCCAAAGGAGAGAAAGCAGAGCATAATTTAGCTGTTCTTGACCGCTTTTATAGACCTCCTCGCTTAGCTTGTGGGATTAAAACAGTAGCCTTGTTCGGTTCTATCAACTGGCACATTTTAATGTTCGGGGTTTGTCACATGATATTTGAGAATCCAGGCCGTTTGTAACCACAACTAAAGAATTCGACGAGGAAATATGTAGTCGTATTTGTCGGATGTTCCGCGATTGCCTGCATATAAGTCATAGGGGTTTGAGTTAAGGTTAATAACCTTTTACGTAGTTAAGCCATTCCATATATTAGTCTGACTTCACTGAGCACCAGTGTCAACTGCATCTCGAACATTGCCACAGCCAAAAGGCTACATACAACCAATGAATCAACCAAAAAAAAAAAAAACAACTGCATTCCGAACTCGGGAGCAAATTCGAGTGATATTCTGTGACTTGTGGTTTGTTGTTAATTCATTAATATGACTCGTGCCTCACCCGGCGGGTGGGGAAGTCTGCCTGGCCCAGTAAACACCGGCCTGGGATTGATACCTCAAGGGATAGGACCGAGCTCTCACAGTGAATGCTGAGCTCTGCGTGGTCACCGCAGGGCGCTAGGATTAGATATCTCAACACAACAGTGACGAGGAATCATCGCACAATAGTATCAAGTCTTATGAAACATACTCCGTATGTGCGTCATGTATCAATGAATCAGCTTATGAGTTATGTGGGTGGTCCAGATATATTATAGATAGGTATCGCAATAAAATCATAACCTTTCGCATTTATTTATTGACCTTTTACTCTTCAAGGGCTCTCCACTAATGCTGAAGCGTCCAATAATACTATATTCAATATGTCAACCGTTGATCATTTGAGTACATGTACATGTATTTATCCTTTGAGCCCTAGAAACCAGAAACATGCATGTTAATCATTGATATCACAAGGAGGAATCGGTTAAAAGACATGACTGTACCATAACTACATGTAAGTACATAGGCCCCTCTACCCGTATCCAAGTGCTGAGGTGTCCAGAGCCATTGCGAACAGCTAGGTGCGGCGCGTCTTAAAGGTGACATGCCGGTATCTCAGTTGGAACAATTTTGGAAAACTAAATCTTGGCTGTAGTGCGATGTGGACGCTAATACTCGCGGTGCCGAAAAGTCCTCAGGTCACGTGAATCTAATAGTAGCTGATCTCGCTGCTAAGTTTGGTCACATGACCCAAGGACTTTTCGGGAGTACCTACTCTACTGTTCCACTTCACCATACAAAAATGGGATGCAATTTATCTCACCTTCAATCAACCTGATCTAACCCTAACCCTGAAACACAACCCATGACCTAGTTTATTGAGTCCTTTATGAGCAGCAATCTACAGCCTGGCCGTTCCAACCCCATCCCTCGTAGGCTAGTAACTCGTAAGGTATAGATAGGCACGAGACTAGATGAACACTCCAAAAGATGGACGTGATTGAAAGATTTTTTGATAGGAGAGTCTGGATCACTTTCCGTTAGTGAGAAAGCTAAACTACATGTACCAATAAATCATTTGTGGATGGATAACGTTCTGAGGACCGCCTCCATTTATATAGCCACCCCATCCTTCTCACCTCGTGAAAAGAACGAGCGACCTAAAAATTACCTACAAGCTCTATTTAACCCAGAATACTAAGCTTCCTAGTCCGGGACCTATTCTAGATCGTTTTAAAGGGAGATATAGAGATATAGAGGCTCCAAATCCTCGATCCCACCCCGTTTGTGGCAACATGCTAGTACCGAACGTGAATGGAAGCGAGTTGATAGTCTTATAACCATTCTTATGCGCATCTCTTATTGCTTATCTAAAAAACGAGCCTAGGGGTGGGATCACTACTTTAGAAATGCGGTTAAAATATACAGAACCCTTCCTCCAATGCCGGTTTAATCCTGTGTCCGTCATTATATGCCGTAGTTCTACGGTAGTGATTCACCCCATTTTTTCATACTATAATCAAGAGCCCGCCCAGCGCTTGGGCTCGTTTCCGGGCACACCGCCGGGTCACAAGGCATTTCTCGGTATCCCAGTCACGACATGGGGAAAATATTGACTTTAGTAGCGGAACCACGACTTATAATAATATAGGAGTCAGTTTAGACATGCATGTACATGTAGTTTTCTACAGAGAGAGATATGCATTTAAATATATGTGCACATGTAGTTAGTAATTTTCCAGTTCTCTTTTTGCAGCGCCTGACATCTTGCTAGCTAGCGGAATTAAAACGGCGTGCCTGTAGTTTTGCAGTTGCAGCTTAACCACCCAATGCCATCCCTTGTTGCGGATGTCATATCAAGAAGACACACATCTTGCGCCTAGAGTATGGCCGTGGATTTCAGACATGTCCACCAGCGTCACGCCATTGTCTTTGTACCAAGTATAAGTGTGTTACAGGGATGGTGTACTAAGTTATTCTATAGGTATCACCGTATTTAATTTTTTTATACTAGAAAAACCACATAAACCCTATGTTGAAATGAAAAAGTAAACATGTAAAAAGAAAGCTCTATGTGGAACTCTCAGCTTCATTTTCAAATTGTCTCAATCAGCTCAGGAAGGTTCTCGACCTGTGCCGTCGCATGTCAGTTACAGTTCATCAAACAGCCGGGAGAGCCAGCAAGCGGTTGGAAGTCAAGGGATATATATAATAAGGCAGCTCACCTTCTTTTCACCTTTCAGTATTTCTATTACACGACGAGTTAGCAGTTATACAACCAGTCTGACTCGCCCATCTACCACAATTGAGCCCACAGGAAAAGTAATGGGAGAAACTTACGGTAAACAGCAGTAAATAGAGGAAACTCAGCTTCAAGTCCTCTACGCTTCAAATACTCATTGACCTCACTGGCAGTACTAGTCCCTTGGAGCTTCTGTCCATTCAATTCCTCCGCCTCAATCTCTTCAATAGGTTTGTTCTTTTGAATGCTGAGTTTAGCACACTTGTGATTTCGACCACCATTGCACGAGGTAATCAGATCTGCGACACCGCATGACTCCTCGGTGAAGGTGGCCGATTTACAGCTTTCAGAGAAGAACATCTTGCCAAACTTGCGCATTTCAAGAAGCCCAACACGCATTACAGCGGCCTTGGCGTTATCACCCCAGCCGAGGCCATCAACGAAGCCGGCAGCGATGGCGACGATATTCTTCAGTGCGCCGCCGAGGGAAACCCCAGCTACGTCGGAAACAACACGCACATGGAAATATGGCCTATGGAAAAGCGCCTTAAAGAGGGTATGGTCGACTGCGGGTAGTTCCTTCGGAACCTCTTCAAGTCCATTAGGATGATCCTTAGTTGGGCTGTTCGGCGGGTTATAGGCAATAGTTGTCTCGGAGAATTTCTCGGCAGCAACCTCGTTCGCGATGTTTGCGCCGGAAAGCGCGCCGCAATAAATTCCGAGTCGCCTACCAATAGTATCAGAGAATAGAGAGATACCTTCCGGGCTCACGTCAACTCCCTTAATGCAGGATATCGCACGGGCATATGGAAGGCAAGACCCGTTGAGCTGGTTACAGATGCTTGATACAAACTGATGGGGGACGTTGAAGACCAAAAGAGTTGCGTCGGAGGCCGCATCACAAATATCTGGTGTTGCGATAATATTATCGGGTAGCTGGATTGAGGGGAGATATTTAACATTTTCATGGAGGGAATTAATCAAGGTTGTGAGTTTTTCGGGCTCAGCGTGTTTAGCTGGGTCATATGCAGGATGAGTTGAAGGTAATTGGTATTTCTCCTCATACACCCACCTGCCCTCCGAGTAAGTCCGGGTCAGACCTAATTCTAAGGGAATTTCAGGATAACAAGGTAGATAGATATACAAACATTTTGACCTCCGGATAGAAAAGCTCAGGGTTAGCTTTGGTATTTTCGGCCACAATCTTAGCAATTGCGCTTCCCCTTCACGATGTTCGATGATATTAGCTTCCTTTCACATTATATTAGGCACCGCTTGGATTTGTGTCTTTGGGCCAGATTCCCATTGCGGGTTGAGGGTAGAAATATAGAAAGCCCGCACCAATTCCCAGACCCCACAACGGTCACCCTGTGTTTTTGGGTAGGAGAAATCGACATTTTTGTTGAACTTGTGAGTGTTCTCGATAACTGGGAAAGTCTCCTTGAAGCAATGGCACTCCCGGTTGATGTACTTGTAGCAGCAGCGGTGACGACAGCGGATGAACTGAACAGTAACGAAGAGGCAGATGGGGGAAGTGGCATAAGAAATAAAAGAATATGAGGTGTTCAAGAGACGAATAAGGTAGACTGATAAGAGTTGAGGTTGAGGTTGAGGCTATATCATGTAAGGGGTATAAAATGAAAGCCTGATAAAATGTTGGGAAGTAATTGAGCCATCTATACTGTATGCAGTTGCCACACCCACTAGCTCCGTCGGAAAATTTAGTGTTGCATCAAGTTTTCACCTTCCAATCCCATGATGGCATTTCATGTGTTACCACGTAAGAGTATCAATAATTTAAGAAAAGGAGCTGTGAGAATAACTTTTCCTACTGGTTATTCGGTAAAGGCTGGAGACTACATGTAGTTGGAGGTTCCATGTGATCTGTCAAGGGACTACACCAGGGTTCAAATCAGCCTGGTAGACTCGTAGGGATCGCTTCAGGTACCTCTGGGCCAAGCACTCGATTCACCTCAGCTCAGTTATTACTACATCTAGGTGCTTAAATTCATGTATTAACGAGGTTATTACGGGAAATGAACAATCAGAATTCCTAGCATGTGATATAGACCTCATAATTCTTATTTTGAACAATCTAAAAGTGATAACCAGGGGTTTAGGAAGTGTCGCCGCGGTACATCACCAGAAAAGGAATATACAAGTAAAAGGTTTAGAAGGGAAAAAAAAATCCACATTTAATGTTCAAGTACAGAAAAAAAAAAAGAATCCGGGGATACGGCTGGAGTTTTTTTCCATTCACCTATTGAAGCATCAAAATATATTCCCCCTGTGTTTCGCTTTTGTTCTATCTAGCTGAAGGTACAACGCAGCGCTGGGAACCAACCACACCTAAAATCAACATGATATTCCCACCCACTTATCTAGCCAAGCTAAAAAGCTTTCCCTTCCACCATCGATGACCTCAACATTTTTCGTCTACGCCGCTACCACCGTGTTGAAAATTCAGTTTTATTTAGGTGGGTTGTAGACCTAATCAGATCCAGTCAGTAAAAGAAATTACGGTTCAGTGAGCGAAATAATTCCCGCAAACTCACAATCTTTCTGGCCTTGACAGGAGCCCACTTGTATCTCTTAACCCAAATTGAAAGACCAACCAGGACAGATGTGATAATGATAACCTTCATTCCCATCTTTTTCCTCTCGTCCATTTCTGGCTCCGCAGCCCAGTTAAGGAACTGCACGACATCCTTGGCCATCTGGGATGTGGTCGCGGGAGTTCCATCTTCATACTCTACAAGACCATCGTACAATACACGGGCCATGGCAATTCCTATTTATCGAGATCAACTAAACCGTTCCTGACCATCATGTGCTAGATGCTCAAAGTCTAAGATCAACTCACCAGTCCCAGGGAAGTAAGGGTTGAAGTTCAAGCCCTCAGCAACATTAGCACCCGCTGGGGGTTCGTCGGGGTAGCCCGTCAGCAGAGCATAGACGTAGTCGCAACCTCCGTGTCTTCCCTTGATGATGAGGGAAAGGTCTGGAGGGAGGGCTCCCTGATTGGCAGCACGGGCAGCTTCTTCATTAGGGTAAGGCGATGGGATGTAGTCGGAGAGCTTTCCACTTCGCTTTCCGATCTCGCCTTGGTCATTGGGCTCGTCGTCATACTCGTTCTCCTCAGCCATAGCTTTGGCCTCATCAACAGTGTGTGTCACACCAACAAGTGCACGCCACGGGACACGTGACAGGGAGTGGCATGAAGCGCATACTTCGCGATAGACCTGGAAACCACGACGAAGACTAGTAAGTGTCGTTAGGAATTGTCTATCAAGAACGCGCTCCGGAGGGATAAACTCACCCTTGGTGATCAAAGGTACTCAACCATCCCTGGTGGTCCCACGGGTACTTTGGGGCATGCAATCTGTAGACCATGTTAACGTTAACTACTATACAGAGAATCCAGTTGTGTAAGAGGAGCAGCCCCGCCAAGTGCTGAATAAACGTACCCCTCCTCCGCTGGAGTCGCAGCATGTACATCAGAAAACCCGAATCCATACTGTTGATAATACCAGGCAATAGATCCAACAGCCGTCAGGGTTGAAAAAGCTCCTGCAATATTCAAGTTTCTCGGTGATTGGGGGTTTGAAGATGTGGCGGAGGATGTGGCGGTTCGCTAAGATTTCCCCAAAATTTGCATCAGCTTTTCTGTAGCTAACCTTATTCCCAACCGCCAATTGACCCGGAATTTTGATATGAAGATATGAATTAGAATGAAGCGCTGGTTTCCACTCACCCTTGTCGAGTTACGAACAGCCGTCTTGAGCAGAGCAGCGCCGGTAGTGGGGCGGAGAATAGATCGCGCAAGCATGGTGGATGCCCGGGTGCTAGAGTATTCCAGTGGGCAAAAGGGCGGGTGAGTAGATTGGAGGGAGGGGAGAGGCCTCGTGAGAGCGAAAGGGACGAAAGAGGGATTTCTGATGGAGGGAGATCAGGGCAAAGATCAATTGATGAACAGATGTTTCTTGCTTAATCAGGAAATGGGAAGGATTTGATTGGCGGAGGATCTTTACACAAAGGCCTTGTTCAATAATTTGAGAGGGGCTTTTTTTCTTTTCATCCAGCGGGGGTTGCGGCGCAACTCGGGACCTTCGGAACTGAGACCAAGTACATCACTGTGTAACAGTAACATGTACATGTAGGTACATACATGTACCGTATGTATCATAGAGTACATGTAGTATGTTAACCTTATACTCTATGTAAAGAACCTTTCGGCAATCAACTTATTCTAGATACATCAAGAATATGCCCCTTCAACTCTAGTAATCTATCAATGTATTTTTCAAGTATAGATGGAATTTCTCCTAGGCGTTTTCACTACATGTACCTACATGTACCTACACCATGTGTAAGTTCCCATTCGTCCTCACAACCGGCATGTTCTCGGCAAAAATCCTTTTCACAACCTGTCACTCGTGACAACCCAACGCATACCAATTGTGAATCTACAAACCACACACCTGAACTTCGGTTGATATTTACGGATACCGATTCTGATTTAAACATCTAGGAAGATTATTTCAAGATAACTTTGAAAGCGGTACCACTTTTATGACTTGACCTGCAAATCTCAATCAAGAAGACGCAGTCCCCCTAGCGAGCTCTCTACGAGCTTTAACAGCATCAGCGAGCTCTTCGAGCACCTTTTCGGTAGTCTCAAAGTTGATGCAAGCATCGGTAATTGAGACACCGTATTTCAAACCAGATTTACCCTCCGCAGGAACCTTTTGGTTGCCCTCATTGATGTGAGATTCAATCATGACACCCATGATACAGTCCTCGCCGTTACGGAGTTGCTCGGCAATGGAGGCGGCGACTTTGGGCTGGTTATTATGGTTCTTAGAGGAGTTTCCTGCTGACAATAAGTATCTCCATCTACTAAAGATATATGGAGAGGTCATTGATCTACCGTGCGAACAATCTACCATCATTTTATCTTGGGTGTTTGCCTTGCGAAGTTTTTCCTTCGCTTCCTTAATATTCTGGGGATCATAGTTTGTGCCCTGTTTGCCACCGCGAAGAATGATGAAGCAGTCATCGTTCCCTGTGGTGCCGACAATCGCCACTACGCCAGGCTTCGTTACTGACAAGAAGTGGTGGGCGCCCTTCGCGCTACATTGGTAAATTGGTCATATCAGCACACATGATATATCTCCTTTCCTATAACAAAGGGTAGATCACTCACGCCCCGATTGCATCGATTGCAACATCCAAGCTCCCATCAGTTCCGTTTTTAAAACCAACGGGGAAAGATAACCCAGACGCCAACTCTCGATGGAGCTGACTCTCCGTTGTTCTAGCACCAATCGCCCCAACACTCAATAAGTCTGCCAAAAACTGAGGCGAGATAGTATCTAACATCTCGCTCGCCAGTGGCATGCCCATGGTAGTAAGATCAACAAATAGTTGTCTTGAAATCTTTAACCCCTTGTTAATATTGAACGAACCGTCAATATCAGGGTCATTGATAAGACCCTTCCAGCCAACAGTGGTGCGTGGCTTCTCAAGGTATGCCCGCATAACAATTAAAAGCTCCGAGGAGTGTTTCTCTTTAAGGACAAGGAGGCGCTTGCAGTATTCAATAGCAGCTGCTGGGTCGTGAATTGAGCACGGGCCAACGACAACAAGGAGGCGATTGAGAGGGTCCTGAGACTGGAGGATTGCAGCGGCCTCCTCCCGAGCCTTAACGACTGTCTGTTTGGATTGTAGCGTCTACCGAATTATTCTACTTAGCTTCTTTTTTCGGGGAAATACTTGGGTGTTTCAAAATAGGCCATGAAATGTATAGGGTCGGTTTCACGACCCCTTACTTAACACGTAACATGGATACAAGGTTTTTGCAACTACCTGTTTGACTTCATGTTGAAGTAGATCAGGGGGAGTCAATGGGTTGTCTAGTCGAGTAAGCTATATGCAAGAACTGGTTGGAGGGACTCAGGATGACGTGTAGAATAGCTACTCA
This sequence comes from Morchella sp. 2015-shanyang, assembly GCA_024713795.1. Classification (NCBI taxonomy): domain Eukaryota; kingdom Fungi; phylum Ascomycota; class Pezizomycetes; order Pezizales; family Morchellaceae; genus Morchella; species Morchella sp. 2015-shanyang. The sequence goes on from JAMGZB010000007.1 coordinate 1,263,103, forward strand.
CACCCGCGGACTAGAAAAGTGGTGAGCATTTCCTTCAACAGAAAATAAAAGGGGATGAGAGGCAGTACCTCTCCAATCTTCAGAGCTTGTCCTGTCACCAACTGCTTTATTTTCAATATAATAGGTCTGTTACATTGCCGGAGAACAGGTCAGCCCAGGGACTACTAAAATCTCTTGGTAGTTTTCCTTCCTTCTTCGCAACTGCAGGTGGATGGAGCTTACAGCCATGATTCAACTGAGAAGGTTTGTCTAAATAAGCAGGTTAGGAAGGGTAGTAATTAATAGAGCCGGTATGAATACACTGGACTCTAGGAGATGGCGCTTTAATTGTGGTGGGGAGATTCCAGTGCCCCACAATGAAGATTACGCTTGCGCCAAGAGTGTGGCTACGTGTGCCCAGTGATAGTGAATCCTACTAGATTAGGTAAGATTTACTGTCTTGACCAACACCGCCACATCTAACTATTAACTACATACTGTTTTTGGTACGGTGGCTAGAGGATTCCCAATAGTACCTGCATACATGTATTTACTAAGCTACATTTTCCCCAATCGTTTAGATTGTGGCGACATCAGTGCAAGAACCTGCTTACAGTATCTTCCCCTAACTTTTGGGGAAGGTAGCGAGATGAAATTATGAGGAATCAATCACCTACACCACCACACCAAAGCTACAGGTATTCACAAAGATAACACTAGCCCCCCCATATTCTACACACCAAATAAAATCCAAGAAAACAAGACTACTTTGTTAAGTCGACCTTTGCAGCATCATGATAAAGATCGATAAGGCACGAAGCTGACCACGCTTGTGTCGGGCTCTGTTGAAGAAATTTAATCAGTGTTCTGTGGAGACGCTGTTATGGTCAAGAACTGGGGGCTCACCGAGTCATAGCAGAACTCTCCGTGCTTGTTCGTCAACTCAGCCAAACCAGCCCAAGGATTCTCATAGAGTGCCTTACGGCATCCATCCATCCTTAAATTAATTTGCAAAAGTGTCTCAATTTTTTCCTCCCTAGTCTTCTTTCTCTCGAGATCAAATTTCAGCATCGCCCTCAGGAAATAGCCAGTAGGCCAAAGCCATTCAGGTCCTTGATGGTAGTTGCGCCCCTTTGAGGTGGCAAAGTCATCTATTCGAAAGGGATTAGTTATCCTCAATGGAACGAATCAATCCCTTAGGAAGAGAATCCAAACCTGAATCTTCCGAATTACGGTAGTACGGACGGTAATTGGCATCAGTAGGGCTAAAAGAAGGTTTAAGTTAGCCCGGGATCTCTGATATGGGTAACCGCAATGGCGAATACTCACTCAAGCGTGGCCATACCAGTAGGCCCCCTCAGTGCTTCATCTGCAATCTCAATTGCCCCCAGCGCGTGACCAGGGTCAAAAAGATCTGGAGCAACAACCATAGCGACCGCAAAGTTTGGTCTGTAGAAAATCCTTCAATAAGCTCCATATTCCATTGAGCAACATACTTTCTGTCTCGATAGAACTGGGGGAAACATGCCTGAGTTGATAATCTTCATACTCCTTCCCTCCGCCGAACAAATCTTTATAGATACCTCTTCGGTTAACGCACGCCGGGTTGACAACATGGTTTTTATCATCATCGACATTCTTCGGGATGTAGTAGCATCTCTCAAAGTTATTCTTAACTTTACCTGCCCATTCGTTGAATGTAATCACTTGCCCATCGCTGGTCTTAACACTGTCCCACTTATATTTCCCTTCGGCTTTGAGCTTCGAGACCCATTTAAGCGTACTGTACAAGAGACCCGTGATTTCGACTGCTGCCCCATCCCTCGGGGTGCCTAAGGTTTAGAGAACTCAATTAGCATTAAAGATTCTGTGAGTGTGAAAGAGAGCGCACCAGGATATCCTTTATTCCCTGCTTTTTCACTTTCTCCCATTTTGTCCATCCAAGTCCCACAGTTCCATTGGCTACCGCCTTTCACAAAACCAGTCTCCCAGTCGGTCTTAACCTCAACCCAGAAACCCTCATATTTCATTTGTGAATCCAAGGCTGGCCCGGCATTTGCTTCACGAAAGCCAAAACCTAGTGCGTGTCTCTCTAATGCTTCCTGGATGATCTCGCCAATCGTACTTTCTCTACTGTACGCCCGTTCATCATTGTATTCAAACCAAGTGTCATCAAAAGGCAAAAAACGGCGTTTAACCGATTCATTCAGAATATTAATCCCGTCTGGAACCATGGCGATGTAGTCCTGTATACTTTGAAGGTAAAACCAAATGCTATCACGGGCATTGTATCGTGGTCTGCGTCCGCCATCAAGGAGATTTGGGACCATACCGTGCTTTAGCACGGAACCAAACGCCAAAATATGCTCTTTTGCATCGTCATAGCGGCCGGTTGCAAGATAGAGACCGCGGACCGAGATAAAGATATCTCGGCCCCAACAACGCATGTAATCGTATGAGAAATGAGGTAAACCAGCGGCCATACAAGCAACCTCTTTGTTTGGCCACAACGAAGTAGACTTCATGAATCTGAACCACGGAATTAGATTATTAAATAGCATGAGTGACTCGATTATATCGACCTACCCAGTCATTTGTAAAGAGACCAATGACAGTTCCCTGAGAAATTCCGTGCCTTGGTTAATATCACTCGTGAGCTGGTCTGCGGCTCTCTGAACAGCGGTGGTGTATGCAGTTTGAATGGCCAATCCAAAATATCGAGGGAGAAGGAATGCGGGGACTTGTTTAATCCTATCAAACCTTTCTTTCAGCCATTGAGTTGGTCCAGCTAGTCCTTTGTGGCCCTGCTTCTCTAGTCTTTCCATTCGACCAATGATATAGCCAAGCGGCCATTCCCCATCTCGAAGGTGCTGGCAAATGGGATGTGCAAGATCATTGTTCCTAATCACATCCTTCAACACAGACCACCAACCCTGAAGCCCAGCATAAACCAAAGGTCCAAAATTCGGAATATTATAGCAACCGTCCTGATTTCCACTCGAATCCCTCTCCTCAGATTCTGCACGGTACAAAATGAAGTTGAGTTCAGCCAAATTTGTATTAGCAAATGCCTCCTCCGCCCCACTTATCACAAATTTATCAAGGGCTTCGCCCTCCATTCCCGGAATCCATGTCTCTAGAAGAGTGATACTTCCTGGCGGGAATTTTTCCGGGATAGTTATTGTAGTAGTAGCGCCCTTCTCTTCGATTGTAGGGTTCTCTAGCTCCACAACCTCAGCAGGAAGCCCGGTAAGGTACTTTTGATCTTCGAAGACATTGATCTTTGCCTCCTCTGTGTCATTGACCTGTAGCTTCCAGCTACCGAGAACTTTAACCTTTGGTCCAGTAATAATGATTGGGTTAAAGTCTCCTCGGGCATCCCCAGAGTTAAACGCTGTGTGTGCTACAAGGAAATAACCCTTATGGCTTTTGGGGTGTACACGATGAACAGTGACGTACTCCCCTTCATGATGAACATGCATCTCAGTGAAGCCGTCTCGACCCATCTCTTCGTGGATACGGTTAATGAGCGCCTTGACTTTCCCGATGCCTGGGGTCTTGTCGTCTAGCTGGGTAGGCGGTGGGTAATAAACTCTTGGTTCAGTCACCAAATTCAACAGCTTCGGATAGACCTCGTCGTAACCCATGACCGAACCAATACCACAATCGCACATTCCAACCAAGGCCCCGTTGGGAAGAGTATCTTGCGGTGTTCTCTTCTGAGTTGGTGTTTCGTTGTCGTGGGTACAATCCATGAAAAGAGCATGTATCGGGCTAGCAGTGACCGCTTTAATCACTTCTCTTCCATCACGGCTACCGTTAGCATGTCCATTTGCTTCCACACTGGCCCTGTTGCCACCTCTAATAACGAATTCCTGTTCAAAACTCCCAATTGGCTTCCCGCCATGGCGATGAACAAGTCTCGACAACTCCCCAGGGCCCCATGCAACCATTGCCTCGCGCACCAGACTTCCAAGCCCAAGTCTCTCAACAAAGTTTCTGTCTTCATGTTCGCTTCCGGTGAAAAGCTCTGCAACAACGTATAAATCATTCCGCTCTAGCCTAGCAACATCGAGTAGATATTGCCCAACATGAAGAGGAGTCGAGTGACAATTGTCAATGCGGAACCCGTGAAAGCATTGAGCCATGAGCTTTGTATATTTGACCATAAAATCCCAAAGAAATGGACTATCCTCAGGCTTGTCTCCAAACCTGAGTTTCACACAGTCTCCCCAAACAATGACCTCACGACGCAGGTAGGATTTAGAATTAGGACCCGCAAAGTCCGAGACATTATTCCAAATCCAGCCGTTATTGGCCAGTGCCAGGCTCCCTGGGTTGTGTTTCGCTGTTTTGTCGTTCTCGGGGAGCCGGGTGAAGTAGGTCTCAATCAATGGATTTTCTTTGCTTATTTTCCCCATCTTAGGGCCGTGGTCATCAATGCGGAGGTACGTGATGCGATTATACAACTGTTCAAGGATTTCGGCACTATCCTCATCGTATTCCTTATAGTAAGGAAGGTTGAGCTCATCTAAGACCTTTGTGTACCCGCTCTTTACTTTCTCAATCTCTTCGGTACCGGGCGCCCCGGAAGGTTTTCCAAACTCTATTTCGAGGAAAGCCGCTCCGATTTCGGGGTCAATTTTGCGGCGGTATCTTTCCCCGAGCCTATCCCCACCAATAAGACCATGCTTTGCAAGAAGTTGAGCTTTATCGTATAGCGAAAGGTCCTTCGAGTGCTCTGATTGCGCCGCAAACCTCGAGAGGTCCGACCTTCCGGAAGTCCAGATTTCTAAAGCCGCTTTTGTATTTGCCTTTACGTCTAGAGCATAAAACTCCCATAACCTCAGCGCACCGATTACATGGGTTTTTACTCCCTCCATGATCTTGAGTAGATCGTCTTTCGTCTCAAGCTCAGCCGGGTATCCCAAAAGCTCGAGTTTACTACCAAAATCCAAGAGTGCGGTATCAAGTTCATAGGCCGCCTCAAGCCAAGGGGCTGTGATAAGATTATAACCAGACTCGGGGTTTGTTTGAAGCCATTCGGAATTGTGTGCTGTATGGTTCCAAACCACATCAGTAAGACTGAGAAGGCCATGTTGCTTTTCCATCCTTTTTACGATAGCAAGGATATCATCAGTTCCGTTGGGAAAGGCCCCTGGATCGTAAGCTAACTGATTGAAAATGCTGTAGGGTGAGTTCGAAGCACCCCGGTGCATCATTGGGGTAAAGTGAACCATGTTATATCCCTTGTCGGCGATGTACTTCATATGGTCGTCCCATTTTTCAACTGGGCCGAGCCATTTCGATATAACAGAGAAAATCGAGAGGGCATCGAGAGGAAGGGGCTTGTCATTGATTGCGAGGCACGGAGAAACGGTAAAGTACCGTACATCGGTCTTAATCGACTTAGTGGAGCTATCAGAGGAAGGCGCCGAGGTGAATGGAGGAAGCGGGGTGTAGGTCAAGTAATAACCAAAGGTACCCGCTCGTGTTATTGGGACATCGATGTGGAGAGTTCGAGAGAACGATGGAGATAACCTATGATTTCAACGGATTTCGAATTAGTACTTTGTCATGAAATTCTCACTAGTATTAGATCCGATGAGGACATGGTTTATGATAGATATGAAAAGGGCTACTTTATAGCAATCTAGTTCTCATCTGATACACGCGAGAAAGACTTTTTTTATTTAAGGAAATAGAAATAAAATGCTAGTATGGAGCTCAGCGGTATACAAACTTGTATTCTCTGAATTTTAAACGTTCGAAGTCCTTATCTTTCTCAGGAACATTGATCCAAAGGCTGCCTTGATGACAGATAGAACTGGCACCCTCGATTGCAAATCGTAGAACATACGGGGTACGTGGAGGGGGTAGATTAATATAATCTCCAGGAATATCAGGAGCACCAGTATCATTGAGAGGGAGGAGATAGACCAAGGGAGGAGCCATAGGAGCCATAGCTAATGAGTGATGACAATAAAAGATGGACAGGCAGAAGGCAATGGATGAAAGGGAAAGCCGATAAAACTGAGGGATACTGAGGGATAAATAGATAGAAAATACTAGGCCTCGGAAGGTCCTGAGCGGCAAGGTACGTATGTACAACTATTTATTTCACATCTATAGAACTCTACGTCTGCTTCAACAATAACCGGATCGAAGGCTGATCGGGACCAGAAGGGAATGAGGGGAATGAGGGGTTAACTACATGAGGGGCGGCATATGTGGGAAACACGGATGTGTTTGACATTCATTTAGCAGTTGGTGGTCAGGGCAGAAATCGACGGTGAGGATCGAGCTTCTTCATCCGTATCGTCATAAACAACACGGCATTCTTCGTTGCTGTGAACGCTCGGAGGTTTAGCCGTTGGTGTTTGGGGTGTGAATTCTGTAGTGGGGCAGTATTGACGTGACGTGCGCCCAGAGGGATGGCAAGTAGTCAAGGAACATTGAAGTCAGGGCAGCGCACTTGAAAACTCTCCTACAAACCATGCAGCTCAAAAACCGCCTCCTTTTAAACATGAACCCCGGTGATGATCATGGCTTCCGAACGGCGATTTAGGTCTGATTGGAACATCGCAGGTGTCTTGAATCTTGACTTGACTGTAGTAACACTAATCACTGTCCGGTACTATACGCATCGCCCTATGACCTTGACTCAGTAGCATACCACCCATGCCCTTGCAACTGAACTAAGGAAGGCCTATGCATATGATGATCAGGGCTAGACGTCGTTATAATCTGCGAGAAGCATGGATCAAGTCGTAAAAATCGTTACAGGTATGTACAGCCCTATTCGAAAAGTCCTAGCACCCTACTATATTGTCTCTATTTATGAATTCTAACCCACCAACAACCATTTCTCCTGCGCGTACTCAAAATTGATAGGTATGGCCATAATGAAGATATTGTAGCTCTCTGTTATTATAGTCATAGTAATGGGAGAATTAGAAAATAGAAGAAACACCCTCGTACTTTTGGCCCGGGGGTGCCAGGACTTTTCGAACGGGGCTGTAGGTACAGTGAAAATTTCAACTACAATGCTATATCCCACAATATAATATCTACATGTAGTAAGCTAGGCATGGGGGTAGCTTACCTCCCCGAAAACACTCTAGGAGCTGCATAAGCATAGCATAGGTAAGCTAGATCTTAATTACTTCATGTGACACGTACACGGACTAAGTTTTCCTATGTGTGGCAGTACAGAATCTGATAAGTTAATCTTGCGGTGAAACCTAATCATCTTTCGATTACAGATGCGGGTACAGTGTAAGTACATGTACATGTACATGTGCGTAGAGTAACATTTCGCTGTAATTAAGCTCGTGAGTACGTCATGTAGGTACATCTTAGCTACAAGATCTGTTCATTAGAACTGGCATTCGTGAAGCTCCTTCCTCACTTACCGTTTTTCTTCCTTTATTAATGAAAATCGGATCTAGGCTTCTAACGGGGATCGTGGCTTCAATAGAGATCATCGCCTCTACTTACATTCGATTTCACTATTCAATCGAGAGTTCCTCTATTACTTCACGGTCTTCACCATACCTGTCGACGTACCAGGGTAAGGAAGAGGATAGCCTCCATCATTTATAACGCCCAGCCAAGAAGGGAAAATGTCTTTTGGAACCCCCAGTTTGAATAACTCAAGGCGGGTCTCCTCTTTCCCGAATACGGCCCAGAAAGTGTTCAGCCCCGACACCCACCCTCAACCGCATAGAAGTAGAAATTCACCAGGCATCCCTTCACCAATATTTCAGATACTAATTCTAGAAATGAAGGTCCGGTTTTTTGTCCTGGTAACAAGGATTTTAGGAGAAGTGATACAGGGGATCAAAAGAGTCCCGGTGCTCCTCATGGATTTGGATCCCTATTCAACCGCGAATGTGGTACCGGTACACAACCCTACCATATAATATAGTAAACATTCACTCTAACCTTAAGCGTCCAGTCGCACCAGATATCTTTCAGCCTATTTTTTCCAAGATAATATCGTACCTAGACCATGAATCATTACTTTGTGCTCGACTTGTCACAATATCATGGTTCGAGGCATGTGTGGCGAGTCGTCCACTTCGATTTCCAGCCTTTTATAGACTTCCTGTGGAACTCATCCAACTTATCCTTAAATTCAGTCCCCCACCAGTGTTCAACGCTGCCAGATATACTTGTCGAGCCTGGTATCTGTCTTCCCTTGAACCATCACTATTAAAATCTCAACTTAAAGCGCTGGGGTTTTATTCCATCGACCCAACTATCAAGAATTCTGGCAACCCTTACTACTTATCCACAAGGCTTTCAAGGGAATTTTCACTAGGAGCTGGTTGGCCGAAAACATCAGGTTTCGTTAACACTACTTTTATAGACATGTCTGAGCTCGCAGCCACCACTACAGTAAATTTTACAGTCTCGATATGTGGAACATACGCTCTTTTGAGCGAAGGGTGTGTTGTATATGTTTATAGACTTCGTGCAACGGATGGGGCTCGGATCGAGTTTGTGGCATCGATAATATGTCCGAGGAGGGTTTTGGCGGTTAGTATGGATACCAGCAGTAGAAGATTTGCTATAGCAATTTTATTGGTATGTTAGAAACTGACACATATGTATACTCTCTTACTTCACTGCTAAGAACTCCCACTTTCTTTATAGGATGGCCGCATGGGACTTGTTCACGATGTTATTGAACAAGAAGCTAAGAGCACTTACAGGAATCTATGCAGTGATGAAGACGTCCCCAGAAGTGTCGCAATATGTCCTCAGAGGCGATGTGTAGCTTTTGGCTGCCACGGCGGAATTGAACTGCACTGTAGGTTTCAGCTTAGTAGTAAACAGCAACTTACAAGTATATGATTATGCTAAAATCCCATTAATTATAGGGGTAGATGCCTTGACCGGGCAAGATTTGAACCGTTGGTTCCCACTTACTGCCCCATCGGACTTCCTTTATTTCCTTCCTCCACGTAGAGGTATTGATTCATCAAAAAAGCTACGACTCATCTCTAGTGCTGTTCATCCCAGAGAGGCAGGTCCTCTTACTAAGCGGTTTGGGGTAACTCGAGGGTCCCTAGCATCTTGGGGAAGTTGGGAGCCAAAAGCAGGTCAAAGTGATCATTTCCAAGCAGTTCCATTGAGTGATGGATATCATATACTATTCATTGATCCAGAGACTGGTAGGCTTTGCCTCGGAAGCGATGCGCCATTGGGGTTTGTCTACCAACCCCTATAACCCTACGCTACTATACCCATGGGCGGTATATAGGCTAACATATCTGTGTGGGTATTAGTGGGCCGACGAAACTGCTGAGAAAAATATGGCTCATCCCTCCACCAAACCTAACTAGCAGAGCTAAAGCCCAAAGTAAAAAAACATACATGGAACTCCCAAGCGCATGGCAGGCTGAGAGTCAATTAGTAGGCAGATCTTCCAGGCCAAGTGTCTATGCTTCCGGAGCAGATTTGAGATTCGGGGTAAGGGTAGTTGCTGCATACGGCGACCAGGTTGTACTCTTCTCAATTCCACCAGATGTCTTCACTGGCTATATGGGAAGAAACGATCAGAAGTCCCAGAACATTCATGCAGGTGTCTCCTCTCACCACGAAAGCGATGATTCAGGAGCTCTAACTGAGAGCTCTACTGAAGTCTTGAAACCTGTCACAGTCAATGGCTGCCCCATTGGAACCGTTCCAAGAGTTATAGACCTAGCAATTGATAGTGGTCCTAACATGGCGGTCTATACCTTCTCGGCTAATGGCCATGTCATTGTTTTTCAGCTCGAAAAAACAAACGCTACATTCAGTGCTGAGGATCAGCTGAGTGTTGTCAGATTGGTCTCGCAAAGAAACGGCGATATTGTTGAGGAGGCAACGTGCTGAGCAGATGAGCAAACGAAACACGACAAGTGATCTTAAAGCCCGTAATCATGCCTCTTCTTGACCCAACAGGAATTTTAGGGAATTCCCCGTTCGGCACAAGTAAACGCCAAGCCTGTAGCAACCCTATAAGTGATTTGGATTGAATTACAATTCACCTTGGATGGGTCCATGTAATGGAGTCTAAAGGTCTGTCGAAAAAGAGCTTCGAAGTTTGTACTTAGTAGAAACCTGTGTTTTCTTTACACAAACGGCGTACAGAAGGTATTTTATAAACGAGGCAGAACAGCAATTGAATTAACCAAAATTTGGGCCCGTGATAACAGTTAAGACTGCTTTCTATCTTCACAATTATAATCCAGATAACTCTTCCAAAACTATCACACCTTTACAGTATATGCGACATCACTCGGAAATGTCTAACGCCTCTCTTCGTCACTATCTAGGCTAGCTATATAGCTTACACATACATGTATACGCTAGGTATATTCACTGTTACACTATTTCTTACATGCATTCTTTACAAACATTCAACTCCTTAAGCGCCCTAATTTCTAGACCATTATACCAGTCTATCTAAATTCATATAAAAAATACTATTATAACCGTGGCTCTACATTGACCTCTTGGTTATCATTGCCTTTACCGCTATATATACTCAATCTCTCCCAAGCCTAATCTCGAACCGCTGAGTTAAATTTTATAACGCCCTAGGTAAATCTAATTACTTAACATAAAATAAAAATCCAAGCTATAACCAGTCATCGAATAAAAGATAAGCTTCTACTATATTCATTTTTGTTTCTATTTCTCATCTTTCATTACGAATGTATGAAGTGTAAATAAATAAATAAATAATCTTCCGTTGTGGGTGGTTCATGGAATATCACTCGTTGCCGCCATTTTAGTTTGAGACGAAGCTACACCCGGCTTAATCAGCCCATAATCGGTGTGGTCTTGAACGTATCTATAAGATAGCTTAGGACCCCGAAAGCAGCAAGCTTATATGTAGTGAAATGTCAGCTAGTTTTTTCTTGCTACAGATTAAAGTGGTCGAAAGTCAGCGATGGGTTAGGTTTAGGGTCAGGGTCAGGTCTGTTCTTGGGTAAATCAAAAAACAAGAGTGTACCAAACCAAGCTATATGTCTATTCTAAACAGTACAAGCTCGTCTATCGACCAGGAAGCATTTCTATTAGTCAAGATGGTTTGCATATCAGTGATATAGATACTAGAAGAATATTGGCGCCCCGGTGGTTGGAAGGGAGGCTACATTAAGAGGGATCCTATATGATTATTGTCCCAAAGGGCATGGTCGTAGAGTTTAACAGACTGAACTGAACAAACTGTGCTACCTAAGGGATTATATCGGCGTCATGATTACAGAGACCGCGAACCACTGCGGACTGGAATGCACACGGCTACATATGTACATATGTATGCGGCCGGAGGCCGTATTCCACTTGCAATATAAGTATAAAGTACATCATGCCTCCCTTCTCCAAGTGTCCCAAGCCATCTGGGCAAGATATGAAGAACTAAATAAGGCAACCATTTTGAATTCCCCGTGATAATTATATGGGAGGAAAAACATGCCAGTCTAAGCCTAACAACTGGAGCAGAAGCGATTATGGCAAACAGGAAACTACTAGTGAACACCATCCCTTAAAAGCAAGCGCAGCTCGCATACCCCATTGCCCCACCTAAATCCCCAGAAAAACGAAGGAAAAAGTATCCTCCCCGCCCAATGCACTAGATTTAATGTGCCCCAACTGAAACAAAACGACAAAAGAGAAAGGCGCGCCGTTGCTTAACTGATAACGAAGCCTTTCACCCCTGGAAGAAAAGACAGAAAGAAAGGGGAATTAATTACTGGAAAAGAGAACTTACTTTTTATATGTAAAGGGAGGGGGAAAGGAGACGACACTCCTATTTGACCAAAGAGAAAGAAAGAAAAAAGAAAAAGAAAAAAAGAGAAATGGTAACCTGACTAAAGAGAATTGGGAATTGAAGGTGAGTAAATACACAGGAGAGGATAAATAGATAGAGAAGAGGAAATAAAAGAAGGAGTGATAGTGAGCTCAAATCACGTCTAAAAGCTAACTCACGTAACCCAAAAGAAAGTTAACAAACCAAAAGAATAAACCTCTCAGATTAAAGACCATCGGCTTCCCACTGTTTACTCAACATCCATATCCTCATCTTCATCCGCATCCGCATCCGCATCCACGTCGTCTATCATCTCCTCATCTTCATCCCCGGCAAAACTAGGTTCCCGTGTCTCATCATAAACTGCACTTCCCCCACCTCCCCCAGGGGCACTCTCATCGCCACTCCCACCTCGGTTGACAACCTCTAGCAACTTTGAAGTTATCTGTAAATGACGCCCATCGGCTCCAGCAGCATGAGAAAAGGTGGCTGGGCCCAATCCTTGAGCAGCGCGCTGCTTATCCGACTGCTCCCACCTATCCAACCGCCTGGTTGTCCTACGAACGGCAGCAGCAAGAGAACTAGCCTCTTCTCCATAATCGTCCTCCTCCTCCTCGACAGGGATCAATCCATGAGCAGTTCCGTTGACGGATCGTCTATGGTGAGGGTCATGGGGGATGTTATGCTCAACCTTAATCTTCTTTGGGGTCGGCTCAACTAAAACTCCGTCTTCTCCTATTGTTCCGGAGATGCTAGCTGTGTTCCCGAACGGATTACCGTCCTCCACCATTGCATCTGATTCTTTTGCCGAAACAACTGCCGGTGCCTCATGAGTACGTACCGTCCGGACATCCCTCTCATCATCACTCTTGGCGAAAGGATCCTCGAGGTTCTTGATCCTCCTCCAGCACCTAACCATAGCACCCTCCTTCAACCTTATCTTCATGGATTTCCTGTCGAGAGTTCTGAGCTTGCGATTGATCATGTATTCGGCTCTATCTCTTCTATTTTGTTGAACGGCAATTTGGTGGCTTGTTAGTGGCCTTTGCTTGGGGCCCCTCTCAGAGCCCATCATTGGACTTCCTTTATCCCCTATCATCATCGATGGCTGAATCGATCTGGCGGCCGATATGAGGTGACCAGGTGTATCTGATGAGGACAATTGTTTACCGCCGGTCCGTAAAATGATCCTGGGAGTCCCTTTAATTTCGCCGTCAGCGTTCCGTTTTCCAGATCCTTTTGGCCGACCACCTTTATTTTTCGGAGGTGGTTCTGAGGTGGGTGTGTCAGGTCCCTCATTGACTATGTGGGCGATTTTTGTCACAGTTGAAATACGGCGGCTGTTGAGATTTTTACCATTGCCAGAAGGTGTCATCAAGTTCTGAGGAGAGACAGAACGTGTTTGATCATGATGATCAGATTCGTATTCATACTGCTCATTCTGAGGATAGTGGCGATTTTTGTTGGTACGTGTGGAATTTCGGATGGAACCTTTGCATATTCTATTAGTTTCTACGGAGGCAAGCGAAGAATGGACAACGGCATGGGAATTGCTGCATGAAAGGTGGAAAAATATACGTTGTCCATTTCTTTCACTGGGGGTAACCATATTAGAGGGGGGCGAACCTGCTGGTGATTGAGTATCATCTTCTGGGGAAGGAGCGATATCTATAAAGGATCCTTTGGTTAGGACTTGTATAAGGGAAGCCCCCAAGAAAGAGGGCTGACTAAGGCAAACGCCTGTGAACGGCGGTTACTTACGTTTTTTCCCTTTCTTTCCAGCAGACGGTGCAGGCGCATTGCCGATATCTTCAATCAACTCTATCTTGTATGTTAGCCTCTTCATATATTCATGTTTCCGGCTTATAGTTCTATTTCCGGTATTGAAAAGGCAAGACAGAACAGAAATCACATACTCTTTCGTTCTTTCTGCATTCGCTCTCCAAACTCTATTTCTTGGGGTGCATCAACATTCTCCAAAGCAGCCTGTTCTTCAGTTAGATGTTCAAATTGTGGGACCCTGCAAGGTATCCCGCCATCCTTTGCCTCTTGACCTTTCCCATAGGGATTATCCTCGGCTGACTTTATCGTAAAATCCCCCTCAAGATACCACCACATCAACCATAGAAAAGCCCTTGCCCTACTCTTGCTTGAAAGGGTACTCCTCATAATGAGATCGTAAAAGTCCCTTGACTCCGGGAAATGCAACTCCGATACCTTCGGTGCATATGTTGAAAGCAGAAAAACTAAATTTATTGGGTTTGTTCGTGGAACACTCATTACTTCGAGTTGCTCCAGAGTCAATGGCTCTTTACGATCCTCACATGCGCCCTTAAGAATTGATTTCAGTCGTGGAGCATCTTGGAGTTGTTTATACGCGTGCGCATCAGTATACGACTGGAGTGAAGGTATAGCATGATAAGTTCGCAGCTGAGCCTTCATTTCGGGGAAAACTACAGTAAAAGAACATGTTAGCTCTATATCTTCCTCGCTGTTTGAAGCATGTGCCTATGGCAACAGCCACGATGTCAATGATTTCCCTGGATAACTCACAATTCAACGTGGTATTCATTCTTCCAACATTCACCAACAAACAAACCATGGCCATGTTCAACGCATTGGCCCTTTCGCTCATAAGCTTATCCCTCAAGATCTTGCTAGTTTTGCTGCTTCGGGCCATGGCATCAATGTACACATCCGCAAAGGTGCATTCTTTCCTTCCGTCGTAGCTATTCGTAAAGACCTGCTTCGAGTCTGTAAATATAGCCTCTAGGAATTCAAATTGGATATCCTTTCTCCATAGTGGTACACCGTCGGGCTTCTTCAAGTGTTTAATTTTGCTTCCTGAGAAAAAACTTGTTTGCTGCTTCCGCCCGAGTCCGCCTGTGTGATTTCCGCTTCCGCCTCTTTCACCACCTCCTACACTTCCAACCACCCCTCCACCTCCACCTCCACCGCCACCCCCGGCTCCCCCGGAGACGCTTGAGGACTGCGAAATATTTACACCGGCTCCACGAGAAGCTTCACGTCCGTTGCTGCTGCGACGTTCATCAGCATCGACAGAAGAGGGACGAGTATCTGCTTGGGCGTGACCTCCACGGTCTTTACCGTCGCCCGAGTGGGTGGAGCTTTGTGGCAGGAGTTTATTCGAGGCTGACCTGTGGTGAATACTCAAGTCTGTAGCAGCAAGACCTCCCGCCGCCGATGCGACAGGCGACGATACCTCAGACGGAACCTCCGTCATTGTCGTTGAGGATTTCTTTCGAGAAAGGCGCGATGGGTGGGATTATTTCGATTTTCGGTAAATGAGGATTCAACTGGGAGAAAAATGACGCGATAGAAGGCGTATATTTGTAACCGAAAGGAATGAGTGGATGTTTAGAACCAAGCTTGTTCTTTAGTGCGATTGATTGATTATTCACGGTATTTTATGAGCTTAAGGGGGAAAACGGAGAAAATTAATCTGATCTAGAGAGGGCAAAGCTTGCTGCACATATGTTGATTCCGGAGCTGCGTTGGCATCGCTTGGAGGAAGCAGTCCTGACCAGAGATGGGTAGATACTGTGGTAATTTAGGGGGGAAAGGGAGGAGGGGGGAAGGGGAGGGGGTATTGGGGGTGTGATATGAATCCTGCGAGAGGATGAAGGCTGTCTGTCGTCAGTTATCTAGATGTTGAGGGGGTGATCGGAAGTTTGAGCGGAAGAGTCTTATTCTGTTGTGTCCGTGGCCTAAAGGAAAGGAATGGCGTTTCGCTGTTGGCGTCTCAGCTAGGAGTGTAGAGGATGCACGAAAAGAATAATATGTAATTTAAATCATCACGAGAGCTTGAGCGAGCATCACCACCATAGAAGAAACACCATATGATACCTCCATAGGTAATCCTCCTGTCATCATGCCCAAGATCACAAAGAGTCCCCAACCTCTCCCTGAATTTAATGGTAAAAGCCTTGCGTGAACTGCCTCCCTTGTCTGACCATCCATCTCCCTGGTCCGCTAGAAAATGTTATAGATACGCCCCGTGAATACCCAAACAAACCACTCGATAGGCCGCGATGTTTCTCGCCGCACTTTTTTCCAAGGCTACCACAGAATGTAAGTAAAACGTAAAGTTACACCCATCAAGATTTTGCCAGCACATTCCCACCCCTCCCTTCAGCCGGATTTCGCTTCGAAAGAGTAATTCCCTGGTTAGGAAAAAAAATTCGTTCCCTCCATTGTGCACACGCGCTGATTGGAGAAGCTTCCTTTGTCACAAGATGGCACTGAACCGTCCGTTATGTTTACCGATGTTTTTTTTCGTGAATTGACCCGTTGCCTGTCCATGCACCGTAGCCCTTCCTACTTTAAAGAGCCGCATAATTTATCAGGAACAGATCACTGGGGTGTTCACGTGACCGCTTACTAGTTATTTCTATATATGGTGCCGCGCTCCTGAAAGGTGACACAAATTGCATCGCGAATAACTTTTTAACCAGGCAAGATATCAAAAATCTATGTGATCAAATTGTAGATATAGGTATGATAAAGATTTTGATCACATAGATTCTTGATATCTTGTCTGGTTGAAAAGTTATTCACGGTGCCATTTACCTATTTTTGTATGTAAAAGGCGCCAAGACTTGGTAAAGTGGAACAGTATTATATCCATTTATACCCTACATGGCAAACATAAAGCCAAGATCCGCGTAAAGTGGCTGGAACCTAATGCTCTTATTGGTCCACAAGCACCCGGAGTGGCTAAGATTGTTCCAGCTAAGATACTGGCATGTCACCTTTAAGCCGCGCCGCACCATACAGCCTAGCCTTTCTCTTACAGAACCTCTTGTGAACTGTCACGATAACAATATTCTGCCACCCTCCTCCTCCGGGCTAATAAGACGTAGAATTACACACAAATATTTGATCCTTTTGTATATGTATCATTAATATTAGAGCTGAGAGGTTATTTGGACCTTCGTGTACCCCAGTATGTACGCGTATGTGGAATAAATACTCGTATATATATATAAACTATAAAAGGTCACGGTTAAAGCACACTGCTAGGGCTCAGCTGTGATTTGTTGCCTAAGTCCTTCAATATTTCTCAGGACTTAGTTAACGCGTGAGTACCATACTTCTATAAATCCTTTTTGCCCCCCCCCCCTCTCTCCCGAATGCGGAAGAGGAAGCCCTACGAATTAGTTAGTGCGACCTACAAAGCCAATTGCAAGTGATGACCTGATATTGCTGAAATTACAATTATCACGTACTTACCGGTCTCGAAATACCCCGAGACATCTCGGGGCTATTCCTTAGGCCTCCGAAGTCTCGATACTACATGTACCCTCTATCCTCGAAAGATTCTTATGCCACACTACACATGCTTGACGTAAACTAATTCCGCGACCTAGCTCTATAACCCCCCTACGGACCACGTACCTCCTAATGTAGTAAGTCCCCCGGGGCATCATGATTTACCTCATCGTGTATTCACGTAGGTGAGAGTTACTAGTTATTGCCAGTATCATTGCCTAGCCTTAGCTAATTACAGTTAACACCGCATCTATTGCACAATGCTTAATTTCATAAGTACACTGTATAGTGTGGCTTTAACTTGTCGAAAAAACAATCGGTATTACCACGTGACCCCACAGCCCACTCGCTGCAGAGAGAAGGAATCCCATTCAACAACCGATGGTACTAACATCTTGTGACCTGAGCTACAAACCGTCGCCAACCACATATACTCATATAGATTATTTGGCGTGAGAAAAAGTCCTCGGCCAGGGTAGTTGTCACTTGGGCGTTGGTCTGGCCAAGAGCCTTTTCTCACATCAAGTATATGATACGATGTATACATATATGTACCCCGGGGGTCCTCAAAGTGATGCAACGGCGACAAAAACCACAAATTTCGTAGCTATGGCCACCATGTCCAAAAGTTGGGAAGTGATTTATATATGTCGAATTGCATCAGGCGGAGCTATATAATAAATAGTAAATGGAAATACAAATGGAAAAAATTGACTGGGTCTAGCTTTGGTGGTGGTCGCGACACTAGAATATCGAGCCAGTTGCATCACTTTAAGGACCCCCGGGGTACATGTAGTTCACCCTTACAGCTCTATTCAGTGCTCCCTATATGTATATATACCGGGAGATCAATGAACAAACAGAAACTATTATACTAGTGAAAGTTTCAGGTCTAGCGTCCGTTTTCTTTGAACGATGCCGATTTTAAAAAGCAATTGCCAAAAAATAAGGGCTCACATACAAGTACTTACATGTACTTACCTAAACTTATCCCACTTTCGCTGAGTCATCGTGAATGTCGCCCACATTCGTTCATGCATCGGATACGATACGGGCCAAGCCCTCATGCTGAGGCCATACGGGGACCATCTCGGTGCTTTAATATCGATGTGAATTGCGGATCATATTCATGACAACATATGAACACTAGATAGGAACTTAATTGTGTGTATTTTTCCGAACTCCCAATTATAAGGAGGCTGGTTTTTTGGCCTCGGCACTCAATATTTGACGCCAACCAAATCAAGTGCAGGGCCTTGTCTTTCTATATACCTGGGCATGAAATACCCTTTCCCCCCACAGAGTTATTTTATAATTCATTGATGACATTTTTTTGTAGGTTTAAGTAAGTTTGTGGTATGGTTACATATAGATTCTTTTTATAAGCACACGTATGTATACATCCTCGAACTCCCTACGAGTGATATCCTGTGAACCACCGGGGGACCTCTGCAATTCTAGAAAAGCCCAGTATCAGAGATCTAAAAGGCGTTTGAATATGTAGCCGACCGACGCTATATAGCACAGAGTGCATATGGGTAATATAGTGGATAAACGAGGCTCATTTTTAAATACAAGTATTGAGAGGTTGTGTGTGCTTCTGTGCACCCTCCCTCGATCGCACAACGCATCCCTCGGATGATTGTGCAGGATGAACATGTGCCGCTTTGAGCCGTTAGATATCGCATACCCGACGTCTCAGTCCTCACCTTTTATTCTCTGCACTCTCGGCCATCTCAGGGAAAAAGAAAAGGGGGAAAAAAAAAAAAAGGGCGCCAGGGCAAACCAATGATTCTGAACAGGGTTCTCTATGGACCTACTATCCTACACAAATACTTCGCAGAATCCCGTTGACGCGCGAGTGATAGTACATGATCTCCTGCATCTGCATGCAGCTAGCACAACAATCGAACCTCCCAACTGCCAATCAGGCAATCACAGGCCACGAAATATCCCTTACAACATCTGAATCGCAACCGTTTATAACGCCTTAAGTTTGCTAACCGACTGGCTGGCTAGGGGCATAACAACTGTATTCCATACATACCTTATCACTGAGCCAGTGGGGAATAGTACCTACATACTAGTTTGGGAAGATCGTCGATTTCCGAGAACCTGGTTCAGAACCTTCCAATTCACATTCGTAAAGTACTTTACATGATTTTAGGCAACCAACACTTACTCAAACATAATCCCATGGCCCAGCTATATTGAATGCTGGAGTGAGAGAATAATGCGGTCCGAATCTGGTTACAATATTCGCATTGCAAATTATTAAACAGGTATTTCTCTATAGCAATGCCAGCCCAACATACCTTCTAACTGCTCCCCTGCGAGACACACACGTACGAATACAAAAAAAAAAAAATTAGATAACTGCCCAGAATTTCCCTTTCCCCTCGTGAAAAATAGAAACCAGCCACCGGTCCTCGAGTTAAATAAGTGTCCTAAAAAGACCCAAGACCCAGACCGGTAAAATGGAAATAGAGAGGGAAAAAAAAAACCATCATCATACATGAAAAAAATCATGAAAACAAAACGCCGGGTAGATATTGATACAACCTTTCCTTCCCTTCTCTTGTATGTGTCGTGTCTCCTAACATCATAGTCCCATGCATCTTGGTCCAGCGTAGAGAACCCCATTTAAAAGCAAAAAGGAAACAAAAAAGAGACAAAAAATGCGTTAAAAAAAATCAAGACAAAATCAACTCTCCCACCCATTTTCTCGTTCAAAAAAACAGTAAGCGCCTCTCATTTCCCCATGCCTATAACCGCCAATGATTTTTTGAATCTCAGCAGAACACACACACGACACATTACTAGTAGTAGATAAGATAAACCCCACAACTAGGAAGAGAATAAAAATGAAATCGTGTAAATGAAACTCCCAGTTGACAGACCCATCTATACCGTTTGTGTTGTGCATAACAAGCCCCATGCTAACCCCACGTAATGTAAATGCCCTGCCGATACAGAAGGCCTGAAGAAACAAGAAATTCAAGAAAAATACACATGGCCCGAAAATCGATCAAAAAAAAAAAAAAAGACAGCCATGTAAAAGAGAGAACTAATGAAAATAGAAAGAAAAGCAAAACCTTTTATGAAATACGAGAAATATTGCGCCATGTTTTTAACCCTTTCCGTTTCTCCCTTCCTTTTTATGCAAGAAGATGAACAAACCTCACTTTTTTTTTTTTTTTTCGCGATCTAGGAAGAAAAAAAAGGCCCAAACATACGCAACGCCGTGATGAGATGCTTACCACCAAGAAGAGTTCCCGCCGCCGGGGTTTCCGTACCCTCCTCCGCCGCCACCACCACTGTATCCGCCGGAGTTGTAACCGCCACCACTACCTCCACCATTGGAGTATCCTATGAGAATCGAGTCAGTATTGCTCAAGCACTTTTTCTGTATGAAAGGGTTGACTAACCACCTCCATACCCTCCACTAGGAGGACCACCTGATCCACCGAAGCCCCCACCAGAACCACCACCGCCGTATTTCCTGAAATCACGGGTGGCTCCACCACCACCACCACCACCCCTTCCCCTACCACCAGTAGACCTTCCACCTCCGCGTCCACCACCAAATCCGCTCTCTCTAGCGATGGTCTCCAAAAATTGAGGAACTTCCTGATTAGCCTCCTTTAGGAGCTCGATAAGGTCCCTCACGACACCACGGTTGCCACGGTTGAAAAAGGCGGTGGAGATACCGGTATTACCGGCACGGCCGGTACGACCAATACGGTGAACGTAATCGTCGATATCAGTAGGAAGATCATAGTTAACGACGTGGGTGACATTAGGGATATCAAGACCTCTGGCAGCAACTGCAGTGGCAACCAGTACCGGGCAACGACCGGTCCGGAACATTTCCAGAGCGCGTTCACGCTCGCGTTGAGTACGATCCCCATGAATGGAGGTAGCAGGGAAATTCTGGTTAAGCAGGAACTCGCTCAAGGAATCCGCCATACGTTTAGTCTCTACAAAA
This sequence comes from Morchella sp. 2015-shanyang, assembly GCA_024713795.1. Taxonomy (NCBI): domain Eukaryota; kingdom Fungi; phylum Ascomycota; class Pezizomycetes; order Pezizales; family Morchellaceae; genus Morchella; species Morchella sp. 2015-shanyang. Next base: position 1,284,171 of record JAMGZB010000007.1, read on the forward strand.
ATAAGAGTGAGACCACCACTGTGGGTGTGGAGAATATCCAAAAGAACGGAACGCTTGTCCTGATCTTCAACATATTCAACCTTTTGGGTAATGTTTTCAGAGGTTGAACCGACACGGCCGACTGAAAGGAAGATGTAGTCCTTCAGGAAATCCCTAGCAAGCATCTGAATGTCCCTCGGGAAAGTGGCAGAAAACATGAGAGTTTGGCGAGCATCTGTCTTTGGCATGTCCTCGCCCTCAACAATACGACGAATTTGAGGCTCAAAACCCATGTCCAACATACGATCAGCCTCGTCAAGCACAAGGTATTTGATGTTGGCAAGTGAGATACGTCCACGTTCAATCAAATCAACAAGACGGCCAGGGGTCGCAACAAGGAGATCACAGCCGCGCTCAATCAATCGTAATTGAGAAACTATGTCGGCACCACCATAGACAACACATGGTCTAACCCACGAACGATAGGCAAACTTGCGGGATTCTTCGTAAATCTGGGAAACCAGCTCACGGGTAGGGGCCAAGATAAGCGCTGTAGGATAAGCCTTACGCTGACGCCCATAACCACCTCCGTAGGCAGCAGCGTTGACAGGTGGAGGCGATGGACCCTGCAAAAAGGATTGCGAAAGAATGGGGAACAAGAAACCACCAGTCTTTCCGGAACCTGAAACGGTCAGCCACAATCTCCTAATGATATCAAATATAACAAGCGGAATTTACCAGTTTGAGCACAAGCCATTAAATCTCTGCCGCCCATGACAATAGGGATCGAGTACTTCTGAACAGGGGTAGGGTTCTTGTAGTGCGCCAACTCAATGTTCGTCAAGAGGTGAGTGTCTAGCGGGGGGCTCGTGAACGTAGTAACGGGCTCCGGGACATCATGACCGGATGCTTCTACCGGAATGTCATCATATTTTTCGAAGTTGATCCCAATGTTCTGTTTGGTCGGGTCGTTGGGTACACCGAACAGGTCACGTTCCAAACGTTGGTTTGCGGGGCCAGGAATATGTTTTCCATCTACCCACCGCCCGTCTCCGGAGCCACCGCCCCTTCCAGTCGGGGCACCATATCCATTCGGGTCAAAAGAGCGTGGAGGGCGAGGAGGGGGAACATCCCATCCGCTACCACCGCTAGAAGCGGCGGAGCTGGGAGTGAAAGTCGGGGCGTTGGCCCATCCATTTGACTGGGGGGCTCGAGAAGCAGGGCCACTATAGAATAGTTAGCATAATCCACAAAGATGATTACGGTGACAGTTCTGGCAATGTAAATTCGAGATTTAATAGTAATGTATCACAATGATCAACGAATCGAGAGCCAAAAAACCCTGTTTTGAGAGGGCCAATTACAAAATTGCAATTCTGTATGTTTGTCTCATTACAAGAGAGTTCTCGATGAGACAAAATACACCGCCCAAGAGTGGCAAACAAAAAATATCGAGTAAGAAATGTAAAGACATACTCAGAACCCCATCTTGATCCCTGAACACCATTAGCAGAGCCATTTTGCACTGCAGTAGGCCCGGGGGGAGGAGCAGAAGCTGGTGCTCTATGTGCGTTCCTCATGTGTGGAGGAATATAGGCTGCCCTCTTCTGTTCGCCACTTCCGGAGGAGTGGTTGGATGCACCCGAAGAAGGTGCGGCATCAGCATGAACAGACTCATTCATACCCAAATTTTGCATGCGTTGGTTAAGATCAGCTGCCATATTTGTGGTAATAGTGATAGTCACGTGTTTGATTGTAAAACTTGGATTTTAATGGTGTTTTCGTGTTTGTTTGGGGTGGTAGCAAAAATCAGGAGAAAAGACGGCTCCGGACTGTTGAGTATTTCGATGAAAGAAAAAAAAAGATAGTTCTCTTATCTGTCCTTCCGCTCAATAGATGATTCGTAACGTCTTAAAAGAAGGAACGATGTGAACAAAAAGAGAAACAGAACTCGATGAAAAAAAAGAAGGACCGCTTGGTGAAATCCTGCTCCTTTGCCAGATGGATTGAAAAAAGGAAGGGGAAAGAGGAGTAGTGATTTTTTCTTCCTTAGAGGAACGGGGAGGAGGAGGGGAGATGTTGAGTGTAAGGGAGATAGAGAGGAGAAGGAGGAAGGGAGGATGATTACTTCAGGCAGGCGAAGAGAAAAGGGTGGACAGGAAAAAGGTGGAAAAAGCAAAGAAAAAGGAAAGAAAAAAAAAAAAGCTATTATCACCGCGAAACGGCAAATGAGCTGACTAAGTGGGCCAGGACCCAACGAAGGCAAAAATTGGACGAAAATTTGCGGTTTGCTGCTTCGTGAACTGGCCAACCACTACATGGCCAGCGCCCAAAAAAAAAAAAGCAACTACGATTTGGATAAGGGAGGATGTGGCTGCCGTAGTTTCGGGGCGCGGGAGTGTCCTCGCCAGCAATAACTGAGCCAGCAACACATGTTGTGTGTAAGTCACGCATACGTATGTAGTAAAGGACTTGGATGTCATGTATGTGGTGCTTTTGAAAGTACCAGAATCAGTACATGTACCCATACATGTAGTATGTTCCGCCGTTATTCTGGAAAGGAGTGATCCAACAAACCCTGAATTTTAAGCGTTCTTTTTTTTATTATTTTATTTAAAAAGAGTTTATGTGCATACTCGTTTATCGTTTCCTCCACTTCCCCCCTCACTACGTAAACATTTGGAATCTGAATAGCCCTTGTCATCGACCTGGTCCCTATCTCGATCAGATTAGATATTGTATTACCTACAGCGCTACATACAGTCGGGGTACAGAAGTTTTGGTAGTTTTTGATGGCCGTTGCAACGCAAAATTTGTATACAAAATCAGAAATCCTTGAGAGACCATCTTGAAAAATACATTACACACACCTGGAAAGTGGGCTTAAAATTCTAGAATTCTCTGAGCTCCATCTTGAGATAATTTCTAATGTCTTCTTAAGTGATAGAATTTTTTGCCCAACACTGAGTGGTTGGTTTAGATCGCTAAACACGGCTACTTTGGCTGTAAAAGGCGTAATCTACCAAAATTTATGTCCTAGTACTATACATGTACCAGTACCGATAAATCTACTTTGAGTAAGTCTATAGGAAACAGACAGGCGCGCATCCGAAACTTAGCGCGCGCTGCAACGGCAGTGCGGGCAGGTGGAGGAGGCTCGTCGCCCCTCCTCTCTCCCATGTTTTTCCTGCTTAATTTTCCTTTCCCGTTGGTGCTCTTCCTTCTTCCATCATCCTTCACTAAGTTACAGCTAGTCTCCCCTCAACTTTATCCTCAAAACTCTCAGTCATGTTGTCCAGCCGAGCCCTCTCCAAGGTGTGTCTTTTCCTTCCCTTCCTTTCTTCATTCTGCACGGACCGCTGTTATCACGTGCGCACTCATATGCAGACTTGACGTACCTCTTCTTCTCTCTCTACATACGTGTAAATTTTTTGCATACAGGAGCTGACCCCTTCTGGTTATATCCAGCCTCTCTTCCGTGCAGCAAACGCTGTCCGCACCAAGAATGCCGTATCACCCGTCACCAGATGTACGCTCTTTACTCCTGAAGCTGGCATCGCGGAAGAAGGGACCTGCATGATGCTGATGCACCATCTGAAATATAGCTATGGCTACTGTAGCCTCGGACCTGTTCAAGCCTACCAAGTACGGCGGAAAGTTCACAGTCACCTTGATTCCTGGTGCGTGTTTTTGCCCTCCTTATGCTACATTGTTGTAACCATACTGCTGCATTATGCTGAGGGAATTATAGGTGATGGTATCGGTGCCGAAGTAACGGACGCCGTCAAGACTATTTTTAAGCATGAAAATGTCCCGGTCGAGTGGGATCAAGTAGACGTCACTGGTGTTGTTACTGGGAACATGTACTCCGAGCATCTTTACCGCCAGTCTGTTGCCTCTTTGAAGAGAAACAAAGTTGGTCTTAAGGGTATGAAATCCGTTTCTTAAGATCTCGCAAAATTTACAACGCGTAGGTCTTATTGGGGAAAAACTAACCTGAAATGCGCACCCGGCTTCTTGTTATATTACTTATTACTAGATTTAGTTTAGTATATATGTCCTAACTTTGTATAATATTTAGGTATTCTGTATACCCCCGTCGAGCGCTCCGGCCATCAATCCTTCAATGTTGCCCTCCGTCAGGAGCTGGACATCTATGCCTCAGTTGTTTTAGTTAAGAACATGCCCGGGTATATTACTCGTCACTCTAATGTCGACATGTGCATTATTCGTGAGAACACTGAGGGTGAATACTCCGGCTTGGAACATCAATCTGTTCCCGGTGTCGTCGAGTCACTCAAAATTGTCACCAGAATGAAGTCTGAGCGCATCAGCAAGTTTGCATTTTCCTTTGCAACTGCGAATCAAAGGAAGAAGGTCACTGTTATCCACAAGGCCAACATCATGAAACTTGCGGACGGTCTTTTCAGAAACACCTTCCTGGAAGTCGCGAAGGATTACCCCCAGCTCGAGGTCAATGATATGATTGTCGACAATGCCTCTATGCAGGCTGTTTCCAGACCTCAACAATTCGACGTCCTTGTCATGCCTAACTTGTACGGATCCATTCTCTCTAACATTGGTGCCGCACTGGTTGGTGGACCTGGTATTGTTCCGGGATGCAACATGGGCAGGGAATACGCTGTTTTCGAGCCTGGTTGCAGACACGTTGGGTTGGATATCAAGGGTCAGGATCAAGCAAATCCAACGGCACTGATCCTGTCGGCAACTATGATGCTGAGGCATTTGGGACTTGACGACCACGCTACCAGAATCTCAGAGGCTGTTTATAATGTTGTAGCAGAAGGGTGGGATATTCCTGTCATATCCCTAAATTTTAGAGCCTTTGCTGAATTATTCTATAGAAAAGTTAGAACCAGGGATATGGGCGGTAACAGCAAGACTCATGAATTCACCAACGCTGTGCTGCACAAGATGGAACAGCTTTAAGTGGCTCGGCAGGTAGAGGACTGTAACGCTGCGCGCATAGCATATACATTAGAGGTTCGCGGAGGGAGTTTGAATACCATTGCAATATTTTCTTTGGTCTTCTCTTTTTTGTGCATAACGAGGGGGTTTGTTTTTCTTTTTGACTAAATACATTTCAATTCGACGCCCAAACGCCTTCAAGCCGACAAACCGGTTTCTATATAAGACAAATTGATTTTGTCGTAATATTCTTATTTCTCATGATAGAACGGAAAAGGACAAATGAAAAACTGTGATAAATGTGATTTAGCTTTAAAAAGCAACTCGCCTCTTTCTCCCGGTATATTTAGAGTCCGCCTTTACTGATTTCCCCTTGTTCCTGTTCTGCTCTTTTTTCCGAAGGATCCAAGATTTTGAACCCTTCAACTCCTTGCCTTTCCCATTCTTACTCCCCTTTCTTCGCTCATCGATAACATCGACACCCTCCAGGTCCTTTACAACGTCTGTGACGTCACGCCCTGCGATAGCATCACCAGCAACCTCATCACGTCCTGCTCCAACTGTCAAAACAAGATAAAGCTTCTTATTCTTGGTCTCTGGATCATCCTCAAGCAGACCCGCCCCAAACCCCGCCCTGATTGCCGCCGAGGTAATCATAGTCCTCTGTATCTCATTCTTCGGATAGAACTGGAGCACGGCCTTTCCCCCCCTCTTCAACGAGCTGTAGAGGCCATCAAAGAACCTGGAGAGCCTGCCGCTCGCTGAGACGTCCGAACTGTCGGCATTGCACAGCCACTGGATAGCAGAGATGGACACTGCGGCATCGAACGTTCCCGGTCGGAAGGGTACGCCTTGCCCCATGTCGGCCAGCAATAGGTCACCATCGGTGTCGCGGTCGAGCGCGATTGCTAGCATCGACGCGGAAATGTCCATGCCGACCCAGATGTGGCCGGCGCTGGTCAGGTGCTCGCCGGAGAGGCCAGACCCACAGCCGATATCGAGGATCATAGAGGGAGAGGTGAGGGCGAGTAGCTGCAGGGCACGCTGCGTCATGGACGACTGGATCGACTGGATACGGGAGGAGGTGGTGTATTTGTGGGATTCGACGTCATTGTAGAATAGATCTGGGGGACTATATTCTCCCCAATGTCATGTTGAGTTAGGAAAGCTGGGCTATATGTTTCACAAGTGGGGCCAAAAAAGAAGTGGTTATGCAGGACATACAGAGTATCTTCAGGACGAGACATTGTGAACTGGTTTCTGCTATCTTTCAGGCTGATTTGTAGAGTGGAGAGAAGGATATATAGATACTACTATATAGACGTAGAGGTTGTTTCGACCAAACCAAGGTACTACATGTAGTTGAGGCTCTGTTGAAATTTTTCCTGTGCTCACAAACGACTTTAGAAGTGGGGCTAACCGCTAATCGCTAATCGTGTAACGTGCACGTGACAGTCAGATAGCTCCCCAACACGAGTGATTTCCGGTGTCTTGCTCCCTCCTCTCTTCTTATTCCTAACTGGCTTTTTGTAAATATTGAATATCCAACAACAATGTAACTTTGAGCTTTTTGTGAGCTTTTGAATCGTTCGGGGGTGAATACTGACTGTACTTCACCGTAGCTCCAATTAGTTGTGGTCTGGTAGCTTCATGGTGGAAGAAAGAACGAGCGAGTGGTATACAACTCTGAAATCAACGCTTTCAAGTGTAAGTCTCTAAAACCAAACGTTATCTTCTCCATGTTCCGATGTTTATGATAAAAAAAAAACTAAACAAGTTTTAAATATGTGCTCTAGTCTATTTCCTCAGAAATAGCATCTGTTACGTCTAATTCATCCCCGAGAATACCCCCATCAAAGCATAACTCTCTGAAACATGGGCAGTAAGTTATCCCACACTCATCTCTCTTCCCGCTCATTCGATATACACATCGTCTTAGTATCATAGGCAGTTGATAAAATGTCCCTATAGCCTCTACTTCTAAGAACGGTGTGAGAGCCACCAAAACCGACTCGAAGCTTATCCAGTCTTCACTCGCCCCAAAGCCTCAGGTCCCGAAATCTCAGGTCCCAAATGCTCAAGACCCGAACACCCAAGACCCAAAACTCATCCGTGCATTAAAACGAGGACAGCCACTACATCACACCGAAGCCACCATGCATGCCGTCAGAATCACAAAGTACCATACCAGCACCGGTATGAAGCTGTATCATCTGGTCTACGACAATGGGAAATCTCACCTCGTACGTACTACTCAAAAAAAAAACATCCCTCCCCCCTCCTCCTTTCCCTCCCTAACGATCCTCTCAACATGAATAACGATTGGGGGAGTATCTGCACCTAAAATATAGATCCGCGTCACCGCCCCGAACCTCTTCAGCTTTATGTCGCAAGCCGCGCTCGAGTGGTACGAAGCCGGCCTCCGCATGTCGACAATCAAGTACCGTGTTGACACCACCGAGGTCATCCCGTCGAGGCTCCGTCTCGAGATCGACTCGAGTATCAATTTCTCGAGCTACACGCTGCCGAGGGCCTGCAGGAAGAAGTCGTGCTTCATCTGCAGGAATGAGAGGGGGTATCTTAACTTCAACAATGGCGAAAGCGAGGTCTGGAAGAAGAAACGGCTATTACGTGAGAAGAGGGAGAAGGAGGTGTGGGAGAGGAAGGAAGAGAGGAAGGAGGAGAGGAAGGAGGAGAGGGAGGCGAAGAGAGAGAGCGGGGGCGGAGAGTTGGAGGAGGAGAGTGAGGATGATATTAGGATTGAGGAGGAATCTACCTAAGGAAAAAGGTAAGTTGGCGACTTAGTTTATTATCTTTTGCGGCGCTTTGGTTAAGCTGACAAGTGGGTTCTTGAAGATTAGGATCTAATTTTATCTTCCCAATGTTCCGCGTCATCATGAGTGCTCTTTTTCCCCCTTTTTTCTTCCTCTTCCTCTTACTCCTCTTCCTGTACCTGTACCCAATAGGTTTCCGGAGCTGGCGCTGAAATGAATACAATACCTGAAAGGCAGGTCGATTTACAAGTATATTTGACAGCAGGTCATTGAATTGCTGTATGCGTTTGCATTAGTTAGTTTTATACCTTTATGTGACATCTTTAGCAGCATATGAAACTCAACCAGTGCTCAACATAATTCTTCATTAGTAGATGTTTTCAGTATCCCTTGGTCTGTCAGTAACCCCCCCCCCCCCCTAAGAAGTTTGGTGTGGCCTTACTAACAGATCTACCATACGAACTAATTCCTCTATTATAGGATTAATCAGCCTAATTGATATCATAGCGCATAGTGTCATCGAATCCCCTCGCTCCAATCCACTATCCATCCCGGATTCCCCCCCCCCCCACCACCTTACGTAGTAAGCCAGAAATCTTGGAAGAGAAATTAAGCCTTACATAGACAACTATATCCGCATCTAAAGCAATGACTGATAAGAACAGGAATACTAAACTAAATCTAGCACGGGATTAAACAAAAAAAAAATCCCTAGCGCGGTTGGAATAAGTAGTGAGTGATATTCTATGACGCATAAACTGATAGCTCCTGCTTATAGCCACTCGTTTTTATTTCTTATAGTCTATTACCCTAACTTTATGTATATTCAGCTTCTACAGCGTTATGCCTCAAACGCCTCGCCCTGGGGGGTAATACAAGAGAAACTGTTCCACCTACATGTGCCTGAGGCTAGTTTGTAACTCGGGCAGAGCTGTTGCTCAACACTGACAGGGGGTATAATGGGTTGAGGACTTTCCCTGCGGTTAAACGTGGGCCTGGTAACACTTCGCTAACCTTTAGGCAAAGCAAGAAAGAAGTAAAAGAAAAAGGAAAGGAAAGAAAAAAGTAACTGGAATAAAAAACTTATGTCCCCCACCCAGGGACAGCTTTCTAAATGGTTCCCTGGTGTCGATGGCGGGCCCGGGGTTGGAGGTGAGTGGTGTTGAGCGGGAGACCAACTCAGTCAACCCTCCAGGTGACCGCAGTTATTTACTTTTATGGTTTTTGGCTTGCCCGTGGTGGTTTATATTCTGCAACGCCAGCGGCGGGGCGGATCTGCCAAGATACATGTACGTAAGCAACGGACAGGCCGACCTTCACCCCGGTACAGGTATAATATTTTCAAGATGTAGATCACCGACCCGCCAATCAACCAGGAACCTTCATATGATCAGACTTCTAGACGCCAGGAAAGTCTAGGGTGGCAGGCACCGGTTCAGACAACCGCAGAAATATTACCCCCCCAGTGGATTGATCTCATACAAACAAGAGGGGTACTAGGTAGTAAGAAGACAGACGAGATGATAACTTGAGCTCTTTCTACCACCCTCTAGGTTTTGGGCTTGTGGTTGTGGGGGGGGGGGGCATCAGTACACTACAGTCAAGCCCAGACCAGCAGCACAGGTTTTGGGGGGTTTGGGGGAGATTGCATTTTACAGGTCTTGTAACCCATCCATCTCCGCAGGAGTCTGAATTGGGCTAGACTGCTCACAGGCCATCACTCGTTCTTGGCGCCCACTTCATCTCCGACATCAACGGCGCCACCGAACTTCGACAGCGTAGCTTATAATATATTCTCTCCATTTTCTCTCCTTTCCCTTCCCTTCCGCCAGGCCTAAGATAAATAAGAAAGAAAGTCAAAAAAAAAAAGAAGTAGAAGAAAGAAACTCAATCTATCCGACCAATGTTTACAACATAAGTATGTGTAGAATCCCCGTACAAGAAAGTAAACTAATAACACAAAATGAAGCCAAAGATGTAAGTAGATCCCATCCCCCGAGTGGAAAGGAGCAGAAGCAATAACCAGCCAGTAAGTCATTCCCGCTGTACGAATTACACCCGTGTACGCCGGCCAGACATATAGCTACACCAACAAACAATGCAGACACCAACGCGTGCGTATAATAGCTGACCCCCCGCCTCCCCCCCCCCCCCTTCTAGAGGCCCAAAGTAAAGTGTTTTCCCGGAAAGCAAAAAGAAAAGAGATATGTAAAGCGAGGGTGCGTATAGAACAGAAAGAAACCAAAAGAAAGAAGAAAGTAAATGGCAAGAAAATAGCCTTGAGCCCCATCAACCTGAAAAAAAGAGAAAGACAGAGAGAGAACGCAAGGAAACACGCAAAGAGTAGCAAAAAGAAATAACTCCAGCAAGAAAAAGAAAAAAAATAACAAGTGCCCATGTTTCCCATTATGATTTAAAAAAAAACCCCTTTTCTTCAAGTTTGGCGAATTAATGGATAGTAATGATAGTAAATCATTCATATACACTATCCTCCATTACCATCGCTACACAAGCAAATCAGTCAGCATTTATCCTTTAAAAATTTCGATAACTAGCGGTTTGGACTAACCTTTTGGTACTACAAACGAACTCTTATTTCTCATGCCACCCATCATGAACATCATGGAGCTCTCTCTCCTCCTCTGCCTACCCCCCTTCTCCGGCCCTAGCCCACTCGCCCCCGCCTCTCCCTGCGTTACCTCGACTGGTAGCGGGCTTCTTGGAAACTCCGACTGCGAGGGCGTAAACATCTGCGAGTAGTCAGGTTCATAGCTCGCCGCGACAGTCCTTGGCGTCTGCGGCTCCTGTACTATGTTTGGGAGCGGCGTTTTGAGCGGCAGTCCTGGGGTGGGAGGAACGGGGCTAGGGTAGTGAATCAGCTGCTGTTGCTGTTGCTGTTGCTGCTGTTGTTGTGTAACGGGCGGTTGCTGGGGTTGCTGTGCAGATTGCTGCATTGGGCCGGTGATCATGGGTCGATTATCATGGGTCTCCCGGGAGGGAGATTGCGGGAGGTCGCGTTCAGCAGGATATTGCTCCTCTGGGCGGACAAATATGTGGCGGTACTCATGGAGGAACATGGAGAAGACCTGGGCGGGGATGTTGAGTGTTGGGGAAAACACGATACCAACTACATATCGAGGGTATTAGTAATCTAAAGCAACGAATATACGTATATGACCTGAACGTACCATTCCTAATCGTCATCTTGTTGACGTCAGAGTTCTCTACAATCCTCAACAAATGTCCCGACAGAGCTCTCAGAAGCTCAAAGTTCTCAATTGGTAGGCTATGGACGAGTTCATTCAAGACTGCAATCTTGCTCGCCTTATCGTCCATCTCTGTAACTTTGACGAACTCCTCTCTCCGCTCAGTGGTGAGAACATTTGTTGGTAGTTCCCTCAAGTAAAGCTTCAAAAGCCCGGCAACCGCATGTACATCATAGTACTCATCGTTGTTCAATAGATTGAAATCCGATTCTATACCCAGTCAGCATCATCTCACCTGCAAACCCGGGGGTGGGGGTGCTACTCACCAGTATTAAACCTCTCTCTCAAGCCCTTGATGACCACATTCGACCCGCTCAGCCTAAAGATACCCTCCTCACTCGCGGCATCCTTGGCCTCTAGGTACTCAATGCATCGGTACACAACAGCCGGTAATGATACTGTAACCCCAAATGGTTTACTGAGGTGCACAGCTTCCTCCAACGTCGCGCCAAAGACATTCCTATTGAGTCTCTCGCCAATTTGATGATATGACGTGCTTCCCAGGTGGTGACCGTCCAGATCTGATGAAGACCTCTGCCTAAATCCCCAGATGCTGCGCTTCTTTGCCGCTTTCTGCTCGCTGTGTGTCAGCTTCGCGCCCCATGCTGCAAGATCTGAAATTACAGATCCGTTGGTCGGCGCCGAGATCTGCTTTGCATTTGCTGTGCGCTCCGGTGCAGGCTGAAGTGTCGGCGCTGTGATGGTCGAGGAAGACCCTGTGGCAATTATTGACGAGGAAATCGAGTTTTGAGGCGATGGGGTATTCCGCATCCTCTGGAGCTCCTCCGGCGTAGGGCCTCGGGCGGGTTCAGGACCAGGTGTAGTCTGCTCATATCCTAGCGCATGTAGCTTATCTTGTTCAATGGTCTGCAAGTCCTTGTTTTCCTTGTTCTTCGGTCCATAGCGCTTCTTCTTATCCCGGCTTTCCTTACTCGACGCATCTTCTGACGCATCTGGCTTATCCACATATTGCATCAGGGCATCGACCCATTCATCCCGCTCCGCATCGCTTTCCGCACACAGCACGTGCCGTACAAGCGTTGATGAATCCTTCCGCTTCGGCTCCAGGATCAAAAATGCATGCCGGTATTGGCTCTCCGTGTCTGTCTCGCCCTCCAAAGGCTCTTTTACCTTCTGGCTCTGCGATTGCCGCCCAATCTGCGCGCTCTGAAGCTTAATCTGACCCAAGTGCGCACCACCGGGAACCTCGTAGTACTTCAGCACAGGCCCGTTAAGTACAAAGTAGCGTGCTTTCCACCCTCCAAAATTCTTGCCACGCTTTGTGAGATATCCTTCTTTCTGCGGCCTCCCTTGTACACCACTGGCAATGCTGCAACCATCCTTAATGGATCCTGCAACGTCAGTGCTGGGTATGTGATCTACGACATCTGTGGAGAAAAACTGGCACAGCGCTAGCGCCGCACGCTCATCCATTGTTGCTCCTAAGACCCCTGCAAAATATTCATCCACCGCTGCCCTTCTTGAGTCTATCCTTGCCGGTGCGTGACCAGTAAACAGCGCGCGGTCCGGAAGCTTGGCGTTGAATGATATGAATTTGCGAAGGATTGCGTCTAGTGCTGGAAGTGCGCCAACATCCTTTTCGACACGTAGAATCTCGCCACCAGATCCCCGTGAAAAGACACCAAGCGTGAATACGGAGTCACTTTCTGATCCTCTTGGCTTGCTGCCGGGGAGCATACTAGCTCTGGAGGGGCGCATGCGCGAAGACACAACCCGGCAGTCGACGGAGTTAATGGCGCTGGGCTGGATTATGAGGGTGATTATCTGGTCCTCCATAGAGCCGTGGCTGGCAGTTGAATCACTCTTCTCATGGCCTTTAGGAAGCGGCGAGCGCAATGGTGCATTCAAGCTTTGTGGCATAAGCCCACGAGGGGTACTAGGTTGAAATGGCACCGGAGCGACCGCAAGACGTGGGGACAAGGGATTGTTTACATTGGGGGAGCCGGGAGACTGGGGCCGTTGTTTAGGCTTGGGCGAATTCATGGGCCTGTCAATCGGCCTTGGGGAGCTTGGCAGCCCAGGACTCGGTAATGGGACTCTCGCAAACTGCTGTCGAATGCCCGAACCGTCGGCGGAGATGCCAGGAGAAAATGGCTTTCCGGTGTGGATCATTGGGGGCGCAAGTGAGGCAAGCTGACGTTCCTGGAAGCGTGGGGTCGGCACACCATGTGGTATATTCACGCTCGGGAGAAGTGCTAGACTTGGCGGGCCCTTCTTATCTATGGGCGTATGCGTCCAGCTGGTGCGCCTGTCATAAGCGGGCATCCTCTCAATGTTTGCGTTGTCATCATTTTGATCCTCCGTCACAGTAACCTCTCTCCCTCCCTCTCCTTCCCCCTCTCCTTCTGATCGCTGCAAATAGCCCGGTATCTCGTGAATCGACACATTATCATCCTCGTACTCATCGTCCTCCTCCTCATCTTCCGAGTGAAGCTGAGTCCTGGTCGCGCTCAAGGGTGACGTTAGTGCCAATGGTGCCGGTGGGGCTTTCCTAACCGGCGATTTCCCTAGTCCAGATGCGGGTGCGACATTTGTCGAGATTCCCAGCTTCATCAGATGGTGGGCCCTTGATGCGATCTTTGCAGAGCTCACCGGGTACTGGAATGGGGCATTATCGGCATTTATTGACTCATCCTTGGGCACGTACATCTCCTGAGCCCTCGGCGACAGTTGTGCCCTGCCACCACCCTCCTTTGACCTTGGGGAATCGGAGTGTTGGCTCCCCAGCGGCGTCCTGACACTCTCTGGCGTGAGCGCCCCGTTGCGGGCTGCCACCGGTGACGACGGTCCCTGCTGTTCCTCCAGCGTCTCCATAGCCTCCGGATACGAGATTTCTAGCCCGCCACTGAATGCACTTCCTCGCTCCGGCAGCGGCATCGACTCGGATCTAATCAACGAATAACTCTCCACCGGCGAGTCCTCATGCTCCTCCGCGCCCTCCACCGCCGCCGCGGCCCTCGCCGCCATTATCGCTGCTGAGGAACTCGGCACCGGCGGGATGATTCCTAGCTGCTCCTTTAGCTTTCTACGATACCGTTCCTTGTCCTTGAGCGCTTGCTCGAGATCTTTGTTGAGTCCCAGGATCATGGCCCGTTGCTTATCTACCAGTTTCCATAGCTGCGCGTTTTGTGTCGCCGCCGATGCCTTCTCCTTCAGCATATAACCGATCAGGGCCTCGGCCGATCCTGCCGTCTCTATCAGCGTCTGGATCTCTGTGGGTGTAGGGGCGGAGTTGTTGCTGCTGCTGCCGCCACCGCTGCTACTAGTGGTGTTGCCATCTGTAGAATGCCGGGAAACAGTTGAAATGGCCGAATCGATGGATGAGGTCCGCGGCGGAGGACGATTTGCGAATTGTGATGGTGGCATTGGGGATGTTGCGGTTGCGGCGGTTGACAACAGGACCTCGGGAACCGAAAGGTGTTGCTGTTGGGGTTTACCACTACTGTTGGTGATGGCAGAGTTATTTGAAAGGGATTTTGGAACTGAGGGGTAGGTTATTGTCGGGGGCGTACTAGGAGGTTGATGGTTGTGGTTGGAATGAGGATTGTAGTGTTCTGTGGTAGAAGCAGCAGTAGCAGAAGCAGGGTTATTATTACAGTTATTCAAGGGATATGTCCCTGAGAGTACACCGGCAATATGAGAAGCCTCCACCGCTAGCCTCTCAAGTTGGTTCTGATGCTGGGAAGAAGTGGTGGGCGTACCTGACTGTGGCTGTTGCCGGTGGTTGAATGTAGATCTTGCAGGCGTAGTAGTAATTGTGATCAAGCCTCCTCCTCCTCCTCCTCCTGTATTTGTAGAAACAGTTGTAGTAGTAGTAGTAGTTGCAGTATTATTATTATTATTATACTCTGCAGGAGGTCCCGTTCCAATCCTTCCAGCTCCTTCTCTGTGGTCGAGTAGTAGTGGTGGTTGATTCTGTCTTGTCAGTGGTTGTGGTTCGCGAGCGCGTGGTGGGAAGCGCGGTGACTGTTGGGGCGGTAGTCTTGCACTAGTAATTGGCGTAGAAGCAGCAGTAGTGGTGGCCTGCACTTCCTTCCGTGCCAGATCTCCTCTCTCCAGTCCTTCTTCTAGTGCTGATGCTTCTTGATCCTCTCTGCTATAATTACTCCTGTTCAACACCCGCGAATTCAAAGCTTGGGGTTGGTGCTGCTGCTGCTGCTGCTGCTGCTGCTGGTTGCAGTAAAATTGGGGGTGTGGTGGGTGCGGCGGGTGTGGGTTGTAGTAATACTGCTGCTGGTGGAGTTTGGTAGCATTCAGGTCCCGCAGCCGATCCTGGTGCTCTAGTTGTTGCAATTCCTGCCCCGGGCCACCACCACCACCGCGACCATGGCCAGAGGCTGGTGGCATCGTTTGGGGCCGGTGTGACATTCTAGGAGGAGAGGGGAGGGGTATGTGGAATTCTCTCTCCCCTAGCTAGCCCTGCCCTTGAATTATTTCTTTTCTAAAAAAGTCTTTGTCCCTAGTGCTTTTTATTATTTTACTTCTATGTTTTTGGAAACCCAATTATTTCAAGGGGTGTGTGTGTGGATGTGCAGTATGAGAGAGAGGGGGGGGGGGTGGAGGTTGAGGGGGGGCCCCGATAATTGATTGATTGCTTGCTACTTGCTATAGGTAGAGTGAGTACTCTATGAAAGTGAGCGCGTGCGTGCAGAAGCTTGCTTGCTTTCTGTAGGATTGCAGTAGCAGAGGTATGTATGTAGTAGTATTAGGGCCAACCGGGGGGGGGGTGTGGAGGGCGGGGCAGGGTAGGGAAGAGAAGCAGTAGCAAGATCTACTGTACTCAACTAGCTGCTGGTCTGTATCGTAGCGTGGTGTAAGAGAAGATGAGCCCAATTTTTTCACGAGAGAGAATCGAGAAGGTGGGAAGGGAGGTGCAGAAGTGAGTGAGTAGTGAGAGGGGGGGGGGGTGGGAGAGAGTGCCCATACAATTGTACAACCCAAATCGAATAGGAACAAAAAAAAAAGCAATGATAGTAATTGATGACCCGGATAGATAGTGTTGACAAATGGGTAGATCTGACTTGCTTAAATTTAGATAGTATTTTGGAAGGGCGTGATATCCTTTTTTTTCCCTTCCCTTTTTTTCCCCGCTGCTAGTGATATGCTGCCAGAGAATGCAGCGTCTCGAACTTGAGGTGTAGGTAGGTAAGGTACCTACATGTATCTAGCTACAGTTCTAGCTAGACAGAACGTCCGAGTTCCAAGACCAGATGAGACCGGGTTGCAAGGGCGGCAGCTGCGGGTTACTTTCTTTTCTTTTCTAGATATAGGAATTGGAGTTATCGTGAGTTCTGCACGTAGTGCAAGTTTGATGATGAGGTGAGAGAGAGAGAGGGTGGGTGAGTGAGTGAGAGACAGAAAGAGCACAAAGACACCTGGTTTCTACTTTTCTCCTTCTACTTTTTTTTTTGAGAGAGAAAATTTTTTGCTTCCACCCGAGTTCTTTTTTTTTTTTCTTTTTTAAACAGCAGCCTGTAAACTAGCTTCCAACTGTACCAGCAGTGAAGCAATATTAATCAACCTCAAGCTTACGCCCAAAAACCTCGATCGAGCAGGCAGAAATAAAATAAAAACAAGACTGCACCGAACCCTTCCCCGCCAGCGTCAAGAAAAAAAAAATACAACGTTAGCCCCGGGCTCTTGATATTACAAAACACAGAAAGATGGAAACAATGAATTACAGATTCAAATGTGGTTGCGGTTGACTTGATCAACAAAAAAAAAACGGTTTCCAGTCCTTAAGCTTATCAACTGAACCCTGATCGAGTTAGGCGGCCCGGGACGTATGTACCAGCCCAGCACTGACACGTTGGATGGGATGGGGGATGAGGGGAGGGGGGATGAGAGATGGGGAGCGCTTCGTTATTTCTGAGGTCCACGCTGGAAGAAGATATTCTGCAGGAGGGAATATGCAGGTACAAAAGAGAGAGATTCCCACGAGACGCACGGAGGAGATGGAAAAAAGAAGACGGAGAGAAGAGCTTCAAAACTTGGAACAAACTTCAAGAACCAGATCTATTGTTTTTTACGCTTCACCATCAATTACCTGAAATTCTGATTTCCTCATTAACATTCCATTGGGGGTGGGGGGGGGGAAATAAAATACAAGGCCAGGACGCGCCTTGATGAGCTGTCGTCCTCTCATCCACCCATCGTTCCTCCTCGGCCAATTCCCCAAACCTCTCGGCCTCCTTTGCTTTTTCTTCCTGCTTTCCCTTGCTCGTGGGTGGCGTTCGCAAAATTGACAAGAGCGCAGTAGCAGTAGGCAAGCAAGCAAGCAGCGAATGTGTGTGTGTACGGTGCGGATCAGGGGCTCTAGCGTGTGTCAGTAAAACGAGTGATCAAAGCGGCCGGGTTTTGACTTGTGTGTTCCTTTTGCTTGTGATACCCCTGTCGCGCGTTAATATGGGGGGCAACATCCTTTTTCCTATTGTTTGAAATTCATATAACGTCTCACTCGTCAAAGGGAACATTTATCCAAGGCTACGATGTATCGATGGGGATCATCTCCATAAATTCGTTTCCTCTCCTAATTCAAGCACTGAAATGATGAGAGCATGGTTGACACTGCATGACCTAGAGTAATAATATTTGTACTCAATGTCTCGCTCGACCTTCTTGCGTTAAAGCAAAGAATAGTAATAAAGAATAGGGTTGCGTCTCCCACCTCCACCATACGAGGGATTGGGGGGGGGGGCGTCTGCCCCGTGACCCGCCCTTCAATGCGGGGAAGGAGAAGAGGAAGAAGTTTGTGAATCCCCTCTTCCATCCACCACCTCACACTGAGTAACCCCCCCGGGAATTGATCAGCCCTGTTTACGCCGCTTCGGACATCGAAATAGGCCAAGTAGTAGGTAGGATAATTATCCGAGAGTACCATGAGCCTGGCCAGGCCCATCGATCGATATCCTTCCCTTCTTTCATATCCGGCTGGCTGACTCTTTTTTTTTTTTTTTTCGAGGCGAACCTCCACCACACACCCCTTAAGCTTTCCAAAATGAGAACCCTATGTGTGGAACAATAAACGGATAGGTAGATAGGGCAGATAGGCTATGACATCTACATGTCGTAGCTAAACCTATTTACCCCGGCAAAATATGGCTGGAATACATGTATTGCTTGCTCTCTACATGAGCAAATATGTGTTTGTTTACCCATGTAATATTATCTGGTACGCCTCTTTCACACTCAAACCTCCCCCAATCACATTTATGGTACAATGCAAAGAAAGAAAGAAAAAAAGCCCCCCCTCTCATATATCTCCTTTTATTAAGGCCACTCCCGCCTCTGGCGTCCTGAATTTATACGCGTACCTCTATGAGAGATTGTCCCATGTTTGAGTTAGAATAAGTCCCCCTAACCCTCTGATTAAAGACAGAACCTCTAAAAACAGAAGCTCGCAGATTTTAAACGCCCATCCCACGACCATCACCAGTGGCACAGAAGGGATCATAATCAGGAATAGGGATCCCCATCAGATCCTCCATGTACTCTAGTTGGCCCGCAAAAAAAAAAAAAAAAAAAAAAAAACGAATAAGAGGGAAGATGGTCCATCGGCCGGAGCTTTTTCTCCTTCGCCTTGTAAGTGCGGCGGCGGTTGTTGCAGGCCGCTGGTTGGCCAGCAGCAAGTTAGCAGTTGGATGATGATCCACCGCCATACCCCCCGGCTACACGTGTTCTGGTTGGCTTACGGATCAGATACATAGACAGAGACCTTCTTCCTTTTTTTTTTTTTTTTTTTTTTTTTTTTCAACTGTTGCTGAAAATAACCCCCCCCTCCCCCCATTACATCGTCATCGGCGCACGCGGAGGGGTCGATTGCGTGTGTATGTTGTGAATTGGAAAAGGCCGGCCACGTTATTATTGATCGTCGAATATCACAGGAATGTCAGAGTACAGCCGGAGGAGTGGTTCTGTATGCAGGTTTAAACCAGGTACTAGCACCAACAACACAACCGAGTGATGACTAGTGAGTCGAGATATGAGACAAAATATCGCGGAGGTTCGCCTGTTGGAATAGGTACTACTACGAACCCATCCCCATGTTCCTATATTATAGCAGGCACTCTACCTACAATGCAGCACAATGTGTATCTCGGGTTTGGATACCAGAAGAGAGGAGGGTACAGATCTAATCTGGCTGCCGACGTCGACTCAGTTACCTCGCATGACCGTGGTTCGGATGCTGCTGCTGTGCGTCCGATATAAATATCACGGCCTCCAATAGAGTACATACTTGTACCTCCTACCGAGATCAAAATTGACCCCCCCCCCTTTCCTTAAATTCTATTTAATTGACTCTATACTACACACGAGATATATACATACGGTACCTGAATATATAAGTCTATACACACACGCATCCATGAAACACATGTATGTGACGACAGGTACATATGTAATCACTCGCAGATGTTTCATTTGGACGGGTATGTATGCGTATGCGTATGTAGCAGCAGCGGGGGGGGGGAAAGGAGGAAGTGGGGGTGTTTATCCCCGCCTTTCGCTTATGTACGGTACCTACCTAGGTCACGGGTATGTACGGTATATGGCATGGCGTTCAATTGCAGGGCTGAGTAGAGTAAATATTTCTAGATGATTGTGATGAAGACGTACCTGCTCTATCTCGAATTTCCGATTTCACTATCACAAATACTGCATTAGCCGATTACCCATGCAATCGTAACCGCAATACCCTACGCCCAAAAACAACTCACGACCAAACATCGGCCGTGGTTACATTAGAGTTACCTCGCTACCCCCTCCCTCCCTTCCTTCCTTTCGGCTGCGCCGGCAAACCAAAAGGGGGGGGGTGAGATATGTACTATTACTACCAACCCCCCACGTAGGTACATGTAGGTACGAAGGTATTTACGAAGGCCCATTCATCCATTTGCCCGAATAGGATAGGACAACAACAGCAAGGACCAGCCAGCCAGCCACCTCGACCTCGCGCGGTGTGGCTTTCATTTCGCAGGCCGGCTAGGAGGGAGTGTAAAACACTCGGAAATTTCACTGTCACGGTGGAAAGGAGGTATGTATGTATGTATGTAAGGTAGGTACTTGGTACATGGGTTGTAGTATTGATCTCTGTGTGGTGTTGTTGTTGTTGGGCTGGCATGGCATGGCATGGCATGGCAGGCATGGCAGGCCCCCCCCCCCCGGCCCCTCCATGGTCGTTTTATGTCAATCAGCGTTTGCAACGTCCAGATATACAGGCTAGGAAAAACGATCCCCGATCCAGTCAATTATACATGTATGTATGTAGCATCGGTGATAAGAGCGACACCGCGCAGCCTTTTTGTAATATCCCCCCCAGAGCTACATCTGCAGAGCGCTGGTTAGCTAGTTGGATGTATATACACATTTAGTTAGAGCACATATATATAGGGCTGTCAACGCATAATTGTCAAAGCGAAAGGGATCAGGGGAGATTTAAGGATAGGAGTACAAATCTCTCGTTGTCGCAATTATCCCGCTTTGGTGCCGGCGGTCGTGTGCCGAGTATCCAGATATTGGTATCGTGGAATACGAGGAGAGGGGGAGGAGGAGGAGGTGGGAATGTAGTATGATATTCTACTCTACCACTTCAACGTCTCGGCAGCTAAACCTCAGTGTCTGTTAATTACATGTAGGTATTTACCAAGAGTCCGTGGTTGCTGATGATACGCACTGACCAAACCGCCGCCATGCGTCAAGATATGCACGTAGAGATATGCACGTATGCATAACCTCACCCCCTCATCTCATCTACAGACGTACTTACTAGCACAGGAGCCTAATGGCAATAATTAAATTAATTAACCGCACAAAGATGAGCGAGCCTATTCCCACCTCACCTCACCTCACCCCGCCAGTAGAACCTCAACCGCGAGAGGGGAGCCTGACAAATCAAAACTTCCCGACCTCACATACTCTAGCTGGGTGTAGGCAGATAGAGTCAAGGGCCTGAAGGTACACCATCGGCGGGCGGGCGGGGGAGGTGGAGCGGGGGGAGGTGGAGGTGAATACACAAAGGATAGCCCGCCTCGCGATGGAATGCGGGCAATGTAGCTACAAGTAACAAGAAGTACAAGTACAAGTAATGACCCCACCACCCCACTACATGAATGCATCTCCATCTAAACACCCCCCCAAGCCCTACTCCTCCCTCCGGATCCCCCCTCCTCCCCTCCAATCCCTCCCATTCGCATCCAATCCTCACCCACAGCGCTCCCCATCCAAACACCCCCAAAACAGGGCAAACCAAAACAAAAACAAAGCAAAGCAAAACAAAGCCTATTCTCAGCAAGCGCTCTGCACACACACACACACCTGCGGGGCAGATAAGATAACGCATAACCCCCCCCCCCCCAGCAATACGCCTTGCTTGCCTGCCCTCTCCTCTCTCTACCCGCCACCACCACCAACCATACAATACACGGCAAACAACCGCCCCCCCCCTCCCCCCAATAGCAAAAAAAAAGCCAATATTAACTGTATGTAGTGTATCCCGCGTTACACCGCCAATCAACAATTCCCGCGCCGGGCCAGGCGCGGGACTGGGGCCGGCCTGCAGGTGCATTAATTAATTGTATGAGACCTTTTTTTTTTTTGGTCTGCGTCATGGACTATGATTCGGACTCGGGTTTCTGTGCCGTGTTTTTGCGACTGGGAAGTACGGTACGAGACTGGATTGGCATGGGCTGACGAGACACAGTACAGGATGGATGTCTTGTATTCTCGTGCAAGGCAGTCACATATCATGTGTACCGGACAGTCCTAGGCCCCGTGGATGGGAAGATTGATGTATGTATGTACGCATACAACCTACGTCCACAACCTCCCACCGAGGGAAAAGCCAAACGTCGCTAAGAAAACCCAAAGTCAACCTCCCCTCCTATTGGGCCATATAGAACCCCTTAGTCGTGGACGGGGAAGAAGTGGGCTGGATACATGTACATACATACACCCATATGCATCTAGAAATGTCCAGATCTTGGGCTTGCACTCGGGTTATAATATATCACCGCTTGGCAAAAGTACATGTACATACACACAGGACTACACCAGGAATCCGTATTCGTATTTCATAAGGACTTGGTATGGTATGATGTGATAGTGCCATCTCGGCCACACAAACCAGCTGGTGATGGCCATGGGGATTTATTTATACTACCCCCGGGGATTCAAGCTAGCATTCCTACAATCGCAAAAGAACAAAACAAAACAAAAGGGATAAACATGGTGAAGAGGACTACTCTTGTTGGGCCTCATACTCAACTCTATAATTCCTAATCACAGCCCATCACTCACCCCCATCCCCGTCCCCGTCCCCGCCCCCATCCCCGCCCCCGTCCCCCCACCCCATCTCTCCTCTCCTCACCAACCTCTGCGCCTCTTCTCTCTCCTTCACAATAATGCTGTCTACGATCCACAGCATTCTCTTGAGCACGGTGCCCACCATGACGCCCTGCTCCTCCCAGTACCTCTCCAGTGCGTCTAGACGCCCCGTCACCTCCGCCGCCAGGTTCTTCTCTTGGAGCGCCGTTTCCGTCCCCGGCATGCGTGTCTTGCTCATTGCTAATGTGTTGGGTACGTATCCCGGGTGCAGTAGCGTCGGGTTTATCACTACCGGTGGCGCATTTACGTTTTCCGTCTCCTCCTCTTCGACCTCCTCCTCCTCCTCCTCCTCCTCCTCCTCCTCCTCCTCGCTCTCCTCCTCTTCTGTACTCTCCTCCTCCTCCTCCTCCTCCGAGATCCCCGACTCATCTTCCAGCGCCTCTTCCTCCACCTCCAACCCCTTAATCCTCTCCACCAGCTCCCTCCTCAATCCTTCATTCCCCCTCAACGCCGACGACCCTGGACTCCTCGTCCTCAGGTCCTCCAGCACCCACCCATCCAGCCCCTTCTCGTCACCCCAGGGCCCCAACCGCAGGCCAAGCCCAGGAAGGCTCGCAATCCACTCCTCCATTGTAGGCCCACCCTTGCGTAGATCTAGCGCGCGGTCGGCGTCCCGCCATATATCGGGTGGCGGTTTGCCCTTGCGGCGCGTGGCGGGCTGGGCAGACGCAGACTCGGAGGGGTGCAGCGAGGCATCGGCGGCAGCCCAGAACTCAAGTGCGCTGGAGGAGGGCGTCTTAGCTATGTCGACGTTGGGGTTCGTGGCGTAGTGGGTGTGACGGCCGCCGCGGGGGTCTGGGGGGATCCGGGGACTGGCGGGGGAGTTTTGGACTACGGGAGGCCGTAACCTGGGATGAGCATGTTCTCTGACGGGTGTGGGTTTAGTGGTGGTGGTGGTGGTGGTGGTGGTATCTGGTGGGGGGAGCTCAAGCGGAGGGATCTCGCCGTCGTCGAGGGTCAATGATCGATGGTGATGCCCGCCGTAAGATCGCTTCTTCCGCAGGTCTGCAATCTCACCTGCCGCCTGAAGGACTCGCTCTCTCTTCACCGTTGAGCTGGTCTGCGGCGGCGATGTATCTTTTGGCAGCAGCTTACTCTGCAGCCTCGCCTCTGACCTCTCCAGCATCGGCGGCGCTGCGGTGCTCGACGAGGGCTTTGACTTGGCCGACTCCTGAAACGACGGCGCTGTCACCATATCATCCACTGCGCCCATCGAAGTAGACACCGACGCACCACCACCCTCTCCGCTCTTCATCGACTTCGAGTACACGGGCGATAGCGTCGGTCGATATGCCTGGTTCGGGCGCGCCGGGAACACCTTCTGATAGGCACGACTCCGCTCTGCCGGCTCCTGTAGTAGACCCAAAGCCTTGGGCGACTGGGAGCCTTCGGCCTCCACTTGCGGCGGGTCCTGTTGCGTATACGATGGGGACGAGAAAACTGGTATACTCGGGGTAGAGTAGGATCTCGCCCCTTGGCCGCCGCCGCCGCCCCGTGGCCTCGGCCTATAATTCGCCCGCTGCTTCGCCTCCCGTTCCGCCTCCCGGTCCTCGAATCGTGCCTTCACCGTGCGCATGGCATTGACAATGCGGGCACCAGCCTTCTCCTCGGAATCCTCGCGCTCCTCGCGGCGTGTGTATTTATATGCCTTGATCTCCTCGCGGGCCGACTTGACGCCGCGCCGAGCGGCGTCGGTGAAGCGGTGGTTGTGTGGTATCTTATGGGTGGTTCCTAAGTGGGACTGGATGGACGTAGCACCCTTATCTGAGCTCATACGCTCGCGGTAACTGTCGTAGCGGTCCTGGAGCTCGCCCTGGGTGAGCTTCTTTGCGCGGTTTTTACGCGGACGTCGGTCATCACCAGATCCGTCCAGGCTCGAGTCCTCGTCGAAATCCTCCTTGTCCTCCTCCCGCGAGGCCCGAGAAGCCATATACCTCTCCCGACGCCCCGTCAGCTTCATCTTATCGTACAGGTTCGGCGCATGGCCCGTACCTGCCTCTGGCCGCCAAACCGCAACATCCTTCTTCCCCTTCTCCCTCGTCTCATACAAAAACTCCTCCTCCTCCTCCTCCTCCATGTTCACCCCCGGAACATCCTCTTCCTCCTGCTCAATCCCAAACATTTTCCTCAGCCTATTCTTTTTCTTCACCGATATCAACCCGCCGCCGCCACCACCGCCAGCAGGGGATTTCCCCAACCTGTCAGCTTCCGCCTCCTGCTTCACGGCACCCTCCAGTCGCGCCTTCCGCTTCCGCTTCCACGAGTTGCGTGCCTCCAGCAGCTTCTCCGCCGGCACACCGCCACTGACCTTCAGCTTTGCCGTGGCCAGCGAGCTGTACGGCACGCTCTGGCCGCTGTCCGGACGCGGGGGGACGGTGGGACGAGGCCGGGGCCGCAGTGGAAACTTTGTGCGCGGGAATGGGCTGGAGGCGGGGGGCGGGGGGCCATCGTAGGTGGAGGGATGGGGGGACTCGAAACTGAGCTTTGCGGCGGGGCTGCCGGACGTAGAGGGGAGGGTTGTGGGGAAGTGCATGGAGGTGCATGTATGAGGGGTATAGAAGGAGTCTTTCTGTGAGTGTGTGAGGGATGCGGTGTCTCTGATTTGAGGGCGAGGTTAGAAGGGGAAATCTGGCGTGAAGTAGACACCGCAATTTTTATATGTGTCTTCAAGCTAACGTGTTGCAGGGCTTTCATTACAACTGTCACTTTTACTTGCACGAACTTTGCAGGTACAAGAGTTTACAGCTGCGGGTATGAAACACACATCTCAAGACATGTCTCACGCTCTACACAGCCAAGTAAGTCCTCCCCCTCCCTCTACATAACACTGAGGTCGGTCAACCCGCCAATAGCTCTACCTCCAGCCCCCAGCAGACCCAGATAGATATTATGTACATACATACACGGGGTCCCCAGTGCACAAGCCCACCCACGTTAGTCATTTGTGAGATAGTGGTGGGTGCGAGTGAGAGGCTGTGATGCACCACCACCAGTCAGATGTGGAAGCCTGGGCGTATGTCCTATTGGGCTATGGTAATGGGGATTGGGTCCCTTTGTGAGAGCCTGCAGAGTTGGGCAGAGTTTCCTATAAGGCTGCCTCACTAGGGTAAGACCCATATTCCCGGTTCGAGATCATGTAGCTAGCTAGCCAGTTTAGAGGGGTCGCAATAAACACCCTTTCCCTATTAATTGGACGGCGGGAGGAACAAGGGCGTAGAATATTGCCACAGCGAGGCAGCATATTGTCGGGACTGTAGATTCCCCGTCCAGCTGACAGCCCAAAACGGGCGCTGCATGGCGGTGTACGGACGATAGTATTCAACTCTGGAACCATCACGCCGCAGAAAGAGCTCAAAGGCGACACCAATATCTCAGCTGATTTGATATCACTGGCTGATAGTAGCAGTAGAAACAGGGAGAACCTGCTGCCACCAATGGGTTCTGGAGAAAGGGTGCAGACCATGCAGTCGGCAGATGGACATTATCTGAAACTTGTAATGTACATACGGGTTCTGTGGCTGGCTTTTGCCTTCTTTTCGTTTTTTCCTAGTGTCAGTTCTGCTCTTCGTGTATCAGGAGTAGAATCCTTTTCATGATCACCTTCTTTCATCTCCTACAAAATAACAACAAAAAAAAAAAAAAGGCCCTATGTAGCCACGCGAGTGACAGCCCATGACGGAGAACCTTCCAGACCCTCCCCCTTTCCCCTGTATATACATGTATTTATATATAGCTAACAAACCTCCCTCCTCCTCCTCCTCCCTCCCCTCACAAACAAACCAACCATCCACGCAAAACCCAGGAATGACCGACCGCCCGCCCGAAAAGCGCCAACGCACCATGACCACCATCCCACGGACCGGCCCCTCCTGCGGCGTCCGGCGCCACGGCGGCAGGCGCACCAGACGCGCGAAGCCGGCCCCCAAGCCCAAGACGGAGAGCGACGCGGAATACATCGAGGTGCCGTGCACCCGCCACGGGACGGCGCCCGAGGAGCCCGGCCTGCAAGGGCTGTCGCTGTCAGAGAAGACAGTGTGTGCCATGCCGGTGGCAGTTTCAGAGTACGAGCGCGTGCTGGGGCAGCGTGGGTACCGGCTGTTTGAGCGGTACGCCGTCGATGCGCGGATGGCGGGTGATCTCTGTTGTCTTGTAAGTTCCGTCCCCCTCCTCCTTTTTGCTTTTAAGGGAGGGTTGAGGTGATGGTGTTTATCTACATAGGGATTCCGCACCCCGCTCGCTGTATTCACAGACGCAGCTGCAGACAGCGACGGTGAGTGGTTCCTGCTGTTTCTCACCGGCGGGGGCGAGGTCGTGGAGTACGCAGGGGCCAGCGGGCGCTGCCAGAACCTGGGGAGAGACTTTTCCATGGGGTGGTATGTGGGCACCGTGGGCATGTGTAGGGACTTTTTGCCGCTGCCACGCTTGTAGTGGGTATGGCTATGCGGAGGGAGGGGGGTTATTTCATTTTTATTTATGTAGAGTCTTTTGTTGCCTATTTCTTTGGGCATGAAGTTGTTGTCTGCCCGTTCCTGTCCTCTTGTATCAGGCGGTCACAGTGTATCACTCGGTCAATCAAACAGGCCGTATGCGGTTATCACACGTTCGGTTTCAGCAAGTGGCTGTCGGATATTATATATATTCGGAGCCCCTTCATGCAGTATAGTGCCGTGAAATCAAGCTTTACTCCCTATACCCTCCTGTAATCCATCCAGCTAGGGGAACCAACGCCAGTCTCGATGAAGGTGCTATGTTCCCGTTCAGCGGGCTCATTAATTATGAAGCGGCAGAGATACCAGAAAGTACTGGTTGGTGGAGGCAAAGATCACTGCCTCGGGACTAGCAAGTTCCTATTACACTTAGCTTACTTCTCAGTCAGCCCAGAGAAGGGACGTACGTGGGGTTGAGTGGTGGTGCTGTTGATGCATGAGATATCACTCGATCTACGCACCAGCCAAACGGCGCTAGTAGTACACTTTCCAAAATAAAGTCCCGTCTGCGCTATACGTGCGTGCGTGCGGGCTTACCACAGCCAGCACGATACACAGCAAGAAAGAGGCACCGCTACCACAGCGAGGGCGGGGGGATAAAATTAAAAGGGGACACTCAATGAATGTGAGCTTACCGATCTCGCCAGTCCCGGACTTTCTGTATGTACATACAAAGGAGCGCGGTTAGTTGACGCGGAGTTAGCCGTTGATCACAAACTATCACTCGTTACAGCCACAGCCCGCCCCTCGCCCAAAGAGTTTAGTTCCGGACCCCAAGCGCGGCGGTGCCCCCAGCACCCGGTACAGAGACCCCCGCTGATGGTGGCCTTATCTTGCGCAATAACGCCCACTACATGTAGCCCCCCCCAAATGCACCTTCGATCTCTTCCTTTCTTTCGGAGTACGACGGGAACTATAATCTCCATACAGCTGCAGTCTCTCGGCCACCCCCCCCCCCTCGGATCTTCCTTCTAGTTACTAAACACTTTATACGGTGGGACCTACACACATGCACCCAGCTAGAGCGACTCCGAGTACTGAACCACGACGCTTTGCACATTCCCGCAGTCACCCCCAGCTGTGTTGTTGTTGTTGTTGGGGGCGGCGTCGGGTGAGAATCCATGACGCAACACCTTTTTAATTCCGCACGTCAACATACCTCGGGTCTCGGAAAGATAGAGAGATGATGGTGTGTTCCAAGGGGCTTAAATGTCGCCCGCCAATGTATCTCGTAGATGGATATGATACTGTATGGGACGAGGTTTGATTGTCCCTGGTATAACAAGGGGTGGTGTATATAATTACAGACATCAAACATTATAGTTTAATTTTTCCGCCAAGGTATGGGCCGCTACATATCGTCAAAAACCAGTACATCGCATCACTACACTTAGAGCGCTCCCAAACCTCTCATCCCGTTTCAGAGTAAGGAAAATAATGAACAATAAAAATGACAAAAATAAAAGTCAGTATTACCTAAAAAGAGAAGGGAAAAAAGGGAAATTAATCTACAGTCCCCCCAAACTCCTAATCCCACCTCCCATACATACCACACACACCATGACCATGCGAACCCTATCCAGGCCGCCACAATCCTGGAGGCTACACACTACAGCCTACTCAAACCTCGCATGCCGTCCCCCCTCCCTCACCACGCCCAGCGCCTGCCCCGTACTCCCGATCCACTCCTTCACACCCCCAAACACCATCTTTGCCATCCCCACCTTCCTTTTATTCTCCTCCATCATGCCGACCGTCCCCCCCGTAGATCCACCGCCAATCTCGGAGGACGGTAGGACATTATCGCCCGCGCTGAGCGACACAAACAGCGAGAACGGCACCAGCCACACGCAGATTCCAAAAAACGCGCTGATCTCCGTGAATGTTGGAAAGCGCGGGTCTGTGCGTGCTGGCTCGTAGGGACTTCCGGAGCTGCCACCGCGACGGATGGGGTGGTAGGAGGCTGGGTGGGCGGGTAGCGGCGGGTTCGAGAAGTGCTTGAACCAGAGAATGTGGTTGCCGAGCACGAGCACTGTGGGGTGTGCGTTAGTTATGTAGTGAGTGGGGAGGAAGAGGGAGAAGCGTACGGCAGCTAAGGACAAACACGCCATCAGTCAACTTGACCATAGGGAAAGTTCGGGTGATGTTCATGAGGTAGACGACATGGCTGGCGGCGGAGAAGGTCGTAAGTAGAAATGGGAAGCCATCGAGGAACAGGAGGAGAACGTGGATGACGATAATGGATTGGATCAGGCGTGTTAGGAGTTTCTTGCAGAAGACGGTGTGCTCCTCGACGAGTTCAGAAAGGTAGTAGAGGCCCGATGCTGTGGCAGTCAGCGAGGTGTACTGGGGAGGAGGGGAGAGGGGAAGAAGGAAGAAGGGGGGGGGGGGCAGACATACCGATGGCGAGCGTCAGGAAAGAGAAGCCAAATACTAGGCCCACGTAGCCGAGGAATGGGAGGACCCACATTGTGATCTGGGTACGTTTGGAAGGTGAGTGAATGAGTGAGTATTGACGATCAGCGGTAGTAATAGCAGGTATAATAATAGGTATGGCTAATTAATTGAAATCGTTCTAGTTAGGGGGTTATCTTATTGTATCGTGGAGGTTGTGTCTGTTCTGTCTGTAGGCTTAGAGAATTCAGGGTCTTTGTCTCGAGTCTAATCGAAGAAGATGCCAAAGTGTTTAGTGGGTAGCTGTAGCGAAGATGTCATCACAGGCAAGTCATCATTTTTGTTGCTCGTGCCCGTTGCGGCTTAAACACTCACACGTAGACATGTCCTGGTTACACAAAGACTTGCTTGGCTAGAGATAATCAAAGGGCAAATGTATGCAGAAGAAAGAAGGACTAAAATGTAGGAGCCTCTGTGTCTATGCAAGGGGTGCATATTTTTAACGAACTGGGGGCGCTTGGGGGACCCTTTTTCCATAGGTTCTAGGTTCTAGAGTAGTTGCACCGGAACAATAGACAGGATTACCGCCGCATTAAACAACCTTTTTGGAAGGCTGTACTGTTATTCTCATATTATCACCAATGGCTGCTGTTTATATATACATGTATGTATATATATCAATGGCTGTTTTCAAGCACCCGCCAGCAATGCGGTTATACGCCCTACTAAGTATGATCCTGGCTGGTAAACTCAATCTCCCAGAACTGTCTATATTTTTTTTACCTTGATAATATAAGTACCATTTATCCCCTCCTCTCCAATGTGTTGAGGCGCCTCGCCGTCACTACCTGCTTCTTTGTCTTCTGCCCTCTCACCGGTAGATGCTACACACACATATATACAGTTAGCCCCACACCACCCCACCCCCGCATCCCATAATATACATACCTGGGCATGTCGCCTTCCCCTATACGTTCCCATCTCCCTCAATCTTATGATATTGTCCCTCAGCTCCTTCCTGAGATCGTTCTCCAGCGTCATCTTTGCCATGTCCGCCTGCAGCTCGTTGAGCTTTGGCGTCTGCAGGGCTGACAGCCTAGCCATGGGGTGGATCGAGTGCTTTGCGCAAAGACGCGCGCACACGTTGGGGCCGATCCCGTAGAATGAGCTCAACGCTTTCTGCGCCAGGAGAGGAGAACTGGGCGTTAGATAGTGTGCCGGCGTAATGGGTACGTACTGGTGGAGGAGGAGGAGGAGGTGGTGGTGGTGGGTGTTCTGGGCGTACATACCTTGACCATTGTGGCTTCGGGAATGCTGATGCCGAGGAGGAAAACCATTGTTGATAACTAGCTGGTATTTATGCTGTGCGTGGCTGACTCGAATTGCACCCGTGGTGGACTGTGGGAAATGTTTCTCAGGTAGAGATGATGATAATTGTTACCCTGCCCGTCTAGGTGGGTTGGTATCAGTACTTCAGTAGTACCAAGTGCATAGGAGTCTAGACTCTAGCGAGCCAGTTAGTTAACATGTAGTTGTTCTTGTTCTGCACTTTCCTCATCCTCTCTCTCTCTCTCTCTCCACCCCTTGCTTTCTCTTCTCCTTGTCCCCTTGTCCCAACAGGCATCATCATTCTTCATCCTTGACAGAATTTGACACTCAGGAGAAGGGCGAAAGTGCAATCGAATACTTTTTACCCACAATACTTTTTAACTACATACATACATCCTACTAATTCTAATAGATAATAATACAAAATAATTTAATATCCGCACCTACATACGAATGTTGACAGCTCCCTCCAGAATACTTGTTGTAACATCCCTGAAGCTCTCGCCAGTTAAGACCACCTAGACGTTTTACTCTCATTTCCCTTCTTCTTCCATCCCTGATCCACAGCAGTTCTCTTCTTGACGGTTAACGGTAACCAACGGTTTTAACTGTTGTATAATATACGATCTACAAAATACACACACACATCACCAAGCACACACGCCACACACACACACACACACACAAGCACAAAGTACACATTGGTTTAGGGTACAATACGTAGCTCTCTAATTGATCTAATCGATCGATGAACACCCTCCGAGACCCCTTCAGTCTCCGCAACAAGCCTGCATTCCACCTACTGCATCAGAACTTACGCACAGCATCCCAGACCATCACCACAGAGGTCACTACCGTTACTACTGCCACTGCAACAAAGACACGAGCACTGCAGAAAGCTGCCCTTCCTGCCATCGAGACGGCCGTCGAGAAATTAGAGGAGGCCATGTCCGGCTTCTCCATCCCAAAGAACGTCCCCTCCTTCACGTCGCCGAACCGTGAGTTCGAAGACGTTGCTTGGGCCGCCGCAACAGGAAAGACTGCTAGCAGCCCAAGAACCCCCAGGAGTGCCATGGCTGGCATTGCCGAGGGCGTTTTTGGCCGCGACAGGGACCTCCCGCTGTACAAGGACAAGCCATACTACCACCACCACCAATCTGCGCGGCAGCGTAGAAGATGGCTAAGGAAGAGGGTGCTAGGCGCTGTCGCGCTAGTGGGACTGGTGTTGTGGTGGTTTGGAGTGTTTGCGGGTTTGCCGGGGATGCTCCCAGCGGGTGGGAGTGGTGGTAGTGATGGTGGTGCTGCTGGGGAGAGGAAGGGCAGTCATGATGGGGGGAATGGCGTTGCGGATTGGGATAAGAGGAGGGAGGCCGTTAAGGGCGCGTTTGTGCAGAGCTGGGGGGCGTACGAGAAACATGCATGGGGTAATGATCACTTCGCTCGTTTTTTGGTTTTGTTAAGGGAGACGGCCGCTGTCGCCCGCATCACAGGCTATCACTCTTGCTAACCCACGAGCCTCATCTCATTAGGATACGATGAGTTCCACCCACTCTCCAAGAAAGGTCGTCAGATGGTTCCCAAGGGTATGGGCTGGATCATCATTGACTCCCTCGACACCATCATGCTCATGAACCTTACTACACCCCTATCCCACGCTGTCGAATGGCTCAGCACCTCGCACACCTTCGACCAAGACCATGAAGTCAACACCTTCGAGACCACGATTCGCATCCTCGGCGGCCTCCTCTCCGCACACTACCTCCAAAACGACCTCAAGATCGTCTCCCCCGTCCCGGGCTCCGATAACGACATCTTCCTCGAGAAGGCCACTGACCTCGCTGACCGCTTGCTCGGCGCCTACGAGTCCCCCAGTGGTATTCCCTATGCATCCGTCAACCTCCACCGCATGAACGGCGTCCCCTCGCACGCCGACGGTGGCGCCTCTTCCACCGCCGAGGCGGCAACCCTCCAGCTGGAGATGAAGTACCTCTCGCACCTGACGGGCGAAGCCATCCACTGGGTGAAAGCCGAGGCTGTCATTGCCGCCATCGACTCCCTCCACCCGCAGGATGGCCTCGTGCCCATTTTCATATACGCCGACGACGGCACCTTCCGCGGCAAGGAGATCCGCCTCGGCAGCCGCGGAGACAGCTACTATGAGTACCTACTCAAGCAGTACCTACAGACCGGCAAGGCCGAGCCAGTGTACCGCGACATGTACGACGAGGCCATGGCCGGCGTCAAGAAGCACCTGATCGCAAAGTCGCACCCAAGCCACCTCACATTCATCGGCGAGCTCCCCAGCGGCATTGGCGGCGACTTCTCACCCAAGATGGACCACCTCGTCTGCTTCATGGCGGGTTCCTTCGCTCTCGGCGCCACCGAAGGTCTTCCCCTCGCCGAGGCCCGCAAGGCCTCAACCTGGGGCGCAAAGCAGGAGGAGGATATGCGCCTTGCACGCGAGCTCATGCGCACCTGCTACGAGATGTATGCGGTTACGCCGACGGGGCTGGCGCCGGAGATTGTGTGGTTCAACATGCGGCACGACAAGGACGCGCAGGGGGGGCTAGAGGAGGAGGACACCAGCAAGGACATCCAGATTAAACAGCGGGACTCGCACAATCTACAGCGGCCAGAGACGGTGGAGTCGCTGTTCCTGATGTGGCGGATTACGGGCGACGAGGTGTATCGGGAGTGGGGGTGGGAGATCTTTGAGGCATTCGTGAAGCACGCCAGCGTGGAGGGCGGGGAGGGCGGGTTCACGAGTCTGGACACGGTCTTGGAGGTGCCACCGAGGATGAGGGATAATATGGAGAGTTTCTGGCTGGTGAGTTGACAGTTCCTTTTTTCTCTCTCTATTCCTCCTTTTCCCTGTCTCCGTGGGTAGATAGATACAGCTAGCTAACCGCTGTCGCTCAAAAACCAACAGGCCGAGACACTGAAATACCTCTACCTCCTCTTCTCCCCCAACGACATCCTCCCGCTCGACCAGATCGTCTGGAACACCGAGGCACACCCCCTGCCGCGCTTCGACATGGGCCGCCTACTCAAGACGGGCTGGGAGCGGAAGCTGAAGACCCAGTCCTGAGTTCCTTCGCGGGGCGGGTGGGTTTGTATATCTTGTTTTCATCTTATTTTTATTTTTATTTTTTTCCCCCTCATGTTCCTAAAATTTAAAGGTAGAGAAGAAAATGGATCTCCGTATAGTATACACCCAAGCTTCGGCTTCATGCGCAGGAAAGGGCGGGAGGGGATACATGTTCCTTTTGGCTCCCCACCGCCTCTGTCTCTTCCCAGGCTTAAGCTCCGGGAGGAGGTTCAGACATACATACATGTACAAGTATGTGTAGTTTTGCTGCTGCTTTGAGAGGCTCCTAAGTACCATCAGTAAGTAAGTAAACCACAGCACAATAAGAACTAAAAAAGGGGGAGAAAAAAGCCCACTATCCCCAGTGCGCCAGCGGGGCAAAAGAGACTGGTACACCTGGGATCACGGTTCAATCACCCAGGGACGCTCCCCACCCCCGGTTTGAACCCAGGACCTTCTGTTGCCGGGGCCAAACACACGGTGTTTGGACCGGCAACCCAAGTGTTATATCCACTCGGCCACCGGCCTTCTGGTAGAAACTTCCCACAACTCACATTTAGCGCGCCCGCCGACAAGAGATCTTTTACAACACAACACCGAAAGGGGATGGGGGGATTTGAATGAATGAATATATATTTTTTCTGGGAAAATAAAGTGTAGGGTACAATATTTTCTGCATCACGAACTCTCACTCGATCATGCGTGTTGCACCCTCTCTAGCAAAGAAGCGTGGTATGATAGCTCTTATATAAAGAGGGTGCCAGCGAAGGGATAGCTGAGAGACCATAGATAGGCCCGCCGGCCGCACAAAAAAAGGAAGAGAATTCTATCTAGGGGAAGCGATGATCTAGGGGTTTTGAGGTCCCCGACGATGTAACGCGGGGACTTTTTCCGTTAAGTCACGGCCTATAATTGTTGTAGCCC
Organism: Morchella sp. 2015-shanyang; assembly: GCA_024713795.1. Taxonomy (NCBI): domain Eukaryota; kingdom Fungi; phylum Ascomycota; class Pezizomycetes; order Pezizales; family Morchellaceae; genus Morchella; species Morchella sp. 2015-shanyang. The sequence continues at coordinate 1,318,744 of JAMGZB010000007.1, forward strand.
GCACGGGAGATTAAGCTTTGGTGTTCGTCTCCACGCATGCCAAGGTACGTGCCTGTTAATTTGCAGACATACGTACATATAATAGTACACTACAGTTTCACCCTCCCTCCCTATGGGCCAGCGGCGGGCTAGTTCTTGCTACATATATACATGTATATAGCTAGCAGGCAGCGGGGGATGGTAGATCGAGTGATATCCCGTGCCACACCACCATTTGCCCCGGCGTGATCCGGGGCGTAGGTCTTTTGTTATAGCCCCCTTTAACACACAGGTAGTAACCCACCTCCGCTGGGGGGTGGTACCCTTCTTGGCTTCACTTAACTCCCTAAGGAGGGTCGGCTCTTTCCATGAACATCCGACTCCTGCCAGAGAGATTTCCTTGCCAGCCACCAACCTACATCCCCATCACGGAGGGCCTACGATAATCCCCAGCATCGCCTGCTATGAACAGCAAGCTGCCCATAGGGGATGGGGGCACGGGACCAGGAGAAGGCTAGACTCGTTCGACATCGTGACTGGGCCCCATCTCCGGGGATTTTCCTCAACAGCCCAACTACCGCTACTCGCTCAGAACCCTCACCCCACCTCAATCTAAGCTGGCTGTCGTTGATATGGGATCCCCGCTGGGTTAGGTCAGGGGGTATCGACTTCTCTATGCATTACAATCAGCGCTGGCATTCCGTACACACACGTAAACACCCGCTAGAGGGAGGAGAATTACTGTGGCAGCAGATACAGGTTGACGGCAAGCATTGTCGAAATAGGTGCAGACTGTGTGTTTCCAGGTGTTATGGTTAGTACCGGCAAGGACAGTACTACTGACCCAGGTGCGTGAGAGGGAAGATATACAGTCCCGATAGGCCTTATTTCGAATAAATGCGTGGGGAGGGCTGAATATATTATCGAGATATGGGGTTCAGTATTGATCGCAATAAACTTGAAGAGGAAGAGTGAGTCCACGGTTGGAGGCACATACAACACGATACATGTGGGAATTTGCGCACTACGTGTCTCGATTACACTTATAGCCCAGAACATCTGTCATTTCTTGAGTTTCAGTTTCTTTATACTTGTTTTTGAAGTTGACGCCTGCCCTGAGAGTCGTCTCGGCCCATACGCTGCCAGAGCCTTTTTAATTTTTTTAAAGACTACAAACTAACTATGTTGAGGGGTTTGTGTTAAGCATTACTGGGAAAAAGAAAAAAAAGAAGTCTGAAATCGACAAGGCCGCTCTGGTTTGGAGAAGAAAATCCACTACCTCCACAACCCCGGTATTACAGATTTATGAGAACTTGATTTCGTGAGTCGTAACATACTCCAGCACCAAAAGAAGAGGAAAGGAAATTGAAATGAAATCCGTCCCAAACTTTTATCTACATAAGGAAAAAACTAGTGCCTTAAAGAGAGTGTTTTGTGCTCTGAACATGGCCGCACAAGCGGGCTGTCTGCTAGAGAATCAAAGAAAACCCAGAGAAAACCCCCCAGACTAGAACCTCCCAAACAGAAATCGAAAAAAAAAAGGCAAGAAACAGACACCCCCACCAGATACCAAAAAGAAAAAGAAGAAAATAACCCTCTACCCAACACTTTTGAACACCAATAGATACAGAAAAACCAGGTCATAACTCCTGAAATAAGCATTTTTTGGGTGGGGATTATATGTATGTAAGAAGTGATGACAAATAGGGTAATGACAATGCTAGTTGAGTGGAACCCCATCGAGAGACCGAAGGCTCTTGAGGGTGCACCCCTGACTCGGGATGTACCCCAATGTGCTCCAAAAAAAAAACAAAAAACTAAAACCCTAAAAGAAAACCCTGAAAGTCCAAGGAGTCATACTGATTTGGGCTTCAGTCCAGCCATTAAGGGTGGGAAGCCCATAGCTCTGACTTTCTTTTCTTCGTCCCCGGTCTTTCTTTTAGCAGTGACTCCCGCCAACCCTCCGTTTCCACCAATGCCCGCCCCCCCGTTGCTAGCTCCACCGGCTGGTCGATACGGGGGTGGCTTCATTGCCATAAGCTTTTTGTTCATGACATCCGTAGTGCCGAAGCTTGCAATATATCCTGGAGACTGTAAGTTCCCACCTGTACCAGTTGCTTGAGGTGAATGGTAGGCGGATGAAATATGGCTCTGGTAGTTCGATGAAGGTGTTGGGGGATAACCGTTTGATATCAGTATACCGTTGAGCTGGTTTATTGCCGTCTTGGAAACCGCCTGCATTGCCGCTGTACTACTGGGGGCGCGAGTGCATGGACGCTTGTTACTGGATGGATTTAGGTAAGAATCGGGTGAAGAACGCTTCGTCCCTTGGAAATTATGGACTGGGGCCGAAGAAGCTTCATTTTCTGGATGTAGAGCCATGTCGACAATAGTTTTCAAAATTGCCACAACATTCTCGGGAGTGTACAACTCAGAGAGATCTTGTTTAGTATTGGCAGGTGACGGAGAAGGGGCGGGGGGTGGGGACGATGGGGGTAAGGCTGATTGTTGATTAGACTTCCCGTTCAAGTCTACCGGGGTCGATTCTGAATTATTTTTGATTTCAGCAATCAAGCGGTTTATCTCATCCAAACTCATTTCAGCTGCCGAAAGAACAACATCATCATCTCCATAAGTAGGTTGTGACTGTTGACCCGAGGGGTTCACAGTTTGTTTCAACTGTTGAGCAAGCTCCTCTCTATCATTCCCATCTATCCTGGTCGAGAAATCATCACGTGCCTTGGTCTGGTCTTGATGTCTTTCGGGGGTCTCTTCAGATTCCATTGCCTTCATCAACTCAGCAACATCCACCCCACCCTCTGCAATCAGCCTATCCAGTGCCTCTTCATCGAACTGAGATTCTACATTTCCTTCCTTGTTGTTGTCCACCATCGCCTGAGATTGCTCGTGCATGATATTTTCGAGGGCTTGGTCAAGAGTATCAGGGTCTGGTATATTTTCATGGTCAAAACCAATTTCTAGTGGTATTTCCTCGAGTGAAGGGACATTATCCGAAGAGCCGTTTGGAGCCGGAATCGTATTGGGTGTAACTTGCCCGCTTCTGTCAGGCGGCGATTGGGTCGCGCCGTCGTTATTCTGAATTTCGGGGCCTGTCAGGGACGTTTCTAAGTTGGCAACAAGAGTTTCGAGTCGATCGAGACTCTCAAATTCGCCGGAGATACCACTAATTCCTTCTGGAACTGGCGTCTGCGATCCTGTTGACCAGCCTGCGTTCGAACCATCTCCAACCATTCCCGCATCATGTCTATTATAACAGGTTCCATCGTTATTTCCAGTAATATTTTCGGAGTGAATGTGATCGGAGACATCAGTAATCCGGTTATCAATATCATGAATTAACTGATGGTTGCCATTCTGAGTAAGTATTCCTCGTGTCTCTGCCTTCATACCGCCCAAGATGTCAATTAAGTATGGAAGTAGTGTAGGCTCTGTAGACATCAGCGTGAGAAGCTCCATGATGACAAACTCGGCGTTTTTTTCGAACAACGCGGGGTTGTTAATGAGCTGATTCCTAAGAACTATTTCGCCGGAGCTATCTGGGTAACTAGACGAACCAGACTGGTTGAAAGCTGGAAAGACACTAGATGAACCAGCGTTAGGATCACCGCTAGCAGGATCATTATCGCGGGTCTTGGTTCGGGTCACACGCTTCGAGCGCCGACGGTTGAATTCGCGTTCAATCCAGTTGGATTTTTCAATACTCATCTCGGCTCCAAAAAGGTGAAGGGCGCGTTTGGTGACACGGCATCGAAGGTCATTGTCCTTATCTAACTCGGTGTTAACGATACAAGGGGTCTATATGTTGCAGGATTGTGGTGATAGAAATTCTTACTTCGTTCCTGATTTTGGTTCCTCCATTTCTTCTTTCTCTCCCTATTCTCTACTCGTATACGCTCCCGCTCCGCAGCCTTCAAAGGGTCCTCGGATGGATCGATTATAGATAGCCGTCTACCACGAGCTTTTCCACTGGAGTCCTCAGGGGACGACGGGGCAGCTTCAGTGCTGATACCAGGTTGCATATTATTGAAAGGCCAGCCCGTTGAAAAGCGTACAGCGTGGTGGGCTGTCGCATTAACTTGTCGGTTTTGGTCAGATCTGATTACCAGTTCCGAAGAGATTGGGGTCTGTTGAGTTGAAGGGGGTGTGTTCGCTCTTGTGGATGCGCGAGAAAGCTCTGCGAGACTTCTCTGTAATTCCCTAAGCTGGACTTCATAGTCGATATCGGATCCGTCTTCCATGCCTCCGGATCCAGCATTCTGATCCCCGATCCCCCAAAGCCCTTCAAATTCCTTGGCCACCTTGAGGTCTGCGCCAAAGTTTAACTCACTAATATTGGCAGCACTAGATAAGGGAAAGTTTGCCTCAGGCTGTGGCAGCTGAAGTGGTTGGGATGGTTGCTGGGGGTGTTGTAAGAGGTCTTGGTTAATCACTTCGGTTCCAGCCTCCCCCATGGTATCAACCAGAGATTGCAAGGCATGGTCGATTTGTTCGACAGAGAGATCGTCAACTGATAATTGCCCTACTTCGATGTCTCCTACAACGGCAGACACAGGCTCTTTTACATCACCTCCAAATCCTGCAGCAGCCTGCAGTAGGCGAACTTCTTCTTCATTCATCTGTAAACACCCGAAGTGATTGTCAATGCCGCTCTCCCGCAAGGCGGGATGAACGACGGAGACAACATTTTGTCAGCGGAACCAAAATTCGTAATTGGCTGTTAAAATAAAAGCGAACACGAATAATATGGTATGGGTGTTGAGTTGATTTGCATGGGATGCGTCTTCAAAAGTATTCATTTCATCATCGCGAAGGTTCACTTACTATGGTATTTTCGGCCCCGGGCGAGAGTGAGGGTTTACCGTGACTGCTGCTGCTGATGAGACTGTTGTTTTGGGTTGTTGTGCGCGGGAAAAAAGTTCAGTGTGGAAAAAGACGAGGATTTGTGTGTGCGTGTGTGGGGGGGGAAATTTGCGCACAAAGCGGCGGGGGGACAACCCCTCCTCTCGCGTTTTTTTTTTTTTTCTCTCGTGACGTCTATTAATGTCCCAAACAATACAATTATCAAGGAAACCTTTTCTTCTCAATATGACCACCAGACAAATCTCCGTTACAGTCTACCCTCTTCGAAATAGCAAAATACTCACACGAGTGAAAAAATTCGCCTGTGTGCGTGGTGGGCCTTAACCCTGTAACTAAACCCTGCAGCCTTTATGATTCGAGTCGAGCGTTTGTAGTAATTACGTCCAAAAGAGCTGGTCAATTAAATCTGGAGGAGTAAATGTAAACTTATATCCCCAGATCCCCGAGCTATCAGCCTCACGGCCTCGTATCATACATGTATATATCTGTAGCTGGTATGGGCAGTACATGTATTTACCGCGGCCGGTTCAGATGCCCGCTCATCCCATTAGCGCTAGCCGCCTCTGTTAGTTCTGGCCGTTGTACTGATATGATAGCTTGGCTTTAACTTTGGACCTGTATCCTAAGCCAAACCTGGCGATTTATTAAGCTATATGTACCCTAATACATGTGTATTTATGGTCACGTATTATTCTATTCTACTCAAGAGTAGAGTACTCCCATAAGCGATTTGATATCGCGTACTAAAACTCGTGATTATGTCTTAATCCTACCCCTGCAAGTAAGACGTCATCTGTAGGCCCCTCTCATACACCCCCTCTAAAGATCCCGTAACAGACACAATTTCCCATCACGATCAATCCCCTTTCACGCCAATTAAAAAAAAGCTATCATGGCTCATCGTTTTATTATTCCCTCTGCCACTGCTATTGGTTTCGCATCCTATAGCCTCTCCAACCCCAAGAGACCCCTCTTCGTCAAGACGATACATTGTGAAACCGCCACCCCATGGCCCTCCCTCGGCAATATAGGACTGGTATCGAACAAACCCCAGCCAGAACCATATGAAAGAGCACGGGGTGGAGCAACAACAACACAAACTCAGCAGTCGAGGTTCTCGCCGGTTCTTTATAGGCAGATATCAACCGGGTCATTTCTAGGAATCGTGGCCGGATTTGCTGTAGGAAGGTTTAGCAAAAGCATTGGGCTTGTGGTCGGCAGTTTGTTGCTGCTAGTTGAGGTCTGAGCACTCGAATCGGTTGTGTTGCTATTGGGTGATATTCTAACGGCGGCGGGGATGGCAGTTTCTGGCTTCGAGGGGGCTGCATGTGGTCCCATACAGATGGCTGCAGAGGTTCACAAATAAAGTGGATGTGAAAGGGCTGGTAACGGAGAATATGGCCTTCAAGTATGTGCCTATCCCTCAAACTTAAGCTTTGGATACTAACAGTTGCTAATGCAGGGCTTCTTTTGGGGCTACCTTTGCACTTGCGGCCATCTATAACTAGTTGAAATACATCAAGAAATACAGCTAGAGGCTGATAGATGTTTTCTTTATCTCTTGAGCTATCCCCTCCCTTTTTTTTTCCTCTTTACATTGCTTGAGTATGCTGAAGAAATCGTGATTTTCTCAAAATTCTGTTTTGCATTTCTTGCGCAACTGTACTGGCCGGTAGAGTATATCATGGAACCATCTGACCACTATTAATAAAATTGTAGCCCGTTTGCGGCCTCAACGCTTCAAATAACCGTAAAATCTTGTGGTTTTATGTTTGGTGATGAGTCGTTGCTACGCAAGATCACTATTACTACACGATATCAACAATCTCAGGGGAAAAAAGGCCCCGGAGGCCGCAATCTTACAAACCTTTATCTCATGGGAGTTGATATATGTATAGCTCGTAGGGGGGTATGGGCTCTACTCTCTACCTTGAGATTCTAAGGATCTCAAGGATTTAAAATATAGATAGTAATAAATACAAATTAATGTCCTCTGTTATATTAGGCGCAAATATAAGATACACCTGTATTTGTATTTATTATACATGTAACTTTCACATATGCCCTTATTCCAAGCAACCCCCCGATAACATACTATCGTGCCGATTTGAGTTGAGTTTGTAATTTACCCTCCGTTTGTACCGTGGATCCAGAGGCTCGGTATGAGATACTAAGTTCTTGGCTTGTTAAGTATGGAGGCGTCAGTGTGGTAATATACATTACTTCCAAATACATAGTCAACTAGAGTGCCTTGAACTATTTGTCCGGTACCGGTGCACATATATGTGCACATGTGGCTGTCTTTTATAGATTTACTAGTATACAAGACCTGTCTATTGCCATGTAGTCGGTCAATCAACCAAGTCTTGTACTGTTCAGTCCTCTCTACAGGCAGACCACAAAACCAGAGAGCGATCCGACACCGAGTGATAACACATGACTCTCATACGAGAGCAAAGCTTGCTTAATAATAATAACCATCATACTTGTGCGCAAGAGCAAGGCTCGCTCGTAATACAAGGATCAATTGCGGTGCGTTATGGCGTTGAAAGCTTAGTCTTCTGTAGAATCATAGGGTGGGGTACTTATCAGCAAATCGGGCCGTAAAATAAATGAGTTAGAAAGACTATTAGATACCCAACATCTTCCTAAAGATTCAATTGTTTTGGGTAAATCACATTCGGGCCGTGCAATGAGTATATGACCAGTCTCCATAGTATATATTAGCAAGCAATCTGCTGTTATCCCATAGGTATCAGGGTTCAACCTGACGTTCATACCTGCTCGTATTAACATTGTTGGAACCATAAAGTTTTATTATACATAAGATTTCTCTCTGTAGGCTAGGACTCCTATTGAGTTTCATAAGTCGACCCCGATAGAGTAATTCTTTGTTCGCCCTATTTTATAATAGGAACTCTTTCTGATCACGTTGAAGAGAATTGTACACTTTGGCCAAAACTACATGAAACAAAACTTGAAGCCGTCCAGGGAAACCTCTTATGCATTGGAGACACCTGTTGCCCTCAACACCTTGGAACTAGTACAGGTATGCTCAAAGATACCCCTGGTTATACAGCGTATATTCAGCCGGCGCCATGAATTAACAGAGACACCACTAATCGTAGTTATCTAGTACTATTGGTAACGGGAAATTTGAATATAGGTGCCCTTGAACCGAGACGCCGGCACAAACAAGGAAAAATGTTCACACATACGTTAGGTAATGAGATATATGTAGCCAAATTTCATCTTTTAGTATATTCCTAGGCTCAAGATTCCAGCCAACGGTTGGGTTTGAAACATTCTCCCCCCAGAACAAGTATTCTGGGCGTTTTTTTCCCGCTCCTAGATTCTCCCAGGTTAAGGGGTTATAGAGATCTCCGCATTTTCATTTGTTTATTTTCTAGAGCTCTCTCTATTTGTGGGACGTGTGGTTCCAATAAAGAGCCTATTGAGGACCAGATGCGGTAAGTACCAAATAGTGGTATGGGGTATCATTGGTTCTTGGCACAACCCTAGCCCTATCTGTGTCCATAAGGTTCTCAATAAGATCACTAGCGTCCAACAACCAAACAAAAGAAGGATCTAGGTCTCCGATTTGGGGTTTGAAGACCTTAAAGAAGAAAATATATTCCACCCACTAATAGAACCGGGCGCGGGTTTTTCCCAGAATTCAAGGAACTATTATTGATATATACGTGCGTGCAACATAGGCGGCCATGGATAGAAATTCAGGGCTTGGTATGGAGTTCGTTGGGATAAATTGTTTCAATTGTGTGATAAACACTGTTTCTGATATCTCTATTACGACCAGTTGGCTCTACTCAGCAGCCTATGATATGTAATATGCAATTCTGTCCTCCCCTCCCCTATGAAGTGGGCTCCCTGCCGAGCCCTTAACATATAAATATTCTTTAATTTCAGGTTTAGCGGTTAGCTTTTTGTGTAGGGAGGACCCCAAGGCTCGGTGAGCAAAGGACTTGCTTTGTACGAAAGCCTAGTATCTGCATTTTTAGAGCTTTGGATCCATCAGGGTCTTTAGCATGTTGTTTAGACAAGCATACCTCTCAATTAACCACTAGTTGTGTTATGGTATTCTTTTATTGCAATATATAGCCCTCCCCAACTAGTTCCCAACACCATACAGTCAGTACTAGCTTGCCACCCGGAAGAGAAAAACGTTCACGGGGTATACATATTTGTGGCACTTCTCTTTATCCAAACAACAAGAATCTCTAGTGGCCCCTATACTTATCGAAATTTCAAACCCTCAATGAGTAGCAGTCTTGATAGTCTCTCCTGACCCAATGATACTAATGCTCAAAATATACAGGAAATATAACTACTTAAAGAGTGCCTAGAGTCATGTTTTCTCAGTTCCTCGCTCACTCTGATGATTCGAGTAAGTCATTCATAAATACCTCCTTTGAAAATATTAATAAATCCAACCGTTATATTATTACCCAAAAATGAAATTCACCAGTATCTTTGTGGCTTCGGCCTTCTTTGCAGTCATTGTATCTGCAATTCCAGATCAATCTGATCTCACGTATGCCCTCTTCTCTCTACTTATAATCTTTCTTCCCATTGTATATATATATGCAATACTAACTTTGATTTTTCATGGATATAGCACCGGGTTTAGCCGCTCAATCTTCAAGAGAAGGGAGGTTGGAGTCCGCATGGCTGAGCCCCAGTGCCAGACCTGTGTATGTGGTAGACCCGGCGCCCCAATCTGTGCGAAGAGAGACGCTATTCCTGCGGCCGCACCAGAGCCGGAACCAGAGGCAGCACCAGAGGCAGCACCAGAGGCAGCACCCGCCCAGAAGGCCCGCATGGCCGAGCCCGAGCCCCAGTGCCCGACCTGTGTATGTGGTAGACCTGGTGCCCCAATCTGTGCCAAGAGAGATGCTATGCCTGAGGCCGAAGCAGAGCCTGTACCGGAGCCAGAAGCCGAGCCCGCTGCTGAGGCTTAGTCCGAACCAGCACTTTAGAGTGTGCTTAGTAGGATCAGGACTCCATTTTATTAGTCTTCTATTTGTAACCGATTTATCTCTGAGCCATGCTATTTCTTGGTGTGGTTCTTCTATGAACTTGTTTCTTATTTGTTATCTCCCGGTTGTTGTGGAATCGCACTGTTCTTAGTCGCTTTCACAGGACCTTGGGTTTATTCCATATCACAGGTATGCGGGTGAACCTATTTCATTATTATGTAAATCCCCTTACCTTGTTTAAATGTTCAGTATGGAGAGATTTTGAACGAACCAATGAGGGTTGCAAAAACGGCAGGAGACTAGACCTCTCCTTTTTATCAAATAGTTAGCTATTTCTTTTAGAAAATCGAAAATAATGTGACTGTTTTTGGCCCTCTCAAGAATTTTAGTCCTATGGGGCAAATCCCGGAATACGCGAGTGATATCCTGTGACCAATATGCATGCCTTCTGTATTCCGTTATTGAAGGTCAATGAACATGGTTTGAAACTAATAGCGAGTTAGTAGCTCTTACGCCAGGAAAGAGAGGGGCCAGTGAATGTGGATCATGAATGGTGAACTTGGTGGTGATAGGTGATGTGAAGTAGGTCGATGTGGTGGGGGTTGGTTTCACAAATAATACCTCTGCTCGACATGTGCGCCCCCACACAAACGCGTCATTCTCATGCAGACTGTGATAATTGACCTTCATAACATTAAGTGAAACTCTAATTTAAGTCTTGGTTGTCCCGAGGAGAACGATATCCTAACAACCAACCAATCGATTGACCAAAGATAGGAGAAAGAATGTCCTTTGATTATATCTCTCGAGTTGAAGCACAAATAAAACCTCCATCTTGTTATTCAGACTTCGATAAACACGCAACATCTCTTTCGACGCAACTATTGTCCATTCATAGCTCGGTCTCGCGGCTCTCTTCGTTGCTGGACCTGGTTGGTGGGCGTAGAGATGGCGATGATTTGAGAGCGAGCATTCAAGATCTTTTGGGGGAGATAAGAGGGATGTTTAAGCTTACAGGAGAGGATGTAAAGAAGATGCAACGATGGGACGTGGGTAAGCTCTCTGTATGTATATCCAAGCGTGCAAACGAACCCCAGGCAAAGGAATATGCAACTAGCTCACCTTTAAATTCCAGCAAGCTCAACAATACACATCCGGCAACCTCTCAAACAGCTTCACCGCTCTTCTCACTCGGTTTCAATCCCTCCAGAGAGTCGCAGCCGAAATTACTCTACGAGGTCTCCCAAGAACATCTTTGATCTATGAACCTAGCGACCCGTCAGTTACGGGCTCATATAGGTCGGCAATAGCTGAGCAAGATGATGTTGAGCTCCAACAAACGTTGATTTGGCAAAGAGAACAAGAGATTTTGTTACTGCAGGAGGGGATAGATGATATCGATAAGCTGCTTAAGGCTTTGGCAATTGTTGTGGGCGTGCAGAAAAATGATTTAGCAATGATTGAGGGTAGCGCTCGTGTGGCAGCAAGGGATATTAGAGAAGCGTCGGCCCCCCATCTATATAGACTAGGACAGGGTAGTTGTCTAACCATAAAAACACATATAGGGACTATGAGCTACAACATACTAGTACGGTATCTAGACGGGCTAGGAATAGAGCATGCTGTCTACTTCTGACCTGTGCAATTTTGTTTGCGGTTGTATTGCTTGCGGTTTGAGCCCCGGCTAATCTTTCTTTACTGTTCTCGAAATTGACTGGTTCTCTAATTAGATTATGATCGGATAACCTTGGGCATGAGCTACTCATCTCAGTATGAAGGGCAGCAGCTACTCTCAACACTCGTAATTGCAACCTGTCATAGAGCTAAGAGTTACTACATCTACAGCGTGAATAATTCGTGATTCAGAACACCCAGAATCTGCGAGAAACGTTTGCGAGTTTGATAATACATAAGATGCATACACACTCTGGAGACAACCAAAATGCAGCTCCCGAGAAAAGCTAGCTTTGACCAAGCATGCCCTTAATTCATAAGCTAGGTACATGTGGAATTAATCCTTCGTTTCTTCGTTTTCGGGCCGCCCATCTACTTCCCCTCCGAGTGCTAGACCAACATTTGCTCGCCGTTCTATACCATGAGAGGGAGAGAGTAATGGTTAATATAGCCCCGCAAACAAGACTTGGTGATTTTACTAGCTGGTAGCAGAACATGTAGCCCAAAATAGCTGGGAATTGGCGGAAGGCTTGTTATGCGGGTACTTAGCAATTGTATCAGGAATAGGATTGGAGGAAAGCAAGGCGTTCTGGTCTTCTTGAACATTTATGTATTTCCCACTTAGCCATAGATCATGAAAGCCGGTCGAAATTTTACGTAGAGGTAACCCTGCAATTGCAATTCTTGGGATGATGTGTTGACGCCGGCGGCTGCCATAGATTGCAAGTCCTAAATTGTGTGTAGAAGAAAGTTCCCAAACCTCCAAACGTTTTTATTTCACCAAGGCCACCTCCCCTAGACTTACTTGAAAATTAAAGCTTAAGAGGAAAGTTTCACTATTGCCTATAGACGACTTCCCTGGCCACCCGGACACCCCCCTCACTCGGACAGTCAATGACGATTGGTTGATATTCTCTATTCTACGTTAACTGCCCGAGTGTGGGGGGTGTCCGGGTGGCCAGGGAAGCCGTCTATTGACGAGGCGATGGTCGTTGCATGCACAAAATCCTTGCATGAATCTAATCCCGTAGATCAACAAAGGCTTAGGAACGAAACAGTATAAGTACAAGTATGTATCTACATGTAGTGTTGGATCATGAAGTATGCACTCCCCCCCCAAATTAACCGTTGGAGGTATCTGGGTACAGCAGTACACACGTGTAGCTATAGAGTAGACTGGTAGAATTGGTCCTCTTGTAAATGGGTAGGCGCGTTGTTCGTAGCTACATGTATACGTACCTACTACATGTACTTATATAAGCTACGACCAAAGGTAAGGTTTCTAGGGTTAGGGGCCAAAGTTGGAGATGCATGAAGTCATTCAACCCTTATCTGCCCCAACAAAAACCCAGGTTACAATAGAAACAATGCATGGAAAAATTAACAAATGCATAGTAAGTCGAGAAATTCCCAAAGATAAAATGACAAAAAGCTACGCGGGCATAGCTACATGTATTAATGCCTCAATCCTGCTACCCCCCACCCTCTGGGCTATCTCCCACACGGTTTAGTGTCCGATAACCGTTAGGCCACTAGAACACGTTACTTCTACATGTACTAGTACATGTATGTTTCCCTACAAAATTTTGAATAGCGCTAACGCTAAAAGTAGGTGGGGTATTTAATATATTGTTGTTGGTCATGGGTTATCACTCGCATAAGATAGAGATCATGGCAAAAATTTAAAGTCATCGACAGATAAAGACTCAGGCGGTATCAGATTATTCACTTCTAGCTAAAATCCCGCCTTCAGGACGCCAAAGAAATCATCTCACACCTGCATACCCCCCCGTATTAATTGGAATTGAGCGTATGCAGAACCAACTTTTTGTAACCCTCCACAGCCGTTTCCAAATCCGAAACTGTCACAAACTCGTGATCGCTATGCGCGGTTGTAATGGATCCAGGTCCATAAAGATATTTTTTATGGTCCCCCTTCAAATGCGGGATGTCAGTCCCATAAGACATTCCCGCTGTCTCAAAACCTGATGTCGCATTGCAGCATGTCAGTCACCATAAAAGATGATTGGAAGGTAGAGATCAAATTACCATCGACACCAGAGTCCAAAACGACAGGGTCGTAATAGAACCCCGAATAACTCAACACCACCCCGCTGATGGTACCAAAATACCCATCAAGCTGTCCTTTTATTGTCTCTGCGTCCGTTGCCAATCTCACCGCTACTAACGCGTTCGCATACGGGCTCACAACATTCGCCGCCGCCCCACCCATAATCAACCCATAATTCAACGTCGAGTTTCCTAGCAGCTCGCTCCCAGTCAATTCCACCCCGTCAAGCCCGTGGAGGGCATTAATCAGCGCCTTGTTTGCGTCTATCCCCAACTGCGGATACCCACTATGCGCCGCCTTCCCAAACGCCTCGATCTTGACCCCAAGCGCACCCTTATGCCCCACTGCCAGCTTCAACTCAGTCGGCTCCCCAAAGATCACAGCCTCCCATGAGAGCCCCAAGTCATTCGCAGCCTTCATTCCAGCACCATCAACCTCTTCACCAGGAACATACAGTAGCGCTACATCCCCATCGTCCGCAGCGCCATCGGCAAGAAGCTGCTCCAGCGCTATGATCTGAGCCGCAACTGAGCCTTTTGCGTCGTTGGATCCCCGGCCCGTGATCGTCCCATTGGACGTGATCCCGTACGGTATGTAGGGGGCCACGGTGTCTATGTGGGATGTAAGAAGCGTCCGGGCGCTTCGAGAGCTCCCAGTATATGCATAGATGTTGTGCCGACCTTCCGCGACCTGCTGGAGCTCGACTTTGAAGTTGTGAGCTTCGAGATAGGAGGCCAGGTACTCTGTCACGGCGGACTCGTTGCCAGTGAGGGAGGGGATTGAGACGAGACCCTTGTGAAGGCTCAGGAGTTTGTCGGTGTCATTTTGGGCGCGCCTCGATAAATGTGGGGCCGCGGCTTCTGCAATTACAGCAATGGAGAAGAGAACGGCGAGGGATGCCTTCATTTTTTTTCGATTGTTGTCCAATGGGAGGATACTCCGGAGGAATGGGAGAAAACTCAGAAAATGCAACGGGATGATGCGATATATACCCTGAAGACTAGCCGCACATATGGGGATTAGTCTTATAAATCGATCAACCATCGTGGCATGCCAACATAGGATAGAAGATCCTACATAACAGTTTCTTCTGCGGGCAACAACTGTAGATACGCGCAGTAGTAAATCCCTGCTGGGAAGGTACATACACGCCCTCGGGGATCGACATACACACATACAGCAGCTACCTGTTTTACCTCAGATACTCGCATAGAGTACCTACAGTATAATGCCCAATTGCCTTTCCAACGGTCAACCCGGACGGGAAGGAGAGGAAGAATCGAATATTTCTTAGACCATGAGATGGTTGAAGGTCATCTCGGGCTGTGGTGTAACTGTTCATGCACTGCAACGAATTTTCTTTTTGTTTTAGCCTGCATCTGGAAATGTGGATGTCCTGATTTCCAATCCTCGGGTGTGGTTCAGCTGGGATAACGCTATCGAAGGTACCTACATAGAGTAGATGCTTTTTAATTACTCAGCGGGACTACATTTGAGCGCCGAAGCTCCGGGACGGTTCCTGCGCTGTACCCTGAATGCCGAGACGTGGTTGTTTTTTCAGGGTAAGGGGTGCGCAACTGCTCTGTCGTGTTGATACTAAACAACGTCATGGTGGAGCACCACGTCTGTGCGAGTCCTTCAATTGAGGCGGAGGCGCGACGTTATTTAAGTATCCACCGGCTAGGAGGGCACGGGCATGTTTGGACAACAGTGTTCTAGTGTTCATGGTCATCGTGAGGTCATTACCTGGCCAGCAGGGTTCTACGATGTAAACGCCTACATGCTCAACCTTAGCCTGGAAAGAGCGACAATAATAGCTGATAACCAGTGCAATTTAAACACTTGGGTAAAAAATTATACCCTACAGAGTCTGGTAGAATTATTGCGAAAGTGGTCCCCCGCGACCCGATAATTCCATTGGCTCTTGAAAAGATTTTTGCTATGAGCACGGACCAAGAAACCCACTCTATTAGCTCTGACTTTCGCATTAATTCTACCAGACTCTGTATATTGCAACTACAGGAGAGTAGGACTTAATTCCAGAACGGGACATTTACCTTATTATTCATAGAATAATATTTCTTGTTACTGAATTATCCAATTTCCCCAAGTTCCTAAATGCGCCGACCTAAAAAAAAAAAAGAAAGAAAGAAAAAAAGACAACCAGTTTACATACAAAAAGATAAAAAAGTGATAGTAGCCCCCCAATCCCGAGCCCCAAAGAATGAGATAACTCCCCCGAAGACCCCCTGAATCCCTAAAGTAATCTTTCCCCCAGCCTGAGCAAAAGGAAAAAGAAAGAAAGAAAAAAAATCCCCAGTGATGATAGTAAAAAAAGTAAGAGATGACCCTTGATCCTTTCGTTTCGTTAGATTTCGTTACGTAGCGTTTAATTCGTGATTTTGTGGTGTGGGAGTGTAGCTAGTAGTAGTAATAGAATGTGTTGGATATATACTCATGAACTGTCCGTCCGAGCAGTACCGAGGGAGTATTGTATTCGCGGTATCGCGGACCGTGGTCGCGGTAGATCGTAATTAAACCATCAAACCCGCAATAATCACACTCATGCCGCCCACAACGACGGCTACGAATCCAGGCGACATTCGGTGGTCGTGGGGCTCTGTGTGCATGTACATTTGTCGTAATGATGGTGCCGAAGAAGCTATTATCAAGTAAATACTGAGTCAGTCCCGGTGAAGCTTAGGGAGTGTCGTGAAGAGCTTACTCAGATCCATGTTGTTGTTGTATCTAGCTGGGCTTCCACCGGAGGAAGAGGTGCTGGCGGCGAGGGTTTGAAAAGGGTGACCAGCAATGACGCTCGCGATTGCAAGGAGAAGGAGCATGAACGCGAGGGAAGTCCGCAGAGTGATGGTTCGTGGGGTGAACATCGCAGCGGATTGTATGAGTTTATTTGCTAGGAGGTTTGGGTTGTCTTTAAGTTGTAGGAGGAAGAGAGGGAGGTATTCAAGCTTTGTTCTATGGGAGGTGGCAGTTTCGGGCACAGTAGATAAAGGGCCACCCCTTGGGTTTATATTTCTTTAGAACGTGGGAAATTTGACCCAGATGGGATACTAGAAAAAGGAATATGCAATAACCCAAATTCCAAGACACAAAGCAAAGCAAGGTTAAATAAGTTGCGTATGTGGAGGCGGTATGTCGAGGAGTTGAATTTTAACGCTGAGCTGTCCCGCCCTTGCTCAGGTTTCTTCTTCTTTCTTCCCTTCAGGACCACCCCCGGCTGTTCAAGGGTCCGAGATCTGTCTGCAGGGTTCACTACACACATCTATACGGTACTACTACACATGTATATATGCAGAAAAGGAAAAAAAATTGTCTTTGAGAATTGAGGCCTGTATGGACGAACCGAGGGATAGTTAAACCTCACTGCGGGGAAACGGTGGCTTTGATTCTAATGCACCTGAAGAAGACAAGAGTTTCTGCTTGGTACGACTATACTTGCCTTGCTTTTACCTGTTCACGATGATGTCCAGTCACGTCACGCGCGCACCGACCGTTGTGTCAGTTTTTTTCTTGCACTTTTGAACAAGCGGGCAAGAACTGCGAGCAAGTCTGGCTGCAAGTGCAATATGTAACTAAGGTTTGTCGTGAAATCTCTCATGGAGGTTCTGGCGGTGGCGAGAGTCATTTGGCCATGGCTTTTACTTGTCTGGTTGGACGTCACCTGTCTCCCACAGAGACAAACGCAACCTAGCCGTTGGTGTACGAAACGATCTATGTAGATAGATTTCCAATCGGTTCCTTTTGTTAGAAAAAGAGTGTTACAACGAATCCAGTCAGCAAGCGCTCTTCAGGGGGGAGCACTGAATTCGAAATCCTCCTCAAGAACGTTTGATACTCATGGTTGGATGCCCACTAGCTGTAACTATTTTTACAGGACGGGGACGGGACAGGGGCCGCTACTTCAATGTTTTCCCTCGCTTCCTAATGCACTTTTTGGTGGTAAACCCCCCCCCCCCCCTTGTCGGCGGTGGTTATTTGATCTTCTGCTTCACATGGCGCGGATGGACCCGCAGGAAGGCTAGGTAGAGCCTCAGCAGCATCCACGCCCGACAGATTTGCAATATCGACTTTGCGGTGTAGAGCTAAGCCAGCGTTGCGAATCTGCCTGTTAAGGAAGATTCTGTTGGCCTGTAGGTCAGGGGACGCAGTATGTAGGAATGAAAGATAAGGTAGACGCCTGAGATTTTTCTTTTATTATTAACGTTCTTTCCATCGGTCGCGATATGTAGGAACAAAGTCACATGTTTGTCATTTGTGCTCTAGTGGAATTTGCATTTGTACAAAACTTTTCAGAGATGGATGGCAGTCCCTTGCTCGATGAGCAGTAAAACTGCACGTCTCAGAACAAATGCAGATGACGCGAAAATTGATATCCCCAGTTATTGTTTGAAAAAGACCATACCAGATATCTAAAGCTTTCAAACAGAATCGCGGGTACCTACATGTGTGTTGATGGAAGATCAACAAGATAACCAAAGTTAGACCAAGCTTTTGAGAAGCCTAGCATACGGCAATAGCCTAGAAATGAATACGTCCAGCTATCCCACCCCCGGAAGCTAGTCCGGCACAAGATCCAAAGCGCAGGTTGCGCCCAAAAAGTATATTAGATTGATGTTACATACATGTATTCAGACCCTTCGGTTGGAAATTTGTGCCAAGACCATACTAAGACCTTTTCTGAAAACGATCATTGGTCCCTGAGTCTGCTGTTGATTCCTTGAGGTAGTCATCCCATCTTTGGACATGGATTTTTTTTTCCTTCCCCATTTTTATCACTTGGCCCAATTGAAAAACTAATTGGCAAGATAATGATGCAGTTGGATATCAATATCATTAGTCTTGAAAACTTTCTATAACGACATGAACATTCACACCAACCAGTTAACCTTATATGTCTATTCATATATTCCTCATACGCCTGTCCCTATACCTACAAACCCATAAATTAATTAGCCACCTAAGCCTTAACCAACAAACTGCGACCAGTCATATCCTCGGCCTGCTCAATACCCATGCAGGCCAGAATAGTTGGGGCAACATCGCCAAGGACACCATCCTCCTTCTTCAAGCTCCATCCCTTTGGCGCGTTAGCCATGATGAACGGAACTTTGTTGGTGGTGTGGGAGGTCTTAGGGGTTCCCTCTTCAGTCAACATCTCTTCGGCGTTACCGTGGTCCGCAGTGATGAAGAGAACGTAACCGTGCTTCTTGCAGGCATCGTAGACGGTACCGATGGCAGAGTCAGTGGCGGCAACGGCCTGGACAGCAGCCTTGTAGACACCAGTGTGGCCAACCATGTCCTAGTGATGTTAGTCAATGGGTCATTTCTGATATTGTTCAAAGGCTTAGTCTCACAGGAGGAGCAAAGTTGTTCATGAGGAATTCAAAACCGTTCTCGGCAATACGCTCTGAAAGCTTGTTCGCAACCTCTTGTGCGGACATCTTTGGCTGAAGATCGTATGTAGCCACACGAGGGGATGAGATCATATCGCGGACCTCGTTCTCGAACTGCTTCTCAACACCGCCATTGAAGAAAAAGGTAACGTGAGCGTATTTCTCAGTCTCGGCAACGTGGCACTGCTTTACACCCTTTTTTGAAAGCCATTCGGCAAGAACATCGTTCATGCGCTGAGGAGGGAAAGCAACAAGGAAAGGATAGTCAGTTTTGTACTGGGTCATGGTGGTGATGTAGATGTCCTTAGGGAAGGGGAAGTCGGGGAGAGGGGAGCTATCGACACCGAGTAGTTGGGTGATCTCGCGAACACGGTCAGAGCGGTAGTTAAAGAAGAAGAGAGTGTCGTTATCTGAATGATATTTAGCGAAAAGCACTCGAAAATATGGTCAAGCACGTACCCTTAACCCTAGCGGGCTCTCCATTGACAATGATGGGCTTCAAGAACTCGTCGTTTTCGCCCTTCCCGTACCGCTCCTTAATAGTGGCGACAACATCCTCGGAAGCTTCACCTTCACCACAAATAAGACCCTTAAGGGCAATGGCGACGCGCTCCCATCTAAACGGAAATTTAGTACTTCCTTGGTTCATTCATAGGAACAGTTCCCGTACCTCTTATCTCTGTCCATAGCATAGTATCTTCCAACTACTGTTGCGATCTTTGCAACTTCCTCCATACCAAGCTCCTTGATCTTAGCAAGGAGCGATTCCATGTATCCAACGGAGCTCTTGGGGTCGGTGTCACGCCCGTCACCAAAAAAGTGAATGTAGACCTCGGGGATCTCCATCTCCTTTGCAGTTGCAAGAAGAGCGTACAAGTGATTCTGGTGGGAGTGAACACCACCATCGGAGACCAATCCAAGGAGGTGGAGACGTCCGTTGCCGTTCTTAGCACGAGAGAACGATTCCTTGATATTCTCGACCTTGGGAAAATCACCCTTCTTCATGGTCTGGTCGATACGGACAACCTATATACGTTTTCTTTTTAGCAACCAAATCTTCCGGGTGTTTTCTTTAAGACCTCTAGGGACATACATCTTGCCAGACAACGCGTCCAGCTCCAATATTCAAGTGTCCGACTTCACTATTGCCCATCAAGCCCTCAGGCAATCCAACAGCCAGAGAAGAGGCCTCAAGCTCAGTATAGCCGTCGGCATTCGCCTTGAAAGCGTCCATGATGGGGGTTTCCGCATTAGCAATTGCGTCGCCCTCACCACCAACTTCACAACCCCAACCGTCAATGACGACTAGAATAATTCATTCTTGTTAATGCTTATCGCATAGTAATTAAAGGTCAAGTGACGGAGGTAACCCACTCAAAACAGCCTTCTGGTCAATATTTGCCATTTTCTATTGTTACTCTGTTCGCAAATCAATGGAACAATTAAAACTCGAGGTTGGTGTATCTGTCGCAGTACACAGGTGAAGAAGTAGAATAAAAAGAACAAGAAACCCTATAGAACTCTATCAGGCGATTTCAAAGGTGAGGTGGGATGAGGAGGAGGAAAACACAGAAAGATAAATAAGTGGGGCAATCAGACCGCGTGGGATGTTTAGCGCGGGGTGTTTATCGGCCGTTTCCAAACCCTGTAAATTCTCCTACGTAAAAGGCCTTATTCGATGTCACCCGTCTAGCGGTGGCCCAGTCACTACGCCACAAACCTTGTTTACTGATCCACAAGCTCACATCCTCAAGAGCAAAGGAAAGCTCCACGAAAACACCCGGATCAACCTCGGCCCTACTCCCTCCTTAAGTGAACACCCTTATTAGAAATGTCTACCGATGCTCCGGCCCCTGTGCCTTCTGAGTCTCCCTCTGCGCCGACATCTCTTCCGGCAAGCGCCTTCGACTTCCTTCCCGACCTTCACGCGCTGCTGCAGCGCGTTTACAATGATGAGCTTGATCCAAAAGATGTAGCCCACGAGTCCAGTCAAATCCGGCTGAAACTTGAGAGGGCAAGGGTGATGGTGGCCGAATTACCCGACGTAGATAAGAGCTTAGATGAGCAGAAGAAGGAAATCAAGGAGCTCGAAGAGAAGATTGAGAGGCAGAAGAGCATCATGAGGGCCGTTTCACAAATGGATGTTGTGACAGAGATTGTGAAACGGAGAGGGCAAGGGGAGAAGATGGAAATTGTTTCTTGAGCTTGAGCTTGAGCTTGAGGATATGGGGGGTAAAGTGTTGTGACCCCTCGCCATACTTCATCTGATTTACAAATATCTAATAAATAAACATTTATTGTATACCAAATAGATAAAATTAATGGTACCCTCCATACCAAGGCCGCCACTTCTCAGGACATACATGAGGAACGAAATGTGCTAGTCTCTCCTCCTGAGGCTCAGCAGTATAAAACCACATCTCTAACAATCTCCCTCTTTCCTCACAAGTTTCATAAGTTCAGAATTTGTCAACTTTCAGACCAATGTAAAACTTTTTTATTGGATATTCGGTGTAGTCCGATATATGGTCCCAATTAGCAGCCCGATCCGCCACACCTGTAGGCTGCAAGCCCACGGAGAATCTTTGCAGACCACTTGTATCATACACGCCAACCGTGGCAAGTCCAAGTTTGAGTTTTATGTTGCACACTTGTTACAGGTTTCCGCATGAGACCTATGCCAGTGTGTAAGTATCACAGGTGCTAGTAGTTGAAGACCCATATACTAGCAAATAGATAGTAGACAGGGCAAGCTGAGGATGTCGGAACTCCATTCAAATGATTGCGTTCTCTGAAACCCCATCGAAAATAACATAGCTCCATAACTGCTTAGTAGAAGACTTCTACTAAGCGTAGACTTCAGCCCTAGAACACCATGTGTATATAAGATCTCCAGAACTATGATCGCCTTCCCTTAGCGTCTCGCATAGCGACTTAGCCAGTAGCCTGTGAGAACAGGCGATCTTGGCGTTGGTCATTACCCGCCCCGTACCGAAAGATGTTGACATTACGTAGCTGCAATGCCATACCAAGTCCGAAGCTCAACGGGCGGAGATCCAGATGGGGGAATAGATACCATTCTATAGAAGCATATTTAAAACCAAGTTCTCTCGCACCCCATCAATTGATCAAGAGATCCTCTATATTCCCATCGTAACTTTTGCACAATGAGCCAGATCAAAGTCCTTGCGTTCGACCTATATGGCACAATTTTAGACACTTCTTCTACCGATAAGAAGCTCAAAGAAATATTCCCCTCGTCCGAGAGCTCGAAGATTCACCATGTGGTTCAACAATGGCGTAGATACCAGCTTGAGTACACTTGGAGACTCAACTCCATGGGTATAATATCTCTCTTGATCTCTCCACAAGACCAATAGCTTATTCCGAGCAAAGGCATCTATAAATCATTCGAGGAGGTGACCCTCTCCTCTCTCGACCATGCGGCCAAGGAGAGTGGTATTTCTTTGACTAAAGAGCAGATTGAGGAAGTGGTGGCTTCATACAATACGCTCTCTCCGTACCCGGATGCATTGAAGTTGTTCAAAGAGCTTCCTGAGCATATTAAAGCACTAGTATTCTCCAATGGGACCCCACGCATGCTTTCTAATACATTCTCAGCTTCAGAATTCCTGAAGGATGTCAAGTTCTTATCTGTGGATTCTGCAAAGTGCTTCAAACCGGACCCTAGGGCATACCAGCTTCTGGTGCAGCATTGTAACATGGAGGGCGAGGCAGTTGCAGTTGACGCAAGTGAAGTGTATCTCGTGAGCGGAAATCCATTTGACATTGTTGGTGCTGCTGCGGCAGGGCTGGGGACGATCTGGATCGATCGTGCTGGGAAGGGATGGCAAGATGGGTTAGGGGCACCAGCGCATTCAGTCATGAATTTGGAAGAGGTAAAGGGTGTTGTTGGGGAAGTGTAAAGGAAAGTCAGCAAAGGAGGGTGGAGACCCATGTTGTGGCAGAGGCTAAAGGTAGTCTTCCTCTCTCCTCTTACTTTTTTCTACAAGTTCCTAATGCCCGTGGGCGGGCCAGATATCTGTTGCAAGCTTGAGGCCGCCAGGTTTTTGTCTACCTTATGAAAAGCTGTTCTTATGTACGGGTAATCTAGTCAGGAAACCTGCTACATCGGATCCAAACTTCTCGATACTTGACTTCTTCTCTTATCTAGAGTTGGTGGCTAGTTGTTCGCTGTAGATGCATGAACCTGAGTCTTGAACACCGGGCTGGCGCCAAAAAAGTATGTGTATTGGCTTCCTGTAGGGGAGAGGGAAATGCGTTCGTAGGATGGGCGCCAAAAATGAGTGTAATCGAGTAGCACCCATGTAGCCATGTATACCCTGTTAAGTAACGATGATCAGTAGATCTTTTTAGTGACGGTATCTACATGTATTAGTACATGTAGATACCATTAGCTATGAGGGATCAAAGAGAAACCTGATTTCCAATTTCAATTCAAGCCCAGACTTAATCACACCTCATCACTCGCCCCCACTACACTTTTACCGACGATCGTGAACTACAACAAACACCACTCATTAGTACCTACTATGTATTCTTAATGATTGCATTCTAACCATAGTATTTCCCAATGAAGGTATCTTAGGCAACCACAATTTTGGGTTGGGTTGGATCATAATATATCACTCGCATTAAATACCATTTTATATGGATTTAGAGGACAATATTAGTTTTATGGTCATTTGTTTGATGCCAGAGAGTTACCACCTAAACCATGGTAAAACGGACTATAGTTACACAAGGGCCCATTTGAACATGTGCCAGAGTTTGAAAACGTTCTATTTTTCGCACACAATATATGGTTTAACCGCAACAGCGTTCATCTAAACTCCTCACGAAACAACATTCACGGCCGGTGTAAGGGGCACCACTGGCAGGCCGACTGGGCTGAAGAACTCGCCAGACAGAGTGCTCAGATTCGGCCGAGAAGGATACCACACAATCCCTGCATTCAGCCGCGATCGTTCCTAGATAACATGTGTTCATTGATTACAATAGAGTATAGACAGCCTATTCTGTACCGATAGTTTACTACAGTAGCCTAGCTTGGTGGCGAATTCTTTGAGCTGCAAGTATTTTTCTTCTACATTGAGATAGGAGAAGAGATAGTTCCCACCAGTACGTAGCTAAATAATAGAAAGATATGCTACTGGGAACGAAAAAATAGCAATAGGAAAAAAAAAGAAAAAAGGAACGAAAAACATAAGCTTGAAAGTGGATGTATAGTTTAAACTCCCGCGTCTATTTCCGATATGACCTCAGATACCCCTTTGTTTGTTCCTCATTCTCATGCGTTATGGAATCGTGTAGTTTGATTGCTTGTTTACATGAAGTCGTCACTGCAGCCATATTAGTATCAAACCCAAATTCACAGGAAAAGACAGAATACGTACTCAGCATATGAGTTATCCGCATGGTAGTCTGTTGTGTCAAACTTATCCATCTCCTTTCCGGCCGCAGCCAACGCGGTCTTCTTAACGGTCTTCTTCTTGCCGCCCTTCTCCGCCGCCTTCTCTTCCTTCTGTTTCTCATTGGACAGGGTTGTCAAACCACTTGCCACCTTCCTGATTTGCTCACTAGACATATCTTTTGAAAGCTGCCTGGAAAACTCTTGTAGGAATAGAGGATAGTGCGCCTTCTTGTTGTTGGCGGTGATCAGTGGCACAAGAATCTCTCTCAGCTGCGCAAACGAGTCCTTCGTTGTCGGGCTGAAGATTGGGAGTGATGACAGGTCGATGTTCTTAGTGGGGTCATTAGGGTCCTCAAGACTGATCTTCTTTTCGCGGGACCCAATGCCTGACCCAGCACCAATGCCAACAGCGCTAAAGAGGTCAACAGCGTGAGCCATATCTGACTCTTCCTGTCTGCGGCGCTCACGTTCCCTCTTCTGGGCGGGAGTCTCGTTTTCGAGTTCCTCCTGCTCGCGGGCCGCGCGCTCGGTCGCAGCAGCCTTCTCGGCTTGTCGCTCGGCGATGCGCTCGGTCCTTGATTTGTGGTTTGCTGCGGCCTCGGCGGCAGCCTTCTCGGCAGCAGCCTTCTTAGAAGCCTCCTTCTTACGCTCCTCCTCGGAATCGTCGGCGGCATCCCATGAGTCGAGGACCTACAGGGGGTACAAGTCAGCATTAAAGCTTATTAAGGGTTATGTAGAGCTAAGTACATCGTCGTCCTCTTCGTCGTCCCACTTCTTCTTTGACGCGATACGGGGAACAGTAACTTCTTCTTCACTGCCCTCATCTTCATCGTCTATAGGTACGCCGTTAATTCGGGATCATGAGAGCTTTGATTTCAAGTGGTAGACCGGTCAGAAATACGTACCCCATTTGTTCCCTGGTGGAGCCATGATTGCGTGTATATGTGTGTGCGTGAGTATATGTAAAAGAAAGGTTTTCTGGGTGAAAAAATGAAAAAACAATGAAGTGCAGGTAAATGAGTGAGATGAGGTTTGTAGTTAGCGAAGGAGGATCCCTTTTTTTCTTTGAGGCTGGAGATGGCAGTGAGGGGCAAGGTGGGGCGGGTGTGGCGTGTGGCTAGAATTAGAGCCAGGAAGGGTAAATGGCAGATAGAATCAGAAACTATCACTCGGCCATTTCCACTGGTTGGATTGGGGGGTGGGGCAGGTAATGACACAAAGTGAGCTATCTCGTTATCTCATTGGGTCCGGGAGAACTAACAACCTGCAAGTAATTAATAGCCGCCCGCGCTACTACCAACTGACCATAAGACAAGTCTGTTTCACAATGTCACGTGCACGGTACATCATAGACGCTCACTCGGCTATGTACACATACATCCGCTAATTGACTGAAAAACTAGCCAGCTGATTGCCTGGTTAATTATTTTGAGACGGCTCAGTGGGCATTTTTTTAAAATTTAATTTCATCTCCAGTAAAAAAAAAAAAAGGACGAAACGAAAGCCAGCCGTTCCCAGAACTACTATAGATATGTTTTTTTTTATCTATTTTATATTCCTTCCCGCGATACCTACCTTAACTTCCCATATTAATGAGGGTGGCCGCAGGGATGAACATTCACAAGTTGACAGCTAGTGGCATAAAGTCAGTGAGCCCAAGTTACTGTAAATGAGAGAGATGACTAACCGGTTCTGAAGTTCTTTCCGGCGTAGACGGCCTTGTCACCCAACTCCTCCTCGATACGGAGGATCTGGTTGAGCTTAGCAAGACGCTCAGATCTTGCAGGAGCGCCAGTTTTGATCTGGCCAGCCCTCAAACCAACGACGATATCGGCAATAGTAACATCCTCGGTCTCACCAGAACGGTGAGAAACCATGACTCCCCACCCACCGGCGTAGGAATCCTTTGCAGCTTGGATAGACTCAGTAAGGGTACCAATCTGGTTGACCTTGAGAAGGAGAGCATTGCAGCTCTTCTCCTCGATGGCCCTCTTGATGCGGATGGGGTTGGTAACAGTCAAGTCGTCACTATGATTCCATGTTAATAATGATAAGATAATGTTTGTTTGTCCCAAGGAGCTTACCCAACGATCTGGAAGTCGCTGTTCTTGAAGAAGTAGCTCCATGCCTCCCAGTCATCCTCGGCGAAGGGGTCCTCAATGGAGACAATGGGGTACTTCTGAGCAAGACTCTTGTAAAGGTCAGCAAGCTGCTGGTAGGTGAGCCACTTGCTCTTGTCGGAGTCAGGGTTCTATAGTTAAGATGTTAGCGTATGAATTCTGGCAAAAATAGTTATATGTAATCTCTTACCTTGAAGTCCAAGTCGTACTTCTTAGCATCCTCTTTGTAGAACTCGGAAGAGGCAACATCCATGGCAATCTTCATCTGCCCGGTGTATCCCGCCTGCTCAATAGCATCGGTAATGAGGTCAAGGGCCTCCTCGGCAGTCTGGATATCAGGAGCGACACCACCCTCGTCCCCGACGTTGCCCGCAGACTGTCCATACCTCTTCTTGGCAAGAGACTTGAGCTTCTGGTAGACTTCAGCTCCCTGTCTCATGGCCTCGGTGAAGCTCGGGGCATCGCAAGGGACGATCATAAACTCCTGGAAAGCAAGACGACCTAGAAGTCATATCGGTAAGTTACGGAACATTAAGAATATAATAACGTAGGTGTGCCATACCTCCAGCATGGGAACCTATATTTCAGAATAACGGTTAGTATAATCATGATATGGATGGCAATGGTCGGGATTTTTAGGAATAGTAAACTCACCTCCGTTAAGGACGTTCTGGAAGGGAACGGGAAGGACATATGGCTGCTTGGTACCGGCAAGCTCCGCAATGTGGGCGTAGAGCGGGATTTTCTGTCAATTCTCGGTTGTCAGTTAATCCGGCGGATCCCGATTTCGTTAATGTTACACAACAAGATCCTCGGGAGTAAGATCCACGCCAAAGGAAAAAACAAAAATATACATGGTAGTAGCAGCATGGGGAAAGGTGGGGTGGGGTGCTAAATTGTGTCATACAACTATCAAATGCGGAACGTGGGGTAGCTCTTTTGGGTCCACATATTGGTCTGGAGCAATGACACAACCCGAAATAACTCCACAAGGTAATGAGTAATGTTTTATCAGGATATAAGAGAAATACTGTAAAATACGAACCTTCTCCGCGGCACCGGCCTTAGCAACAGCCAAAGAAACACCGAGAACGGCGTTGGCACCAAGTTTGCCCTTGTTGGGGGTCCCGTCAAGATTGATCAAGAACTCGTCGATGGCAGACTGGTTCTTCACATCAATTTTCTCGGCAATCAAAGCAGGAGCAATGATGTCGTTGACGTTGGAAACGGCCTTGAGAACACCCTTTCCACCCCACTTGGACTTGTCACCGTCACGGAGCTCGACGGCCTCATGCTGGCCTGTGTAGTTTAGAGAAGATGGTAAGTAACTTGACCGGCGTATATTATCATACCAAGCCCCCAGAAGAAGTGTTACATACCAGTGGAAGCGCCAGAGGGGACGATGGCCCTGTGGAGACCGGTTTCGGTGTGGACATCAACCTCAACGGTGGGGTTACCTAGAAGCAACAAACAAACATTATTAGTATCTTCAATAGACATTTACTCTAGCACAGCAAACACTGAAGTCTATCTGCTATGAGTATGAGGACAATAGCTGCATACCACGAGAGTCGTAGACAGAGCGAGCGTGGATCTTGGTAATGGCCATGTTTGATGATAAGTCTGATGATGATGGGTCTGATGGGTCAAATGAGATGTTCTTCGCAAGGGAGTTTATAAAGAAATCGAAACAAGGCTCTTGGGGAGTAGGGTAATGGCGGGCTAAAGCAGCTGAGGGGAAGAGGTAAAAAAAAAAAACCAACTGGGACTGCTACGCCAATGGGAACAGCAAGGGTACCAAACGTGCTTTATGCGTCTAGACTATACTGACAGAGATAAGACCCGTTACTTTACACGATTGACGCCGGGGGGGGGGGGTGAGATGAAGGAGGGGCGAAGGGCCAATAGAGATATTTAAATAGGAATTACGTTTTTTACATCTTACCACTCACAGATAAGGGGAAACGTGTGACATTTTTGAGAAAATCACCAGATTCACGGCGATTATAGTTGTTTGCAGATTCGGGCCGATGGTTGATATTTTCTTTTTTTATCCCTATGTTCCTGATGGCGATGGCGTTTTTCGATGAAGGAAGAATCAATGAGGTAATGGGGGGGAGGGGGGCCAACTTAGTGGGGGGGATTTCGTTGAGTAAATTGTTCAACCTCATCTTCTGCAGGCTGCCCCTCCTTCTTGTCATGCCAAGATATTTTCCACGTGATATGGTCAAGAAATCACTCTACTTTTTATCCAGCAGAGTTGTTGGGCGTGGTACAGACATGCTACTGTATGCGGGTTTTGAGTACCGTCAGTTCTCAAGCCGTCTGATTGGCTGCTTTACGTCTTGCCACCACCTATTGCTCTATTTCGAGACTCAACAGTACTACAACCAAAGGGCCGGGTTTTTTTGACCCATAAGTACATCACTCTAATCAACCCAGGATAATCGTATATTTGTAGTTGCAAGGACATACAGGGAACACACATCCAAATCCGAAGTGAATTATTTCATTCAAATGCTAAAGGAAGAAAAAGCACCATTTGCTAGATATAAAGAGAAAAAAACAAATACAGAATAAAAAAATTCGTCTATCAATCAATACAGTAATAATATTTATGGTTTTTCAATATTGCAAATCAGGTCCTGCCCATCGACTGAATCACCTTCTTTGACCTCCACATGTTTAACCTTTCCTGAGTGTGGCGCACTGATAACCATCTCCTGTTATGTGCATTAGTAACCGTGATTTCATGAATATGAAAAAAGGATTTACATACCATCTTCATAGCGCTAAGAACAGCAACTGGGTCACCCTTCTTGACATCAGAGCCAATATGAACACGGAGTTCCACAACAACACCAGCCATTGGCGCACCAATTTGACCAGGGTCACTGGGGTTAGCCTTGGGGCGGCTCAAATTCTCAACAGCTGGATTTACTATTAGTTATATTTCTACTACGTCATGTATATACGGAAACTTACCAGCTCTCTTGTCATCGACAGTGACCTGTCTGACTTCACCGTTCATCTCAAAGAAGACCTCTCTCTGCCCGGTCTGTTCTGACAAAGGACCAACAGCAAGAAGCTTCAGGATCAAGGTCTTACCCTTCTCGATCTCGACGTGGAACTCCTCGTTGATGACAGGGCTGGCCAAGAAGTACCTAGTAGGAAGGACACTCAAGTCACCATACTTTTGCGTGAACTCCTTGTAGTCTGCAAAGACCTTGGGGTACATGTTGTGACTGGCAACATCGCACTCTGAGGCAAATCCCCACTTAGCCTCAAGATCTTGCTTGACCTTGGCAAGGTCAACTGGTGGCAGTGACTTTCCAGGGCGCTCGGTTAGCTTCTTGCGTTGGTTGCGGAGCGCATTAGTGCGAAGAGGCTCCGGGAAACCACCGTACGGTTGTCCCATAAGGCCCTCAAAGAAGTCAAGAACAGACCCGGGGAAGTCAAGAGTCTCGGCCTTCTCAATAACCTGCTCGTAGTTGAGTTTGTTGGAAACCATGAATTGGGCAAGGTCACCGACGACCTTTGATGTAGGAGTGACCTTGACAATGTCTCCGAGAAGAGCGTTTGCCTGGGTGTATGCCTTCTTGGTCTCGGCCCATAATGTCCCCAATCCAAGCTGGCTTGCCTGGAAGATAAGGTTGGTCAATTGACCACCAGGGATTTCGTGTACGTAGACCTCGGGGTCTGGTCCGGTCAATCCGGCCTCGAAGCAAGAGTAGAGAAGACGGAGTTGAGCCCAGTATCCATCAATGGCACGGATGTGCTCAATGTTGAGGCGTGGGTCCTCATCTGACGCCTCCAGAGACGCAAGCAAAGCACCAACGCTAGGCTGCGAGGTCATTCCAGACAAGGAGTCTGTAGCACAATCCACAGCATCGGCACCAGCCCTAGCACAAGCAGCCATAGAGGCAACACCAGTACCAGCTGAGTCATGAGTGTGGACATGGATAGGGAGGTCAGGGTACTTCTTGCGGATGCTTCCGACCAAAAGGGTAGCAGCTGCGGGCTTCATGACACCGGCCATATCCTTAATACCAAGGATGTGAGTTCCCATAGCAACAATCTTATCTGCGAGACCCAGGTAGTACTCAAGGTTGTACTTCTTCTTGGGGTTAAGCATATCTCCACTGTAACAGATAGTAGCTTCAACGACACCACCAGCCTTCTTGACAGCCTTCACACCGACTTCAAGTTGATCAAGGTCGTTAAGGGCGTCAAATACACGGAAGATATCGACACCGTTCCTCTTTGCTTGCTCGCAGAAATGATCGATTGCGTTATCAGGGAGCCTTAGAGATGTCAGTATTTGTATCAATAGGCAATGGTCATTCAGGACTTACGAGGAGTATGCAACACCGTTAGCGCCACGCAACAACATCTGGAAGGGAATGTTGGGCACAAGCTTCCTCAATTTCCTAAGTCTATCCCATGGGTCTTCGTACAAAAACCTCATTGCGACATCAAAGGTGGCACCTCCCCAACACTCCAAAGCGAAGGCATTGGAGTAGGCATAGCTGGTGTGCTTGGCAATGTTCACCAAATCAGTAGTCCTGACTCTGGTGGCCAAAAGGGACTGATGGGCATCACGCCATGTGGTGTCCATGATCAAGGTTCCCTTGTTTTGACGAACCGCCTTCGCGAAGGCAGCTGGGCCGTCTTTGACCAAAATGTTACGCCAACCAGACTTGCAAGGGTAGGTAACATCAATGGTCTTTCCGGCACTGTCGAGAAGAGTGGGTAAAACAATTTCTCCCTTGAACTTGGGCTCGCCGACTTGTCCCTTGATGCTGCTGCCGTTGACAGCAACATCTCCGAGGTATGCCAAAAGCTTCTGAGCACGGTTCTGAGAAGTCATTAGGGCAAACAGCTCTGGAGTGTCATCGATGAAGGTGGTCCAGCAGTTTCCAGAAATGAAGGTGTCGTGTGTAAGCAGTGAAGCCAAGAAGGGAATGTTGGTCTTTACACCACGGATTCTGAACTCGACAAGGGCACGCAACATCTTTCTCCTGGCAATTTCATATGTGGAACCATGGCAGGTACATTTGACCAACATAGAGTCATAGTGGGGGGTAATGATGGCACCAGAGAAACCGTTACCACCATCGAGACGAACACCGTTACCACCAGCTGAGCGGTAGACTTCAATCTTACCAGTATCAGGTTGGAAACCCTTAGCAGGATCTTCAGTAGTGACACGACATTGGATGGCATAACCACGGGTAGAGATACGGTCTTGTGTGAGACCGAGCTGCTCCAGTGAAGCGCCAGCGGCAATCTGGATCTGGGCTGCAACAATATCGATACCGGTAATTTCTTCGGTGATAGTATGCTCGACTTGACTATTGAAAAATGTCAGAAGCTATAAGACAGTTGTCAGGAAAGTTTCATGGATATTACATTCTAGGGTTGATCTCAATGAAGTAGTATCTGTTCTGCTGGTCGACAAGGAACTCAGCGGTACCGGCGTTGCGGTAGTTGACTGACTTGGCCAAACGGACGGCATCGTTCAAGATTGACTCTCTAACTTCCTGAGGTAAGTCCTTTGCGGGAGCAATTTCAACGACCTTCTGATGTCTTCTTTGGACACTGCAGTCACGCTCGTACAAGTGAACAACATTTCCGAAGTTGTCTCCAAGTAGCTGGACCTCGATATGTTTAGGACGGTCGAGGAATCTCTCAATAAAAACTGTTCCGTTACCGAAAGCGGACAGGGCCCTGAATTTGGGGTTAGTGATAAACACTCACTATACTTAGATCAACCCCACTAGCCACTAGGGAACTTACTCTGATGACGCTCTAGTGAAAGCATCCTTAATGTTGTCGCCTTCCCTTACAACTCTCATACCTCTACCGCCACCACCAAACGCCGCCTTGATGATGACTGGGTATCCGTACTGCTCAACAAATGCTACTGCATCCTCAACCTTACCAACTGGTCCAGGTGTTCCCGGAACAACTGGAACGTTGCATTTGATAGCAAGAGTACGAGCAGAAACCTTGTCACCCAACCCATCAATGACTTCGGGAGTGGGTCCAATGAACTTGAAAACTTCATGTTAGAGAACATGAGACCTAGCTATAGGGCAATGATTACTTACGATCATACCGGCCTTCTCGACCTTGCGAGCAAACTCGGCGTTCTCGGAAAGGAAACCATAACCGGGGTGGATCATGTTCACTCCATGGGTAACAGCAATTTTAATAATTTCATCGGTCGCAAGATATGCCTGGACGGGGGTGTACTGTCCCCTCGCACCAATAGCATAAGCTTCATCCGCCTCTGTAGTTCGGGTAAACACGCTGATTAGTCTTTATCTATGTGTAACCATGGATCTTGGGGACATTACTTTGACGGTGCATGCTAAGACGATCCTCATGACTGTAGACAGCAACAGTAAGAAGCGACAGCTCGTGAGCCTGCATAATACCATATTAGCACTTTCACTTTGGGTAAATCGCCGAAGACAACAGTGCAGACTTACAGTTCTGAAAATCTATATATATCAAGCACACAACGACGTCAGTAAATCAAATTAGACCCAAGTCCTCAAAGACGTTGCAGTAAATACCCGAATAGCTATCAGGGCACAAAGTTAGCATTCACTCTTGCAAATAAGAACCCAAATAGTAAGAAAAAGTGAGTCATACGAATTTCGCCACGGTTTGCAACTTTATCACCACGAAGCCAATCTGTCAGCATCTCTAGTTGCTTCCTGAAGTTATATCAAAAGAGCGAGTCAAACAAACCCAAGATCTTGTTGACTTGCATGATTGTTGAGTTCGCACGGAGACGGTGAACCGTCCTCACCGTCGACGAGTCCGCCGAATCCTCAAAGACCGCATTGTAGTCGGGGGAAGATTGCTGTTCCATCTTGCACTGCTATCCCTAGTAACTAGGCGCTTCGAAAATGGCAGTAACAAAGATCAAGAAGAACTCGGCGTAGGAGAGAGATGGATTACTGCTTCTAACCTACGAAGATGGGGTGAAGGAGGGTGTATTAAGAGGAGGAGAGGAGGAAGGTGGGGGATGAAAAACAAGTTGAAGGTGGGGCTCTCGGCGATATGTACTATGTGTGTAATGGCTTGTTTTTTTTTTCTCACTGTATTTTCCCGCGTAAGTCTATGGAGGGGGCGGTGAATTAAGACGAGCTGGGGTTCATGGGTTTACTGCAATTGTGCCGCTCCTTTTTCTTTCTTACCTGGCGGGGTGAGATTCTTTGGGGGGTTTGGAGGGGTAAATAGATGTGTCGCTAATGCGGCGGCAGTACCCCCAAAAACGACCCGAGTCCTTATCAGTTGAGACTACACTACATGTAGGATGTAGGTACTCTTTGCAATTACAATCATCCTACTAACCCCACCACCCTTGTGAGCTCTGGCTAGACTTCTCCAGGCACGTCTTCTCATCGAAAGGCCTAGGATCTTAACCATTGGCTTTTTTTTTTCCCTCCTGTGTTACCAGGAAGGAGCTCTATCTAAAAAAACACAAACAGTTCTCCGCGAATAGTAATGCAATGCACATGTCGCGCGTACGGTAGCCGTATAGTGGAAATAGATGTTTCATCTGGCTATCGACTGTTAAATGGAACATCCCAGATCCCATAATCTTGACGCACTCCACTTCCGATCTCGTTACAGCGAGCTGGGACTGAGTTAAACATGGGTATTACCCAGTAACCTCGGGCAAACATCGGGTTCTTGTCGGTATATTCAAATTAGTAGCCGAATCAAGACCTTTCTGTATATTTATCTCGTGAATAGAGATACTCGTGAAGATGTGTTCTACCGGAACCCTTTCGTGGATAGCGGTTTCTTTCGGGTTAGAACAGAGCGAATTGTTGTCTCCCCACGTCCTCCCGCGCAAATCGCAGACTGTTCGCGGGAGATGGATATAGGGTTACTGCGCGATGTATGTGTTGCAGACGGTACCTAGTGCGGGGGGGAAAAGCAACTTCTCTAATCATGTAATTGCCGATCAAAAAAAAAATTTGGACCAAGCAATTTTGGTACTGACACACCGTGCTTATGTCTTAGGATGCAGCTCTAGTTTATGGCTTTACCACTATCGACGATCGTGAGGAGATAACTCTCCGTAATAGTAACTTCTACTTAGCTTTCTATGGGACTAATCTTTTGTATAACCCCGATGTTGAGTGATCGATTATCAAGTTGGAAATTACTTCGTTACAGACATACGGGCATCAGGTTCATCGAGTGGGGGAACGCTGAAGACGGACGAATAGAAACAAGATCGCGCAAAACTAGTACTACAGGTGAAAAAAATTATGAGCAAACCACACTTAGCTATAAGTGGCGAAAAATGAAAACCCTTAGAAGACCAAAAAAAAAAAAGGAAATCTGATATCGAATAACCCTTCCTTCCGTTTTCCCCTGCAGCATCTCCCCCTCCTTTTGTAAAAAAAAAAAAATCCTTTTTGGCCCAGAAGTCCTCCAGATACTAGAAAGAAATATACAGAGAAGAATAACACAACATCTCTGACATTCTAATATTGTTTCATAATCCATTTAATCTAAAAGCCTGAGTAGCCAGTGGCTTGCGGGGCAATCCCGTTAGAGTACTGCATAGGACCCCCAGGACCAGCCGTCAACATCAACCGGTTGCCCAAAAGAATGGGAGTGTTGTCTTCTTCTCGTTGTTGGGTGACCTCCTTAGCTTTTCGCTCTTCGTTATCCTTTTCCAAAGTAGAAATCTTCATCGATTGCTGCCTCATAGCGTTGATCATGAAGGGCTATAAAAGTTAGCATCATGGCTTATACTCTGAGTTATAAGTATCTTACCATTGTGTAATCATTAAGGCCATGGCGCCATGAGATTTCCATAACAACGTCGAGCTGGATAAGATCGTAACAGGCATAAAGCATTCCAACGTAGCACTCGCGACTACCAATATCGACGAACTAATGGACACTCAAATCAGTAATTACAGCCGAGTTGCCAAGGCATGGTTTGCTTACGTAACGCAGGAGCTCTTCAACAACATCCTCCTTGCCTGATACGGCGGCTGTCTCGATGGCGTCCTTGAATAATCTGTCTTGCTTGGACAAAGCAATAGACTGGTTCCAGCGTTTCTGTTTGCGATAGATGCTAGCAGCAATCTGTCTGAAAAAGACAAGTCTAGTAGAAGTTAGTACTCGGGTCCCTAACCAATGTGTCACCAAAACTTACTCATGTGTCTCTAGACGTTTGGCAAGTTCCAAGGGATCGTAGTTATCATAGTTTTCAACTGAGTCCCTCAGAGTCTTGTAATCCTCTTCCTCAATAAGGAGGTCGTTGATGGCGTTGTTGACGACTTTGTTATTCTGTGATTGCACACTGATGAGGAATGGTTTAATGAGTGGAATGTTATCCGACTTTTCGAACATGCGGACAACACTAGTAATCTGTTAGCGGTGGTAATTGTGAATTTAAGGGACGAGCCATACCGAGTAACATCAATGCGTTGCGTAAGAACAGCCAGAAGATCAGTAAGCAAAGAAGGCTGCTCCTGGAGGTAAAAGTTTAGAGCGCGGTAGTAAATCTCCAAATTGGCAACTTTGACAACGATATCTTTGAAGGACTGGTGTTCCCAAGCATCAGCTGCCCTCTCCATCATCGCCAATGCAGCATTATCCCATTCATCATAGCTAGAGAATATTAGCCTAAGAAACTAAAAGACTTGCGAGAAGACTTACTGGCAATACAAGAAAATGAGTTCGGGCCAAAGGTGAGCCTGTTCGCACGCACGGATCATCTTGGGAATGTTGATACGGCCCCAGAAGAGCTTCAAGTGCTCCATGACACGTTCGGGGTGGTATTTTGACAAAGCAATACCAAGTTCTGTGAACATGCCCTTTGAAATAAGTTAGCTAGTAAGTCCCATCACCAGATTTATGCATATCTACCATGTGAGCACGCTCAAGTCCCAACCCAGCCTCGAGAAGGTTTATCAGTTCATCAAAATATCCGTTACGCTCATACTGCTTGACGAGGTCTTGCAATTCCTCCGCGTGAACAATCAAGTTCAAACCACAGATCTGTGCCAAACGGAACTCCTTCTTTGCCACACACGCTTCATTGACTTGCTTCCATACTTTGGTACTGTTGGCCTTACGAGCGCATTCAACAGCGTTCTGGTACTCCTCTAGAAATACGAGTGTAGTCTAAAATTATCAGCAAAAGTCACTATTGAAAACGCAAAGGAGGACTGACCGCCAACTTGGCCCAGTTTGAGATACTGGAGAAGAAAATTTTGGCCGCTTGATGAAGACCCTCCTCGTATGCCCGGTCACCAGCTTCTTCAATATTGGCAACATTTGGTCCGTTCAAGAAATCTTCGAGATCAGAAAGCTTATCAACGCGGGCAAGGGATAGCGCCAAACTGCTATCAACCTCAGGCTCTCTCAAAGTTTTGCGGCACATGTGAAGATATTTGATGAGCTCTTCGTTCTTGCCAGCATGACTGGCAATCTCGATGACTTCTGAGTGATTTCCGGGATCGTTGGCACGGATGTAGGACTCAATTGAGTCTGAAACACGAAGTCCATCAAGTTGTGCTTTACCGAGACGGCTCCAGACCTCCGGAAGATCGACTTTATCGGCGTACGCATAAGCGCGGTCAATGCTAACAATGTACTCGATAAGTACATTAACAGCCTCACTGTGCGCATCAACCTTTTTGAAAACTTCGAATGCCTCCTCGTACAGGCTGTTTTGGATACAAATCTGCGCAACATCGGGACCATCATAGTTGGTAAGACGGTGAATATAGTCCATTACTCTAGCCTTATCCGCCTTAACAGCAGTAAGAATCAAGAGGTTTTGAAGACTGCTGTTATCGCTAAATGGAGAGGGTTCGAGAATGATCTTCTCCAAAAGCTCGATAAGCTCTGTTGGCAGGTCATATTTCAAAAAGCATTGCACTGCAACGGAAACGTCTTCAGGGTCAGTAGACTCTGGCACAGCTGTCGCAACCACTTGATCCACGAGTGACCGGCGGTGAATGTTGTTTTGACTTAAAACAAAACCCCACAACTCAGCATCACGACGCTTGACAAGGTAACGAGCCTGTTGTTTGAACATGGAGTTCTCATTTGTGATCTTAACCAATTCCACATCATTCGATCCTTTCTGATATGCGATGAATGCCAGGTACGGGTCTCTTTTCTCGCAGTATTTACCGACCACAAGTGTATCGTAAAAGTCGTTTTCTTTCAAAAATTTCTCGGGGTTATTGTTACTATCGATGTAAATCTTAGCCAGAGCATTAAAAACGGCAGGTTGTTGGTTTCCACTGTTCAATGTTTCTTCAAGGAAAGGCAGTAGAAGTTTGAGACGATTTCTCCGTTCAACCTCGGCAACAAGTTCATCAATAGGGATTGATGCACTTTGGACAGAGCTCAACAAACTCTTAATAATGGACTCATCACAGTCGACGTCTAATAATCCACCAACGACTGCGGGTGTCCTTCCAGGATTGACCCTCTGCACATAAACCTCGATCGATTTGAACTGTTGGTTCTGATAAAGATACAAAACCAACTCATGGATGAAGTTGTGTCGGTCGCAAACAATGATCAAAGGTAGCTGCTCAGCCAATTTTGCCTCCTTGAGGAAGTTCTTGACCTTCTCGGGGTTATAGTACTGACTGTCACGGCAAATACGCTCCACCTCGCTGAATTGTCCGCATCGAGTGGCCGCCTGGATGTATTTGAAGTGGACATCGGCGTCTTCGCTGAGGTTCACGATACTTCCAAGGTAGTAGTAGAGGCCCTCGAATGTCTTGTAGCTCTCAAACAATTCGATCAAGCGGTGTGGTCCAAGTAAATCGGAATATTTGGTAGCCACCTGAATGACAACCTGGAGATTTTGACGAATATTTGCCCGCAACATCTCACTCAAGCATTCCAAGGACTGATCCAGAGACATGCGCCCAAAGTACTCAACAATGAACTCAGGGGGGATTCCGTTGTTATCACGAAGAATCCGTTTGACGGCTGCAGGATCTTCATAATGCTCCAAAGCCTACAATCACGTCAGAAATCCGAGTAATAATAATAAATAACCATTATGTCAGAATGAAATGGTACCGTACCCTTTGGAAGAGACCGGCATTCTCACAGAGCTGGGCGATCTTTTGGCGATCATAGTGGCTAAACATGTTGTTCAAAAGGATAGCATCAGCTACTTGAGGCGCATGCACCAAATTCATCTCAAGGAGGCGCGTCTGTTGAGCAGCATGTTCCGGTTTGTTTCCGTCCAAGGCTGTCAGCAAGAAAGCCGTGGCCTGTTGGATCATGTTTTGGGAAAGGAAAATATCAACAACACGGTCAATATCAACCAATGAACCGCCTTCATGACTGGCGAGTTGGGTCGCAAATTCAGTTCCCTTCTCTGGATTGATGCGAACCATGTTCTGAAGAAGAGCCGTGTAGTCGGGAGTGTATCCGACGCTCTGCGCATATGGCAAGATCTTATCGAATTGGCCAGTTTCAGCAAGGCACGCAATAACCTTCTGGGGAGAGTTTGAGCGTTGGTATACGCTCAGCGCCAGGTTAAGGTCATGCATCCTGACAATATCTCCCAATTCCTCCGTGCACTCCAGCTTGTTCTCCTTCAGCCACTTCTCCAATAAGTGTTTCCTGTTTTGTGCCAAGACAGGCTTGACCAACTCGATTGTCTCATATTTATTCAAAGTTGTTTTGTCTAGCAACATACCGAAATACTGAAGAATAACAGATAATTGATTGGGAGGCGTCGGAACCTGTTTGAAACGATCGATTGTTTGGGGAGTACGAAGAAATCCTCGAGGCGAATTCGCCGCAACTTTAGCTGCTTCGATGTAATTGTTCTGGTCCATGAGGGTCTGGA
The DNA here is from genome assembly GCA_024713795.1 of Morchella sp. 2015-shanyang. Taxonomy (NCBI): domain Eukaryota; kingdom Fungi; phylum Ascomycota; class Pezizomycetes; order Pezizales; family Morchellaceae; genus Morchella; species Morchella sp. 2015-shanyang. The sequence goes on from JAMGZB010000007.1 coordinate 1,358,197, forward strand.
ATTGTTTCTGGTAGAGGTCATCGGCACCCTTAAGACCAGCCCGGGAAGCAAGCTTGATAGCTAAGCCCGAGTTTGCAGGGTTCTCAAGGAGGTAGTCAATGATATGGTTCTCGTCCACGCTCACAGACAAGACCTGCCCTTTCCTGTTTATACCGATGATACCGGATGTGGCATTATGTGGGGCTGTGATAAAGATAGTGTCACTAGAGATTCGATTCATGAAGATACATGTTCCTGTCTCTAGGTCGTAAAGGTGGATAAACCCAAATTTGGTGACAAGGTAAATAATTGAAAACCTTGGTGAAACCTGCATTGCGACTGGAAAATCGTTCACAGCTTCAGCGGGGAAGTATACATCTACCGCCTTCTTTTGGAATACCGGGTTGTTTGGCGGGTGGTCTACTTCAACGACATGCAGCTTGGCCCCTTGAGCTGTTCGAACAGCGAAGGTGAAAAGCTTTGTGTCGGCCGGGGCCCCCTCAAGACGAAGCTCAGCAAATACGGCGGCATGTCCCTCGATAGCCTGACTGATACCTCTATCCCGCGAGTAAAGCTGCATATTACCAACTACGCGGCCTTGCTGCTGAGAGATACCAACGACAACCATCCATTTCTCATCTGAATTGACACGGTAGTTGATAATTTGACAGCCCTAACACAGATCATTAGTCCCATGAAACTTAGATTGCGATTAACAAAACGACTTACCTGCAAGTTCATGTGTCGATCAAACATCTTTACTGGGGTTGCCTGCGCAGGGTCCATTACATCCCAGTGATAGACAGCAGAGTCAGTAACAAGACCCAGGCTCCTCTCACTGATCCACTTCCAGAACACAACATCCTCGTTCATAGTGTGCGACTTGATTTTTTCCTTAGCTTCCAGATTGAAGATCTGGAGTGTGCGTTGGGCTTTAAGGGCGATGATTTTCTTGGTCCAGTGCATAATGGCGCTGTCCGCCTTAATTGTCCGTCTAGTCAACTCGTTGGCATTGTGAAGATCGACTATCACAACCTGCGCAGCGGCTTCATCGCTCTTCTCGCGGACACAGATAAAATGGTCACTCTCTAAGGTCTATGGGTCCCGATAACAAGAAATTAGCTACTTAACCAATAACGGATATGTCTCCGTAAAAACGAAGGAAACAAAAAAGGCAAGCGAAAGGGCCTCACAGTTGTATTAAACCCTATCGATGCTTGCTGTTAAAGATATCATGTTAGTGCAATGTCATCCAGAAATGCCGGTGGTGTGAAGTTGCGTACTTGGATTTCGAGCTGTGTGAGCTGTTGTAGCCAAGATTGGTTAGCATCTGACCCCGCAATCAGAAAACGATCAAACCTACAGAAAGGAGCTCTGTGAAGGTAATAGGTAGAGGCGCCATGATTTTTTAAAAATCTAGAGCACCGGGACTCATCCACGAACTACGAAAAGGAGGTAAATTATCGAGCAATAAAACAGCAAGCAAGAGAAGATGTGAATGCAAATCAAATTAGATGCAAGGTAGTGGAAAGAGTGAGGGAGATCGTGGGGAGATGGAATGAAGGGTTGGGTATTAACCGGAGATGGATGGATATAGTTGTGGATGGGGTGGAGTGCCGTTTGGTAGTGTTGGCCTTGCTGATCCGGAGAGGTGTCGTTTGGTGGGCAGAGGTGAAGCCCGAGGTCTACGCCTGTGTGCGAAACCCAGGGCACAAGAAATTTCCACGTGTTCTGACTAACTACATGTACTACTACTTTACATGTAAATTGTAAATGAACCATAGCTCATGGCCAGGTAAATTAATGCACCACATGCACCCCGGGTCAATATCAAATATGATAATTAACCCCTTACTCTAGTGGTTAGGTCTTACTCAATTTCTGCTTCTAGCCCTCTGATGTGCTACATACTCTTAAGGTAAGCGGGGTACCAAGAACCTCAAAGAACATAGATTCATAAATCCTACCTAGCCAGCTTATCTAGAAACTAGGTCCCCAAGGCTTAAAGCACTGATAAAGATGTAATAATCTCTTATATTCCGGAAAGGCTGCTTACAGCCTACGGTACTCCCGATAATGTTCCAGGGGGCGTCGGGTCTTCTGCCAGTATGATAGCGAATTCACGGAAGCCAAATTGGGCATCATACGTATATACCCTCAGAGAAACCACTAGCACATTATTTCCTCGAGAGGAGGTGGGTGGGAGCTTGGATCAAGCTTGAGACCAGCGCCTTGCGAGTTATATATGTAAAGCCCCTACCCAAAAGTTTTCGTGAAAGCCTAAAAGCAGTTGAGTGGTGAAACCCATACAAAACTACCTAGCAACGGGTTCTCTGCTAAAATATTTTATTACACCTTAACCACTTCTAGTTACAAATTCAAAAATGTGCAAAGGGCTTCTCCCAAGGGTCAAAATATTTTATCTCTGTTCATCGTTATAATTAATTGTGTTGTGGTTCTACACTTGGAACCTGGGTCCACCTAGTTTGGGTGGTAATCGGCCCTTTCACGAAAACTTTTGGGTAGGGACTATACCTAGGAGTTTGGTGAGGTACCACGCTCAAGGCCAAACAAACCCTATAAACCATATTATCCCCATTTAAGGTAACCCGACGTACATAATTTGGGAATACTTTCTGAGAATATTTGCGTACATTTCAGACCATAGCCAAAAATAACCCACTATCGTGCCCAACCTTCCTCCCGCATCTACTGACAACTCGTTGTAGTCTACATTTCCCTAAGACGGATGTAAACCCTAACCCTGGATAGTACATGTACTTAATCTATCATAGTATAATATTTTAAGTACAAAATCCATATCCCTATCCTCTTTCCTTGCAAGATCTATCCATTCTAGTACCCATTGACCAACCGAACCTTAGGCATATATTTCTTACGCTTTAATTGGGTACATCATCAGTGACCTAACGTACAGGTATTGAAATATAATTACAGATCGATCCCTCGATTTTACCTATTTAAATTGAAAATTACACAATCATGCAAGATGGCCTTTTAACTAGACTGAATACGTTTCACCCAAAGGTGTTGTCAAACGCCAAAGAACAAAAACATATTTCTAGTAATAGCTGACAAACATTGAAAGATTTAGACCGCTGATTATAGCCACGTTCAAGGGATCATAGCTAGTATCTATGCTTGGTGTATATAGGCTCTCTGGGGTGTTTGAGGCCTATTAAGTCAATGTAATTTCTACCCTTTCAAGATATCTAAACCTGCGGACCACACGGTACACGCGCGCACCCTCCCCCCTCTAGCCACCCCCAAAAACTCAATTGATCCGTTAAAAATGAAACGGGCAGATTTTCGATCTAACACCCACTTGCGGCCCCCCCCCCCCCCACTCCTCATGCACTCCTATGTCTCATTGAACTGAGCCCCGATCCTACGGGCTCCAGACCTCAGTAATCACACCCCAGTATTCGTCGTGATTCTATAGGCTTTAACACATGGTTCTAGATCAATATATTAAAAGTGGACATATATGCGTCATTCAATATATTTAAGTAAAAGTCCAGTTTAGGAAATTACATGGCTTGAAACACGACCGAGACAATTCCGAGACAGAGTCCGAGTTTACCAACATTAGTAGATGAATCACGGCAACTACATACATACATGTATATATACTAAAGATCATATATGCGTGTATGATATTAAACCGCCACAGTTGTGACTGTTCTGGCTATATATAACTAACTGTCAACTTCTTGGCGCCTTGGAGAGAGTATGTATCTGCTATCAAGAAAAGGATTCCACTCAAAGCCGGCAGCGTTTGATCCGTAACGTGAGCTACGTACTAAGTCAAGACCTGCGAGACTAAGTTACTAAAGATTTAGAAGGGTCTTTAGAGATATCTCCCATACCAAGATTCGTCCCCGTCATTCATTCATAAGTCGATGTTACTGTCCACCAGCCTCAGAAGACCTAGAATTGATAAAATCCCGGCCTACATAAAACCGGTTGCAATTAGCTACTTAGTATGCGCAACATTTTAAGATGCATACCCTAAATAGAATTATTTGGCTATTTTTCCAGACCTAGCATGAACCCACAATTCACGATAGTTGTTCAGGCAAGCCTTTTAGGCCCGCCATCAAAACCCGCGAAGATTCTCCAGGAGGGCCACTGATAAGTTTGCCTCTCTCGGCGCTATACACAGGATCGTAAGTCTTAGGATCACCCCGTAAATTGGCTATGAGTGTACACCTCAGGCCAGCGGTGGATTACACAAACATCACAACGTTCATAAATAGGACATGCCGCCGGTGTCGCGAGGACAAACCGCTGGCCTGCAAACTTTTGACCATAATAGCACATCCATACTTCGTATAGCTAGTTTCTTATGGGTTGGGCGTGACCTGGGGGAAGTTAGCTATCACATACCAGTAAGCAGAACTACCAGCGCCAGCTACAGACATCTCAACCACAAATGAAATGTCCATGAGTATGAGGTGTTTCATACTTCGCCTTGAGCCATATGACTCGTGGTGCCTCGAGATATACCCAACCCCCCAACGATGCTGATGTGCCCTAAACACTGCCTCCTCTAGAGGCAGACTTTGAGGCGGGAAAAACTCGACACAACTCACTCTACTCGCTTCCCTGTATCTCGTGTCCAAGGCTCGAGCTCACGTTACCATCACAAGATTCTCGAGTGATCAAAAATGACGCCAATTCCCAGCAGTACCTCAGCTTGGTAGTTCAATCTCCCCACTCCTCGGAGTATGACCTCAGGATAGTATGAGACTGATTTCCCCATATGACTCCTGGTCGCTCGCTGGGGCGAGCTAGAAAGGAACTAAGCAGAAGAGATAATATTGGGGAAGTTAAATTGTTTTAAGATATCGGAGAGGTGTGTATTAAATTGTATGTGAAGGGCGAGTAGTTGGGGGATTTTCTTTGGTTTTCTTTTCTTTCTGTTGAGTTTGGTGGTGGAGGGAGGGGCGTTCAGGGGTAGTGCGATATCGTCATAGCCTGAGGGCTGGATACGATTAATGATGTAAACAAAAAAAAAAAAAAACTCCTGGTCGCTCACGCTGGAATCGAGTGATCTCACATGACTCTAATTTCTTTATGATACCGCACGCGCGTTATCGTGGGTGTTTGGCACCGATAGAAGCTCTTACTCCGGCGCAAAGACTTTGTTTGTTGCTGATGGCAAGAATTTCGGCCTTGATAGTCTAATCCGGTAACCAAAGCTTATATATCACTATGGCTGAGCTAGCCCTTACTTTAGTTTTCATTGCCACTCTCTAACACAGGCGACGACGACACGCAATTGCAATGCCCACTAGTTTTTACACGCTACGTGTAGTCCTACGTATTGTATTGTATTTACGTACGTAACGCTGCTGGCAAGTAAAAACCGCTCTAAGCAAAACAGTCCAAGACCTTGGAAGAAAGAACTATGTCAGTATGTAGCTTTACCAGAACTCGTACCCCACACCACCAACAATACACCTGAGCACACCGCAAACGGCCTCCTTATCGGCCACCCCACAAAGAATCCAACCTCGTGTACAATAATTTAGTGTAGAGTAGTCTGTGGGGCCCTTTTTAAATCGATAGCACGGGCTAGAGAACCTGCATGTCGTGACACATGTCAAGGGTGCACCACACACGCATGCGGGCATTACCATTCCGGCTGGTCTGCAGAAGGCGGAGGGGGGTCCGAGAGCTATTTTTAGATACATGGGAGGAGAATAATTCAACCGCCAGAAAGGTTGGGATGATACCTGGCAGAACCAACACCCTTACTTACATCGAGTAGGTTGTGTGACCAACAAGGCGATGTGGATTGATCCGGGCCGTTGGCTGCAGGAAGGGGCAAGATGGATGGAATGCAGAACGGGGGGGTAAAAGTGCTGATCGCGGAATAACTTCCAACATTCGATATTGTAAAAAAAAAAAAAAGTTAAGGTAATTAGGGCATTGTATTTCTAAAGAAGTATTACACCCGGCATCAAACCATTAAACCCATCTTCCATCCCCCCTAGGTATCGTATCCCAAAGTTAAGAAGAAAAAAAACCGGACCCGGCAGTAAAAAAGAAGTAGTAAAACGAATTATAAAAAGAAAAAACCCCCTTTAAAATTGAACACGAAGGAATTTTATTTCACAAAAAGACAGACGCCAATCCCCCACTTCCCCGAATCATCCGCGATCGTTGGTAGGTCTGATTTACATGACCTATAGCAGAGAGATAGATGATAAGCTTTTTGTCCATTCCTGGCTAGAGTAGAAATGCAATAGTGCACGAGAGTGGATTCTTACCAAGGCGAGACCAGCGGCGACAACGGCACCCAAGAGACCGCCAGAGACGGCGTTGTTGAAGGCAGCACCGGACTCAGGAGCAGCGGTGGGGGTGGAGGTGGTTGTAGCGTTAGTGGAGCTGTAATAAATAATGTGTTAGACTCTCTTCTCTCCATATCCATATCTGAGAAGAAGAAGAAAAAAACGTACTTTGAGCCAGTAACGGTCACGTTCTGGGCAGCAGCAGAGGCTACAAGGGCGGCGAGGGCAACGGCGACGAAGTTGAACTGCATTGTGATAATTGTTTGTGTGGGTTTTCTTTTACGTTTTAACGGTAATTGTGAGTGTGGGTTTGGGTTTTTTGGTAACGAGAGTGGTGAACGACTGTGTAGACTTTGGAAAGCGAGTGTAGGATGGTGAGGGAAGGGGAAGTAGAGAAGGGGGAAGAAAGGGCCAGTATTTATGAGAAGATGGTGATGTCCCGTTCGGGCAATCCAGAGTTTATCAAGGGATACTTTTTTACTTTACTGCCTAACTGACTGACTGGGGCAAGGTTCCAGGATACACACACTTGGTGGGAAACCAGTAGGGCCAAACACACGCGGCACCGGGAAATGGAGGTGGTGGGAGGTTATGGATCACGGATGGGCTTCATGCATCGGGATCTCTGAACTGTTTCTTTCTTGTGCTGCTCTCTCTCCTGACCCCCACGTATGGTGGTAGCTAATTGAATTTGAATGGCCAGGGAAGTCCCTACGGGTTACAGGCTTCTGCTTGCCCAATGGCTCTGGCGGATGGCGAGCTTGCTCGTGGTTGGGTGCCACACATGCCGTGAGGCGACCTGAAATTCTATTCAGGTGGGTGCTCATCTCTCTATGCCTATCGCTTACGGGTAGAGTACATGTACTCTAGGTAGAGTAATACCACTCTACGGTACACTTGCTGGGCAAAGGCTTACATGTACTTTATCACTGTGTGACTACTACATGTACGCCAGACGGGGATTACTCGGAGATTCTAGATCTCTCTACATACATGCCCCATATCAGCAACTATAAGTATTTCCCCATCTTCATTCAGCCGTCAAATCAAGGGCAAAATAAGAGATATTAAAGGCACTAAGTTGAAGTTCTAGCCTGTCCGCAACCCGGTTTCGGCTCCAGTGATTATCTACAGAGGCCCAAAAATAGGACCAGAGTCAAGACGCAGATCGAGAAGTCGACGACACACCCACTGCTGGTTTCCTTTTAACATTGTCAGTTAAAACATACGAATCTACTCCTGCTAAAAAGCTTGAAGGCTGGCAACTGCATTGCAACTGAACCGCAGTGCAAGAAGCATACAAATCTTGCCTATTATGGCGAAAGTGCAAAATTCCCCCGTCGGTCGGAGCTGAGTCGATATCCAGCTCCCATGTTTCTGGAACTGAAAGAAAAGAAAGGAAACGTTCGCTGCCGCTAGTGAGACACCCAATCATACATAACCCACCAACCCAACCTGGGTTTTTTTTCCCTTAAGACTTACCCTAGTCCGAGGCACAGACATACCCACCCCCACTTCGCTGATTGGTGCTCCTTATCGATGGGGAAGGTAAACAAACAAAAAAAACTGGTTTAGTTTAGTTTACTATTTTCGAGATTGGAGGTTGAGGGACCCCTAACCCTCGCCTTTGATCAACCTTGACCTTGGTTGCCCCTTGAGCGGTTTTTAATAACGGGGAGGTTGGCGGCCCCCCCTTTTGGGACGCAGGAGAGACGAGACGAGACGTCGTGTTTGTAATGTGGGCTGCATGAAAGGGCAATTTGGGCAATCATCGATATTTGAGAAAATCAGCACCAGCCGGCATAATATAGTAAGCCGACGAGAGATGTTACACTCCCCCATTAAGCGCGACGGTAAATACGGCACTCTTAAGCTTGTCGACTACTATCTATCGTGTGCTACTAGACAGGTCCCGATCCGATCCCGTATATCTTTTGTTTGTTTGTCTAGAGTCCAATTTCGCTTACGACGCAAGGTTGGCTTGGCACCCGTTCACAAGTGTTCGTGACGGCGGCATGGTGTTGATCTTTGCGGGAGAGTTGGGAAAAAAACCCGCACGACGTATTACTAGGGGATATTATTCGTGGGTTTCCTTCACTTTTCTCGGTATAGATGGATGCGAGATGTTACAGAAGCACAAGCGGCCAAGGACAAATAAGGCTGAGAATTACATACGCGTCGACTTGGGGTGCTCTCGGGGGCCCGCCGTTGAAATTGATTTGCCAAGATGTTAAAATGGTATTTTTAAAACGCCGCTCCTGTTGATCATGACGGAGATCTTCATGAGCTGCAACGATCAACGTTCTTGGTATGAAATAATGATGGCTGGAAGGGGAGTGTGCTGGCGGTCAGGATCAGACCGAAAGTAAACTAAACACTATTGTTGGTTTATGATATGAAAGAGTGAGAGAGGGCTAGAGAATGCTCTACTGTGAGAGTAGATAAGTGTTCCGCATGGCTACATGCACGTAAAGATGGTATTTAGAGAGCTGACGCGTTTCTTGTTCAGAGGATTGGACCCACGGGGTAAAGGTATTCTGTCGTGCATGCCTGGACTGTATTGTCCGGAATCTCATGTTTTACTCCACAGGCTAGAGTCCCTACTATTCTACCTACTACAACAACAATACATATCATCCATCATACACACGGGAAATGGCCTAGAACATGCGATACGTTTCGTGTCCCCATGATGCCTAGGGATACTCTACTCTATAATTGCAATATGTCAGATATGAGTAGATTCATATCGGAAATGATTTATTGATAAATCTGGGTATTCGATTCGAAATTAGTTGAACTGGGGTCAACACTACTTGGTACTATTGGTCGGCTAACGGGTTTGTGATATCCCATACGAGTGAGGAGCTGTGATCTAGCCATTGTACTCTATGTAGTCAAGGCTTGATTTGAGACAAGATTTTGTTCCGAGTTATTTATCGTGATCATGAGCCTGCGTTACCTATCTCTCTCTCACCCCCCCACCTTCCCCTCCCTCTCTCTTTTTTGTATCTATTTATTACAACTGGTTACCTAGCCTACATGATGATACACAGCACACAACAGTCTGCCGCTGTTGTTGTATGTATTCCGGGTTTGCCGCCAACTCATCAATCAAGCCACAAAAGAAAGAAAAGGAAAGGATCCGGTGTGTTGATCAAGCTTTTTCCGCCCCTTCTCTTCCGGCTAGACTGAATGGATTGGATCAATAGAGTAGATGGAACTCTTACACAAGCGAGTTGATATAATTCTCGATGTTCGTGTATCCATTCCCAAACTTGTACCCAGCAGCATCATTGACTGCCGGGTTCAGCCCATTCGCGGATTCCCACGCATCAGGCATTCCGTCCTAAAAATAATAGCAAAACACCACAATCAGCACATCACGCACCTTGCAGAGAGGAGTACTTATCCGCGGCCAATGGTTCGAAAAAACAACAACACAACAGCAAGCAGGAATGCGCTCACCCCATCAGTATCTACTGGCGCCGTCCCCGCCGCAACCGTCCCCGGCCCTGAAAACGGGGATGTGTTCTCATTTGTGAGGATCTGGCCCAATGTTCCTAAGCTCTTGAGTTCCGTAATGTAGCGCTCGTCGACGCTATCGCGCACCTTGCTGGCACCCGCACCCGCGACAATCGCATTGAAGAGGGCGGCGGTGGGCGTAAGTACCGTGGCGACGGTCGGGTAGTTGTAACGGCTGGTGACGAAGTCGACGGTCGTGTACTCGTCCTCTGGGATTAGCGTCGGGTTGAGGACGCCGTCAGTGTTGAGGTCCTGATAATTGTTGGAGGCATAGACGTGGAAGTTGAGATTGCCGCGGGTGAAGGGCGCGATGGTCGTGGAGGGCCCAGAGATGAATAGGTTGTTGACGATGTTGGCGTCTGCACAGGGAGTTGGGGGTTTAGTACGCGGGCAGAGGGGTGTGTAGGAACCCGGTGCGGGCATTGGGGGGGGGGGGGGACTTACAGGATGCGCCGTCAGAGTCGCCGAGGATGTAGCCGCCACCGCCGCCCCAGTTGTAGACGACATTATTAATGAACTTTCACAAAGCCGTGGTTAGTTTGGCTGTCCCTTCCTCGCACTCTGCATACCAGAGAGGAAGAAAACCCATACCTCATTTACACCCTTCACCTTTGGATTTCGCGTATGATTATCCACATACAGCGACCTAATAATACTCACCCCGCCATCCGTCTGAATCAACCCCCCACATGAATGGGTCTGCAGCCCCATGGCAATCATCGAATTCTGTATCGTGATATTGATCGCCTCGTTCCCGCTGATACTAAAATTCTCGTCCCGCCCCCAGCTCACCGACACATGGTCAAAGATCATATCATGCCCCTCGGCAATACCTAGAGCATCCTTCCCGCTCGTCCCGCCCACCCCCATACGGAACCGGATGTACCGTACAATGACATGGTCGGCGTTCGAGAAGCTGACGCCGTCGCCGTATACCGTGATACCGCCGCCGGGCGCCGTCTGCCCCGCGATCGTCTGGCGACTGAGGAAGACGAGGCGGCTGCTGATATTAATGACGCCGCCGACGGCAAAGACGATGGTCCGGCCGGAGACGCTGATTGCGTCGCGGAGGGAACCAGTCCCGCTGTCGTTGAGGTTGGTGACGACGTAGACGGGGCCGCCGCGGCCGCCGGTGGAGAGCGCGCCGAAGCCCTCGGCGCCGGGGAAGGCGGCTAGGGAAAGCGCGGTAGGGAGGAAGGCGGCGAGAGAGAGGAGGGGGGCAAGGAGCTTCATGATTGGTAGACTAATCTACTGACTGTGGTGTCTAGCTGAAATTTAGGGACTAACTGTTGGGCTTTTATAACAAGCTGCTACAGAATTCACCGTAGAGATATTTTGGAACTCCGAAGCTACTACAATGAGCTACAAAACCACCCCCTAATTGCCCCATGGGTCATGATCATGAGTCTACAAGTACAGCAGGCGGCGCCAACGCACCGCTACTCCGACTTCGGGGGACCGGGAGGGGTTGGCGGGGGGAGCATGCAGAAAGCTCCGTCGACGATGTCGGGTTGGTGCGTGCCGAAGCTGTGTTTGGGAATCACTGGCATGAGCTGATTACGGAGAGATCAACTTAATTGTGTTTGTGCATACCTTGTGTGAGGTCGGAGGTATATTGTGAGTATGTATATTGTGGGCGATCTTTAGCTCTCCTTAGCTACAACTATAGCTTGCGGGTCTACTAGCTAGGTAGCTAGCTAGTAGGGCTTATAGCTATTGTTCTAATAGGTAGATATTGGCACTACTAGCGCATGTGGTTTATAGGGGTATACATGTATACATGTAGTATCTTGAGTACCAAATAAATAAATCTATACAGTCCCCGAGCGCGGGAGCTATGCTATGACATTAGACTCGCCCAATTCTCCCCAATTCTCTCCAAGCAACTAAACAAGAGCGCCAGGCACAGGCACAGGCACAGGCACGGCAAGGCGGGGAACATATCTCTACTCCCGCCCACGTGCACCACACCACTCACCCAGTCCATACATTACTACGAACAATTAAGCCCACCAAGCATCCAGAAACCTGCGTCCAAAAGGTCCAAACCCTACCGCGCCCGGTCCGTCCTGCCTAAACCCTGGCCCACCATCCCCTTGCAATACCGGCCTTAAGTACGATAGGGCCCACCTGCATATCTATATCCCCGAGCAAGCAGAAATAGGAAGGAGAATCCACAGGGTTAGGGTTTGGCGAACCGGTTTTTTTGATCAGACCGGGGGGGTGAAGGTGGATTATTAATGAGATGTTATTAACGGAGAAGCAGGGTTTGAGATTGATTGGGCGGGGGAGGGCAGGCGGGCGGAAGGAAGGGTAGGTGGGTAGGTGGGTGGGTGGTAGGAGGATGAGGGTGCGAGTGACGGGTTGTGACGGGTTGTATATAATCTATTTGTGCGCCGCGATATTGGCGGGGTGGGGGGGGGGGGAGTTGATTTAATTCAACATGCCACTAACGGAGTCTTTTTTTGAGGGGAGAAGCGGAGTCTTTGAAACATATCCATAGTATCCATCTTCGTATATATCGCAACAGCAGTAGTAGGTAGTAGAAGGGCAATTTCTGTCTGCCTCCATTTTTCCACTTTGAATTCCTCCACAGAGCAGCAACCACAAATCAACTACAACAAACACGGCTGTCCGCAAATACCATTATCATCTCACATTACGTTTCTCCTCGGCCCTTCCCTCCCGCCTACCCGCCCGCATATATCTGAACATAAAAACGAGGGAGCAGGAGTGAAAAAAAGGGGGGGGTGGTGGTGCTACTTCAACAATACCAAGAAAAGGAAGCAAACAAGAAGAGTAAAAAATAGAAAAATAGAAAGATAAGAGTAAAAAATAACAATCCAAGAATAATACACACATAAAGTATTGACTAGACTAGCTACCACAAGAATGTATAAATGTATCGTCCAGGCAGGAGTCGTGCCTGCCTGGGTGACTCTGATAATTGGGATATAAGCAAGCACCACAACAAATAGGGTATGATGACTTTCCCCACTCTCCCCCGCTCCCGCTAACACGCCGACTTTACATCCCCCCTCCTCTCTCTGGTCATGGCCCGTCAACTATCATCCCAACTTAACCCGACAACTAAAAAAAGACACAGACGAAGATCCCGACAAAAAAATAATACTTGATACAAAAAACAAACCCCCGATTGTCATACCCTAATTAATCATGTTTCCAATCTAGAGATTGAAATCCACGTAGAAAGAGAAAAAGAAATAGAGAAAAAAAAAGAAGGAAAAAAAGAAAAAGAAAAAAAATACTTCAGACACTAATACAGAACAGTTAAAATAAATTGTTGTCAGCTACTCCATGTCCCAAGGTTTGTTTATGGTCCAAATTTTATCGTTCCAACTGGGGTGCCCGGTGGAGCCTTGCGCCCGTGGAAACTCTCTTTTGCAGCCTTTCCTTTTCCTTCTGCTGGCGCTCTCTTGTGCTTGATGTCCCACTGCTCATACTCAAACTTGTGTTGCTTTCATACTTTTCCGCATTCAATCTTGACACATCACTGTTGCTCTGAGTCACTGGAGTCCTCTTGGCAGTTTTCGCTGCCAAGTAATTCTTCGCTGCTAGGCTTAGGCCACCAGCTGGCAAGGGAAATGGTATCTCCCCGCCATTCTGCAAGAGCAGCTCGGCAACCGGGAATGTCACTGGGTTGAGAGGGGGGCTAGAAGGGCCCGGTGATAGCTCATTGCTTGAGGCGGACTGTGGATCAGCTGCAGCGAGGGCAAGGAAGATTGCATGGATTGAGGTGGCGGGGTCGACTGTGTTTGGGCTTCCATGGAGAGCGAGTGCGTAGAGGCAGCTAGCAATGTCGTTCTTCTTGACAGCGTCAAGAATGGATTCGTCCGGCGACGCAAACTGCGAGAGCGTTGGTGAAAGAGGCTGAACCCATGCACGATCAACATATTTCGATGTGATGAACTTAAGACGTGTCTCCCTGGAGGACCTTGGGTCAGGTCGCTGGTTTGCATCCAGCTTGGCCTCCCAGACTGAGTTTGAGACCTTGTTTCCAACTTGACAGAGAAGCTCAATAAGATCCGGGGTGAACGACGTGACATCGAGCGTGAGTGAGCGGACTTTAGAGATGTGGGTTCCGAGGGAACGATGAAGACCACTGCATTCTGTACGCAGAGAGAAAAAGTAAGATAAGGCGAACGTGCTCGCGCAAAAAAAAAAAACTTCGAGAACACATACCTATGCACAAGACAATACCCAAATTTATGGAAACCCATTCAGTCTTGACTTGACTACCACAATCCGCACAGCTACTATTGCATGGGTCCGCCTCTCGGACCATCTGCAGAAGCTTCTCCGGATCCTCTCCAAAATTACTACTATTACGCCTGGGATTAATCGGCCTTGCACCTACTGTGGTGCGTCTATAAACACTATTATTTGAAGAGTTCGAATACGATATCGGGTTGGTGCCATGCACCGAATGGTGGTAATGCGGCGCCTTCCCAGTAAGTGCAGTTTGAATATTCTTGAGCTTATCAGGGCCTTCGTTGTTTTCCACATGGGAAGTATCAAAGTTCCGTACAGACCCACTTCCCTCAATGGTGCTCTTTACTGCATTATTAACAGCTCCTATCCAGGTGTTCATATCATCCTCTGAAGTCGCCTGGTAGACACGCTTATATTGGGGCGTGACAACTTCGAAGCAGAAACGTCTATCAGAGTTACGTGCTTCACGTACTGATGCCATCTTGAGATTTATGGGGTCGTTGTGAAGATCCAATTTCTGTTTCCAGTTTGAATATTCATAAAGCTGTCCTCCAGCCAGAACCACCCAGTATCTGGGGTTTTGATCAGTCGCTGCCATAAACGGAATGAACTGGTGTACATACTTATGCCATGCTTGTTTATTGAGGCCTTTGGGGTCTGCATGACTACCGGGCCTACTCAAGGCCCAGAGTAGTCCCTCTTTACGACGCTCAGATTCGCCGTTGGTAACTCCAAGACCATTATACTCCTTCTCCTGCAAATCTCGTATACCCTTGAACTTACTACTTTGTTGGCTGGGGGAGTTTAGTAGTGAAGATTGCGAGTTTGCTGTAAGTCCATGCCCGTGACCCGGCTGTGGTGGAGACATGCCGCCCTCGGGCCCTGTCTCGCTGCCGGAGGACACCGCCCTGACACTGCTGGTGCCTACTCCTAATTTTTCAAATCCCTTATTGTGGCCGAGTATATCACTAGGTGTTGATCCGTAATAGGAGGAGTTATATGTAGTCACCACAGAAGGCGGGATAAAGGGAGGAACGCTGTCCGGTTCAGTGTAGTTCTTATCACTCTTCTCTAAGACACGTCTTCGCTCCTCGCGCTCCGTCCTTTGAACTTGAAACTCCTTCTCTGACTCCTTTACCTCGAAACTCAATGCCTCCAGTTGTGGCATGAGCTCCTGTACTCTTTTGGCAGTGGTCAGGTAGCTCCTGGCCTGCGCGTCTGCAAATTTAGTAAGTTGTGAAAGCACTTCCTGCTCCTTCCTTCCACCATGCAAATCCTGCATGAACGTGCAGTAGTCGAATCTCTTTAGCTCAAAGTTCTTGCGTTTGCTCTGGTATTTTGTCTCACTGTCGAGCTTCTTCTTCTCCTTTGCTGAGTCGTTTCTAATACCCAAATATCTGCTGACATAATTGTAATAATCCCTACTCTCTTCCTCGAAATCTTTCTTTTTAGCTTCTGCCTGTTTGATATCGATGTTATACAATCTTGTTAGAGGATCAATAATCAATTTTTGAAGACTTGCTTCATTTTGCCTCTCGAATAGCAGAATTTCACGATATGTCCGTTCGAAATAATGGTCCAGCGCCGGTTGAATACCAGATGCATTCCCAGAGCTAGCAGCATCCCGCAAAGCATCCATGAACCCACTGACGGCTTCATTGCAAAAATTCTGTGCTTGACGAGCCTGTTCTGCCCTCTTTAGTACCTTTTTCATCTTGGTCCGCAATGTTCCAGTCTTTTGCTCAAGGCTCTTGATCGTAGCCCTAAACAGCGGCCCATCTTCTGCCATCGCACTATCTACTGGCCGCGGACAATTATCCACCTTAACCGAAGGCGCAGGGGTAAGTGAGGCTAAGGTTGAACCATCGAATGAATCTATTAAAGGAGATGGTGGTTCATCAGGCGAGTTCTCGCCAGCTTTGAACTCTGGAGAATTGCCAGAAATAGTGCGTAGCCTCGGCGGGAAGCCGATACCGAATTCCGAAACAGGTAGCGGCGAAGGAGGACAATATTTCGGCGTGTCTATCGTAGAAAAAAAATTAGAACCCTGCTTTGTCGGTTAATACAGAGCCATGATATGCTTACTCTGGACCCAAAATGAAAACTGGGCTAAAGTCGACAACTTGTGCGCTCGTTGGTCGTATTCCAAAAACTGGGCTCAATTAGCTTCGGCAGTCCACTTCTGGGGTAGCTCAGCCGTACACTGCAAGTGTTTCTCCATCCAAAACCTCTCCTCTCTTCGGCACCCTGTGGGGGTCTCCACCTCCACTTCCACTCAAATTCTATTGAATTAGAACCTTCGGTAGAAAAGTCCCCTATTAAATTGACATTAGGGTTCTTGTGTAGGTTAGGGTCTGCATGGAACTCCCGAGTGACAAGATTCTCAAGATCTCGGCCATTAGATGCGATAGCAAAGGTCAATCCACTAATATTTGTATCGGAAATCGTCCCTTTAATAGGATCTCCCCGCTGCCTTATATTAAACTTGAAGTTAAAGAAAAGATCGTCGTCGTTGCACAGCTTCAGTAATAACGGAGTTTGAGATTGTGGGTCCGGATCCTAAATTCTGGTCAGAAACGCCATACCACACCGCCACAGGCTCGGGAACCATTCGGACCTGTACGAACTCCACCAAAGATTCGTCGCCCAGGTCCTTTTTCGCAGTGATTTTTGTGGACGGGAACGAGTTTGGACCAATCTTCAAAACAATTCTCTGGCGCGCATTTGTAATCACCAGAGATGCAATTGACACTGTGAGACCCAACGAACAAAAAAATGAAGCGGCAGCGGTCAGCGGGTGTTGCGCAGAGAGTCGCATGCGGTGTCTGAAGCGACAACACAGAGAAGGATAAACCTGGGGTGCATACGTCTAAATTGATCACTTAAATACAAAGTTGGCCCATCCTCGAGCTTCCCACTCACGTTGCCCATGATGGCGGCGACGGCCGAGACGTGCCACAGAGACTTCCACCTGTTAATGAAAAGTCGACTTTCTTTGACGCTTTGTGTGATTAAATATGAGGAGAAGGGTAGTTAGTTCAGACTTATTAGATGGTGCTGTACTGTGGCCGTCTGGTGGGTATTGGTGGGGTGGGGGGCTCTGGTCTTGCTGTTTATCTATGTCCTTTTGTCTTTGTCATAGAACAAGATTAACACCCAAGTATAAGTGGTTGATAGCAGGGGAACCAGGGACGCGGGTATTGAAAGGGCCAGGTTGTAGACAGCTACTACTACAGCTACCACTGCTGGACAATAAAAAGGAAGAAGAGGAAGAGGAAGAAGTCTGATATGTAGTTTGTAGTTGAAGCGATGGGTGGTTGTTGTGTGAAATGGGGGTAGACTCGCAGCTTAGACGGTGATGTCGGTGGGACGGAGGTGGTCGTTTGAGGGTTGGGATTTAGGGCCGGTGGGTCACCTGCTTTCTGCCACCTTTGGTATCCTATCGAAGTGATGGATGTGACCGGGGGGGGGGGGGGGGGAAGATGGATGAAGCAACGATGGAGGGGTTCCTGTCTCGGCAAACTACATACAGTATCGATACTGTACATACAGGATGGATGAGGTCCGCTCTGTTGCTGCACCGTGTGGTGATATAAGATCTAAGAAGTATGTACCTTTTTTTTTTGTGCCAATCAATCAAATTGTGGATCTGAGGTCCAGTGGAGTTTAGATCATACAATAGTATGTAGGAGCAGAGTAGAAACAAACGACACACTGACATCTAGAATCATGAGATCCCGTTTGGTGGATATGTGGTCATGGCACGCGATACAATACAGCAGTACTTGGTGTCCTCAACTATTCCAGCCTCCCCCTCGACCACTCACAAGCTTGGGCCACCTGCCTACCTGTACCTGCCGACAACATCCTTCCACCACCACTACCCCCCAGTGCTTCTATTCAAAGTCATACCCTATCCTTTTTTCAGGGCCCATCCGAGCTTCTGCCTGTCTGTCAAGTCTTTTCTAAAATCAATCAGGAAATCAAGCTCTCTATGTGGCTGACTAAAATAAAATCCCATCGTAGGACACTTTATGTCTGTGTGTGTGCATCGATAGCTCTCGGGACAGTCTCCGACCACGAGCTTCCCTTCCATTCTGTCATGTTTCTTGCCGGCCCTGCGCCCTCGTTTTGGATATAAATAATACTTTTCATACGGAATTTCCGTCCTCCCCCCAGATTTTTCTAGGGCAGAAAAAAAAACCCCACACTTTACCCCCCCTGGATATATATCTCAATGCAAGCGGACTTGCGAATATCGTGGCTGAGAACTTTACCACACGCGCACCTCCCCCCCCCCCCCAGTTCCTAGATCGGATTCAGATCTCAGTGTTTTTTTGTTTGTTCTGCGGGCGATTTTACCATCGCAACGGACATGCTGATGACGAACGCATAATGACAGAATCGTTTGTCTGAGCCTCTCTGCATGCGATAGCTTGCTGTCGCCTAGGTAATATTTAGTATGCACCTGAACGACAAAGCGGTTGAATCTGGCCTGAAAAACTTCCATTGTGCATGGAAAAGGGGATGTCGCATTCCAGTCTCTACTCCCACTAACCTACTGAGCTATCGACCAGTCCAAGTGTTTGCCTCCATTGCCACGGCCTCGGTGAAGGATGTTTCGTGTGAGAGCGGCGCCCCCCTGTCATCTCCTCTTCCAGCTGTAACCGCCAGGAACTAAAGTACCTACATGTACCTACGGGAATGATTTCTTGGTGCTACACAGTGGGGTGCAACAACCAACTCGGCATTGCTTTCCTCCTAACTCTGCCCCTGTGCGGCTCGAATTTAAGCTGTTTGAAACCTTTTTTCCCTCCCTGTGATCCTTAAAAATAAAACGGGACTCGCGGCAGATATATGGTGACGCGTGGGCGGATGCGTGGACGCACACACGTACACACAGAGGCAGACATTGGACACTGCCCGAATAACTTTTTATCAATCTGATAAAAACCTATATAACTCTGAGGGCGGCGGTGTTGTGGCGGTTCATGATCAGAGACCTGGTGGGTGGTGGGCGGGCGAGTGATGAATTATGACTGCATTGTTTAGCGAGAAACAGAGTAGCATGACTCATGGGGACGCTACCTTCATCACCGGCGAGGCGTAGGGCAATGGGAAATAGTGCAAATAACTCTGCTCTTAAGGTTCGGGTATGCCAAGCAAGGAAAGTGACAAAAGAAAAAACCAAGACTAGGAAAAACAGTCAAACCAACTACGCCTATCCCTTCACCCCCCAGGGGTGTGCAAGGCAGTACTATATCTATGCCGGTGGTTGCATCATAGGATATCACTCGTCACCTGTCATGGATACGGCGCCTTTAGGTATGGCGGACCTACTCATAGAGGGTGAGCGGGAGTACTCCCACCCCCAAAAATGCTATTGGCTGATGGCCACTAAATCCAAGTGATGGCAACCGAGAAAGGACCCGTAGTTCCTTAGATAGGATTAGTTTAACACTATTACAGGCCCCCAACCAATGGTATTTTTCAGGGTGGATAAGTACTCCCACTCACCCTCTATGAGTAGATCCGCCATACATGTAAGCTACATATGCAACCTACCTTACTCGCTACAGACTTTGTAGTTGCTAGTCAACGTTAATGCAGAGAGCTTGCACTCTGCCAAAGCCTCCATTGCGAGCCTCCCATCCTAGCCGGTAAACGAGCAGCAAAGAGAGCCAAGAACAGTAATACGCGCAGATATGGAGAGACACCTCCGAGCCAGAGCCCAGGCAGTCCTTCCACAGCCGCCAAGGCTGAAGTTCGACGTACCCAATACCCAACGTACTCTGGGTCAGAACGATACAGCTCAGGGTCTGTGATATCGGCTGGCCGCCAGCCACCAAACCGTGCATTCTAACCCCCCCGCTAACCACTGGCTATGTATCCGATCCTCTGTTGCAATTGTAGGTGGTGCGTCCTGAGACACTGGCTCCCCAGCGGGTCGTATACGTGCGTACACAAGTACTTATGGGATTGGATGGGATGGGCGTAGGTACGTGACGTATGCTTGAGTTGATAGGTAGCTGAGTGGCTACATGTATTATATATGCGTCCCCCAGCCCAGCGCGACCCGACCCAGCCAGCGGCTTCATAGCTACGGGCTGGGGGTCATGAATGTGCCCAGGGGTGATGCAAGGGCTTGGGACTTGGTGGATTCGCAAGCACCTTAATTTCTTTTACTTGGATGCGTATGTAATCAGAAAATATATTCTTTCTGCTCTCTTTACTACATGTACCAGATATTGTTGCTTCATTAAGGTCAAAATTGGGTCACGTGTCGTGGATTGAAATCATGAGTGGTAAACTGAGTCGCTGCATCGCTTTCTGGCGCCCCTAGGTACATACATGTACTTCCTACATGAAGCACATGTAACTATATACATCCTCAGACTCGAGCTCCAATGCAAGTGCAGAACGCACTCACTCAGGGCTAACCAAACCACATATCATCCATCCCAAGAGGCGCGGGGGGGGGGGTTGACAACCCCGTGCAAAAGGAGAAGAAGAAGAAGAAGGTACAAGGTCCATACATGCAGCAATTGCAATTGATGTATACATGTAAGTACTTACTTCTCTACCTGAACAGGAAGCTCCCGGCCAAGAACAATAAACCTAACCCGCCCACCATAGCAACCAGTCGGATATAGGAAATACATACATGTAATTTACCTACATGTATGTACCAAAAAATGGCCAAAAAGCCAATCCCTGCCATAGGGGTATGTACTCCCACCCCCGGTTTGAACTATCACCTCTTGATGAGGGGATGCGAACCCCCGGTGCTGGGCCAGCAGTCGAAGTGTTACACCCACTGACCACTGGCCAGATGCTAAACTTCCCCGGCAACTAGTGGTTACTTGTAGGTACATGTTAGTACTTAGCCAGTGCACCCCAGATTAAGAGGAGCGGAGTGGGGGGACCAAGGACAGTAACGGGTTATCTTCTATTATATATATATAATGTATATCTTATGTTACTCCGAGTAAATAAGTGAATGAATGAGTGGGTGTCCATCCCACTCACAGACGATCACTCGGCCACTCCACTCCCGACTTCTACTCCCCAACTGTCTCTCCTCTACTACACGCACACACACGCACAAAAGAGCAAACATAAGAGATTATCAAACCGCCACACACATGCAATGATTATAGCCAGCCTCCTATCGATATCGTACATCACAACCCCCCAAAAGAAAATGAGAATAAGAATATAAAAAAAGAGCTAATTTTTAAATCCCGAAAAAAGACACAAAGTTAAGCTACACTGCAATGTCAAAAACCAATATTAACGCCTATCCCGTCTATCACGGTCCCTTCTGCTCCTACCATCGTCTCCCCGGCGCTCATCGCCTCTTCTCCTATCGCGGCCGTCGTCTCCGCGCCTGCGCTCCCGGTCCCGGTCTCGGTCTCGGTCTTTGCCGCCGCTACTGCGGTCCTTCGAGCGCTCGCGGTCCCTGCGGCGGCGGTCCGAGGAGTCGTAGCTTCCCCTCCGCTCCCTGCGATCTCTATCCCTTTCTCTATCGCGGTCCTGGTCCCGTTCCCTCGACCGCTCCCTCTTCTGTGCCTCGGCGCCGCGGCCATTCTCTTCCTTTCGCCCGTTCTCTTCGCCCCTATCCCACCTCTTCCCATCCACACCCTTCTCCTTCTCCTTCTCCTTCTCCCTCGCCTCAACCTCCGTGGGATCTACAACCTTCCCCGTCTTCTTATCGACCATGACCACGGGAATATACGTGGTGTCCTGGCGCCGCCTGCGACTCTTCTTATCGCCCTTCCCCCATGTCCCCAGCTCCATCACCTCCTCCTTTGCCTTCGCGCCAATTCCCAGGAACGCCGCGCGCCTCTCCACTACCCGCGGCTTCACCGCCGTGCCCCGGCGCTTGCCGACCTCGTCGCCCTCCTTCCAGCCCATGCCACGGAGCAGCGCAGCCCCAAACTCCTCGACGGGGACCGCGGCGTAGTCTTCCAGCGTGGCCATCTCCGGCCGGCTCGCGACATCCGTCTTGAACGCGGCATCCTCGTTCCCGGCCGCGGCGCGGGCGGCGCGCCAGTCGTTACCGCCAGATGCTGCAGTGGGCGCAAGTACGAGTGTCGAGGGCGCTGGAGCATCCCCGCGAAGGAGCGAGGCTAGCGCGAGCTCCTCCTCCGTCTGCTGTTTCTCCGGCTGTGGTGGTGGCGCGTCCATAGGTGCCGCTGCTTCCTCTACCCCCGCGTCCTGCTCCTCTTCCTTGCGCTCAAACACCTGCAGCCCATACTTCTGCTCAATTTTATCCGTCTCGACCAGATCCTCCGGCTTCAGTCCACCCTGCTGCTTCGCGAGCGCCTCGGGGGGCAGATATATAGCCTTTTTTCCACCGCGACGACGCTCTGCCTCTTCACGCCAGTTGCGATTCGAGAGCTTGGGTATGACGAGAGGGCCCTTTTCCTCTGGTGCGTTGTTGAGGTCAACGGCGCCGCCGCGGGTGGTATCAAAGGCTGTGACGAGCTGCACTTTGGCTGTGTGGGTGTCTTCGGCATCGTCCTCGTCCTCGTCGTCGGAGTCGAGGTGGGCGGCGGAACGTTTGGCGGCAAAGGTACTGGGGGGCTTGCGCGTGGGGGGTTTGGACTTTACGGGCCCAAGGGAGAGTGAGAAGGATGGTTTTGGGGGGTCAGCCATGGCGATGTACTCTATGTGGGAGTGCCGAAGGAAATAGGTAAGGTAAGGTGGTTAAGCTGGTGAGATAAGTCGAAGATGAGATGACAGACTGACTACGGGATTTGGATATGATATGACTTGGCAAATACCAACACTCACGTGACCACTAATCCAGGTTAGTCCATCATTACTTATTATCGCTATTTGGAGCACTGGCACTGACCGACCTTCTCTCTAGCTATCCAGGAATTCATACAGACGGCTATAATTTGATTTCATAGGCACTAAACACTCGACAGCCTATTACTAAGCATACGATATCGCTCCCTGGTTCGAGACTTTATGGAATCAGTCAAACAGCCAACCGCTAAAACTTGCAGTGGACCCCCAAAGAAATGCAGGAACCACTGCAAGTTCCTCCGGGATGCGGTGTGTGGCGGCCCTTGCTGCGGATAGATGATGATGAGTGATCTCAATCAAGATCGAGATCGAGATGAAGAATCCCCAGAAGGGGGGTTAATTTACAGGACAGATATATACATCATGTACATACATGTTAATAGGGACAGATACATATATTGTTACCTTGTATACGCAGCTACATGTAGCCCGGGGCACTACCATACATGTGCCCACATGAAGTATGCGCGTGAATGCCTGCTGAGGTTCAAGACTCGACGGTCATCTGATGTCGACTGAGAGTCCATCATGCATCCATGCCATGTCTGTTTCAGAGACATGTACTTACTCCAGGAAAAGGTTACAGTCGGCAAGAAGATATCACAGCCCCAGACCCCCCTGGATGGCATTATTATCGTCCTTTTCATCTGGATTAGAATGAGTGGCAATATACAAATACCGGTGTTGTACTTACTTCCCCAGACTACTGCAATCTAATAGAGTATCAGCTCACATATAACATAACAACTGTAGGTGACACCGAACTGCACCTCGATCCTTGCTCAGATCCATCTGGTATCTACAGTATGTATCTACATAAGGTACAGCGCAATACTCAAGGCTTAAGCACCGTCAGCTGGGGTCCGCCCACCACCTATCGGGTGGAGGGGAAAGACTTCCCAAATCATGCTCTATGGCTATAGAACCGCATTGGCATCATCAACTCGGCTGTTGCAACCCCACAGAGATCAGGCAGTAGGACCTCGTTCTACAAAAGACGGGGGTAGTGCTCATCATCTACACCTTTTTAACATTGTTGGGTGTCGCCGCGTGCTCAACACTCAACGGATTGAATTGGCGGTTATAATTAAGTATAATCTATAACATAACACCTACATCTTCTCCTCCGCCTTCCTCCTCCTCCTCCTCCTCCTTGCCCCCTCTCATCTCTCTCCCCCCTCCCCTCATGCCTCTCCTCATTCACCTCCAGAGAAGAAGAAGAACCAAGTGACAAGAACCCAGATGTTCCTCCATCCCCTCAAGACCCCCCTCTCCCACCTCCTCTTGCTGCTGCTAACACTGCAGCCCTCCTCCCTCCTCACCTCCGCCGTACCCAGCCCTCTCCACAATGTCCCCCAATCCCCCCTAACCTCCTCCTCCCCCCACAAACCTCCACCCCGTAACCCCCCCATCTCAGAAGAACTCTTTGCAGACCTCGAGTCCCTCTCCCGAATCGTCGATATCGCCTACTGCGTCGGTACCCTCGCCCCCGGCATCACTCCTCCCTTCCAATGTCCCTCCTTCTGTCGTGACTTCCCAACCTTCGAACTCATCCAGACCTTCAACACCGGCGCCACGCTCTCCGACTCCTGTGGCTTCATAGCGCTCTCGCACCCGCCCTCTCCGCCTCGCATCATCGTCGCCTTCCGCGGCACTTACAGCGTCGCGAACGCGCTTGCAGACCTTGCGTTCAACAAGCAGGAGTACGTTCCATACCCGTCCGACGGCCACTCTGCCATCCGCGACAAGTGCGACGACTGCTTGGTCCACTCGGGCTTCCTGCAGTCCTGGTCGCATACAAATGCCATCATCAGCGACGTGGTCGCGGAACTCCGCAGGGACAACCCCGAGTACGAGCTCACGCTCGTCGGACACTCGCTAGGGGGCGCCGTAGCGGCGCTCGCGGCACTCGACTACAAGGGCCGCGGGTGGGCACCCGTGGTGACAACCTTTGGCGAGCCGCGCGTGGGGAACCAGGGGCTCGCAGAGTACTTTGACGCGCGGTTTGACGAGAGGACATATCGGCGAGTTACGCACGTAGATGACCCGGTGCCGCTAGTACCACTGGAAGCGTGGGGGTATCGACAACATAGCGGCGAGTACTATATTGAGAAGACATCGCTGCCGTTCACGCGCTGTGATGTGAGGCTGTGTGTGGGAGCGGAGGACCCAGAGTGTTCTGCGGGGGGCAGCGTGGATGCATTACAGATACTGTGGGCGCATAGGGACTATTTTCATAGATTGGGCCTATGCGTCCCACAGGACTCTGTCTTGAGGAAGATTAGGGTTATGGAGGTAGAAGTAGAGGGAGAAGAGATGCTGGTGGGGGCGAGGGAAGAGTGTAAGGCTTGATACTCTCTCCCTCTCTAGGATTCATATATTCTTCTTGTCCCTTCTTCACTTCTTACTGGAAATTGTGATATTTTTGTGCTCTTCTTCTTTTTTTCTTTTTTGCGTTTTATACTCTCTTTTGCACACTATCAATAATGTCTTGGGTCTGCTTTTTGTTTTTTCCCTCCTCTTTTTTCCGGAGTTTGGTCTGTTAGTGCACATGTATTTGTTAATTTAGCTAGTCAGTAGGGAGACTCTTAATTTGCCTTTATAATCAACAGCACATATTTAGCGACATCTAAACACTGCATTGGCCTCCTGTATTGTGAGAAGGAAGAGGGGCGCTGTCATGTGTTGAGTCGATATTAGTTGATAGGCCTTGTACATACATGTAGTCATTCCGCGGCGCGGAGCATCCACCAATTATGGCCGAGGCGGCGAGTGATATATCATGACGCAGCCACCACACGATAACACTCCCCTCCACACACATACACACATACACACTACACTATCTCCCCCGTGGGAATGGGCTGGATTGGTTACGTGTTGCGTGCAGTTATAGGTAAGAGACGAGGAGGCAGCCATGTGTATATTCCCTTACACACATATAGGGCCTGGTACCAATCTTCTACATGTAGAGACACTATAGTACTTCTCCCGTAGTTGCGAGCAGCGGGTAATGATCGCTGTTTCAACAATTCAGGTCCATGGTGTGGTGGCACAAGCGTGGCTTTATTACATGTTGTTTTTGCCTATGGTGGGGGAACCCTTGAGACGGAGGACAGCGACATTGAATCTTGCTTACTAATACATACAAATTACGCGCCGAGACCAGGAAAAACCCTCTTTTTGACCATACAAGCGACATTGTCCCAGTCCAAATATTTTTATAACTCAACAACAGAAAATGATTTTAAAAATCCAAGCTGATAGAATGATAGAGAGGGTAAAAATGAGTTGATCTATCCAATAAAATTAAAAATATGTGTTGTGGTTGATGAGCTATAACGGGTCAAACTTGAGGTGTCCAAACTACTCCGCGTCAAGGGTTCCCCCACCATACCCGCCCGCATGGAAAAGATATGTTCCGCCGCCAAAATAAACACACATCACGGATATCACTAGAGGTGGGGCGGGCTCTCTCCCCTCGCAATTCAAAGCTTATTGAATAAACATTACTCAACCCCGCCTACCCTGCCCTACAGCCAGCCAGCCAGGATGGTGGTGGTGGGGGGAACCTGCCCTCCCCCAATTACTTCCCTCGTTCCTTCCTTCCTTGAACCCCCTGCTAAGCTAGCCAAGCTTGCGTTTTCGCGCAAGAAAGGGAGCATTCCTCCACAAATTTTTATATCACTATCGCCGGTACAAGATCAAAGCATATCACGGATTCAGACGGCAACTCTCAGCAATTCAGACAGACACACATACACACAAGGAAAGGGAAAAAAACAAAAAGAGGGAGAGATAGAGTACTCTGTAATTAATATAACGGGCAACCCAGGAAGGAGAAAAGAAAGAAGGAAACAAAAAGAAAGCTAATTATCCCCCTAACAGAAAAAAACCATACATACTAGTAAGTGAATTTCGAAGAGCTAGTAAAAGAAAGAAAGAAAGATCCCCTGGCCCACCCAACATCCCATCGTGAAAAAAAAAGTGTCGATATCGTTGCTGTGCTGTGCTGTGCTGCTGATGGAAAAAAATATCTTTTATCTGGCTCCATCCATTTATATATGTACGGGACCTCTTTAATTGGCGGTGTTGTTGTTGTTGTTCCTGTTGAGAAGGGTAACGACGACCGCAATGATGACGACAACAATGATAATAAGAACTGCAGTTTCCCCCAAAGCAAAGATATTAGAAGCCGGATAAAAAATAGAGACACAAGATATTTCTACCAATCCGTAGTTTTTTCCACGTTCCAAATGTATTAGTGTGAGGGGGGGGGGGGGTAAGAATTGACAATAAAGGAAAAAATTGAAAAGTGAAAGTTAAAAATGAACAACGAAACAAGAATCTCCCGCCCGCCATTTTGTTTCAAAAAAATACAAGTTTCCCCCAGGTATAAACATTTGCTCCGAACCATTTCCTCCCCTAATGCTGGTGCGACCAAGGGGTGCCCGTTCACCACATCCCATTGACCTTTGTCACCACAAGGGCGATGACGACAATTACGATGATGATGAGGACTAAATGTGGAGCCCAATGCGAGGATTTCGAGGTTAGGGTCGTTCTTTTTCAAGTGCGAAGGGGGGAAAGGATTAGGGGAAGAAAAGAGAGAGAGAGAGAGAGTTGGAAATCCAGCTAGGTTCCTCGTCCTGGTGCGGCCGTCTTTCATTTTCGCGTTTGCGTGACCACTACTGCGACCACGACCACGACGATAATGATAAGAACTGTCCTCCCAGATCCCCATTCGGGGGATACGACCCTGGTTATTCCCAAGCGGACGGTATAGCGCTGTAGGGATAAGGGGTCCCAGAAGAGACCGCTAAAATCGAGAAAAAGAAAGAACTAAACTACAAACGAAGTGGGAAGGGGTTGGGGGAAATGAATGTGGAGAATAGAATACGCAAAAAAGATTACTAGGGATGCACTTACGGACTACTAACAAGCACCACCACTTCTTGCGTCTCCTTGAGCGCGCCTTTTCCACTGCCTGCCCTATCTGTTCCTGCGCTTGGTCGACATTGGTCTGGATTTCTTCACCACGCTGGTCAATAACCTCTACCATAGTTTCTTGCTCCTCAACAAGCTGCTCCATTTGGTTGAACAGGTCCGCAAGCTCAATAATGGTCTTTTCGATACGCTGGATTTCGTTGTGTCGGGCCTGGACTTCACGAAGAGCTGAACGGGCTTCGCCACGACGGTTGCCAACAGTCTGCAATATTGTTAGTTTTTCGGCGCAAAGGATTTTGATATAATTCGGTGCCAACGTACTGCCTGTGAGAAGATTTGTGCACCTTGGCTGTCGTTGCAAGCCGCGTCAATTTCTGCCTCTGTCGCTTCCGGACAGACGATCCTGTATTGCCTGGCCATTTGCTCTTTTGACTTCTTTGAGTAAGCAGCCTCCACCTGCTGATACTTCCTCAAAGTTTCTTTGAAGTTCCTATCCAAATTTCCGACTTGAGGACTCTTTGTGGGATCCGAAGCAGCCTTGCCCTTGAGCCTCTTGATCCTGTTTGCCAAGTTCTTGTTCAACGCCGAGGTCTCGGCGACGAGAGAATCCAACTGGTGCTGAGTCTGCGAAGAAGCGGACTCATCAACTTCTGTTAGCGAGCGTTGGTGGAGTGCTTCAATGCGTGAAATGTTGCTCTTGGCGGTTTCAATCCCTTCTCGGAGCTCGTTGACTTCGGCAAAGAACTCTTGTGGTGATTCACCGTAGCCGGGTGGTGAGCCGCCGTTCATAGTACCCATTTCATATGTGTTCCCTGCGCCTAAGGGAGAGTACGGTTCAACTTTTAGTTTACAAAATCAACCTCTAGACGCTCTTATCGGTTTATCGATCTCTTGCGCACCACCATCAATAGATGGTCTTGAGGGGAGGGTTCTTACCTGGCGCGCCGCCGCCATATCCGCCACTGGCACCATAGTTGTCATTGGGATTGTAGTTGCCTTGTTGTGCGTATGGATTGTTGTGACTGTAAACGTAACACAAAGTTTGTCAGTAGGGCGTCAAAGAAAATGTCTGGATCGAAGGGCGTTTATAGGCGGAAGTTTGTCATAGGAAGAAAGCGAAGCAATAGGCAGTGTCCAAGAATAACATACCCGTAACCGCCCTATATTCAAAATGAGATGTTAGTAGATGCCGGAAACACGTAACCTTTGGAAGGTGGAAGGGGGGGGGGGCAAACATACACTCATTTTGAAGGCGCTTGTATTGTATTAACGGACACGAGAAATTATTTCGCGTTTTCCCGCCAGGAGAATACTGATGATGATGTTTCCGATGGCTGGGTGTATTGAGTGTGCTGTAAAAGGTGGAGTTGTAAAACTAACGAGAAGGAGCGTCTAGAACAGAAAAATAACCCGAAAAAGAAAGGTAAATAGAAAGAATGGGAGGGAGGGGGGAGGCTATGAAGTTGAAGAGAATGGGGGAGAGAGAGAGAGGGTAAAAGGGAGATGGAATGAATAGAAGGGGGTGAGAGAAAGCAGGGAGTTGGTAGTTAATGTTGCAGGAGAGATTTAGCGCACGGTATGGGGGCGGACGGTTGGTAGTAGAGCAATAGAGTAAATCAGGGAGGACTGTGCTTGATTCCTGACCGTTCAAGGGGTGGTTGCTTTAAATGATTCAAAACAGCAGTGGAGACGGGTGGGAAAGGGAAGTTAGATATGTGCCTACGCTGAGTTACCTTTTACATGGATTGCTTCCCGGGGGGTGGGGGGGTGAGAAAAGTTTATACATGAGGGCCTAGGGAGACCAAGAATTATACATGTACCCACCTGCTCTGATCATATTCAATTTCATGTCTACAACATACATCTTCTTTGGTGCTTCTTCGTCTTCTTCTCTCCCTCCTGCAGCAGCAGTCTGTTCCAGATGCTGCAGTCGACCTGTCTCATAGTGACATAAGCTTGTGCTTCTAAACTGCCCTAGGACACCATCGACTGACAGTCGTCGTCAAATTTAAGGCTGTGCCCTAATGTGGCAGAAGTCTGCGCCTTGGCCCGCAAGAATAGCCCTCTTTTAGAACGATTCTCTGTACCGAGCACTGTTTCTTGTCCCGATCAGGCGACTTTTTTTTAGTGGCGGTCTTCCCGGCCACCGTTCACCGCCTCTACGCCGTAGATCATGCCCTTCCTAGGTGGACTCAATTCAGTTGTAACCATTAGAATTTCACTACATACTTTTACATACTTGGTTTTCTTTTTTTTTTTTTTACCGCCATCATTTTGCGACATCAAGGGACTTTCCACCCAAAGAAATCTCGTTGTCTTGGGGCCATGCAATCAATGCCCGTCGTCATACTCGACGTGCAGCGGACCTAACCCTCCGACCCCGCAATCAGAACTCGCCTAGGGCTGGGAGGGGGGCGATAAAAGCCACGAATACGAATGATCCTGCATGTCCCAGACCAGTCAACCTTAGCCAGTGTAGGGTAGAGTACCTACTCTACATACATGTAAGTACATGTAGGTACTCACATGTAGGCCACTTAGGTAGAGTACATCTGAGGAAGTACCCACATGTACCTACTCTTTAACCCTATGTCCCAGATACCCTTGGACCCCCCAAGCCTTAAATTTATTAATAGTAGTCTACTTTCCTACGTACCCAGCTCCGTGGGTCGTTGGCGGACTTTCATCGCATGCTTAAGCGGGACTCGGGATCTTCCTATCCCATGGTAGGTGCACGATGTGATCCACGGGGCGGCCTCCGAAAATAATATTCCGATGACGAGTACTCTCTAGGCTGGGGGGAGGGACGTTGATTCATCCGGCTGGACGGTACCTATCTGTGCTGTATACGTACGTACATAGGGTGGATTGGCTGATCTCTATGGTTGGATTATGCACTTTTCTACCTGCCAGTCTGATTTGTAAGATCAAGCGAACGTTGGAACAATTGGGACCTACAGAACAGGTTGCACTTAGATATAGTTGCAATAATATGAGTAAGGGGCAGTCTCTCAAAAAAAAAAAAATGTTACCGCCGCAGCATTGTGGGAATATATCCCATCCCAAGGCAATCTATACCGTTCAGCGTATTTATCATGTCGGTTTCCCCTCCAAGTATACTGCTCCGTCCTCGAGACGATCTCCTTTAGTATATGATCATAGAAGATCTAATAAAACCCTAGTGCCAAGAAGCCCGCATCTTTGATCCCACAGCAGACCTCTAAAACCCGAGCTTGCGTCTTCATGTAGGCAGGTCTTTTTCTTTTGGAAGATCGCGGAAGCCCGCCTTCCCATCCCTTTCTGCCTCCACTCAGCCACCACCACTCCTCCATAATCAAACTTTATATCCCAACTCCCACATGATGCACACCAGATTTCCATCGACACGTGCACTACATCACCACTTGTGTACTTCCCTCAAGCCTCCCCATGGTCCCAGCTCCGGCACTCTACTCCAAAGGAGGCACCAATCTAAATCTTATCCCCGAATCTACAGGGATGTAAAGCAAGAAACTGCATGGATACCTCCATACCCTCTTGAAACCGGCAACTAGTACCAATCTTGTGATCTAGATTGAGCTGCTTCAGATATACATATAAGATGAATCGATGCCCTACCGCCCGTGAATTTGAGGGTAGGTTGTTCGCTACCGGTGGGTCAGAATGATGACCCTATAGGAAGGATATGTGAAGGCAAGCTAGCACGCACGAGGCATGGCAATCTGATGTTTTGCTCTTTGTGATCCACGTCTCCAAATACCTGCAATATACTGTTAAAGATATCATTGAGGCTAGCTACCAGGTCGAGTGATCCACCATGATCCAAGCACAAAACACAAAATAACGCCAGGAGTACAATGAGATGGAATGGATTGAAACGGGCCTTATATTCTCATTTCGTTCCTAAGAGTAATTACCCAGTTCCTAACAATAGCGAAAACTTGTACAGCAAGAAAAGAAGAAGATAGAAAATAGAAATAAAAAGCCAAGAGGAATCTATCAACCAGCTAAAAAAAGATTTCTTAATGGTGGAAAAGTCTGGTTTCCTGCTCAACAAAGGTGATACCGCAGCTAGCGGCCGCTTCGTGAACCGCTTTGTCGCTCACTGAGCCACCAGGAGCAGCGATGTACTTCACACCAGACTTGCGAGCGCGGAAAACGTTATCAGTGAAGGGGAACTGTAGCGCCGATATGTTAGTTTCGAGTTATTGCTTGCTTATATATAGAAGGAAAAACTCACGAATGCGTCACTAGAGACAGCAACGTCGCAGAACTTTGCCATCCATTCAGCCTTCTCCTCCTTGGTGAGCTCAGCCGGGATCTCATCAAAGACAGCTTCGTACAGCTCCCTCTCAGCGGCGTCCTCTTTGGTCGGAACTTGTCCGGTGACAAAGAGATCAATGGCGTTGCTCTTGTCGGGGCGCTTGGTACCCTTCTTCCATTTAAACTCAAAGATCCTAGGGTGCTGTCTGAGCCACCAGTTGTCGGCCTTGTCACCGGCAAGCCTGGTGCAGTGAATTCTTGACTGTTGACCAGCACCAAGACCAATAATCTGTCCGTTCTTGGCATAGCAGACGGAGTTGGACTGGGTGTACTTGAGCGAGATAGTCGCAACAGTGAGGTCGATAAGGGCCTGGGCGGGGAGGACGGCATTCTCGGGGGTAATGATCCGTGCGAATGACTTGTTGGTGATCTTGATGTCATTACGGCGCTGGGTAAGGGATATGCCGTAGACCTGGCGGGTCTCTTCGGGGGCGGGCTCGTAGAGAGGGTCGATCTCAAGGATGGTGTAGCGGCCGCCCTTCTTCTTCTTCAAGATCTCAAGTGCCTCGGGCTCGTAGCCGGGAGCGATAACACCATCAGAGACCTCACGGTTGATGATCTTAGCAGTGGTAACATCGACAATGTCGCTGAGGGCGACCCAGTCACCGAAGGAAGACATTCTGTCGGCACCTCTGGCACGGGCGTAGGCGCAGGCAAGAGGGCTTGCATCAAGCCCGGCGATGTCGTCAACGAAGCAGACCTTCTTCTCAACGTCGGTAAGCTTCACACCGACGGCAGCGCCAGCAGGAGAGACATGCTTGAACGAAGCAGCAGCGGGGAGGTTGAGGGCCTCCTTGAGCTCCTTGACAAGCGGCCATGAGTTCAGGGCATCGAGAAGGTTGATGTATCCGGGGGAGCCGTTGAGGACCCTGAATGGGAGATGGCCAGACTTGACGAAGGCCTGAGCGGGCTTCTGGTGGGGGTTTGCGCCGTAGCGGAGAGTAAGCTGCTGGATACCGTCGCCGGCATACCTCTTCCTGAAAAATTCAGAGATGGCTGCGTCGTAGTCGGCAGTGTGCTCGAATGCCTTCAAGGCATACAGCTTCCTGGATGCCTCGGAGACCTCACCCTGTCGGAGCTCCTCGAGGAATGAGGGGTAGTCGGCGGGGTCAGAGAGAATAGTTACACGAGTGTGGTTCTTGGCCGCAGCACGAAGAAGGGTGACACCACCGATATCAATCTCCTCGACGGCCTCAGCGATGGTGACGTTAATCTTTGCGATGGTATCCTTAAAGGGATACAGATTGCAAACGACGTAGTCAACTTTGTTGATGTTCTGCTCAGCAAGATCCTTCTCGTCAGATTCAAGGTTGCGGGCTAGAATTCCGGCGTGGACAGCGGGGTGGAGGGTCTTGACACGCCCAGCAAGCATCTCAGGTGCGTGGGTGATGCTGCTAACATCTCTGTACAATTTTGAAGATGACAATTAGGACCCTCTACTCTCTACTTGCACAAAAGAGGCGATATATTCGTTGGACTTACTCCACGGGCATACCAGCATCTCTGATCAGATTGGCGGTACCTCCGGAGGCCAAAAGACGGATTCCCTGCTGGCTAAGGCCTTTGGCAAGATCCAACAGTCCAGTCTTGTTATAAACTGACAGGATCGCTACAAATAAATTTACGCATTAGAATCCATAGTTCAGACAGTCGTTGTGAATATATATTTGAAACTCCAACAAACATTGAACGAATGATTGCTCATGACCGCATCCATCATGGAAGCGACAATGCGGGGAAGTGGAGCAAGGACGGAGGAACACCAAGTTAGAAGGGGAGTAAGAGAAAAACACTAACCAGTCTTTTGCGCGGCCGGATAAGTATTAGTAGAAGCCATTGGGAATTTCTCTTTTGTCACTTGCTACAGGAGGAGAGAACGGAGAGATAGATCAAGTCTTAAAGTTGAGAAAGAAGCGATGAGATGATGTGATAATTCTGTCAACCCTTCTTAAGCTAAATTTTTTCACTTGTCTACAGGAGGGTGGTGGGAGGCGGGGTTATCTAGCCAAACAAAACTTTCCCCCTTCATGTCACTGCATAGTGGGGGGTTTTCTGAATCATGATCCACCCCACGTTAGATGGCGCTAACTAAACTGAGAACCATGAACACCAAGACGAGATGTCGGTGCCAAGCTAAGGGCTAGGGTTGTGCTTTTTTTTTTTGGCCTAAGCAGTATAAATACCACCGACTCCCTTAAACCCTCTTTCCTTCTACATGAACAACGCAAAAAACCACATCCCCCCCCACATCATCATACTAGGCGAGGTTTACCCTTAATTGTGGTCGAGCCCAGGACCTACCTCATGTTCAGGAGGGTTTTTCTCTTAACGGAGAAAGACGGTGTGGTGGGATTAGGGGGATGGAGAATAGATCTAGGAGCGGGTCTTGGGTGCGGTGGATTTCGGCTGGCAACAGTGTGAAATCGACCGCAATGACCGGCTGCATATTACGACTTTCTGGGGGCCCTTTTCTTTGTTTTTGTGTGGCTGAGCGCTTAACGCTCGGCCATTTCTTCATAGAATAGAATCAATAAAAAAGGGATTAACAGCCCTCTCCTCCCTGTAAATCTCTCTCTAGTTCCCACTGTGATACCTACCATGAACAGCAGTTGTTATAGTCAAGGTCTCTAGAGGTCCAGTGTTGTGGGATGTTAACCGCGAAGAGGTATTAGTCAGGGTTGTACCAACATACGCATCACTCTTAAGCCATGCTAAGGATGTGGAAACTGAAAAGACTGCAAAAAGATAAAAGTATTTTAATCGCGAACCAAGAGACGGGTGATATATATTACAACTACCGATTTCCCAGCCCTAATCCGTCCAACTCTCCTACACAGTCTTTACTCTTACCAATTGCTAGATACTTTCATTCACACTTGTAAACACAATGAACAGAATACAAACCTGGATCGACTTTTATTCGACGATTCTGATCGCTCCACAAATCTACTTTAAACAGGATAGTGGCTTTCTACAGCCTTCGTCCCAAAGTAAATATGAAAAAAAAAAAAAATCCGACTAGACCTGCCCTCTATCTAAACCCTGGTGGAGGCGGGAATCCCCTTCCTCCCTGAAAGCCTGGGGGTGGCTGGAATCCTGGGGGTCCACTGCCTGGCATGCCGCCCTGGAAACCAGGTGGTGCACCGGGGAAGCCTGGTGGGGGTGGGCCACCCATTGGTGGAGGACCCTGCCCGAGCCCAACATTCCTCATCGGTCCCTGCAACCCTGCAGGCGCTCCCATCTGTGGAGGAAGTCCACCAGGTGGAGGCCCGCCCATACCAATGATAGGAAGCCCTCTTCCAGCAGGTCTAGCGATACCTGGACCAGTAGCTGCAACACCAGCACCTGCAGCACCACCAGCGGGGGCGCCAAGTCGGGAAGATGGGTCCGCAGGAGGTGGGGACTCAACAGAGAGCGTGACTATGTGGATACCGCGTAGAATTATGAGGCCGAGCGTACGCTTCTCTTCAGAGATCTGAGGAGCAGTGGAAGCTGGGGGGGCGGAGGCTTTGGTTGGTTTTCGCTTGATACGGCGGAACTCCTCAGTGTCGGCGAGGACGATGTTCATGTGCTTCAATTCGTGTTAGTAAATGAGCTGGTATAGCAAAAGGTTCGTAAGAGGATAATGTACCTTATCGAACGCGAGAAGTGTACCAGTTAATTGGCGTCCATCGGCGAGCGTAACCCTCATACGATAGTTGATCTATCACAAATATATCAGCATTGTTTATTTTGTTAAGACCTCTCGGAGGAGAGTTATATGGGGCTGGTAGCACATACAAGGTTCGCCTAAGGGGTTCGTTCAATCAGCATCGTTCTTTATCCGATATCCACGTCAACGAACGGTTTTTCCAAAAGCCAAACAGGAACGAAACGACTCACCATTTTCCCTTGCTGTTTCGACATGTTGAATTGTTGTTACAGGCGTGTAGCCTAGAATCCTCTTATTACGGTAGACTAAGAGGGGCAAGAAGATAAAATCGAGGTTCTCAGCTATGGGGAAGCTCGTAGGTAGTAATGGAGATGGAAGAGGTGTCGTTGATGTTGACTCTCGTGTCTTGCTAACCGCTAAACCATATCGAGATGGTCTTTGGCTGACTCATCTTTCAGTCATTAGTATCCCTTACCCTGCCTTACGTCCAAAGCTTCTACTACCCTGCCCTACATTGTGTGACTGCTTATTATTAAATCACACACTCCAGATTTGGTGTGGCATTTTCGACCGCGAATGTAAGTGCTAACTACCCGATTTTCGAACAACCAAAGCCGAATACCCTATCAACCTTACCGCCAAACGATCCATTCTCGTTACCATAATGGTCAGTACATGTCGATACTCCGTCCACCTTCCGATTCTTGCTCGTAAATGCTTCAGCTGCAGCTGGGTTTCGCAATTGGAGGATTTGAGGATGAATACATGTAGCTAATGATGGGTTTTGATGGGAATATAGACCGACGCAAAGAGCAAGGACTCCAACCCCATGCGGGATCTCCGCATTGAGAAGCTCGGTACGTTTTTTCAGCAACATGCTCATCAAGGACTTTTGGAAACATCTATACATTAGAAGCCGATATCTAATTTTCAATCTATTCAGTTCTCAACATCTCCGTCGGCGAATCTGGTGATAGGCTCACCCGTGCCGCCAAGGTGCTCGAGCAGCTTTCTGGTCAGACTCCCGTCTACTCCAAGGCCCGCTACACCGTCCGTACCTTCGGTATCCGTCGTAACGAGAAGATCGCCGTCCATGTTACCGTTCGTGGCCCCAAGGCCGAGGAGATCCTTGAGCGTGGTCTTAAGGTCAAGGAGTACGAGCTCCGCAAGAAGAACTTCTCCGAGACTGGTAACTTCGGTTTCGGTATCTCCGAGCACATTGACCTGGGAATTAAGTACGATCCTGCCATCGGTATTTACGGAATGGACTTTTACTGCATCATGTGAGTTTCGAACACCCCCGGAGGACCTGGGTTTTGCGGAGGAAGAGGTAGTGATGGGAAGTGAATGGATATGGTCTGTTTTCTGGGTAGAGGCGCTGACACCTTTTCTCCCTTCCAGGTCCCGCCCCGGTCTCCGCGTCGCTAAGCGCAGGAGGTGCCAGTCCCACATTGGTGCTCCCCACCGTATCCACCAGGCCGACACCATGAAGTGGTTCAAGGCCAAGTACGATGCCACCATTAGGTAGAAGAGCGGAATCGAAATAAAAATAAAAGTTTCTTTTCTGGGAGGTTTTCCGGTGCGTGCTCAAGGCTGGGTTTTTCTTTTACATAGTAGTTTTTTTTTCCTTTCTCTTGGCGAATGTTTCTGTACCTTAAACAAACGGGAAATCTTTGGGGGAGTTAAATCCAATCATGAAGCCACCGCGCACGCCTTCTCTCAAACGGAATGGAGAAAGAAATTTCTAGTTCCTGACCTATCAACCTCCTCTGTGGGGTTACTAATGTGCTCTAGCACTCCTGGCACATGAGTCCTAGTGGAATACAAGGACAAAATGGTTTTAGGGGTTGATGGGGATAGATATTAAGGATCTAGCTTATCGAAATATCCTCTTTGAGCTTTATTATACTTGTTGTGATAAGTATTATATTAGGCCTAATCTCTATCTTTGAGTACTTGATACGAAAGTAACGATTAGCTACTTTGCTATAGGTTTATAGTAATTTATATATAAAAGTAGGTACGATTTGGTACTAACATCAACACTAAACCCCTAATGCGCATTGTACTAGCTTTTTAGACCAAGTGTTGAAAGACTAAACCCCAACACCGTGATAGCACTCGCTCTTACTTTTCCACGCCTGTGGTAACCTAGCAAGAACCTTGATAGTCATTACACCGCCGCCCTTGCCATGTATCACAAGGATAATTTCCCTTAGACGACCCCTTAGGGCAAGGAACTTCTCCTATCAACTCAGACATATTCTCGTAAATCGTGAATTTGGGTTTCTCAGGTTGGTGTCAATATGACAGGGTTAGCCAGAATTTAAGGGTTGGTTGCATGCGCCTTATTCAGGTCTTGTACTCTATGGTATATCCTCTGGAATGCGTGGGTTGCGTATTCTAGAGCCATACATTACAGGCATAGATGGACCCATTAGTACATGTAGTTCCTGTTGGGAGTGAAAATACATGAATGCATCAGAGGCTAGCACTGCGCTAGTTCGGATTTGGGGAAGAGTGGATGTAGTAAATCCCCGGGGGGGACTCCTCTCGATCTCGTGGCCACTTTATGGGGCACCTTTTCACGTGAATAGCAACTTGGGGCCTTAAAGGCTGTGAATAACGTTCTAGACTAAAACCATGGTCTTTATAGTTGTATATTTCTTAGACGAAGATCCCCCAGACCCTTTGGCCTATTACGAATGATGACGAGTGATATTCTATGATCAAAATTGGCCTAGTCAACCTTTTTGCAAAAAGTCGATCTAGGACTTGTAATGTAGTAATGATAGATGACACATCTAATATCTGGTGTAGTGTGTAGTAGAAAGAGTTTTGGGCTGTTGATCAAAGGCCAAGGGCGGCAATAGTAGGATAGAGTTAGTTAGAGTATTAAATGATACACCCCCGGTGCTCGCGCGATCGCGCCCAAATATTCGCGTGAGCCTTTCGGGTTGTTAGCTCGTTATATATACATTTCAGTGAAACATTAGGCCGCCATATTATTCATAGGAGGTAACATGGGTGGGTCATGACCTCTCATATCAAAAGTTTCTTTACACTTTGTGTGTTGCTTGGGCTACAGTATGAGAAAATGGGGTGAAATCACTACCATAGGACTACGGAATTTAGTGACAAATACCGAATTAAATCGGCATTAGAGGAAGAGTACTGTACGGATACCGTATTCTTACCGCATTTCTAGCGTATCAACGAGAATACCGTAGTGATCCCACCCCTCTTTTTAGTACTGTAGCTATCATGGCTAGCGGTTTGTGGGGTCCTCTATGCCATGACCGTCTCTTCGCAGGCTAAGGAAGAGTCAAAGGGATGAATGCAAAAGGACCTTAGATGTAAAATACACACTGAAGGTTATAATTAGATCTCATCACTATCGGGATCTTCGGGGAGCGGCGGTTGATGGTGATAGGGTTAACTTTGGATTATGAATGTATTCGTGAATGAGAGTTATAAAAGTATAAAGCCTGGGGTATATCAAGAGATTAGAGCAGCCTACGGTCAATATACTATGGGCCCCCTTTAGGCTTTATAGCTACATGTAGAGTATATAGTGCCAGAAGGGGTGTATTTTAATAATCTGTGTCAATGATTTATTTTCAAGTCGCCTGACAGCCGACTAACTAGGTATCCGGTCATTTCCAATCACTCAAAGACATTTTCACCTTCCGCGATGTAGTTCCTAAATCCCTCTTTAAAGTTTGGGCATTTATTGCGCCCACTGTATACATATATGTATACTTGCTCATTACGCGAGATCTAGCCGTAATTCCCTAGTACCGGAATAGTTCTAGCCGGTGAAGGGGACGTCTAAACCAATAGATGGATACATGTACTAACAACATGAAATTAATCAGGATCCCTGGACTAATACTTGCCTGATTCCCCCACCGTTTTAAAGCAGTTTCGGAAATCCCCTTCTTTTACATAGCCTAATTACTAGGCGAGTAGTAAACTCGTAGTCTTTGGAATTAAACTCATCTCGGTGTAGAACCCCGAACTAAGGATGGTAATACTACAGTTGGTAGGCAGGCTGATTTACGTTAGCATACTTTTGCAACCCTAGCCCACTCCTACTGGGGGTCTGTGGAATGGCCACCTTGCCCCTTCCTTTGATAAAATAGTCGTTC
The DNA here is from genome assembly GCA_024713795.1 of Morchella sp. 2015-shanyang. NCBI lineage: Eukaryota > Fungi > Ascomycota > Pezizomycetes > Pezizales > Morchellaceae > Morchella > Morchella sp. 2015-shanyang. Next base: position 1,398,147 of record JAMGZB010000007.1, read on the forward strand.
CTCCGCCGTACTGCAGCAGCTCCTCAAACTCACCATCCCAATATCTCATATTATTAGCGATCTCAAAGAAAAAAAAATTCACAATGGTTAACTTTAAGTCTATCCTCGCCTTCGCTGCTGTCGCGGTTTCTGTTGTTTCAGCAGCTAAGGGACCTTTGATCACCAATAAGGTAAAGTATCCCCTGAACGAGAACAATGAACTACGGGATCCCACCAAGCTAGTTAATCGGTGTAGTGTAGCTAATATTAATAGGTATTCTTCGATATCGAGCATGGCGGAAAGCCACTGGGTACGATCGTCATGGGATTGTACGGAAAGACTGTTCCTAAGGTGAAGAGGCTCTCGCGTATATAGGACTTTGCTTAAAAGGATGGAGTATTGACTTGACTTTATTTCTAGACCGTGGAGAACTTCCGCGCTCTTGCTACCGGAGAGAAAGGCTTTGGTTACCAGGAATCAACTTTCCACAGAGTTATTCCCCGGTTCATGATCCAGGGTGGTGATTTCACAAGGGGTGATGGAACGGGCGGGAAGTCAATCTATGGCGAAAAATTTGCGGATGAGAACTTCAAGCTAAAGCACACCCGCCCGGGGCTTTTGAGTATGGCAAATGCTGGAAAGGATACCAACGGATCTCAGTTCTTCATTACCACTGTTGTTACTTCGTGAGTATAACCGGTTTGTTGGTACTGGGCTCTGGTTGGGTACTGACAAGGTTGTTTCACAGTTGGCTCGATGGGCGTCACGTCGTCTTTGGAGAAGTCCTCGAGGGCATGGATGTCGTCGGCGAGATTGAGAAAGTTAAGAAGGGAGGCAATGACCGCCCGGCCGAGCCGGTTAAGATTGTTAAGAGTGGCGAATTGGAAATGCCTGAAGAAGGTATCCACGTGGAGCTTTAAATACTCTGCTTTACATTCCAGCCTTTCCTTTTGCCTTCTACACATTTCTCATGCAGATTTAAAAGACTTATATACGATATACAACGAAGTCATTGATCTCATTTACATATTTCTTTGCCGCTTTCTTTTCTGTCCGCGCATCACCTGTGAACTGTAAAACTGTGCGAAGGCTCATGCATCTAGCAAGGGAATGTGCTGATATTTAACGTCGTGAACAGAAAAGAAAGCGATGACCACGGAAGATGAGGCCAGGACGACCCCAGTGAAGAACGCAGATGAGCATAACAGCATTACTGGTGGTATGTTTGATCGTGTCAGAGACTCTGACGTTAACTGGGGTATGGCCCAACTCCTTGCCGGAGGTTTGGTGATCAGCCTTGGTGTAGCTTGGTATGTGCGTAGCCGTCGCTCGACCCAGATGACTGAGAAATATGCCGAATAAGATGTCTGTCAATTAAGTGAGTGGTACAAAACTAGGAGCAGTTTTTGTGTTTTATGTACCTTGTCAGCTGTTTTAAATTATGTGATTGCCGTTTACTACATGTAGTGATCTCTTTTTTCGCTGAATATCTGGCTATTTTCTTTCACTCGAGAGCTAAGGGTTCAATGCAATAATTATAATTTGACTTTCCATAAGAAGCTCCGACCACTTCTTTGCGAGCTTCCTCGGCCCATAAACTATGACCTTTAACATCACCGATTGACCTCCCACAAAGCTTCAGCTGGGGCCTGGTGATAGCTCTAATCAGGTACATAATTTCCCCAGGTTTCTAGCCGCAGCTCTTGTTCTCAGCCGCATCAATCCATGCCCCCGCTTGCCAACCCCAACCATCCAAGCTTCCATCCTAATCCCCCACATGTTTCACCGCCTAATCCGCTTCCTGCATCCACCACCACCCGTCTCTCAACCCGTAATGATCGAGATGTCGATGCCAACGCCTCCATCCCTCAACAAACCCAAGCACGTCAATTACTGGCTTCGCTGTCTCAAAACATGCCTTCCCACCGACTACACTTCGACGGACCTCAACCGTCTTACTCTTGGTTTCTTCACGATCGGAGCCCTGGACCTCCTCGGTGCCCTCTCCACCTCCACAACTCCCGAAGATCGTGCGGGGTGGATAGACTGGATCTATCATAACCAAGTCTCTTCTGGTGGATTTCGTGGAAGTCCTGCAACATTCATGTATGGTGCCGCACCGCATTGGGATCCCCCGAACCTGCCGGCATCTTTCTTTGCGCTGGTGACGCTGGTAAGTTTGGGTGACGATCTGGGAAGGGTTAATAAAAAGGGCCTATTAGCTCTGTTACCGAAGATGCAGAGGCATGACGGGAGCTTTGGCGAATGGCTGGGGCCCGACGATGAAGTGGTGGGGAGCAGTGATATGAGGTTTATCTACTGTGCCTGCGCAATTCGGTGGGTTTTGAAGGGACGTAATGGGGATGGTGTAGTCAAGGGAGTGCAGGATATCAATGTAGATCTATGCGTGAAGTATATCGCATCGTCGGAGGTGAGTTTCAATCGGTGGGCCCCAGTAGTGGGTGAGCTAGGCACTGATTTGGTGTGGTGGTAGACATATGATCATGGCATATCCGAGAAGCCATTTGGAGAAGCCCACGGTAGATCCTCTAGTCTTTTAAGTTCAATACTCAGTTCCTGACTCTCCGCAGCCGGCCACACTTATTGCGCTATCTCGGCCCTCGCCCTCCTAAACCGCCTCAAGCCCACCGACACAGGTGTCAGCTCCTCTGACAATATTGTCCGTTGGCTCGTCTCGCGGCAGGTTCCATTCGAGGCTCGTGATGGTTACAGTGATGAAGAGGTGGATGATCTCATTACAGAAGGCACGGAAGAGACCAGACTGCAAGCTGCCCATGTCGAGGTCGGCACCGACAATCACCCGCTTTGGGCCGGATTTAACGGACGGTGTGGCAAGCGCGGAGATACCTGCTACTCCTTTTGGGTCGGGGGTAGCCTTGATGTCTTGAAGAAGCTACATCTCATTGATGTCAAGGCAAATAGACGCTTCCTGCTAGACAAGACCCAACACTTTATTGGTGGCTTTGCAAAGCTTCCAGGGCCAGGAGTACCGCCAGGTATGCACTATCTTCTCTTAAACTGTGAGGCTATGTACTAAGTGTGAGGTAGATATTATGCACTCGTTCTTAGGACTCGCGGCTTTGGCTTTAGTGAGGGAAGAGGGCCTAAATAGACTAGACGCTATGCTGTGTATTAGCATGCAGGCAAAGGAGAGGTTGATGGAAATGGACTGGTGGAAGAATGCGCCGACCAGCTAGTTACTAAATTGGGTAATAGAAAAAAAAGGGACTAATATGATACCATGGATATTTATTTAGAGTCGTGTTTTTTTCTTTCTTTTTCCTCTTCAAAAAAAGGTTGCAATAAACGAGGGCGTATTCTGGGAATTCCAACTGCGTAAATATATGATGCATTAAGTGTTGATTAGTCTGTAGTACTCTATGTACCCAGAAAGTTGCTTTGTCAGTACTTATTGCTTTTTCTACTGACCGAGTGATAGGCTGTGACTGCATGTAATTCCCGCATACGGACACAGCAGAAGTCGTCAAAACTCCCTACAACCTTCTCATTTTGGGTGGACAGTAGAGGAAAGCCGCACCGTCCTCAACTTCGAGCTGGGTGGCCTCTGGTGATGGGGGTATGGGAGGGGTAAGGGCTACCCTTATTTCGCTCTTTGACAGGTTACTTTATGTCAAAAAACCCTAATCCGGTGATAAATATCGTGGTATAACCGCGTTTTTAATTCTAGGAAGCACTAAAAACTGGAAATTTTCTAGGTACCCATCAATTCGTTCAAGGCATACAGCCCTCCCAAATAGGAGGTTCAGGGTGTTGTACCTATGTAGTGCTTTATCGATTTTGTTGGGTGGTCGGGTTGGTTGACCAATTGGTCGGTTGGTCGATTGGCCCTTTTGGCTATAGCATTTCAAAGATTAGTATATATGTAGACGGCAAGTAGTCTAGATTACATGTATATATTAGAAAACGAGAACCGTAAGAGAAGTCCTCTGAGATTTGAATCCTTGATATTAAAGAGTCCGGACTATTTTTCTAGTCCTTAGACATGGTGATAGCTGGTCTGTATTTATATAATGATGGCTTTATGTTAATTCGATGATATCTGGATGATATCTGGAAAGTTTCGCCCGTATTAGAGACATGTATTTGTCTCCTAGCCCCGCTGAATACATAATTTCCACACACCTCTAGGAGAGAACCGTGGCCTAATAATTTAGCGGCCCGCAAATCTGAGTTGAAGACCTGATTATGTAAACGGTTTCGTGATAGTTGTTGATTTGTCTTATTTTATACTTTCTCGTTCACGAAAACATTGAATGAGGGTATATATGCGTCTTGATATCATCCCATGAAATTCATAAGATTGCCGCTTATTGCCTGGAAATTCTCCCGATATTGAGGACATGCTTTTCGATGCCATATCACCAGCCGGTGTATCATTCAATCCAGAGCCATTTTCACTATACTCTGTTAAAGTGGCTCCGCTGGACTTTGGTGTGTAATCGCTGAGTATTTAAAGTGCTTCTTGAGCCTTTTAGCCCCTCTCCCTCTTCTGTACCCTCCACAAAGCATCTGCCCCCCTGGATCACTAAAACTATCAACCCCCCCCCCCCCATTTCATAATCAAAGCAGTTACCATCACTCAAAAAAGCAGACCAATTCGATATTGTAAGCTTCTTCTTCCCTTTCGCTTTCCTCTGGTTTGATGCTCCTTGCATCTAACTTGAACTGCCACAAAGGTAGTCAGATCTTTTAGAATGTCTAAAACTATTTCGGTTGATGACGATACTCAAAACCCCAAGTCTGGGTACTCTGCACCTCCAAACACACCTGTGCTTGGTGTCAATGCATGGATTCTCTACCATCATAACGACAAGTTGAACGAGACCATGATCTCGGTGATCGATTGGCAGGAGCAACAGATCGATGACTTCTCTCTCGACAAAGTCAAGACCGAGACTAAGAAGACCGATTCCGTGAATAAGTAATGTTTTACTGCTTTAATATGGGTATGTCCTTCGTCAGATTTCCTTCCCGTATGTGACTTTACTCCAATAAAGCCGGACTAATGAAGATAGACTACAAATGAGCTGCTACGACGCAATGATGTTTCGTTTGGGTTTGGAGAGTATGGTTCTATGGTTGGAATCGGAGGACGAGGGAGGGCCTGTAGTCGGAACTAGTTAGTTGGCTACTATAAACTGCATGTACCGCGCGTAACAAAATTACCACCTCTACTTTCCATACCCAGTATACCATCTGGTCTTGGGTCGTTCCGCTCTCAAAATAGCAACCCCCATCCAAAATTTCCTGTAATGCAGCATACACTATCATACGTGCGGTAGGTGTTTGGATTGGAGTGTTTCTTTCAATATAAACTCGCTGGGTGGTTTACCTTCGCCTCTCTAATGCAGTAGGCCTGTCATATAAGCCGTCAAGGCCTCATGATCAAGACCAAGGGGAATCAGAGCCAATGAGCTCCCTACCCGCCCCTTGCCCAACTATACGCTAGACCCCTCATAAGAGGGGCACTAGGACGAAGATTTAATTGTGAGATAGTCTCAGAGTTCCTAAGAGAGTCTTATACCTAACCAATCAGCCAATCAACCAACCAACCAGCCAATTAAGAAGGCCTTCTAACCCATGTAGAGCTATCGTAGTGCTTCATGTATTTTTCTACTTTTGAATCTTCGACTCTAAATAGGCGTGTGCTATTTTTTCTGAGACTGGTCATGGATACTAGAGGGAAGAATAGTTAGAGAAAGGCTTGAGAGGAATAGACTTAGGGACTCAGGATAATCTGAGAGGAGAGGGGCGAGGAAACCCTCTGGGCTCTATCTGTATCCAAGTTTTTATGAGTCTCGGGTGTTGTACCTTTTATTTCAAACGTCGGATTCGGAGTACGATCTTCCATGGTGTAGAATAAGGCTTGGTTATAAAGGTATTAAGAGTAGATTAAGAGGATATAGACTATGTAAGGAAAGAAGTAAAGGCGTCTAGGGGTTATATCTTTATCTAAGTTCCGTGGAGTGTCGAGGTGTTGTACTTTGATGTTGGTGGAATTCGGGATCAGGGCAATGTGCGTGAGTTATGGATGCATAGAAGTGTGGCAGGGAAGAATAAAAATAGTGAACGGGGAAACCTTAAAGAATCTGTAGAGAAGGGACGTAGGGACTGGCCTCATCCCCCCCCCCCCCGCCCCAAGCTTCTACATATGTATCTTATTTAAACTCTGACATGACCGGCATAGACATAGCAAAGATCGCTACAGGATCCCATATAACATGGAGAAAGTTCAATCTAAATGTTTCTTTTTGCGGGTTTCCACCCCGCCGTAGTATTCTCTTGCATAAACCTAAACGCACCGACTCTGCTACTCTCTTGAAACTACATGTAGTTTTTGGCGATATAGTAGTACGTAGTACATGAACATTCAGAATATAAAATAAGGAAATATAGTTCCAATTCCCTACGTAAAAATTCCTATATTTCTATCCATGCTTTTGCCATGTAAAAACAGGGAGAAAAGCATGTATGAGGCCAATTGGGGAGCCAGAATTTACCGTAATTGCATGTGGCTCCTTATACGTAGGGATACTTATCTATAGATGTAGCTTCTATCGCCCGCTTACCGTTGCTGCTGCTACTACTACTGTTGTTGTCGTTGATGTGCGGACTAAGGCCAGTCACAGTATCTCACTCGGTGCCAAGCCACCAACTCACACAAACTCCACCAAACCGCAACCATCTTCCCGCGCCCCTCGAATCTTAAAGATATACTGAGATTCGAGAGGGGGCAAAAACACTTTAACGTCTTGTCTCAGAGAGAGAATCATACATATAAGTACGTTCATGTAGTACACTACTACAATGTACGTTATTTCATACATGTATGTTAGCCGCTGCAATGTTGTAACTGCTAGCGTAAATACCAGCTACAGCGCCCACGCCCAAGGTTCTAAATTCTCTCCATTACCACGCCAGAATTCCAAGGACTGTGGGTACGAAAAAGAAAGGCTACATATACAGTACCTACAGCACCGGAGATGGGCAGAAATTCACTACCGTGTTCCAGTCATTACGCTAGTGATTCTGTAAGAATACGGTATCGATGCGGTATCGATAGAGTATTCTACCTAAGTTGCTAGTTTAAACCGGTATCTTTGACTGAATACCGTAGCCCCACGGTTACATTTTTACCCCATTTCCGAGACATGTAGTTACACTATCTCCGTAAAGAGACACAGAGCACGCAGAAGCCAAAATCTCTCCACTCACCCAGCCCTCGGTACAAACTCAGGTAGCCAAAAGGTGGCGGAAGAGAGGCCTAATACGCTCCTCTCGTGAGAAAAGGACACGAAACGCCCACGTAGCATTTGAAGCCAAAGTAGCCCTCAGAGAAGTCCAAAGCCCACAAACCCCACCCCACACGAAAGCCCCCAGACCGCACAGGAAAGCCCACAAACCCACAGAAAAGCCCCCAGAAACCACAAGAAGTCTTCACTTCTCTCGAAGCCTCGGCAACGCCCAGGCACTCAAGAGAGGTGGCGAGGCTCCCTCCCCAAACCCAAAGGAGCCCCAGACCCCACAGGAAATCCCACAAACCCCACAGGAAAGCCCCCAGAAACCACAGGAAAGCCCCCAGAAACCACAGGAAAGCCCCCAGAAACCACAAGAAGTTTTCACTTCTCTCGAAGCCTCGGCAACGCCCAGGCACTCAAGAGAGGTGGCCGGACTCCCCCCTCCAAACCCAAAGGAGGCGGAAAGCCCGCAAAATTCCACCCTTCGCCAGAATCCAAGGCAAACCGCACAAGGACGCTGGCAGGACCCAAAAAGACAGAGTGGGACCCTCAACTCACCACTCTCTTCTCCCCCACCCCCAGAAGAGAGATCCGAGCGTTGGTGACCCACTCCTAAGAAAAAGAGGCCCAAGGGAATCTGCACCCCCTATGTTTCCTCGATGGAACGATGACCATAGATCGGCCAGTATCCACCGTGTTTTGAGGATGAGGGGGTGGTCCACTGCACGCGCAAGCTATCAACGGCCCCCGCCTTGTGGGGAGAGGAAGGTTCGCCGGGTGACTCATGGGGGGAGAAGGTTTGGGGGGCGGTCTGGGGCTTTTTATGGTTGGGGAGTTCTCAGGGTTAGGGATGGCATCTTGCCGTTCTATGGGGCCGTTCTCAGGGCTTAGCAGCAGCCCTAACTGACAAAAGCTTTGATGGCCCGCTACGCAAGCCGCAGCAAGCCGCAACAATTCTCGATTTCTAACTGTATCATGGGCTCTACTAAACTATGTTACAATCTTCTCCTACTCTACCTACTCTTATATGAATTGTACAGCCCTACAGGACTCTATGCTATAAGCTAACAAAAGGCCTTATATCAATCATGATCCGGTGGGGGTGTGCGGTCATGCGGTGTCACTCGGCGCCAAGCCATCACGAAACCTATCAAACACCCCACTTGTCAGCTATTGATTTTTGAGTAGATGCATGGGAAGAGAAAGAGCGTAACTACTCGTGCATTTGCATTGAGGGCATTGAGGGAAATTATAGCCCAGTCATCAACCAACCAACCAGTCAGCCAGTACTTTGAACCCGACCCGTAAAAGAACTACCCACACGTACACTCAGCCTCGAGGACTCGCCGCAAGCCACGATGTTTGTATTTACAGTCAGTGGTTTAAATATCTTATCTCTTTAGTACAGGGTCCTGGGTCAAACCAAAGCGCTTACTTCTGTAAAGATTTCTGGGCAGGAAGTACTACGCGGAGTCGGTACTACATGTAGTTACTATCATTCAACTTTATAATATTATTGCACATACCACTATGACACCGCGTCCAAGAAGAAGAAAAAGAAGAAAAAGGGATATCATTAATAAAAGGAGAAAGAAAGAAAAACACACCGACCCCATATCCCTCCAAAATGACCCGTCACAAGAGGAAAGGAAAAGACACATAAAAGAAAAACGCAAAAAGAAAAAGAAAAGGAGCAAAGGTCCTCTACGTCCACCAGCCCCCCACCTCCCCCGCCACATTCACCGCCGTACTCACCACCCACAGCCCAATCAAGCACCACCCAATCCCCCTACTCATCCACCAGCCATTCGCCGGCACTGCCACCAGCAGCACCACCAGCGTCAGCAGCAACGTCCCCGCACTAACCACCAATGACCTCGCCACCTCAATCTTATACGCCTCGTGCCCTTCCCTTGCCGCCGTGATCCACAGCCCGCTCAATCCCACGCCCAGCAAAATATTTAGCATCGGCCCGCCAAAGCACGCCGACAGCGCCATGACTGGAAAGCCCAGCCTGGCAACCGTGATGTCCGCAACGAGATCGCCGAGCGAGTTCCCGACGGCGAAGATTGTGAGGCCCAGTATGGCGTCGCTAATACCGAGCACGACGCCGAAAGCCTTGAGCACGCCGACGACTTCGTTGGCGATGGCGCTGATCCAGCCGATTGAGACGGCGAAGCCAGCGAAGCAAAGAAGATACCTTGACGACGGGGCGTGCGTGGGTTTTGTGAAGGTGATGAGGAAGGCGAGGCAGATGAGGCCGGCGATGAGCGCCCAGAGGATGGGCTTGGTGATGGATGTGTCGGGGTCGTCGTCCCAGGAGAACATGAGGACGAGGAAGACGGGGGCAGTAAGGCACTGAGTGGCGACAAGCCAGCGGTTCCAGGTCTTAGGACCAATAGGGGCGTCTGGGTGGTGAGTGGCGATCGGGGAGTCGTTGGGGACGTCGAGGACGACGATGGGGGTGTCGGTACCAGCGGTTGTGGTTTCGGGGGTGTCGTCGGCTTCGACGACGGGGAGGGTGATGGTGAGGAGGAAGACGGGGATCATGGCGATCACCGCGAGGGCTTTCTCGGTGAGCGACTTTTCGCGGAAGCCGCAGAGGGTGGGGAAAAGGGTTGCGGCGAGGAGTTGTGGGGGTGGGAGGTGCTTGTAGGGCCACCATGAGATGTGTCGCCACTGGGGTTTGGAGGTGCCGGAGAGGCCGCCGAGTGACATGGAGTCGATACTTGGAGGTGGAAGACGAATTGATGCTGGTGGCGAGGAACCGCGGGATGAAGAGCCACGGGGAGAACCAAAGTGTCGGGGGGAGCTGATCTCACTGCCAGGGGAGGGTGGGACAAGTAGAGTTGGGGAGTTGGCCGACGTGAATGGGGACGTTGGCTCTGAGGATGTAGGTGAGAGGCGGCCAGAATCCCGGCGGCCGTTGGTATTTGGGAGCGCAAGGAGATCTGGAGAGGCCGTGCGGAAAGACAGTGACGGCGAGGTTTCAATGAGGAGGTTTGGGCGCGGGCTCAGGGGGCTAGAAACGGTCACATCAGGGAGTGGAGGCTGTTGAGCAGATTGATAGGCGCTCCAGTCCATGGGAGGTTGTAAGGCATCATTCACAGATACGGCGCGCAGACGGCCGTGATTGTCACGGTGTGGGACGCTGGAGAGAGGTGCATTCATTAATGACCCTGGCGCTGATTTTGCGCTTGTGACCGAAGAGAGGAGGGGGTCATCGGAGTACCTGCGTAGATGTATTGGTCTCCCCGCGAGGTTCTTGTTCCTTTCGAGGTGGTGGAGAACTGCGCGGAACTGGAAGATGTGAGTGATAAGTTATGATCGATACCATTAGGGTTAGGTTAACGAGAACACTTACCTCAAGAGCACCAACTAAAGAGGGTCTGATGTTGTGTGGAGTTGCGGGAGTCATGGAGCGCTCCATTCGAGGCCTTTGTATCCTCATGTTGTTGCTAAAGGAGGCATATGCTGCCTGCTCCTGCTCCTCGGCGTCATCTTCATCATCTTCATCATCCATAGCGCCGCGCTCGAGTGCGCTAATATCATGAGATGAGGCCAGAAGGCCATCGGTCTCTCTACCAATACCACCATCCTCATCATCATCATCGACAAGTAAGTTCTCCTCCTCTTCTGGAGCTGTATAGTGCTCCCTCACATTCCGCTCCAATCTTCTCTTCCGCTTCCTGCTCTGTGATACCCAGTGCCACGCCACAACGAAGCAGACGTAAAACAGGTAGAATACTACCATGACTGCGCACTCCCACATCTGGATCTTTCCATCGGCAAGGAAGAATATCCCAAAGAGCACTGCGACAATAAAGAATGATACGTCGCGCACGAAGCTCTTCTTGCCGACTTTGAACGGATGCACAATCGCCATTGAACCGGCCACTACCGCAGCAATGAATGATGCAGCACCAATAAGCTCCCCAACCGCCAGAGAACCTGAGTTAATCTTCATGGCGGCAAAAGTCGAAAAGACATCAGGCGACCCATTACCGAAAGCTAGGAAAGTGACCCCAGCCATAGACTCGGACATGCCAAGGATGTTTGCGATCGTCGAGAGATTGATGCAGAAGAAGTCCGATGCGGCGATCCCAATCGTCTATAGAACTACATATTAGCATGCAGCCCTATCTCCGGTTCCGCGGGAGGGTCCCAATTGGAGCATGTGAGGTTGTGGTCGTACAGTGAAGAGCATGACCAGCCAAGCACCCATGATCGCGAACGGCACCGCTGGGACATTACCCAGCGTGCAATAGTAGAACTCGAGGTAATCGAAGAAGCCCACTTCCTCGTCGCGGCAGTTTTCGCGCACGAACGTGCACTTGTCTTTGAATTCGTGAACACGGCGGCACTGCGGACACAGTCAGGACTATCCTTTCTCCCTTCCCTTCCCTTTCCATCTCTCTCTCTTGTGAGGGTGAGGAGAATGAAGGGCTAACTCACTTCTAGATCCTGTTTGCGGATCTCGTGGAGCTCTGCTTCGCTCTTTGCACGCTTGAGGAGCCCCCAGAACCGGTTACCATTGGTGGTGGTGTCTCGCTTGACGATGGTACCTGAAGTGATTGGTATCGACCGGGAGACTCGTTTCCCATCAACGGGGAGCAATAGTAACGACAACACCAGTAGGAGTATTACTGCGGTACGGCATGGAGATGGAGAGCGCACAGAAGGAGGAAGTAGAAGCATTATGGGCGGCGTTTATTGTAGAGCGCAAAGGGCATCTCCTAAGGAAGGGTGCGTAGAATATACTTGTGGAGAGAGAGAGAGAGGGATAGAGAGTGGAAGATACTATACAGTATAATATCTTGTAGCGGTTTGGAGTAGTAATATAGCAGGATGAGGAGGATGACAGGAAGGTCTTATTGGACGGCACCACCTACCAGCTTGAGGTAACGGGGGGGGGGGGGGATGTCTAAGCCTCGTAATACAATAAATACCAAATACCACTAGAAATTTAGACTATCGCAGACTGGTCTCATACCTACGTCTTTTAGATCTTCTGGCCCCTCTGGATCCCCTGGACCGTCTTTTGGCTCTGTTTCTTGTGTTTATTCTGGCTCTTCTGGCTGGCTGCTAGTTATTCCTGGTTACTGCTGAGCGTGGCACTATTCCGGACCAGTGAATTTTATCTATCCATCCATCAGGAAATCACCCAGGAAACCTGACAGCCGGGAGAAGGGGGGGGAGGGGGGGGGGTTAAGAGGTTTAATTCGATTGATTGATTGATGGGTTGATTGATCTTGATTGATTGATTTTGGTTGATTGAAAAACAGCCCCAGATAGAGATGGAAGAAGAAGAAGAAGAAGACGATAATCAGTCTATCATGGGTGTCGATACGATATGACTGTGGCGTTAGGTGGGACAAGCACAGCCCCCTCATTTTGAGTTATTGACTGTTTAGCTGATGTGGCGGTGTAAAACCTAAAAGTGAGCATCTTTTTTGTTTACACGCAGCAGTAGGCTCGAAATGTGCATGAGGTGCTGAATATTCACGTCTCCCCTTCCCCCCCACCACCACCACAATCATCAACACACGCCCCTCATTCGCCCCCCCCCCCTCAACACTCAACATCATCTTCCCCACCTCCTTCCAGTAATCATCGTTCTCTCAGCTCAGAACCACTGGCACAGTTTCTTCCAGAAGCAGCCAGCCCACTGAGGTACTGCTACTATACTAGTTATAGTTATAATTACACCCACCCAGCAGATACCCCCCTTAACAATGCCTCCCAGCCGCCTCTCCACAGGCTCCTCCTCCCGCCGGCGCCAATCCGGCTTCACCGCCACTCCCGCAAAGACAACCCAGATCCCACTCAACGATGACACCGCCGAAAAGGCTAAGCGTCACAAGCGCCGTACCATCCTTCATGACATGCAAATGAACAAGATTGCGGCGGCCGTGACCCCCGGCCGCCGCGTCACCATCGGCGACCGCGGCGAGAGCCCGCTGAATACGCCGGCGAGGGGGGAGGGACCTCTCGATGCCGTCACGCCAATGAGGAAGGTCCCCATTTTGGCAAACTTTGAGGAGTGGATGAAGTTGGCGACTGATAATGTTCGTATTGCTGTCTTTTGTATATGCCTGTGTGCGCGCATGTGTGTGTGCGTGTTGCGGAGGGTGGTTGGCTAATTAGTGGGTGCCATGTGCGGCGGCGGGGAGAGTAGAAAATTAATGCGACAAACTCATGGAACTTTGCGTTGATCGACTACTTCTACGACATGTCGCTGCTAAAGGAGGGCGAGGGTATCAATTTCCAAAAGGCCTCCTGCACCCTCGACGGGTGCGTCAAGATCTACACGAACCGTGTCGACTCCGTCGCAACAGAGACCGGCAAGCTGCTCAGTGGTCTTGCTGACAGCACATCACGGAAGAAGGGGAGAGGCGACGACGAAGAGGAGGGAACTGATGCTGAGGCAGAAGACGACGGAGAGGGGGTCAAGAAGCCGCGACGGAGGGTATGTTTCTATCATATCCTGCAATTCCGATCATTTCCTGTCTTGGTTATCATTTCCCCAGCCCCTCGGTGTCAATTCTAACTAGGTATCTATCTACTACAGGCACAGCGCTCCTCTGAAGCAACACTGGCGAAAGATTTTCACACTCTGCAGATCAAGAAGCTGGAGCTTGAGTTCTCCGTCGACCCGTTGTTCAAAAAGGCCTCCGCCGACTTTGACGAAGGCGGCGCCAAAGGGCTACTCCTGAACCACCTTAGCATTGATAACAACGGGAAGATCGTCTTCGACTCATCAGACGACAAGAAAGCCGAGGAGGAGGATGGAGAAATCAAGGAAGAGGACGAGGACGAAGGCGCAACCCCTAAGCCCACGGCCACCGAAGAAAAGGTTGAAGAGCCAGAAGATGAAGATGTTCCAATCGACATCTCCCGGCTCGCCGCCCAATTCTTCCCAGACCTGAGCCGCCTCGACAATCAGGACATCTGCCCCTCACTCAAGGGCTTTGAGTTTGGTGACTCCGCGGGCGCGTTGGACATCCCGTTCCTGAAAGCGCTCGAGGAGCGCGCGGATGAGGAGCTGCAAGACGGCGGCGATGGTGCATCGGATGACGGCGGAGATATGGCGTTCGGCTTTGACGATGGGTATGGCGTTGGTGTTGTGGGCGACGGACTCGGCTTTGGAGAGGGCGGTGAGGTCTGGGCGAATGAGACCATTGCGGACGCTGCAGAGCGCTTCATGAGTCCTGCTAAAAGGCCGGGCATGATGGGTCTTGGAGGGGCCGACGGCGAGGAAGAGAGGTTTGGTGAGGTTGAGGGCGACTACAGGGTCGGTTTTGGGGACTCCGCAGAGGGTATCCTGAGTTACTTTGACGAAGCGCTGAAAAAGAACTGGGCAGGCCCTGAGCACTGGCGTATCAGGAAGATCAAAGGTATCCCCCCCCCCCCCACCCTTATCTTGGCACACAAGCGCTAGCAAATACTAACGAGTGACCACCCATGAAGACAGTAGCAAATCCACCTCCGCTCCCGTCCGCGTCCGTAAAGAGAAGGAAACTTTTGAAATCGACTTTATGGACCCTGCTGGCGACATCCCTGCGGAAGTCTCCGCTCCTCCCAAAATCCGCACCACCTCCACAGTGATGTCCAAAAAGGATCAACAGCCCAAATCCCGTTACCTTCTCCCTGACGACAAACTCTTCAACTCCCGCCAGCTTCTTAAGCTCTTCCTCAAACCCAAGTCTACCATCCAAGAAACCAGGCGCCGCCGCCTTACCCTCGGCGGGAACGGCCGCGCTAATACCACATCTCAGGACCTTCCCGCGGATGCAGACGCAGACCACGCGGGCGAGGACATGGACGAGGAGTTCTGGGCGAAGGAGAATATGGCGATGGAGATCCAGGCCTCGTCGACGCCCGACCCGAAGGTAGCCGGTAACTACGACGCGAACTTTTTCCAGGACGACACGATGGGGATGGGACTCGGCGGGATCCCGGAAGACGACGAGGACGAGGACGAGTTTGCGGATGCGAGGGAGGCGTTTAGTCCTGGGCCTGACGGCGCGGCGAACGCGGCGCTTGCGCCACAGACGATGGGGTCGCAGTTCCCGCCCGGGACGTTTGGCGGGAATTTGGAGTTTGGGAGCCAGCTGGTCACGGGCGCGAGGAGGGTTAGGCCGGAGTATGTGCAGTATGCGCGCGTGGCGAAGAAGGTCGATGTTAGGAAGTTGAAGGAGAATCTGTGGACGAGGTTGGCGTTCGAGAGTCCTGCTGGTACTACTGGTGATGATACACAGGCGCAGGCACAGGCACAGGCGGCACCACTGCCGCCGCCGGAGCAGCCGAGGATGTTTACGAAGGTGATGAACGACCTGCAGAGCGTGTATCCGCAGAAGACGATGGCGGATATATCGACCTCGTATTGCTTCATTTGCCTGCTGCATCTGGCGAACGAGAAGGGGTTGCTGATTACGGGGAGTGAGGCGCTGACGGAGTTGAGTGTAGTAAAAGATGAGAGCGCTGAGGGGCCGGATGGGTATTAGTTTAGTTTAGGTAGCCTTTTTTCCCCTTTTTTTTTAGTGTTTGTAATGATGTATGAGGGCTTTTTTTATGGCTTTTTTTTTTTATTTCCTGAGGGTGGGGAGTGAGGGGTGGATGCATTGATTGGTATAGGTAGGCCCGGGTTCGGTACGTACGTATATGATGGAAGGATGGATATATCCAGAGAGATGCTTTCCTTTAGTACTTGACCATTAGAGTTATTGCTATTAGCTACATGGACTTAGACGTGGCTGTAGGTGCGTGCATTATATACCCACGTATCCAGAAATTGACTATGGTTACATGTGTGTAACTGCGGTCATGGTGTATCACTCGCTTTGCTTTTTTTATATTTTGTTCGCAAGGTTTGGTGAGCGAGACAGAACGTAATAGTCGGTCAGTTGCACCATGGAATATATAGAACCGATTCCTCTATGCTACGGGAGGGTTAGATGGGCGTCAAGGTCACCATCACCAGCATAGGTCATTACAATGCTTTTGTTTTAGTTTGCCCGCCTACAGGATAGATTCTTGTCATGTCTTAATAGCAATACAGGAGGGAGCTTAGTTGCCCTTTTATAGCGGTTATCTTAGCAAGAAGCAGCAGAAACATAGGAAGGCGGTCCTGGGCCTTTCCACAATTATTACAGAACATCCAACCCATCCCAATCAAGAGACATACAATTAATGATGTAAACAAAAAAAAAAAACCAACAGAGATGCCCTCCAAAACGCCGAGTGATATATCGTGACTACCAGCCCCCAGGCAGGGTAATCCTTGCTCCCACCACGCTGGCAATCCCAGTGCAACAAACTCCACACGCGCACGGTACAACAAGTCCCCAACATTCGTTAGAGCGGCCCAACCCACAGAACAACGAACGAACGCAACGACAAACGCAACGCGTCTTCCCTTCAAACCAACCCCGAGAAACTGGTCCTAACCTTCCTCACATCACATCCACCCCACCCCACCCCTCCCCCCACCCCCAATCCACATCATTAAAAGGTCGCCGCCCCGCCATGGCGCCCATATCCACGGACCTTGATTTCCTGAACGATGCGCTGAAGAACAAAACACGACTCCCGTAATTAACCCCCTCCCCCCCCCCCAAGTCCCACCTTGTGCTTTAAAGGAAAGAAATAAAGAAAAGGGTCGAGAAGCTAACCTATATCCCCTCCCCCCCTCCTCCCCCAAATGGGAATGGGTTGGTATAATAAACAAAAAAATAGATCATGGAAATCAACATTTGCCCGTCTCACATCCCCCACCCGCCCCTCCCACGCAACAATAACATCCCTCACCTCCTTCCTCACCTCCCCAACCTCCATCGACGCCCTCGCGCAATGCTACTCGCCCTTCCCGCGCCCCTCGGCCGTCTCAAAGGCCGATTTTGAGCGCCGCACCGCCGCCATAAACTTCACGGCCGCCGACCTGCCTATGCCCGGCATCGCGGAGCTTAAAGAGGCGGCGCTGGAGCTCTCAAGGAGCTTGGACATTGACGAGGTCTCGGCGCTGCGTATTGTGGTGCTGGAGTACCAGTCGCGCCCGGCGGCAGCCCTGCTGGAGGCCGATGTGAATAGTGGTGAGGATGCGCTGCCAAAGAAGGAGGAGAGGCCGGCGGTCAGTAAGGAGGAGGAGTTTTTAAGTAGGATCGGCGTATATATGGCCGAGCGGCGGTATATCATCAAAACGGCCACGTTCTTGGTTAGAGCTGCCATAAAGGCAGATCGGAAGGATAACGTCTGGAGAGAGGTGGGGAAGCGGTTTGAGGTTGAGGGAATTGTAGAGAAGGGCGGATTAGCGGCAAAGTGCATTGATGGGATTGCAGAAAGATGGGACGAGGGACGAAAAGGCGGGGAAGGGCTACCGGGTTGGGTGAGGAGTAGGCTAGAGGGGAGCGCTTATCCAATTGCGTATAAATGGGAGCAACAGGTAAGAACATATTTCTAGCAGGCTTAGAGTGGAAGCGCTAATTTGAATGATGTTATCAAGACACTATGGGAGATTCTGCATCTTCTCCAGCTCCTCTTCACTCTCCTGTATAAATCACTGGAGGATTCCAGTGTATCACTAGTAATCAAGTGGTTCAATCTTATGAGAAAAACCGCCTTCCTTACAACCAGACCATTTCTTCCTTTCCCAGACGCATTCGAAATAATCAATCTTCATAAATTCACGGCCCCCCTCACATCCATAATCTCAGCTACTATCCTTCAACACCCCAGGACCGAAAGACATCTTCAGCAGGAATACATCCGCACCTTCTCCGCCGAATCTTCAGTCACCCCACCAGCACATGGCCCTGCGCGCCATGTACCGCCCCCTGCAGACGATAGTAGCTTCTATATTGAAAGTCCTAAAGCGATTAAAGCGGTTACTGAGTGCCTCATAGAGACTCTCGGAGCCCCCGGTGCTGCAATTCCCGCTTTTACTTGGTCTCTCATTGTTATCGACATAATTTCCTTCGTCAACGCTGCTTCACAGGAAGAGGATTCGGATCCATTTAGCAATGCATCTGCTGGGAGAGGCGAACGGCACCCTACAGTTGAGCTCTACGAAAATGTTCTCTCAGGGTTATTTGAGGGTAGCACGGAGAAAGAAATCAAGAAGCTTGCCAGCGCGACTGTGAGGGCTGCTCTAGAAGCGATAGTACTAATGATCGAGCCTTCCGGCACGGTTGGCGAAGCCTTCTTGGGCGCGAAGTTCTGGATTGGGAGTGAGGAAGATGGAGGTCGGATGAAGAATGTGCTTGCATCGCTTGTTCGGAAGGCGCTGTCAGATCTCAATCTCTCCAGCGAAGTGCTCATGACAGTTCTATTGGTGCATGAGCTGCAGTACCCGGACCTTAATTCCTACATCAATTTCCTTGACGACGAGGCTGAGAAGGGCGGTGATGACTCAACAGGATGGACTGGTTCTGCGGCTGGCCGCTTTATGAGGCATAGTGAAGCAATGAGGTTTCTGAGGCGTGCAAAGAATAGGTTCCCGTATGAACCTATACTCTTCCTTAGGCTTATTCGTGCGTTAGCCTTTGAGAGCGGCGGGGTAACAGAGGATTTGGTCAAAATGGATACCTATACCCAAGTCTTGCCCCCAGGCTTTGAGGACTATGACGTTGATAATGAGGATAGCGATATTACAAAAATACAGCTTACAAATGATTTGCTAGTATTTGCTCCCCGTGACGGAGGTGTATTCGAAGACGAATATGCGCCTCGCGGGGGCTTTGTAATACCCGCAGGAACGATTGGAGAGATTACATCCACGGGGGGTGGCAGGCCAGTCGTCGCGTGGAAACATGAATACAATGCATTCCCACTGCTTGGTAGGGTGCTAGAATATGCACTTATCGGTGAAGGCTCCGACTCTGGGACAGGAAGGCTCATGGCGGGAGAGCTAGGGACGGGCGAGACTGCAACCGAGATAATTAGCTTGTTGACGATGCTCATTGCGGCTGGGACTTCGAGACCTGATAGAGCTGCTGATAGCTTCGATGTTGCACGCATTCTCGAGGAGGCTAGTGATAATGTTGGAAGGAGTCGCGACGTAGTCTCAATTATATTTGATCTCCTCGAGGCTGGGTTACAGGAAGCTGCTCAATCGGGCAATACTGGCAAAACAACGGAGTTTATTGTAGCCGCCCTGCAGTTTGTGGATGCACTTATCAGGATTCTCCCCGGGCGGGTGTGGCCGTTTATTGCACGGAGTACCATCCTCGAACGACATGGCCGCGGGGGCGCCTTCGTGAGCATTTTGTCGGCAGTTGAGGTCGTGCGTGGTGATTATGAATTCACTATTAATTGCTTGAATCTGTTTGAGCACCTTGTTGAGGAGGCAATTGAGAGCAGTGTTGTGAACATGGGTGGAAGCCGCTCTCTCCAACTTGCGTCGATGGCCTCGAACAATACTACAAGATCCGGGGTTAGCATGTCAGTCCAGAGAGAGATCTTGACTAGTTGGACCAGGGTTACTGTAGATGTTTTCGAGAGCTATAGGGGATGGAAATATGTTAATCGGGAACAGAGATTAGATATTGGTAGGTCTTCGCACGACATCATATATATAATTCTAACCAGGAATAGGTCGCCGTATTTCCAGTATATTCTCAGCAATCCTTCTCCAGGTCTACGGCGTTGATGACTCGACGGACACCAATGCCAAAGTCACAAGTGTCTTGGGACCTAGCGCCGAACATCTTGTCAAGGTCTTTCTTTCAGAGAGCGAGAACGAGCTCCCTATGGAGCCAATTGTTGGTGCTATTCTCGACGGACTTGCGACCCCTGAGACCAGCTTACATTTGAGGTCTTTGAACGGATGGATTGAGCATAACATCGCAGTAATAAGATTTGCGGAAGTTTGTACCAGGGTCAGAGGGTACCTAAACATACCCCCTTCGCATCTAGAGAAGCAGATTTATGGTGTTACCGCAAACTTAGCAAAACTTTATGCCACACATGATCGGTACAGACAGCCTGTTCTCGAACTCTTCGAGAGTCTTGTTATTGCGTCTGGTACAGGGACTACCGAGCCCCCATCTTTGTTGGGTCATCTTGGAGCAGAGTGTGCAAGCCATTTTGCCACAGTGTTGAGAGGCCTTGATAAACCATTCGATGACGAACCTCTTGAGTCACGAATATGGGGCTTCGTCTCTGCTGTTGTCAGTAATAAACAGCAAGGACTGTCTATACTGCTGCTACGTGGCGAGACTCTCTGGAAGGGTAATCTCAGTACCCGAGACAAATCTCCGAAGAACTCGCTGTTATCAGTTGCGCTGGACTCGTTGTCAGATATTGACAAACTAAGCGCTGGAAGGTCATTGGCCATGCTTGAAGCCGTTGCTCTCTCGCAGAATTTCTGGAGTCTGGCAATGGAGGACTTGGGAAAACATCCAAAGTTCATCAAAGCCATCACAAGCCATGTTGAATCTCTAAATATTGAATTTCTCCCGGCGGACACGAGAGAGATCATCACAGAAAAAGCCAACAAAGTCGCTGTTGCTGCCTGCATAGCACAACTTATCGCTATGCATCTTCACAGCAGACAACCGTCAGTTCGGGAACCGGGTTTTATCAAAGACCTGATACAAAAACTGAAGTTTTTCTTTGAGAAGGCGTTTAAGATTAGCGGTTATAGAGCATCGCTGCATGGGCACTTACAGAAGAACTTTGAAGAGAAATGGCCTAGCCTAACCTTGATGAAGTTGAAGAAGACAAGGCTGAGGAGAAGAGAGTATGGAGCTGGATACTTTTATGATATGGAATTGGCGGCCAAGGTTTTAGGTTTTGACCCGAGCTGGGCCGGGAGAGCGGATGGGTACGCTAGTGAGGTGGAGCAAGCAAATTTGAACCTATCTTTGGTCGATTCCCAGGTGGTGAGTTCAATTCGTCAAGACCTAAACGGTTGGTTGTTTACTAATAGCTACTAGGTTCTGTTGAGAGCATGGAAATTATTGGCTATGGAATTGTGTGACTTTGTTTCCACCTCAAAAGAGTTGGAACAACCCTTGATAGATCTTGTAGAGAGCTGTTTAGTGGCGAATATCGAGAACGGTCTTCCAACACCAATCTTCCGCATAATTGTCTGCGAGCGGGCAGAGTTTGCGTTTGTCATCATGCGCAGGCTTCAGCAATCCATCTCCGGAGCCAATGCTGCAAGCCAATTCGATCGTATCCTAGAGCTTTCTTGGAGAGCCATCCAATCTTCATCTTCAGATTTTAGGAAAGCTCTTGCGACTGCGGATGCCGGTTACTACCGGTCATTACTGCGGATCCTTTATGTTGCCCTCCACTCAAATGCCGCCAAGGAAAAGATGTCAACAGGGATGGCATACCTTATTCTTGACATCCTGAACTTGGTAGTCACCAATGGCTTCAAAGATCTTGCAACAGCTGCCCATGCCTATCCTGAGACTGCAAACCCTGAAGACATGGCGCTTGTTACGGCGATATTGCAAGCAGCTTTGAAGTTGAAGGGAATGGAGGTGATCCACAGCGGACTAAGCATTCACACTCAAGAAAATGGCACCATCAGAGCTGCTACCACCCTCTTCTCATGGTCAGAGCAGTTAGCAACTGATGGTGATCCTGTTTATGGAGAACTAAGTGCTCTGTTCCTCCTTGAGTTATCTTCGGTGCAGATTATTGCCGAACAGCTTGCTGTTGAGGGAATCCTTGAACTTTTGGTTAATAGCTCTCTGTCAAATAAAATCCGTCAAGGTGTCTCACCAACATCTGATCCACGATTATACGCAATTTGGAATAGGGGGTTACTCCCAATCGCTCTTAACCTCCTTACTCATATCGGACCGAGAATGGCTAGAGAGGTTGTAGCGTTCTTGCAGTACTTTGGGCCGCAACTGGAAAATGCCGTCAGCGCATGGCAAAGTCACACCATGGTAACATTATCGGCCGTCAACGAAGCTACAACGATTGTGATGCTCATGACAATATTGGCAAGGATGGGTGTCAAGGTTGACTCGAAAGGAAGCGGGCAAGGGCTCAAGTTCGACAAAGCAGCGCTTTATGAGCAAGTGGATTATCTTCTTACCCACAAGACCTTCCTCAAGACGCTCATCGTGCCCACAAATCTAGAGGAAGAGGAGATGATGAAGAGAGGGGACTCAGAGGATAATGAACTGACTGAGAAGGTCTTGAATGACATGACGGTGTTACAGGGGCTTCTTTTATCGGAGGATGAAGTGGAGGAATAGGTTTGACGTGATTATGGGGTTAGGTTAATTTTACTATTAAAGTTGTTTTTCTTGATTTCTGGGTATATGTGTATCGTTTTGTGGTTGTTGTACATTAGAGCAAAATATCAGGAGCAGATAAAGACACAATGATGAAATCGAGAGATGTGCAATGAGCTGTAAAGGATCATGAAAACTCACTCGACGACATGGGATCAGAACACCGGCTGCTATGAGACTAGATAGTTGGTCGGACTTACCAGAATAACTTATATAAGATGTTGTTTAGTTTAGGATAGCTACGTATATATATCATCATAAACTGTGCTCAGAAATATCTTAGCTGCCGCCCAAGAGCTATTAATCTACAATACCATTTCGGCTTAGTTACCCTGTCTTGGCACACACGCACAGACCAATTCACTTATCACAGCCGCGTCGCTCGTAACAGTCTCCAAACGAGCTTCCCCGCCATATTCCCCTCCCCCACCATCAAAAAACTACTAAACCCCGACCTCAAACACATAGCTCTAAGAATCACCGCCAAATATGTCTGACGACGATTTTATGCTCGAATCTGACGGCGAGGAAGATACCGGGGTATTCGACTACACATCCGGCGAGGAAGATGATGACTCTGGGAACGTCGATGTCGAAAACAGCTACTACAACGCCAAGGGGATGAAACAAACCGACCCACAGGCAGCTATCGATGAATTTCTAGGAGTCGCAGCATTGGAGGCTGAGAAAGGAGAATGGTACAAATGCCCTGAGGATGGCAGGTGAGCTTAAGGACCTAGCCAAGGCTAATAGCTTCATTGTGATTTAGGGGATTTAAGGGCTTAAAGCAGGCTATAAAACTGGAATTTAGACTGAAGCAACATGAGAAGGTAGTGAAACCCTTTTGTAGAAATCGGTCAGAGAAGCTCACCCACGAACTTTTGCGGATATAGGCTGTAGAACATTACGCCGAGCTCTTGACGTACATACGTTCCGCTGTAACGCGAAACTATTCGGAAAAATCTCTCAATAATATGCTAGACTTTATCTCGTCGTCAAACGACCCTGAAGATATGCCGTACATGGAGAAGTTTTACGATATGACCCTCGAGGCGTTTCAGGGAACGAACAACGAGCGATTATGGCTTAAGACAAACATCAAGCTAGCGAAGCTATGGCTGGACCGGAAGGAGTATGGCCGACTGATCAGAAACGTTAGGCTGTTGCATCAAGCTTGTCAGAAGCCAGACGGAACAGATGATCCTTCAAAGGGAACATACTTGTTGGAGGTTTACGCTATCGAGATTCAGATGTACTCTGAAACAGGAAATAATAAAAAGTTAAAGGTAAAGAGTTATCTAGAGGTTTTAGAGCACGTAAAGCTAATTGAAACAAAGGTTTTGTACAACAAGTCTCTACGTGTCAGATCAGCTGTTCCCCATCCAAGGATCATGGGGATCATTCGTGAGTGTGGAGGGAAAATGCACATGAATGAAGGTAAAAATTTGGTCCTAAGTTTTATCCCTAGTACTCAGTTCTCACCCCTTGATTAGAAAATTGGAAGGATGCCCAAAGTGACTTTTTTGAGTCTTTCCGCAACTACGATGAAGCAGGGTCATTGCAGAGAATTCAGGTCCTGAAATATCTTGTCTTGGCGAGCATGCTTATGAAATCTGAGATCAATCCGTTTGAATCTCAGGAAACAAAACCGTAAATATCACTTGGTTCTAACTTTGACAGAATTCTGACCTGTAGTCTAGATACAAGACCGATCCTCGAATCGTGGCAATGACAGATCTCGTGGAGGCCTACCAACGGAATGAGATTCATAGATATGAATCTATTCTGGAAAAAAACAAAGCCGATATCCTCTCCGACCCGTTTATCCGTGAACACATAGATGAGGTCACGCGTAATATCCGTACAGAAGCTTTACTAAAACTAATTGCCCCCTTCACCCGCTTCACACTCGACTTCATTGCCCGCCAGCTCCGTATTTCTATTCCGGAGGTTCAAGAAATCCTTGGCTTCCTTATACTAGACAGGAAGATCCGGGGAAAGATCA
Organism: Morchella sp. 2015-shanyang; assembly: GCA_024713795.1. Classification (NCBI taxonomy): domain Eukaryota; kingdom Fungi; phylum Ascomycota; class Pezizomycetes; order Pezizales; family Morchellaceae; genus Morchella; species Morchella sp. 2015-shanyang. The sequence continues at coordinate 1,422,669 of JAMGZB010000007.1, forward strand.
ATCAAGAGAATGGAACAGTGCAGATTGAGAGTAACGTTGACGCGGAGCGTATGCATGCCATGAAAGAATGGTCCGCTGCATTAGAGAAATTATCAACAACACTATTCAACGAGGGTGAAGGTTTCAAGTCAGAAGACAATACCCACCTTGGTAGTCAATCATCTGTTATTTTTGAAACTCGGCGATAGTTTAGTCTAGAGGTATAGAAACTGGATACAAACTCACGAAGGATGTCGAGCTTGATTACCACATCCATTTGAAGGAATTCTCGCTAGGTGATGAATCGAAACTACTTTTAAAAACCACTCATTCTGCTACAACCCAACGGACAAAAGGCGCAACTATGTAAGGAGTTAAAATTTCTCTCAACTATTACTTGCGGTGAAATTAAGTATTGTCTCTCGCGATAGCATGGTTGCCAGCGCGGTTGGGACAATACTTAATTTCACCCCAAGTACCTCTCTTAGGCTTTATGTGTAGGTGCACATCGTTAACAAGCTTGTTCAACATGGGCCGTTTAAGATATTACGGGTTGTATCGCTCTTAGGGCGACAGGGAAGACTACAATTGTATAGATCAAATTGTGATTGCTATTAATACAAGTTTAGTCAAAATACCAGGCCAGATTTCACCCAGTCCCCAAAGAAAATCACAAAAGCATAGTGAGGCCTCCGAGAAGTAAATTTACTTTACTATTAGGCTATATTCTATACTACACTTGATAGAAGTTATCACACCGGCCATTAAAGGGAATTGGTATAGCGCGGTAACAAAGATGGAAATGGCAGGGATTTGGATCTTAAGAAGTGAGGTAGAATATTAGCCGCATGCTGGTATGGATGCCCCTATTATCTTTTGGGAGATTGGGCCCGCATCGATGTCGGTCCAAGCTTGAGCTCTACGAGTGATTTTGTGTGATCAAATTATGAAGCTTCTAAAAAATATTTTACCTACATTCGCTACATCGATATAAGAAACCCTCTACGAGGATATACAGCCTGGAACCCTCCCGCGGCGGCGTGCCGCCGCAAAGTCCAGAGTCTTGAAACGCTCGCATAGCAACACAGCATAAGTTAATTAGTGATGCTTTGTAAGACTAACTGTTCCGACCAGGAGTAAGAATTTATTACTACAGCCCTTTTCCAGTTACTTGAGTATCTGCACGCTGTGGGCCTCCGAGAAAGCGCCAACAGTTGCCCTCCGAGAACACCAACAAAACCCGGTTAGGAGAATAGGACTGGCACTACTCAAGTCCCCCCCTTAATTGGTATCCAAATTCATTCCCTAAAGTGAACCCTATGCGTATTCTTTTTAGTTACTTGGTTCCTTCTCTTAATTTCATTAACATTTAAAGATGCAATACAAATAACTGTATTGTTCACATGTTCAGGTAACTTCTGCACATCTTCAACCCTTTGGCGCAATATAACCAGATGGTTGGTATCTTTTCCGGCCCGAGTCCAGTTCCCCATCGATATTGTAGATAATTTCTGATTTGTTTTCAGCTGGATTGTATAAATCGGCACAAGTTTTCTCTTTTTCTTGCCCTGACATGACAGCTGTGCTTCCCAGTCTCTTTGCACCAGATTCAAGTAGGCCAGCTTCTTGGAATTGATATACAGAGAAGAGTAGCTCTTTTTCGATATACTTTGGTGAATTGGGTGTTGTAATATCTGGTTATAACTAGGGAAAGCTCGGTTACGAAGCTGAGATACCCCTAAGATTAACTTAAGGAGGAATGCCCTGATCGTTCTACTTCCCGTGGTGTCTCCATCCAAGAATAGTAGACAAATCTCCAACTCAGGGCATAAACTTTTTATTTTAACAGCGTGCGGGTTGCCTATCCTATTCCAAGTGTTATTTTCAGTCAAGTTAATCATCTCCTCATAGATTGCGGTATTCCACCTGGGATAAGAGAGGTTTTTGATATAAGTATGGTTCTCTGATACGGCGTGGTGCTAGGTCCTGATCACAGTTGGCCGCTCAGAATTGATTCGGGTTCACCGTTCACCTGGAGTAATTAGGCATCTCAAAATAATAGTCTACTTGCCAGTCGTTATCGCAGTCAACTTCTCTCCGACAATCGCTCCAAGAACAGTTGAATTGAACTCGCCCCCAAGTTACTATCCCAGGCAGGTACTCCTCTGTACCGGTTGGCAGCGCATGTCCATGGGGTGCAAACTGTGCACCTAGCCAAACCCAATCGCATAAAGGATTCCTAAAGCCTTCTCCCGGTGTTTTACTGCTATCTTACTGAACCGAGAAGTCTTCGCTACTAAATCATTATTAATTTCTGGGCTGATCGGAGTGACAGTATCCTCTCTAAACCATCGATGTGAAATTCTGTAAGTTCTAGCTGACACTTATATCGCAATCATGCGCTTCACTCCGCAGTATGTAACCTCTTCCGGCATCTTGAAGTTTGAGGGGGGTGTCAGGCCTGGTGGTATTCGGATAACAATGATAGTTATCGGTATTTATTGGGGAAATTATTTGTTTTCTCAAAATATAGCAGTGGTAGGGCAGAGAGATGACTGTAGCCGTGCATTGCGCCGGATAGGCGCCGGCCCAGTTTACATGAATTATCACTCGATAATTTATATCCCCTCAATTCCCATAATACTTAATTTGAGCGCAATCAAACTTACCATGACTAGGTTTTGGTGCCCCCAAATATATATTTTTAGGAAAATCCGTATTACTCTGCACGTACAACAATGAGCTTTGTCTATGACTACTAGATCTAGCCATACATTACACAAAATTTACTCGAGTCGCCATAATATCTCTTACAGGGGACGACTTAAGCTGAACATCGAATTACCAATACCCGCTAATCAAATTCCCATTGAGCACATGTAAACACTGACGAACAAGCAATAACCAAGCAAATTTATAATAAAAACTGCCTATGAGACCCAGTTACTACGGATATGGTACATACACCAAGCAAATAACATCCAAACAGCTAACGAAAAAAAAAATAGCCCAATCGCAAATAACACCATCTCTTACATGCCTATGCTAAATTACCCATCATCTCTCTTGCATCTATTGCTGCTTCTTAGCGGCTGATGGGCCCATCTCTTTCTCGAACGCGCCATACGAGACTTGAAGACTGCTCAACGCGGTGAACGCAACGTAGAGAACACTCAACAGGAAGAACAGGGCAAAGTATCCAGCAAAGATGGCAGGAGTAAAGAACTGGTATTTCTTGAACAGACTGCCCTCAGGGAGGGTAGTGCTGGCCTCGAAGTTCTCACGGCGACGAAGTTCGTGCATATCTCCCACGGACGCCTTCTTAGCATCAGGAGTCATGGAAAGGGGTGTAGAAGTATAAATAAGGTTATACTTGTATGTTGGAAGGAGCGAAATGATGGAGTACAAGAATGAATCTTCGTCGGGTTAGCAATCTGCCTTAGACCAAACATAAGGATGTGGGTGACAAACCGTTCTCCATAATCGCCTTGTGTCTCGCAGGACCCTTCTCGGGGAGAGTATCAAACTCAACCCTGATGAGTTTGGGCTTCATATCGTCAAACCCACCAAAGCTCCCAGTCTTTGCATCCACCTCCTCTACCTCCGCATCGCATGTAGCGATCGCAAAGTCTTGTAGTATATCTGCAATGTCCTCGAACTTTACACCATCCTCGTAGACCTTGCTTATAGCCTGGGCTCGTTCCACTCCAACCTCTTTGAAAACGGTTGACAGGCGCGGTGCTGAGGAGGCATGCGCGAAATCGCTTGCGTGCAGGCCGGGCTGCGTCACGAGGATGTAAGCGTCGACATCACAGTAAGAAATTATGCCCTTTGCTGTCTGGACAAAGGTGGATGTCTCAAGGGTGGTTTTAGTGTTGTCGGCTTGAGAGAAATGTCTAGTCCGAGTTAGCGGGCGAGACCACGATCAGGGAGGCGAGTAAACTAACTTAGAAGCGGAGATTAGAAAGAAGGGGGAAGTGTCCTTGAAGGCGGAGACGAAAGATGCACTCAGTGCTGCCAGTAGTGTAAGTTGGGCGGTTAATTGGAAACGCATAGTGGAGGTTGTAGGTTTTCTCGTAGGCTCGTAACTTGCTTCGTGAGAAGACTTTCGTGGACGCGATCGTTGGTTGTTGAGCTGACGGGCACGATGATCTACGCCAAGGGCCTTGGCACTCACTAGGACTAGACCGACTAGACCTTAGTGAATACCAATTAACTGAGAAGCGAGGAGACTGATACGGGGCAGAGAACCTCTAAAAAATATTTCCTGTATCCAGGAGTCCAAAGCCCCTAAGGGCTTGACCGCTGAACATCATTTTTTTCAGGATCCAACAGTCCTTTTTTAAACCAGTCTAGATTATAACTAACTCCTACTTTACATACAACATGTTACACTCATTAAAATGATGTTTCACGCCACTGGAATTACCATAAAACTTCACGTAGGTATTTGATATAAAGGGCAATTATGTTTCGTAACTTCAATTGGTGAGTGTGTGGGCCGGTACTTTAGCTCCTTGCAATTGGAAATAATAAAGTCTATGAAAGTCAAATGGAAGTCGGGAGGCACCTATGCTGCCGGACTTCGGATAACTCAGAGGACTGCCCGGTTCAGGTTGATATAAATTTAGTATACGCACATAGGTAGGTGCCTGCTGCCACAGTGGGGGTTATGCAACTCCTCACCCACTTAAGCGACGGTATTAAAATAGATCTATGCACACTCCTCGTTAATTATTGCCTCGAAAACTTGTCCCGGAGTGTTGGGGTGTGATGTAGCCGTTTCATGTTTATGAGATCTAAATCATGAGAAATCACTCGGCTGCTCGTAATGCTAAAGATTTGAAGATAAGTGTTAGCAACCTTAACTGGTGAGGGTTAATTGGACATTATGAAAGGGCTCTAGAGTTGATGCTAGCTGTTACAAAAGAAAGCACGTAAACATTCGATTTCTGTTATACAAAGCACAATCATGATAGCCATCAACCAGTTCCTAACAAAAGAGATATTAAAAAAAAGCAAAGACTAACTCCAATACTACTCCCAAATTGCTCGAGCTCCATCCCAGGGTATTGATACTTAATAATGATTTACTCTTTTGTGATTACATTTCCCCCTCCCACTCCGTATTGCAAACATAAGACTCAAATTTACTCCACATCAGGAAGGGTAAGATAAAACTCTTCCTCCTCCTCTTCGAAAACTTCTGTCAGGGACGGGAGGGACTTGAGAAGGTCGTCAACTCCATCATCATCCTCATTGTTAAACAACATGATGGCAGGAGCCTGCCTCTCTTCATCTTCTCTCAAAATTCTTTCGCAGGCCTCGAGCGCAGTTTCCTTTTTAGGCAATTCAAAGGCTTTCTTAACACTTTTGGCAACTTCCTTGCCTGTAGTGTACCCAATCGTTGTTTTAGAGTTGGCAGCCGCCATGCGACTGTTGGGACGAGAAGCAGGACGAATGGTAGATCGAGAGCTAGGACGGATTATGGTGCGAGAGCTAGGTCTGAGTGTCTCATCAGAAGAGCGATTTGCGAGAGATCCAGAAATGGATCTTGAATGTGTCCTAGATGGAGGGCGGTTCATAGATGTGGCAGAAGGTGGACGCTGTGAGAGTGCTGTAGCTGCTCTAATTGATGCGGCGGTAGAAGGGTGAGAGTTAATAGATCCATTACTCATAGCAGAGCTAGGTCTTGCAATTTCTCCACTACGCTTTCTGCTCACGATTGGCCTGTCTGCAAGGTTGCTCGTAGAACGTTTATGTTTCAATTTGGCGGAAGTGGATACTGATCTTTGAACAGCATCCTTCTTGACTGGTCCTTTTTTTGCCCTTATTTCAGATAACAATTGATCGGTTTCTGCATCAAGAAGAGCCGAGATCTGACGCTCAGACTCTTCAAGCTGGCGATCGACCTTGGACTTTCCGGACTCATCGATATCTAGAAGAAACTGGCGGTGGCAGTTGCTGTAGAGGTGCTTGCTAAGCTTCTCATAGTTTGGAATCTCAAAGTCGTCAGGAATATCAGGAAGCTCTAGAATTTTGTAAGTTCATGCTTCCCAAAGTTGGCAAAAGAGGGATAAGTACCCGTTTCACGCGGGGGCATATATTCAATTTCCGGGTATTCTCCCTCCTCATTGGCGATTGGAACGGCCTCAGTCGTAAGCGAGAGACGCGTGCGGATAAGACGACTAGGTTTCTGGAAAGCCTTCTGCCCTTCCTCCCCTTCAGATGGAGGACGTCTAGCTTTTGCGTTGGTGGTTTTGCCTGTAAGGGCAGCTCGCCGCGGACCAGCGGGCGTAATGAACATAGAAGGGTCCTTCCCAACGAAAAGGCTGCTTTTGCCGCCATCATCATTCAATGAGATTTTGTATGGGGTCTTTGGGTTCAATTTGGCAGGGCCGGGCGTTTTGGGGTTGATTTTGCCTGCCCCGTGTGATGGCCCATGGACCAGAACATTTTCCTTATTGGCAAGCATGTCTATTGTCGGTGTTTTGTGCCCGTTATTAGCTGGATTTGGGTTGTCGTGATGTCGGGAGGCTAAGATACAAGGTTGGGCGGACGTTGTTGTACTAGTGATCAGTGGTTATCATGAAAGAAATGTATGTCAGAGCTTTTTGCGATGGTTGCTTAAGATCCAGAAATGATGTAAACAAGGGAGTATCATCCCTAGCTTGGCACGTTCCCAGGGCAACGATTGTCAAACCTAGCCATTCCATGCCGCATTCACCCTGGCGCTTGCCCCTCTGGCCAAGCCCCCGCTCTCTCTCGTGAGCACTGACCCCACCAACCAAACCCTTCAGGTCCGTCCGTCTCTGCTGCCAACGCATTTCCATCCCTTTCTTCGAACTTGGTCTTGCATTCCTTTCCCCTTAGATTCCACATCGTCTCCAAAGAACCATCTATACACCAAATACCACACCTATCTCGCCCACCACAGATCTTTAAACCTTAAAAATGGAAAAACTCAGAGAAGTAAGTGTTTTGTTCCACCTTAAATTAGGGCGTTGCTATCATCTCGGTTGCCCCTTATTTATCTACATTTTTAATATCTCTTTTGATAAATCTCCATTTATTTAATATGAAACTTCATATTAACACTTTACTAGAGAATGAACGCTCTCCGCCTGGAGACTGAGCAGGCACAGCAGAAGAACGAGGAGCTTGCTGCCCGAGTAAAGGCCCTCGAGCAAGAGAACCTGACAAAGGAACAGGAGATCTTATCTCTCACTCACCGGAACACCCTCCTCGACACAGAGGTCGATAAGCTCGAGAAAGCACTTTCCGAGGCCAAGAGTGCGGCTGATACCGGTGCCGCCCACGGTTCCGAGGTCGACTCTCTGAGCAGGAAGCTGCAGTTGTTGGAAGAAGAGGCCGAGGAGGCAGACAAGAACTTAAGAGAGACAAACGAGAAGCAAGTTTCCCTTTTACTACACCTACAAAATCAGAAAGAGATACTTCCTTTCCAGAAATCATTTATCGATCTGCATCTAACCCGCCGCACTAGACTGCGTCTTACCGACGTCAAGGCCGAGCACTACGAACGCAAGGTCGCCACTGTTGAGGCTGAGCGAGACAGCTGGGAGAGGAAGTACGAGGAGGCTACGGAGAAGCTCAAGGCATCTCAGGCAGAGCTGGAGGAGATCTCCAAGCAGCTCGACAACTTGTGATCAACCCTCAGCTACTGAAGTCCATGTGGGAAAGAGGGTCGAGCCGCCTTCAGACTGTTTTCTATGCATGCATTTGAAACAATTTTCGTTGTTTGGTTCCAGGGCAAGGCAGATGTGGTTGGTAGGGAAACGATTCCACCATACAGATACCAACGTGTTTCAGCTAGCTTGGAGGTTTTTGTCTCCTGAACTTTTTCTATTTAAATGTTTTTTTTCTCTCTATTAGCTCCAGTTTAGTCTCTGTGTTCTTAAAGTGTACTTTTGATGGCGAAACTTTGTTGCAGATACTATCTGGGTTTGTGTGGTGATTCCGGAAGTATTTATTTAACCTCCTCTTTACTCAGGGGTGGGGTATTGGCCTCTATATATTTATTAGGAGTAGGTACTCCGAATACTCCATGAGCTCTAAACCATTTCAAACCTTCGATCATTTTAGTTCCCTTAGAGGGGGGTGGTCCCTGACACCCTTAACGCATGCTGTGCCTCAACACGATGGCGCGTTTGTGTCACGTGAAATGCGATTAGATAAGATGTAAAGGATGAGGAGATCAATTGACCCCGCTTGAAGGAAACGATAGGTCCCCTGACTCCTGCCTGGAGCCGCTTCTTTATGTCAAGGTCATCCACCCCCGTCGATCCAGTTCTTGGGAATAGAATTGTCATTCGAATTCATCTGAAGTATCGTGTTGCGTGAGTAGCCTGCTGCCATCATCATCATCTTCATCATACTTATCATACCCCCCTAATAATGTTGCTCAGCTCACCCCTGCCTGTACCGAATTGTTTTGTTGAAGCTAACAATGAGCGCGCGTTAGGCAGGTACCGCTGTTTATTTTATCTCAATCCACGAGCGGTTCTGCAGGTATCCATTTTAAAATCAAGCTCTCCTGACGTGACGCAAAACTGCACTGTCTGCCGCCTATTCCGCTACAAGGTTTTTCCCCACTAAGAGGCCCAGTAGTACAAAACACCCACAACCAATTATATTGATTGTTGCACATTAAAAGGGCCCATTTCTTCTTATTGCTATCCTCTTTCTCCCACACTACCTAATTGAACACCCTCTATTTCCTCGCCTCTTATTGTTCTCAACCTCACCCATTCAAGATTTACTTGCAGTTTTCCACAAAATGGCTACCAGAAGACGTATCATGAAGGAGCTAGACGACATGGCCAAAGATACCTCCTCGGGAATGCATGCAACGCCCCTGGATCCGTCAGACATGACGCACCTACAGGGCCGCTTTAAGGGACCCCCGGGAACCCCATATGAAGGTGGCGAGTTCGTAATTGATATCAAATTGCCCGATAACTACCCGTTTATGCCGCCCAAGATGAAGTTTGAAACAAAAGTCTGGCACCCAAATGTCAGCAGCCAAACTGTAGTACCTTCCACTCCCCGCCACTTTCTTCTTTCCTTCTTGGAGCTAGGTTGCTACTCGTGGTGCTGATTTATCTATACAGGGTGCAATTTGTTTAGATACTCTCGCACAAAAATGGTCGCCGGTACTTACGATCAAGACTGCACTCCTATCGCTCCAGTCGCTACTCGATGCCCCAGAGCCGTCAGATCCGCAAGATGCAGAGGTTGCGCAGATGATGTTGTCATCACCGCAGGTCTTCAGAGCTCGTGCTAGGGAATGGGCAGTGCGGTATGCGGGCGCTCCGCGAGAATCGCAGTCAGGTTCAACGGGGGGTATAAGTGTACCAACGCCGGCTCAGCAGCGAGCGATAGAGTATGGGGGTTATGACCCGGACACGGTGGATGGATTCGCCACTATGGGGTTCCCGGTGGCCTCCATCGTGAGGGCGATGAATATGGTGGGCGCGAGGAAGAAGGGCTCGCTGAGTGAGGAGGAGGCGGCCAGGGTGGTGGAAATTTTGTTGAGTAGCTAGTTGGAGCTTGGAGCTTGGACCCTGAATGGATGTAGTTTCTTCCCTTTGATTGTTATCCTCGTTTTCTGTTATGGTGGTTTCGGTTCCCACGTGGTACACTCTTTTAGTATAAGGAAAGACCTTTCCGGGTTGACCAACAATATGGTCTTGCTGGATATCGAGGTTGTGGCACGTTAAGAGTTTCATTTCTTTTGTTGGTGGGTCGGCTTGTTGGAGCATTTCTGGAGATTTTAGGATGGGAATATAATCGGCGATCTGAGTTTTTTCTTTTTTTTCTTTCCTTCCTTCTCTTTCTTTTCCACACAGAGCTATTGTTCTTTTTGGTGATTGGGCGGGACATACATATTAGGCAAGAGGCGGGTGATAAGAGACACTGTTCTGATGTATTCTCGCTGTATACATGCACCTGCAGATGCTAGTGCTTTCTACTACATGTACTTACTACAACTTTCTAATAACACAAATTTCAACCTTAACTCCCTACTAGTAACAGGATCGCCCACTCTACCATCATTCTCCCGGACGAATACGGCACGCCGCCGCACCGGCCACCAGACCCCAGTAACTTCAGCAGGTTTGGTAGCTGTTATTCGTCCAAAGGTTTAGTATACCTCTGCTCCTGATTCGCTCCGGAGGTTGACGACATTTACCCCTGCCTTGGTGTGTCAGTTATGTGCATGAAATTCCACTCCCAATCCGGTCATTGCAGTATTTACTTTACATTCTTAGCCCATGTTTCTCCCTGCACTATGTTGAATTACCTGTACCTCGTTTAGGATTTGTATCTACTTTCTATGATGCTTACCGCACTCGTAACAGTGCTTTAAATTACATCTAGCCATTCAATGCCATACGGCAATTTTTGCTAGAGCTCTGGTGCCTAACGTGCGACCAATCAGCTACGATCGTTGAAAATTGCACCTCATCGTCTTTAACTCAATAAGCTTTACATCTTTTTGCTTTTTTTTGCACCCTCCTTTTGATATCGGAGTGGTTATCCTAAAATAAAACTAACCAGTGAAATTCGCGTTCGGACTGGAAACCGAGTGATATCTGGTGATAACGACCGAGCGCTGCTATTGCCTTCAATGCTTTTAGCCCACCCAATCCTCGCCGGAGCTCTTGTGCTTCCCCTTGTGCTTCACTCCAGTGTTACTCAGTACCTTTCGTAATCCCAATCTTTTCCTATTGTAACAGCCACCAATGTAATTATGCAATCAGTAAGAGGCCTACGTACATGTAGCTTTATGCCGTAGTCTATGACTGCGCGCGACGTTTTGTGCCTAAGATAGAATAACATGATTTTTTTCTTCAAAAAAAAAAAAAAAAAAAAAAGGCCCACATAGCTAATTGTCCTCATAGGCACCGCTTTCTCAGAGGCCAGACCAGTGTTGAGGGGCGAGATAGTATGTGATTGTTAATCAATTATGCCAATAGGCTATTCAACCTTCATTCTCTGTGATTATTCTTTTAGTAGCTTTGATCTGAGCTTTGTCTCTTGACATACTATTATTACAATTATGTGTTTGGCACCAGTGCTATCTTGGCGTGTATACCACAGCGTACCTAACCTTACTGCCGAAAGAAGATATTTGTATGTTATTTTTGTTGAGGTGATGAGTCGGGTCCACGTATAGGTATCTGTACTGGGGGTGGGGGGCCATGAGATTGGGGAGAATTCTAGTGATATGTAACTACCTAAAAAGTGATATAGCTCACGGCATGCACAGTGGTAAATTCTATGCCTGGTGTGTACATATTATCAATGAATGGCTGCTAGCTGGCAAGAGATTATATCTTAGCACAACACTTGGAGATTCATGTGGGGAATTTAGACTTCCTATCTCGATATGTGATATGCAGGCCAACATACTTAGCTAATAGTTATATAGAACGCTTCCTAGCGGCGGCAAATAGAAAACAAAACTATTCAATAGTATAGACACTGTGGGGACTTGCCGACAGTGAGTGCTTGCGAAAGTACCCCTGTGGTCGTAGAATCGTTGCCTGGTATATACTGTATATTGTAGGGGAAACTGGCGTTGACTTCCTGGATTCCACAAAGGATCGATACGAGGATAACTCGCTTGGATAAATCGTGATTGACCGAAATCTATCGACTAAAGAAGTCTACTAGGCGGTACTGTGTGGTGCTTCGCCTTTTAAGCTAGCCGTCTGGGCGCGGGAGCGGTACGGCTAAGGAAGGCGTTGTTCGTGTCATTTTTTAGATATTTCAAAACGGTAGACATTGATCTGACAGGTTTGAGACTTTAAATTCAATATTAGCTTTCCACCCCTTATCAGCACCTCAACCTTAGTCTGGCGATTCTGCCCCTATAATAGAGGATTAGGATTTTGGGAACACGGAGCCCACGACATGATCTTGCTTACTAACACATACGGATCAAGTGCCAAGACCAGGAAGGGTGCCAACAAGCGACACTTTCCCAGTGCAAGTGTTTCTGTAACTCAACAAGAAGTGGTTTTAGAGCGATAGATCAGTTAAAACCAAGCCGATCCATCTAGTAAGATTAAAGATATGTGTTGCGGCCAAACTTGAGATATGGTAAGGGAATCCTTAATGCGGAGTAGTTTGAACACTTCGATAATTAATGTTCAAGGATTCCCCCCCCTGGAGCGCTACAAAGATGTGGTACCGATAGGACTCTATGATTCTTGTGCCCGCGGATCATCCAACAAAAGGACGATAGCAGTTATACATGTATTCCCGCGATGTATGCAACTTTAAGGTTCGTCACATGGCACGACAGTATTCCTGATCTAATTAATGCAGGGACCATGCGCAGATTTTGATTTGAGCCAATGACGTTGTATTGACCGTTGATTGGGTCGAATAAACATCGGCAACTACAGTAATCAGACTTGTCTGTAGAAAGCGGCTGATTTAAGTGTGAGGTGGTCTTAGAGTGAGAAGCATAGGATTTGCGCCAAGTGTCATGGTTCTGGATCGCGGCAATATATTAAGTGGCCCTCTTGTCGATATTCCTTTCCTTTAGGTAAGTCCCTCCATCCGTTACTAGGGCGTTCAAACATGTTAGACAACAAAGCGAATTTGTTGTCAGCTCGTATGTCGAGATGTTCTGTGTTGATTCTTTAAATAGAAATTTTTTTACTCTGGGGTACGACGCCTGCATCAAGTCTCTCTCAAAGGATTGGTGAGGGCGGCTACGCCACCCCTTGCTATTCCTCTGATTTTGATCATAGTAATGTTCAATCAGATCAGCTGTATGCTTTCATCAAGAAACGGGCATAGCCAAGCACTTACTAGCCCCCAAAAAACCCCTCATACATGTAGTTACGTCTTGTATCAACGTTCTGAGACTGCAAAATGCCCTTCAGTTACTTCACCAGAGCACAGCTTTATAGCATTTCTCGGTGCCCTTCATCCATTAAGTTGCGAGCCCTGTCCTTGAGGGCAAGCTTGCTAATGTCGTATGGGCGGACCCTAAAGAGATCCTGGGCTCCTGCCTTGAGATCACTTTCGACAGGATCAATTTTGCTGTCGATTGCGTCTATCCTCTGGTCGGTCTTGTCTACATATCTTCTGGGTGGTATTTGTTATACAGGCACGATCATACGAAGTGACCATGTATGCATATGTAGCAACAATAGCAGTACCTACCAGAAGAAATCAAGGTACCAGATGAATCCTTGTTAGTTGCCTTCCAACCGTTATCACCGTGAATGATTGTGAAGAATACTTGTGAAGCTCATATGTAGTAGAAAACGAAACCGAATATTATTGGCTAGATAGAATGGTGATCGATGCATGCATGGCAGCTGACAGCGGCTCAACGGGCGGGATGGAGAAGAGACTGGACTGGGCAGGGCAGGGTAACATGGCACTATGTTCTTGATTTGGTCCTTTTGTTGGTAATGATCTAAGTCATACATGTGATGTAGTTTTATATTATTGCTTGCTTAAGTTGACTGCATTCCATTCCGTCTTTACTCACAGCTCCCACTCGTTTGTTGTCATTCCTATTTTGCAACTATATTTTTGCGTGGTAGGTATGTTATACTAGCCCTTCCCATACCTCCTGGTTTCCATGTCCCCTCCCCCTCCAGCTTTCTCGGCAAATTGGTGCCCCGGGGGGATTTCTGCAGGGGGTCCAGCAGGCAGAATGGTGCGATCAGGAAGGGTGTTGTTTGCTCTTTAACTAATTTTCTAATCTATTTTGGTGATGTAGCTCTCCTTCGTTCTCCTTCGTTATTACTACATACATAGCACACGAATAGGTACTCAGCATTTTAAACTCCCGCAAAAAATTCGATTCGTCGGTTGTTGCCCGTCTCCCAATTGCCGTTTTCGCTGCAAGTGAGAGCTCGTGACTTTGCTCGCTTTTAGCCCTGGCGTTCCCTTAACTTTTCCAAAAAGGAAAGTCCCTACTTCCTGCTGCTGCGGCGTCTGGACTCCCGTAAATTGCGAGATTCTCTCAAGGCGAGAAAAGGGAAAAATCCCTTACAAAGGCGTCTAATCTACTTACCTACCTACATCCCTCGCTCCAACCTCGCTCGCTATCGTGTCGCAATAGTCACCACTTTCGCTCGTTCGTCCTAAGTCGTATTTCATCCCATCACTATCGTTGCATACATCATGAGGGTCAACTCTTCCCTCATATACACTGCCCTTGCCGGTGCCCTCGCTACGACTGTTGTAGCCCAGGAAACAAATACCCAAGTCACAACTGCTACTGCTGCAACCACAACAGCTGCTGCCCTTCCTACACTAGATGGAACTACATCATCATCTAGGGATATATCCACGACTGCTGATCAAACCAGCACCTCGAGGGTTGTCATAACTGGCGGTGTTCCTGAGACTGCAACGGTTGCCGTCCCCAGCCTTAGCACAACTACAAATAGGCTCCCTTCGCTCTCAGCAACCACTAACCTGGCTATACCAGTTGTTACGGTCCCTCCAACCAGCAATGCGCCATTTATGCAGAAATCATCCCTCCCTGAGGGCACCGTGTTCATTGCCGTTGGGTCCGCGCTCGCTTTCTTTGCGCTCGCAGTGATTGCATGGCGCGGCCTTGTTGCATGGAGTCTCCACAGAAGCGTTCGCAAGGCTGCCTCGAACGTGCATCTCCCCGATTCCAAATCCAAGCCTCATCTCCGACCACCACCCTCCGGCTCTGGAGGCTTTTACTCCACTGGCCCCGGTTCCCAGCTAAGTCTTGACCATATTGCAACCTCTCCCAGAACCTCAAACCGCCCTGATGGCCGCCAGATGACCCCGAACCATTCACTTTTCTTTTCGCCGACTGCAGGTGCTGGGGGTGCTGCTGGCGACCGTAGGTCTGCGTACTTACCGGCTGGATATTATGCGTCGGGCCAGAGAGACTCCCTTATCATGGGACAGGCGAATGGGAGCCACACGCATCTGCATTCACAGAGCGTGTCGGGCACTAGATATGGTGGTGGACGGGGAAATGCAGGGATTAGTCCCCCTGGGAGTCCGATGATGGGACCACAGGGGATGGCGGTAAGAGCGGGCGCGAGTACGGCGTCGCTGAGCTTACCGCCGACAGGAAGGGCACCAAGTGCGTACTTGGACGATCTCTTTGAGAACCACAAGGAGGCAGGCGGCGGGGGAAGAGGGTATTAAACGTTACCTGCTGTGTATTAAGCAAACCAACGCCTACCAAGCGGCATCCTCCTTTTCTTCCTGATACCATCATTGTATTGACTGATTGATTGATATCCTATGTTACGTGCGCCCGTAAGGGTCATTCATGTTATTTTTTTTTTCTTCATGTATGTTTATTGGGGTTAATTACTTATACTGGCGCCTTTCCGTGGATCCCTTGTTTTTCTCTATTGCAATTGCATTTCTACTATGATCCATCCCCCCCTCCCCCCCCCCCCCTTTCTTTGATTCCCCTTCACCTTCTTCTTCTTCAGCATATGGATGTAATAAGAATTGGTGTTTAATTATTCTACCTTCTGTTCTGCCGCGCTCTCATACACAGAAATAAAGAAAGAAAAGCATCGCTGTGCGGAGGGGGCTGTGTATTTATTTAATGTTAGATGCCTTTTTTTTTAGGCGCGCGGGGAAGGAACGGGAGTGGGGTTGGAATGTATTTAAGATTTAAGCATGTACCGCATTTTGAGATGCTGAATATGTGCAGTGTGCAGTGTGTGCATGAGGCTGAGGTTAATTGGCACCATGGGATATCACTCGGTTGGAAAGCCGGGGATCTCCGGGGCGGATAAGTTATTGAGGGAAAGTGCAAAAGCGGGTTGAGGTGTAGTTACGTAGGGCGGTGGTTGTGGTTGGTTGGGTTGTGCCGCAGGGGAGCTGTGTGGTTGGGAATTAAAGGGGGATTTAGGGCTGTGGTGGGTGTCTATTATGATACGGTATAGGTCCGCATTTTGACACACGATACATGCTGGGCCGAAGCTCCAAGAATGTACTCTCTTTATTACAGCTATCTATAGGCATGGGGATCTAGATGTATGGATATAAAACGTTTGCTCTATAGGGGGGAAGTCACTCCAAGGTATATAGCAAAGATGGGTGGTAAAGGTCAGAAAGGAGTTGGTGGTGCGCCTTGTTTTTCTCTTTCATTACCTGGTATGAAGAGAATCTAAATGCTCATATTAACCTGGAAATAACTTTGTGTGGTAGGTAGCTCTCTGGCGATTGACAAACCGTCGAATATGTATTACTTTCCGATACCCTATGTACTGACGTCCATCTTGCACGACTAGGCACGGGTTTACAAGCAAACGGTTCCCTTTGTAGTTCAAGTAGCCCTCAAAGCTAGAACCACATTTCTAACCCCCTTTAATGGGGGGTAGACCAGATGGGTTATACCATCCGGTTTGTAGGGTATATGGGAAAGTTGCTATATTGATCATTGAACCGCTGCTTCAAGCATCTCTCTTGCAACCTAAACAATATAAATCCCTAGATAAATAGATACAACTCAAACTCACTTTTGAAATCACGATATCCTGTCTAGCACAGACACGGCAGATGCAACGTCTGCAGCGTGCAGGTCTCGCCACTGGGCGTGTCGCTCCCTGTCTGTAGATACAGCTTATACGCACCGCTCGTGTCCGTCTCGCACGCCAGGAAGTTCAACTCTGTACAGTATCATTAGCCCTCCCTCCATAGGGAAAGAGGAAAGCTCAACACTTACGCCTCCCAAACACACTACCGTTCGTAGTTATGATAGTATCGCCCTCGAGCCCCCATCCTGTCGTCTGGGCCGTGGTACCAAACGAGATAGCTTTATAGGAGGTAGTGGCAGTGTTATCGGCGTTCAGGTAGAGCCCTGAGGCCGTGTCTTGGATGGAGCCGGAGATGATGAACCGCCCCGCGGTAGCCTCGGCAGCCATCACGGGGACACCAGAGAGGTTTTGCAGGTAGAGGTGGTAGATGGGTGCGGAGACGCCGCGAATGAGTTGCCCGGTGCCTGTAGGAGCTGAAGCACTAGCGGTGGTGGTTGCTGTTGTAGTTACAGCGGCGGTGGCAGCGGTGGTGGTGGTGACGGCGGCGAGGGTCGTGGATGAGGAGGTGCCAGGTTGGCACTGATAGTAGTCTGCGTGGGTATATTGATAAGTAGATGCAAATTTTATAGCTAAAAGGTATGAGAAAGAGGTCTGCATTGCTGCAGTATTCAATACATCCCGCAGGAAAATAACCCGAACTAGAATCCTCCCAATACCAGAGTTACTCACAATCATTGACCTTGGTGCAAGAATATCCACTGACACATGTCGTGTCTCCAGAGTACGTTACACCACCGCACTGTCCCCAGGCGACTACTTCGCCATAGGCTGAGGTGACAGAGCTGAGGAGTAGCGCGAGTGATGGAAGGAAGATTTGGCCCTTCATTTTGGTTCTGGTATTTTTGTATATGGAAGAATTCTTCTAGTCACAGAGCTTGGGGAGTGTGGTGTTTTAACTCTTCAAGAGAGTGAGATAAAAAGGACTCCACCCATTGGCGTGGGTTTATATAAACTACCAAGCAAAGATAAAGATCATCTAGGTATGTCAGGCCTTGATGAAAATAATTTCTATGGGCCGGGTTTCTAGCTAGCTACCTTGTACCCCCCGGTATACACCGGAATACCATAGTAAATTCTCCGTTTTTCGCGGGGGAGGCGGGCCGTGACCGCACATTCGAGAAAAGAGTGCAGCATAATATACTCGCGACGGCCCGGGGAGGAGGAGATAGTGGAGGGTTATGCTGAAACTGCTAATTATTCCTAGCGCAGGAGGAAACAAGCATTTGGCTGAATGGTCTTGGCAGGGGTGGGGGGGACTTAGCCGGTCAATAGTGAGCACCGAGTGATGGGTGGTGATTTTCTGTACTGGCGGGGGAGCTTAGGTGCATTTAGGATTTCCACTAGGTGAGAAGATGTTGGAGAATGCCAAAGTTGAATCAAAGAGAAAACCAGACTATATCTCCATATACCAAAGGAATAGGAGATTATCTAAAGAAAGGGGGGAAGAGCTAATTGTTTACAGCTCCCGCCCCCATCCGGCCCTAGGTGTCACTCGGTTTTTTGTGACTGTTCTCTTTGGTGGTCATGTCCTCTAGCCCTGCTGGTTTTGTGTTCTTTCTTACTTTGAATGTATGCACCACAATACCGTTGTAGGCCTGAGGCGAAGCGAGATTGAACTCGGGAAGGTCCTGTTCCCAGGTAATGTGCAAGCTGGTCTCAGAAGATCGATCTCGAGACTGTGGTGTTTCTTATTATCTAACTACCAAAGATTAGTCTCTGAATTTAATGGAGTTACGTATCACATGATTGCAGTAAATAACCAGAAGTCTCATACAAGTAGCTGTGTGTTTATCTGCACGATACGAGCGCGAGTGCGGGGAAGGCCTGTTGTGGTCGGGGAGTTGATTGGCTGGTGATGATGATCGTGAGCTTGAGGGACAGCAGGAAAATTAAAAGGAGGGAAGGTTAGAGACAGTTGGTTGTTGCTGTGTAACCCCAATTCCCGCCCGAGTGATCACCTGTGCGCAGGGCGCTGTTAGCGCTAGGCGCACCACCATTACTACAAAAAATATTTCAAAGAAACTCAAAGTGACATAAGACATGTGCGGGTATTTAGAGAACTGTTTCATTTCCTTCTATTACATAAACTCCGGGAGTTTTGTCATATTAGTTTTAGTTAATTTTACCGCGCCATCACTCGGACCGTCGAAATTTTAACGAGTCGCTCGTGGTGTCTCACATGGAGGGGATTCCATTAGGTAAACGAGCACTTACAAAATGCAGTTTTGGGTGATCACTATTCAAACGACAATTCAGAGAAGGGGGGGGGGGTGTGAGGGGGCGCTGCACTTTATGTTCCTACATATATGTATGTACTTGGCTGTATCAGCTTTTCTATTGTTTTGCGAGGCTGAAAATTAAAAGAATGTGGGTCAAGCATTTTTGACTCCTTTTATTATCAAAGGGCTATGTAGCTGTTATTCATCGTCGTAGTACTTGTTACCACTCTATGCCCTTCGTTGGCCGTAGATAGGGCACCTAAAACAACGTGAAGCTGGTGGCTTCAAAGGTGACATAACCATAGTAAATTAGAGTTGCGATAGGTTGTTGTAGCTATCTCTTCCAGGTCGCTGCTGGCGTATAAATACCTACTGATGTTTGGCTCTCCTCTGGAATACTTTATCCAGCTTCCGTGTGTGTGTATATCCATCTCTATTTCTTGATTTTCTTTTTGGTCGAGCCGATCCATCATCTGTTTCTGTATCAGCACTGGATGTTCTCAACCTCTCGAAATGCCCCTTCCAATCTAGATATTCCCTATTGGCGCCTCCCTCATTCAGGCGAGGTCCTTTCTTCTGTCTTACGCTTGCACATTCTACCAGTTAACTAGCCCCTGAGCCTTGCTGCCTGTTGCCATTGCGCTTAATACTACTCTACTACTAATACTAATACTAATACCAATACTAGCTGATACTGCTGGAGTGCTGTTTGAAGATATGGATCACATACGATGTTGGTTGCCCTGGGTCCGGGAAATTTAGTACCCATTGAGAAAAGATGGGGACTCACGGGGACGGGAACAGGTAAATACATGTAATCTGACCCCCTTTATTACGATGTATCTTTATTATGTACCAATCTTCCATATGCGTGTGGGGTTTACCATGACAAAGATAAAAAGCCAAGGCGCAAACTAGTGTTTCCCATGACAGCATCCTTTTAACAATTGCGGAGCAGCCAGCCAACCAGCGGCCTCCCCCGGCAGCTACCGGCGCTAAGAAACCTACCACTAAATAAGATTTCTATATGGATTTGTATGGAGGTATGGCCCTTCTCGATCAACAAAAGCAATAAGGTTCCAACCCGTGGACCAGAGGGTCCGTAAGTACATGTATGTAAAATATAAAATCTCTGCGATCTTATTTTATTTTTATTTTCTTTTCGAGGGGGGGGGCTCTTTGCAAACCATCCAACATCCCATCCATCCATCTATCCCGTCATCAACTACCACCACCACCATCATCACCATCATCACGGCGGCATCTCGCGAATCCCTTCCTTCACCTATTTCACCTCATCACCAACTTTCCTCACCGTCGCTCATTTAAATTTTTTTTTTCTTTCCAAAAAAAAACACACACACGCAATTGTTCGAAAAATGTTTGTGGCTTCAATTCTTCTCTGGGTCAACATCTTCTTCGCCGGCCTGGCCGTCGCCGTCAATGCAGGTAGCGGTGAAGAACAGCAGCTGTCTATTTCCTCATCCTCTTCTTTCGTCACCGAGTGTTCAAAGTGCTGTAAGTTTTCCCCGTTAAAACATTAAATTAAATAAATAAATCCTTTTTTTTTTAATTTTAATTTTAACTTCCGTCCTTTCCCGCTTGAAGCCGCTGGAAGCACTCTGGAAACAAGGGTTTACTGACCATGATATATTAGCTTTCTGCTGTACCCCATACTCTTCCTGCTCATACTTCGACAAGACCGCCACCTACGCCTGCCAGCCCAACACCGAAGCCGATGCTGCTGCCTACTACAAGCTCGTCGAGGAAGCCAAACAGTTCATGATCACCGCTCCACCCGTAAGTTTCCCCTCTGCTCTCCACAATCACTAGAGCTAACCAATCTACCTGCTCAAATAGGGCTCGCAGCCAACCATTGCCCCCCGCGCCGTCGTCAATACCCGCAGGCCGCCTCACCGCAACGGTACTTCTGGCGCCACCATGGCCATGGGTAAACCGGACGGCTTCGGCGGCCTCATTGGCGCCGCCGTAGTCGTCGCAGCTATGGTGGGCTTTGTCTTGTAAGTGGTGGAAGAAGGAATAGGAAAAAGGAAAAAAAAAAAGGGTATAGAAATTTTAATACGTTTTTTTCTCTCTTTTAATCACTAACTAGTATGGGGGTGTTCTTTTTTTTTTTCTTTATTTCTTATTATTTCCTATTATTTCCTTTGGTTTATTTCCTCTTTTTCCTTTTGCATTTGCATTTTGAGCTACCCCCCCCCTCGACATATAAACACGAGCAGATGAGTAGGAGGTGTACGCTATGTAACCCTATTTCTATGTGAAAACGACGCGAGAGCTACATGTAGCAGCTACAAGCTAACTAGCTGCCCCCCCTCCTCCGAAATCTATAGGCAGCCGGAGGGGGAGGGTTATAACACAATACAAAACAGTATTAAAACACAATATACGCAACAAAGTTCCAGCCCAGTCCAGCCCAGCCCAGTCCAGTCCCAAATAACCAGTCCCAGTCCCGATACCGCTTCCAGCCGACCTCCCTCTGCCCCCCAGCCTTAAACAGAGATCTGCAGCAAGCGCACGGCGTAGCGCATCAGATGCCGAACTGCGCTGGAGCAGAGTAGAGTGATATGCCATGACGCACCCTATAAACCATCACATGCACACCGCCCAACCCAAGACCTCGCTCACCCACCCACCCGTCCACTCGGGGTATCCATCCATCCAGCCAGCCAGCGACTCGGTCGCAAACGGCCGCGCGCAGCCCAACCCTCGCTCGTTCGCTCGCTCGTTCGTTCGGGTCGACTCAGCCATAAGACAGGACAAGACAAGACAGACACCGACCCCGATCCACCAGTATGTCTTGCACGCGAAACCAAAACACACAAACACTACCTATTTGCCCATACATGTACGTAGAAGATTACGTACTTTTTACCCGCCCGTGGGGTGCTGAGTCGAGAGAGGAGAGTCGAGCAAGTCAATGCGCGCATGCCACTGTCTCGGTACGTATGGATGTATGTATGTATGCACCGGGTATCACTCGCCGGGGTTATTTATTCATTTTGGGAACTCGAAACCCCCCACGGCGCACGGGCCACGGGTTATTGACAGTCTTTTACGTCCCAAGGGTGCGCAAGCCCCGAACCCCCCAATAACCTGAAAGAGAAGTTGTTCTAGCCAGCCATGGTTTTTTTTAAGACTGAGGAGTTGGACCGATTTGTAGGGATCTGACGAGATCCGTGGTACTGCCGATGCCTCCTCAGTATCGAAGACGTTGCAATAAAAACTAGTAGGGTTAGGGCTCCAGTCTTCTTGGCACTGGCTATTTATTATTTATTTATACTTCATACTGCATGCTCTTGGCAATAGCTCCCCCTAACATCAACTTCAGACATTGTCAAACCGTGACAGCCACCAAGGAGTCTCAGGAGGTCTCGGATTCGGCGCAACGGCTAGAGAGCTACTGTAGGCCGAGGTTATTCGTCCTGATGATGGCGTTCTGATAAAAGGAAAAAAGGAAAAAAAAAATACTAATTAAAGCAAAGTTTGTAGCCCGCCTTGTGAGGTGGCCCTTGCCAAGATTTCTCAGGATTTACTATTAACGTCGGAGTTTATGTGCATATGACGTGGAGAACTACATCTGAAACCTGCCTAGATAACACTACCTTAGGCCAGGCCCTCAAATGGTTTGTTATGGCAATGGCTTCATGCGCGTGGTAGGGTTAGCTTCAGGGTGAGGACAGCCTTTTGCTTTCTCCCCCCTTCCACCGTGCCCGTTTTTTTAATTTTAAATTGTTATCCAGGTCTTTCATCCAAGGAGACATCAGGTGCCAGACTCCCCTCCTGCCTTTAGTGGTTGACGCCCTTAGAGCCTCAACAAAGCTGAAGGCTGCGGTTGAGTGGCCAAGTTAATCTGGAGGAGCATCAGGATCTTTTTAAGGCCTTTAACGGAGTGGCCGATTACTAAGGTTGGTGATAGCCTCCGAGTGATGGTATGTGAACCAAGCAGACTCCCGGGTCCCTAGTCCCTATCTACCCTTACTATTTACACACCAAGCACAATCTAAGTCCTGTCTGCTAGTAATTTCTACTGTTGTCTCTTGAACCGGATCTGTAACTGCAGCGAAGACCCTAATACTGCGGGAAAGGGCCGGCAACCCCGCTCTTGGCCCACTCTGCAATCCCGCCCTTTATGTCAAAAACACGCCCTCCTGCTATACCTGCATCTTTCAGCTGCTTAGTCACATGCTGCGAGTCATTCCCGAGACGGCAAAGCACATAGACTGGCGCTTCAGGTGGACTTTTAGCTAAGATGGACTGCAGTGATGATGGGATCTTGGACGTCGCATCCTCTGTGAGTTCAAGTGATTCGAATTCGGAGTATGGAATGTCTTTCTACTCGTTAGCAAATCTCTGCCAAGTGCTACAGTGTGGGGATATGCACTTAGGCTCCCTTCTAGCTTGCAGATCCCAAACTGCGTTTCATCTCTCACGTCTAATAATGTATGTTCCTTCCCTTCGTCCCGGAGTTTCGCATACTCTCTAACATCTACTCTTTCCTCAGGTCCCAACAACCCCACCGGGGTGCTACTTCCACAAAACGCAATATGGTCGATCAGGCCCTTCTCCATTGCCTCCCTGGTAATCTTATCCTTTGCATCAGCTGGCTCCCCACATGCCACGCAGGTCTTCCTTCTCCCGCGCATCTTCAAAGTCCTAAATGCCATTTGTGGAAAGGCCGAAAATATAGTCATACCCGTTGTTTTCGGCTCCGGGGGCCCCGGCCGAGAAAGGAGTTTTATCGCTTCAAGGGCCTGGAGAACGCCCATGACGCCCACTACAGGGCCTAGAATCCCGCCTTCGCCACAACTGGTGACAGTAGAGGCTGGGGGTGGGTTTGGCCATATACAGCGATAGCAGGGACCAACACCAGGGGGATCGTTAAGCACGATTAGCTGACCGTCAGCGCGTAAGGCAGAGGCAGAGACGATGGGTTTGTTGAGAATTATTGCAGTATCAGAGATAAGATAACGGAGGGAGGGATGGTCAGTGCAATCAAGGATTAGGTCGTAGGGTGTAATTATGGATAAAGCATTGGCTGAGGTGAGCGCTTCTATGTGAGGGATATAAGTGGGATTTGGGTTTAAGCTAATGTAATTTTAGTAAGTTAAAATCCATTCGAAAGAGAGAATTCGGTAAATACTCTTTCAGGTAAGCTATTGCAGACTCAACCTTTGACATTCCAACCTTCGAAGTGGAATGCACGATTTGCCGGTGTAGGTTCGAGTGCTCAACAGTATCATGATCTATTATCCCTATAGTTCCTACCCCAGCCCCAGCAACATATGCAGCAGCCGGTGACCCTAATCCTCCAGCACCCACTATTAGCACCTTGGCACGCTTTAGCCGCAGTTGCCCTACACCCCCCAATACTCCGAGTCAGCGATCATTGACCATGAGATATTTGGGACCTTAAACAACTAAACCTTACCATCGAACCCAATCTCGGGCATTATCATCTGTCTTCCATATCGTCTATATTCATCCAAAGATAAAGGCAGATCTACATCCTCTTCTTTTTGAGCTTTGTATTGCGATGTGGTGTCATCGCTAGAAGCTGCTTGAGCAGAAGTACGAAGAGCAGCCAACTCGGCCTCGAGCTCCTGTATACGAAGCTGAACTGCTGCGGGGTCTTGAGATGGCATTTCAACTACTCTCTTTTTATGGGGGGGATGTTTGGTGGAGAGCTAGCTCGCTCAAAGTGCGAGTCATTGTTCGTTAGTGAAGGAGGGTAGTTACCCGGCTGGCTGGTGTGGTGGGAGTGACGTTAGTGGGATTCATGGGCAGTCACTCGATGCTCATGTCGTAACTAAGACCGCAAATGACTTAATAGTCAGTCCCAGGATTTCGAAATTATTTCAGCCTTGTAGAAAAGGCGGGACCCCTGACTTTTACAGCTGCTTATGCCGTGCTCACTTAGATAGTGTAGGGTACCCACCTGAATGTTGACCGTACCGTCCGTGGCAGGTAGTACAGATCGCTGATCTGATCATGGTCACGCTCCCCCACACTGCCACACTCCCAACTGTTGAAAAGATGATTCCCCATTAATTAATTATCTATTATACTTTGTATCTAGCTAGATTAAAAACATCTCAACACTCTAAGCCGGTGCTAGGCGATATTAATAGGGTTGATATATCATTTGTCAGCCGTTGGTAAAATAGCCTAAGTACGCCCAAGTGGTATTCGCAATTTTCGGAACTATGTAGGTGGGATTTCTATTTTTGTTTAGGAATCTAGACATCAGTGCTCCCTGCAAGAATGCTTGTGTGTGTGGGGTATGTTGGTTTTGAATCACATAGTTGGGTTTGGGGCGTTCGTTGTATACCCACCCTGCCTGACCACCACCACCACCACCACCGAAAATTGAGAACACTAGCAACGAGGACTCAAGCTGCCCTTTTTATGTCAGAGAAAAATGTTTTTCCGTCTCCACTATCTTTTAACTTTCCCACTCCCATCCCCGAGCCGCCGGGCCACTCACTCACTCACTCACTTACTCACCGTGCCTTGATTCGTCCCACCGATCGAAGCCCGCACACACACACAGACCAAGGAATCATACATGAGATTACCCACCCACCGTACCAGGGCGCTTTATCCCACGGGTATGTAGAAAGAAAGAAAAACCAGTATGTACCTGCATCTACCCGCCTGGTGTGTGTACGGACGGTGCCCAGCTAGGCTGGCAATGTATTCATGTATTCAGAGTGCACGGGGTGGTTGTCAGCCCTCTCCTCGATGCTCGCGTGGAGCGCTGCGGCTGAGGAAGGGTACGGGGCGGAGGGGGGTTGAAATGATCGGTTGTGCAGCTATGGCTGATCTCGTGCAACGTATATAACTTGTGTGCCCAGTTACATGTATGTAACAGACCAAGAGACCCTCGGATACGTGGTGCGGGATCGATCAATCGATCTGCTATATTCTAGACGCACTCTAGACGCGCGAAAGGACATACATACATACATGTACATAGCTTGATTGCAGAGTTATATTTTATATATGAAGCAGCAACCAGTAGAATAGTAAAAAAAAGAATTATCAGAAACCAGCCATATTTTTTTTTGTTTGGAAAAAAACTAATAACTATGTTCGTAGATGCCCTTCCATCCAAGTCCATCATACCATCCCGTCCCATCCTGATCATAACATAGAGAGAGAGAAAGTAAAAAACAAGTAGGAAAAAAAAACTCCTCATTAACACCACCCTAAAAATGGAAAACGAAACATTAGAGATCGAAAAATGGTATCCGTAAAATGCATCAAACATAACATGCCTCGAATCATAGATACCATGTCTCACGGGCATGACATAACAGAGCATAAATCCTCCCTGAATAAAAAAAAAAGATGAAAACGAGAGATTATGTGCCAAATAGCAGTTTAACAAAGTCAGAAGGCAATATGATGGCATCATAACAGAGCGAGGGACGCAAAATGAAGAGGGTCGAATGAAAACAAGCGATAAGAAATGCACAATATGAATATGGTATATAATAGGTGAAGTCATGGAGGCAAGAACATCTCAGCAATGAAGTAAAAAAAAAAAAAATGGATATGGAACGAAACGAAATGAAATGAAAAACGAAAACCCAAACTGAAAGAGAAAAAAAAAACCAGAAGCCCTACATGCTACACGCTTAATGCCAGTACTAAGTCAAACTTTTTTCGGACGAAAAGTCCCCGTGGGGACAAACGATTGTCGTCCCTTCACCTCCCCGCCCCAGTTAATCATAAACTTCGTTAAATCGAGTTGCCGACATTCTAATCCAGTAAAATCCTTTATCCGATAAATTCGCCGTTGGCCATCTCCCACCATGGCTTGTCCTCTTTCCATACTCGCTGCATCAATAATCTGGCATGCCTCACCTAAATAAAACAAATATGATTAGCCGACATTGCCGCGTTAGAGGAAAGAAGCGATTGGCTTACCTGTGTGAGACCACTCTTTTCCACCTCTACCATTCTACCTAGGGTGTAATCCCTATGATATTGCTGGATCGCTTCACAACCCGCGGAGAATAGAGGGAAAAGCAAACAATTCTCCGCTGTGCCTCCTTGCCGCACCTTTGACATGGCCATAACTATTTGCTCAACCGCGGTTTGGACGTTCGGATGTCCTGTAGGATAGTTCAATACGCGACGATAAAGGTGCACCAAAGCCGCCCAATGAAACGCGTCGTTCGCTGCCAAAAGTTCTCCGGCGTCTAGGGCATCCATCTGGAAATGTTTTCCTTGGTGATGTGTGTGGCTGCAGTGACCGGAGGCCTTGCCCCTAGCATCCTCCAATTCTTTTTGCAGGACCATTGCCTGAGTCTGGATAGATTGCGAAGGTCCCCACATGTCCATTTGCTGGCGATAGGTCTGAGTATAGTTCGAGGGATCCTCCAACATGAATCTCTTCTCCCTCTCACATTGCCTCGCCAATTCTCCAATCTTTGCTAAAATACTGACACATCTCCCTGTAAAGCCGAAGAAGCAATCTACGGAATATTCCTCCTGTTCATCGTCCTCCACGTCGTCGTTGGTCCAGTATTTGCCGCTAAAAAACGGTTCCTCAATTTCCCGCCCACTCAGGCTTCCCAACAGGTCTAGGTACGCAAACCATCGCACCAAAAAGTAAGACACTTTGTCTCGACTGTGCATACCCTGGGCACCCCCGCGAGCAAGGATAATCTTCCGGGCAGCGCTCAGATGCGTTTGCCAGGTCAGGCCGCTCATGTGAAACGGATTAGGCGAGATGATTTGATATGACGATAGCATAATGGCAGTAGCGAGTGTTGAATCGCTCTTGGCATCATTGGGATCGTCAAGCGATGCATGAAGACTTCTAACAGTTTCATCCAAGAACCTGCCAATTCGTTCGGTAGGCTCCTTATGGGCGAGGAGTCGTGCCCGGTGGCTGGCAGAATATGCAAGCAGCAGATTCATCAGATGATCCGTTTGCACGGCCACTAAAAAGATACCGGATTATGTCAGCTGAAACCCGCATATTACCCAAATAAGAATCTCTACCCGACGGGGAGTTATGGCTTACTTTGAGGCAGAATGCTCTTGAACGGATTCTCGGAGCAATCGTGAGGAACCAATAACCTTGCAGTGTAATGCAGATAATGATGGAAGTACATCATGTTCTTTTTGCTAGACAATACCAGCTGCGGCAACGGATCAAGCCGTCGGGGGATCGTTATTTGAACGGGGTAAAATGGTGAGTTAGGGTTCATGTTATACATCCCACTGCTTCGGGCGCCACTAGGATACATCCGTGAGGTGTTGTATCTTTTCATAGTTTGGGAGTAGTCCCCAAAGTCATGTCGCGGGATTTCTTCCACATCACTGTCCTGATCTAGATCTGGCTCACCATGATCTACACCAAAGTTCATGCCTTTAGGACTTTCCGCACCAAAGCTCGGACTATCTTCTTGTTTGAATTCATCCATATCTGACTGGGCATATCTTTCAACATAGCCGTAGCCGTTATCCGGGTTCGGTAAGGGTGCGGCAAGTAAATTCTCGACGGAAACACGTCGAATTATCGTCGTGTTCCCAATTCCCACGCCCGACACGCCTGAATGATCCAGCAATCCCATGTGTCCCATTGAAACACCGGATGATGTTGGCAAGTAATCAAGAGCCGTCCCAATCGATGTAGTATGTGGCGGCATGGTTACAGAATGCCCGTTCATATTACCGTAGATAAATGGTGAGTTGGGAGCGGGCTGGGTGGGCGAAGTACTAGTGCGTATTCTCTTTGTAGGTGATTGAAGAATCGGTGGCGGTGCATGGTACACTTTTTGTTGCTGGTGCAAAGGGGGCGAATTTTGCGGCTGAGAATAGTGAGTGGGACTAGTTACAGAACCTGGGGGACTATGAACATATCCGTTCCCATGACTTGACCCAGGTGACGCGATCTGTGTGACAAAGGACCCAGACACTGGTGTGTATGGGGTGTAGATACTCTGATGATGCTCCGTTTTATAAACGACGTCATCGTTATAACCTGAAGAATGGGGAGTGGCAGTTGTAGGAGTCAGGTTTTGTTCCCAATCAAAAGGATTTGGCCTATTTTGTGGGTGCATTATTGGGGTTTGGGGTTGTAGAGGAGGTGGGCGTCCATTAGTTATCCTCAGCTGAGGGTCTAATTGCACAGTGGAGGCTTGCATTACAGGTTGTGGTGGAGTCTGAGGTTCTGCTACCGAGAACACAGTCTGGTAATTTGACAATGTTGTCTTCTTTCCGCTTCCAACCCTCGGTACGGGGGCCTTCCGTGTAGTGCCATTGTTATGTGTCGTCTGTACAAAGGTTTGGGGCGATGGGAAATGTTGATTGATTGAAAACTGACCAGCACCGGGGATAAACTGTGACTGGTCGTCGGGGTTGGGATCTTGACCGTTCGCTCCGTTTTCCAGCTGCTTTTTCTTCAATGGGCGACCGCCCCATGATAGGCGAATTTTGTAATCGCAGTCTTCATCGAGTCGCTCACAGTTGCTACACCGGGGCTTCTCTTCTCCGCATTTCACCTTGCGAGCCTTGCAGTTCCTGCACGGATTACGCCGTTAATAAGCGCCATCTTGGTCGAAATTAACTGATCGGGGGAGGGAAGAGAGGGGAGTGGGAACGAGGAAGGGAAATTAAGCGGAGGAAACGGAATGGATGATGATGCGAATCAATGAAGTGAAATAGTAGCATACCAGCAACCGTTTCTGCTGCGACGACGAATCTCACGCCCAGCGACTGGAGCCCGAGGCATTGTTGAGTTGGTTATCTAATTAAATAAGGTTGGTGGGGAATCGCTATAGCGCGACGGAGTAGGAGAAGGAGGGAGAGTAAGGTTCAATTCGATGTTGTGGCGATAACGTCACGAAAGATGGCGGGGTGGTAGGAAGGAGGTTAATTCAACGACAACACGGGACGAGAATGAGATCGTCGCAGCAAGATAAAACGAACAGACGCTGAATGAGAGAGAAAATCTTGGTGTGAAATTAACGCGAAAGGGAGACGGCGCCTGAGACCTTGATAATAATTTTTTTTTTTTTAGATACCGACGAGCGGATGAGCGGGCAGGCGGGAGGCGGGGGCGGGAAGGGGGTTAGTACAATAAAAAACTGAACCCTTTTTCTTTCTTTAAGGTAGTGGGCGGACAGTAAGTATTGTGGTATGATGTATGAGATAGTCAGACAGCCCAGTATCAAGTAGGTAACTGTAGCAGGAGCCGCAGTGAAGGGAAAGAGGAGGGGGGGGGGGGCGATAGTAATGATAGCAATGTGTGGTGTAAAGGGAAATAGTAGTATCAGAGAAGTAGCAGCGAAGGAGGAGGGTTCGAGCGCATGCAGTACAGAATGTATGTAATGATCCGGGGGGCTATATCTGGTCGGGCAAAACACAGAAGGCAGCAGCAGTATCAAAACAAAATAAGTATTTGTAAGAAAACAAGAGTGGTAGTGGTGGGCAACGCTGCCTACTGCTGTGGGTGACCGAGATTCGTACTCAGACCGTAGTGTGCTGACTCCGAGTGACTGACTGACGAACTGACCGACTGAAGTCTGACTTGACAGACTTTCGAAGGGGACGGAGAGAAGAAAGTGGGAGGGAGGATAGAGAACTGAAGTAGAAGTGCGATCCGAAGAGAGAAGATGAATAGAGGGGCCTGGAGGTAGAGGGGGGGGGGGAGGTGGGTCGTCGTCGTCGTGGTGGTGGTGGTGGTGGTGGTGGTGGTGGCCAGTGTGGGTGTGTGGGTGTGAACGGGGGAGCAGGGTACCCTCTTTTAGTTACATATACAGGGTCTAGGGAACAACCGTATGAAGTGTCTGGGGAGGCAGCCTTTCAGTCGATCATAGGGTGGGGGAGGTTAGAGATATTGCGATGGCAAGCATCTACTGGACGAACCACACAAGGTGGAGTACACGGACGAGGGCGAAGGCATAAATTGCGGAGAGGCCAGTCGGTATCTCCATATGTACGTCCGCTGTATCACGGGAAAGCACAATCTAGCGAGGCGGCACTGGCAGTAGGTATGGTATATATGTAGCTATAGTATAGAATTAAGCAGTAACGCATCGAGAAAACTGTCGCAGGCTGCTGGTAAATCGAGTAATGCCGAGGGATTTGAGAGCCGCTTGTCTGGCAACAACAACGTACAATGCATCGTGGTGATACTCTATCAGTTATAATGTGGTATTGTAGAGAGTAAATGTACATGTACCGTCTAACTGTGCCTACATGTAGGTACCCTAGCTGGCCAGTCCTTGTTAACTACTTTACTTCATGTAGATATGAAGTACCTCCACCTAGAATACGCATTTCTTCTTTACGTCCTTACTCTACGGTAGATTTTTATTAGGTACATGTACCTCCTTTAGAGTACCGACCTACACTGCCATGTACTTACAATATTACCATACATGATGTATCCTATGGTTTCCCTCTCCCTCACACCCCAGAAGTATATTCAAATCTACTGGCTATATTTTTTTTTTCTTTCCAACCTCCCCTGGTCCCTTCCCACCCCTCCAAAAAAAAAAAGGGAAAAATTAGGAGAAAAAAGAAAAGAAAAAAAAAATCCCCTGCCCTCTCTTAGGAATTGATCTCAATCGTAAAGATTAACGCCGCCAACCGCAGAGGAGAGCAACAGTAAATCGGTGGAAAGAGGGAGGGGAAAGGGGCCTATTGAACAGAGCGGAGAAGGGCAATAGGCCGATCTGGTTGTCGCTGGTAGTAAAACGAAGCCACAGTAGTGGACGCCCGCCATGCGCGTGTCTATGAGACCATGTTCTACCTACTCCTGGTGACACACCTGAAAGCTGCGAGCTGCGGCAGGGATGAGGGGGTTTCTCTTTAGTTAACGCACAGTGTTGTCCAAGTAAAACTCACATATCTAACCGCTTCGATACGTTGCGACTGCACCCCCCCCCCTCCCTCCCTCCTTAAAAGACCCTTGAGGGCTAAATTTGTGATCCAGGTAGCTTGAAGTGTATCGTGCATTTCTATCTTCACTTTTTGGAGTGCCGTGATGTACGTGATACCCGTACGTACAAGGTCGGCACAGACGCAACAATAGGTATGAGACAAGTAGCGAGTACATCTTTGTAGGTACATGGTAATAGATAACCGGTTAATGATGTCTCCCATCCTTTTTTTCCCTGATGATAATAGAATCGTCATGAGGAAATCTCGATCACTTAGTAGGATAATAATAAGCATCGGGTTACCTCGGCACACGGTCCGGCTCAATAACGGTGACCCAATTCCACACTCGGATTGCCACTGACCGACCACCCTATTCGGAACGGACTCGAAAGAAGCCGAGAGCAAATGCCCAACAGTAGAGCAGGTAGAGTACATGTATGTACTGCTTCTTTATTCTATTTGTCGTCGCTAGGTAGGGGTCCATACTCTAGACCAACTCTACATACCGTACCACGGCTGTAAGTCATTTGAGACTACTAGGTACTCACGCTATGGTCTTGCATGCTTGATCCTCAGCAGGCTCAAATCCGTGCGTTTCTTTTTTGGAAGCTTCTTTCCCTAGATTCAACTCACTACGTCAGCCCTACAAGGTCCAACCAGAGCGTCCTTGATAACACGTATGAGAGAATACGGAGTGTCTATCCGTAGCTGTCTTTGCTTTATCTACTAAGGTGCAGTACCTGTCTCGACTTTCAAGCATCAGTTTCATCAAACTATTTCTTCTACTTACGACCCAAATCCCCCCCTCCCCCAATTAAAGCCCAGAAACCCCCCATTTTCCTTAAAGATCCAAGTGTCATAGACGACGACGACGACAATGAGCTATAGGAAGGATCATAAGATTCGCGGCCACACAGGTGGGGTCGATATGGTGTTTCCCTATCAACCTGATAAAATCGAGAGTTCGCTCATCAAGAAACATCCTCTTCAGCGGATTCATTCTCCATCACGGTCAATTTCAGCTTTTGTGCACGTATGTCATTCTTCGGCAGAACCCTTACCCGTTGTATTTGCGTTCCCCATGTTACACTTGTTTGATGAAACTCCCTCACCTGGAGTGGCGATGCGGGCAGCCCCGTTGCTACCTGAATGGCAATTGGTGCCCCCCAAGCATGCAGGCCCTTGATGGATAATTTGTTCACACCCCACGTACGGCAGGTTACCGGACTCGTGAGCTTCTTTTATTCCTTCCAATGGTAAGTGAGCCACACCGGCGTATGTCCAATTGTTCTGCGTCAAAATTGAAATGAATGTTTCTTCAAAGCTCTTATCACCCATAGCTGCTGACACATTAATCTTATCATAAATCAGTTTACGATATTTCCCAGGCGAAATGTAAGAGAATTGCCCCTTTGCCGCCGCTTATTTGTTCCTCCTTTGCCACACACGTAGTGTTGCTGCATCTCTTATTGGGAGCAAACCAGCCCCACCTGTAATTGGGCCATATCTCCGGTTTTCTAATAAACACAATTTTTATGAAACGTATGCTGACATCCTTCGTGCAAAACCACAGAAACGAGGCATATGGGTATGGACGATCTTCTCATCTCAAGATTTTTCCCCCCTCACCCAAGAGGCAAACGCGGGGAATACTCCGTCTTATCCGACCTTTTTCTTGCATCTCTCATCTAGATAAACTGCTGACTGGTACGATCCGCGAGGTGCTTCGAGATGATGCAGATGGCACTTCCAATTCCTTACGTAATATCTCGTTTCCATTTTGTTTTCTTGAAGGCGAAATTTCCTGCTTTTTTGCACATTTCCCCACCCTAATCTCGAACCCTAACTAGAGCCCAACTTTTATCTGCTGCATGTTTTTGATAGGTAGTTGGCTCACGGGCCACATTGCTACCCGTCCAATGCGGCTCAAATCCTTATCGGATCTTATACCCTTTTTTGTGAAGGGCTCGAGCGACCAAGAATTTGGCTAAATGACCTCACGATGCTCTTCTAGGATTATCGCTCTGTCGATATCTACCCTGACCTTTATTTTCGGCTTTCTTGCGGATATAACCCTCAATCCCAAGCTATTTTTGGTCAAGAATGCTCTGTCAGTGGCTAGTGCACCTTTGGAGGTGCTGATTAGTCTGCTGTACTGGGGCCTCACAGCTGTGAGTCTCACCCCCTTTGTCCCTCATATGATTTGTTTATATATATCTATGTTGTTTATGTACTATATTTCTTTTTGGTATCGGTGTCATTTCCCCATTCTCTGTTCTATGTGTCGTGTGTGCTATACGCGAGATATGGATCCACTCGGATACACGCGGCATATTGGGGCAACTCTTTTAACTCTGAACACACTGGTTCAAGCTGAGCCTATGAGTTCAATATGTATTAATATTACCCAGAGTGCAGGAGATTGCGATAATACATGTAGCTACTCTATATGCGATCCCCACATGTACCATCCATTTCTTTCTCGCTAATCGTTGTTAACTGTTTCCTTTTGACCGTTGTTTGCCCCTCTCCTCCTCCAACCAACCACGTTCAAACATATCATGCATCACAAAACACAGGGGGACCACCATGTGATAATCTGAATCTGCCTTACCACATCTTTATGAATTTCGCTTTTTTTTTTTTTTTTCTTTCCCTTCCCTAATTTATTAATTTGAATGAAGGATAAAACAGCTAACGCCTCATGTGCGTCGCTAGATAGACCGCACGCTAGTCATGCCGCCTGGAATGCACATTGATACATTTGTCGGTCAGTACATACATATTCCGGCCCGGTCCGATCAAATTTGCAAATCTATTTCCTGGTTTATTTTTTTTTTTCCGGTTACCAAAAGATGTTAAAGTCTTAGTTGGGGACTACATGTATTGACTTGTTGTTGACATTGTCGTTGTCGCACCATACCTCAAATCATCACTGCTCACTCATCGTTCTAAAACCGACATTAGAAGGCTTGGTACGTTTTATGTTAACTCGCTAATTCACCACAGATCTTAGCCTGCATCTTTTTCCTGCCGCCCTTCTCCTTATCGATGCACTTCTCCTGTCTCCTCCGTGGACCATAGGTTTAGTCCCGGCGCTCCTAATTCCAGGTTGTCTCGCAACATTCTACTGGTTTTGGCTGGAACACTGTTATTCCTATAACGGGTGGTATCCGTACCCAATCATGGAGATGCTGAAGACAGAGCATAGGATCATTCTTTTTGCTAGTTCGGCGTTGACCATGAGCGCGAGTACATTGGCTTTGAAGTGGGCCTTTGTCAGGTTTAACGGGCAGCTTGCAAAGGCCGTCCCTGGTGATCTCAAAAGGAGATAGATAAATATCACACCCCAATGGTCGTAACATATCTGAGGGTTTACTTGGAGGTGGTTGAGGCCTGCTGTAAATGGTACCCGCATCAAGATACATATGTGTGCAATACAGTATATGGAAAGCATTGTTAAATGGCTCCAGTTTTGTTTATACTTGTATTAGCTAGAGTACATACAAAGAACATGGATATATACTAAGAGAAGGCCCACAGTTAAAAAAAAAGTATTTTAATTGCCTAAACCTAAACTTTTAATGTTCATGACGCCGTGAGCATTTCTAATTTACAAGACTTTTGTTTTATTACATCAAACGAATCCTTTTTAGAGATAGCTACCTCTAGATCAGACGTATGATGACCTTCCCATCCTTCTCCTTTTTCAAGCACAGGGCTTTCCACAGATCTCTTTGTACAGCCTCCGCACCGTGCGTCTTCTCCAGTTTCTCAACTGCTTTCTTGACCTGCAGCGGGTACGACCCTGGCTCAATTAGATCAATGAAGGCCTGTGCTAGAACGCGCCTTTCTGCAACCTCTTTCGCGATCTCCTCCTTAGGCTTCTTTGACTTCGGCGCGTCCCCCTTTACGCCTCCGGCTTCTTCTTCTGCTTCGAGTTTACGCTTCTGCTTGAGCACCTTCTGTTCCGAGCGGCTCAACTTGGGCTTTTCGGCAACGGCTTCGAGCTCCACAGAGGCCCCAGCAAGAGCTTCTTTGGGCTCACTGGAGGCGGCTTCTTGAGGCTCTTCGGAGGTGACGGTTTCGGACTTGGGTTCTTCGGCAGTAGCTTCCTTGGATTCTTCGGTAGCCTTCTTGTCCTTCTTGCCCTTCTTTGACTTCTTATCCTTCTTTGATTTCTTATCCTCCTTAGGCTCCTCGATGACTGGCTCGGTTTCGGGGACTTTGGGGGCTGCCTCGGCGGCCTCGGGCTCAGAGGTGACGGCTGGCTCTTCGGTCTTCTTTTCCTTTTTGCTCTTCTTTGACTTTTTGTCCTTCTTTGGTGTAGCCTCTTCGACGGCAGCTTTGGGCTCCGCAGCAGCCTCAGTGGTCATCTCGGCAATGGGCTCAGCGGCCTTCTCCTTCTTCTCCTTCTTGTCTTTCTTCTCCTTCTTCTCCTTCTTATCCTTCTTTGCCTTCTCCTCTGCCACTGGCTCCTCCTCCTTCTCCTCAACTACAGGCTCTTCAACTTTTTTCTCCTCTGCCGCGGGCTCCTCAATTTTCTTCTCTACAACCACTGGTACCACAACCTGTTGCTTAGTACCCTTCTTGCCCTTGCCCTTCTCGGGCTTGTAAAGGGCGCCTTGGTACTTTTGCGCTTCCGTGATACAGCTGGTGTGTGTCTTGTGGTCGTTTCCACTGAAGGTTGTGTTGCAATCGATACACGTAAAGTATGCGCCCCGGCACTGGCCTCGGTGCGAGTCGAGCTTTGGCTTCTTAATCACGTCATTGCAGACTTCGCAAGAGACTGTGTTTAAACGCTGTATTAGTACGAGGTGGGGAATTGAGGAGCACGGGGTAGTAAAAGGGGGGGGGGGGGGATGTAAGGGCTTACATGAGACCATTGTGGCGAACTTGTGGTTTTTATCAAGTTTTTTTTTGAAGTTTTTGCAATAAATGTATCGTGGGTTTGAAAGTTTTGCGAAGGCTGCGCTAGGGCCAGGGTCTTGGCGGGGTTCTGTGAACAAGGGTCCTGTTCGCTGTCTCGTCCCCCACGCGTCTGAGTAGCGGGCACTAGCCTGTATTTGGTGCCCTAACCCTGAAACTTAGGGTTTTGCGGTTTTGTGACGCTTGGGTGCATGAGGCTGGGAAAAAGTTAATATTGAGTTTGATAAGGATGTGTAGCCGTGTTTTAGGTACGTGGGGGAGGTGGGGGGTGAGAAGTCTAATTAATTACATGTAGGTGTTGAAACGGCGGGTGGAATTGTGGTGATTTGGGACATTTTGGGGGTTGGGACTTTTGTATGTACATGTATGTACCTCTATGCCCTTAAATGATGCACTATGAGTTGTGAACTTTTGGAATATGTATGTACTCAACGGTTGAATAGTAACAATAAAATGTGTAGATTCGAATAGTAATAGTATTACTAACGGGGTACTTTGTGTAACTACCAGGCAGTATTTCTTAGTAGTACTGAATGCCGTAACGGGATATATACTTACTTGATACTACATAGTAAAATCTCATCCCTTACCTCCCATGAGAGCTGTCAAACGGAAGAATTTGGCTTCCACCCGCTGCTTACCCAAGAGCACGAGTTTGCCTAGCCCTACCTATCCCCCCTTCTCCCCCTTCCCCCCCTCCCCACTCCCCCATAGGGCCATCACGCGAGTCCCTACTGTGATTCCTTGCTTTGCCCAATGTAACCTTGCACAACATAACTCGGTAGTCGGCTCTTTGCATTACTCTCTACATACATAGACCACCCACTACATGTGGGTGTGGGTGTCGCGGTGAACATGCTAATTCTCTTGCTTCCCAAACGGTTAATCTGCCTGCAGGATGCAAAAACAAAGTTACTATCACCCCCCCGTCTCTCCCCGCCCGATTGGTACACCGATGATAAGCTTTTTTTTTTTTTTTCCTTCCCTTCCCTCCCTCGTCGGCTCGGGAGTTTGGGCTTGGACTTGGGACTCGGAGGGTTTGGGACAGGTTGCGTTTGAGGTTGGGGTTGAGTTTGGGAAGGGGAGGGGGGGGGTCTCAGATGGCCGATGGGTAATCGTCAATCGTCAATCGTGTTGGGGGCGGGTACATGTATGTAAGTCCATGGTACATGTGGGGGGGGGGGGTGTGAGAGTGGGGTCTGGGAGGTGAGACTGAGACATTGTTTCGTTTCGGATGACGATGGTGACATTTTTTGTGTTGAAGCTTAATTGAGTGCATTTTTGGTCCGGGTGTTTGTATTTAAGCTTGTATATGTAAGTACATGTATGTATAAGGTTAATTAAAACTGATAAATTGTTGTGCAGTATCCTGATCGGGTTGTCTGTCGCTTTATGCTATTTGTTCACCAGGTCCGTGCCTCCTTTAACAATACATAAAATTACCGTTTCGCTGACGACATGTTGAAAGGATACATACTGGACAGCACATGTATTTCAAAGTTATACTCTCTTTGATTTACCTGATACAGATCCCTAGCTACATGTAGATATTGGGTTCATACATGTAGGTAGGCGTAGTACGCGTTTCTCTCTCATATATACATACAACTCTCTATATTACGCCATTTGTACCTACTACGAACCGATCCATACATGTACAATAATCAAGTATCATGGATGCGGCTCCTCGTTTATATTTTTATCGTCTCTGCTGTATGCACAGCGGGAGTGCCTAAGTATATGTAATATTCGAGTTCCAAAATTCTCATATATAGGCCTATCTTATGACGAACCCAGCACCTTTTTAAAACGTCCCCAGTCCACTTGTGCACGCCCATGAATTCGGCATTTCCCGTCTTTCTTGATGTATATATCCAGATTTAAAGCCAGCTATTACGAGGACATTTCGCTTGGCAGAGGACAAATAAGGCTGTGAGCTTAGCTCCAGCAAACTTGTAGCCAGAGAATGAGTTCTATAGGCCCTGCTTTCTCGGCTCTATTTATTTCCCTCTCCCTCCTCTTCCCTCTCCTTCTCTTCTTCCCTGGTCTCTCCTCTCCCTCTTCTCTCATCATCAAGTCACCTACCCCCTTCTCATCCTTTCATCATCATGGGGGGTGAAGAATCCGCTCTCTTGTAGGGCAATTGTACTGGAAGAATAATACTAGCCGTATGTATCATCTCATCCTGATAGGGGGTTCGTTTAACTGAAGGCAAAAACTGACTGTAGTAGCAGTGAATGGTGGGGCCCAGCTACTATGTCCGTATGTGTCTTTCCTCTTCTCTCCTGTCCGTGGTTTTTCTTTTTTTTATAAAGCCATCCATTGCTCATTAGTTTATCAGGGCTGAACACACGGACCTGGGGTCCAGAGACCTGTTCGTATATTTCTCTCTCCCCCTCTCTTATCTCCTGTGTAATCGTTTTAAGCAGCCATCCATACTGATTGATTCTATCAGCACGGATCGTACAGCATCTGGCTGGGGTCTAACCACTTGTTCGTATGTTTTTCTCTCATAACTCCTGTGTAATCGTTTTTATGAAAACAATTTCTTATTGATTGATTTTATCAGTGCGGATCATACATCCGGGGCCCGGCTGTCTTCCTACGGCAGCTGATCACTGGGCCTGGCAAGTTTAGGGGTCAGAGGGTAAGTTCTGCATCATCCTCATTCCCTACCGCCCTGAAGTGTGTATGCATAGGTACTAACTAGATATAAGAATATATCAGCAACCTATATGGGGTATGGGCATCGGGGATCATCTGCCTCCGTGCAGGTGCGATGGGAAACTCCGCCCATCTGCCTCCCTCCCCTCCTCCCCCCAGATCCTGTAATGGGATTCCGGTTAGTTTTCTCTTTTTGCTGTTCCCTTTTACTAAGTTACGCAGTCGTTGACGGATAAACCAGGTTAATAATCCGGGGAGTGGGGTAATGGCAGCACAAATTCTCTTGGGAGTCTGTGGCCCCAAGTGCACGCATGTGCTCCTTGCCTTTGGTGGTGGAAAGGAGGGTGGAGAACTTACCTCCACAGAGAGGCTGAAGGAATCCGGGTCCGGTCAGTATTGATATTTCTGCTCTTTCTAGCTTTCTCCTTACTTACTTTTGTCAGGTTCTTGGTGCCTAGCCCTGGGGTTCTCGCTGGGGACAAATGGAGGCAGCCGGATGCATGGCGGGCATCAAGAAGCCATATATCCGGCTGCCTCCAGGTAGCCCTGAACAAATACTCCATTCGGGCCTGGGAAGAAGCCATGTGCCTTGCAAAGAGGGTAGTAATTGTAGAAATACAATTAATCTTTTGTGTTTTTGTCCTTTTTTCTTCAGGAAAAGTCCGCTGTGATTCCTATGTGTCGTGATGTGACCCAGATCTTGCCGTGTCCATTATCGAGTGATGGTCCATGATTCCGCGTGAAACGTTTTTTTTTTGTTTAATTCACTAATTACGCGCTTTTCGTTGCCCGTCATATCTATCCTGTTTCCGTTGATAAATTACGACCGGGTTTCCAAGAATTAACAACAGGTTCCAGGAAACATCATCGCCTAACTTGCAGCGCACGTATTGGTTGGTAATTATTTTCTTTGGTCCGAACATACCATTTACCTGTGTAAATAGAGAGGATTACTCGATAAATAATGGTATATCTAAAGGCGGTGATGTTTCCTGGAACCTGTTGTTAATTCTTGGAAACCCGGCCGTAATTTTATCAAAGGAAACAAGATAGATATGACGGGCAATGAAAGGCGCGTAATTAGTGAATTTCGAGTAATTCTCTCTATTCACACAGGTAAATGGTATCTTCGGACCAAAGAAAAATAATAGTCAACCAATACGTGTGCTGCAAGCTATTTTCTTTGGCCCAGACATATCATTTACCTACGCTTAAATAGTGGATTACTCGAGAAATGATCGTGTTAGGCGCGGCGGGTTTGGGCGACCCGATGAACTGGATCCATGGCTATTACAGGGTGCATTATTTGAGACAGGTGTTGTTCAATCCAGCTATACTCGTGTGTTCACTAGGTTGACAGAATTTTTTGAAGGATTCTGACAACTTAATGAACGCACGAGTATACCTCGAAATCGGTATATGCTCGGTCGCGGTTCATTCTCCTCTGGAAAGTTTGAGATGTCCCGAAGGTCCTGTATCCTGTAGGGCGTTTCGTCCGATTATCTGATGGCTTTGCTCGGTAGGAACAGAAGTTGTATGACATGATCTAGTGGCCCATTGGCAACCACCTTCTGGGAGTATCCGGATATTTAGAACACGATCCTGAATAATTCACTGCTATATGATAGGTACATGTAGGTTACTGCAGCCAGCATATCTGATGGTTTGACATTTAAGAGAATCTGGAGAAGGTATCTTAACCAGGTCGGGTGGATATGTACTTACATTTAACCCAACACTGTCATGTGACAAGCACCTTGCTGTCCTGATCATTACCCCTGACATCTGAATTATTGTTAGAAAATCGCTTTGGAGGTAAAAGTGGGCGAGTTGAGGATGGTGCACTGGTATCGATTACCACTACGTTACTACAATGTAAGCTTACAGTTAGGAATCCCTTCTTACCTTCACTTAATTTCTTTGCCTTGAGCTGACAAGAGTTAAAGGAAGGGTGCACTTAACAGCTCATCATCTCAACAGAGCCGTCCTCGCGTCCCTTCTAGTTGGTAGCCCTGTTTGGATCCTTATTACTCTCACTGGATGTGTTATTTCTTGCCCAACCGGGTCAGGCAAAGTCAGAATTGGGTGTTATAATTACCGGCACCTCAATCGACTGATTGGCATTTGGCCGGACAATATCTCGTTCAGTCTGACCAGACTACTACGACATCTAGCTAGGGTGGTTAGGTATCGAACTGCAGAGCGGCAGAACTGCATACCCACAATCTCCACTACTACCGGCGGCGCACAACTAGCAACCCCACCGCTCTGGAGTATGTGGTGGGTAAAATGCGGAGAGGGGCGCACCTAACGCCTCAATACCCCGACGCCATCTCGCTGTGCCGGCCATCACCCCCACCACCGGGGTTGCATTTAATCAGCAGTCTTCTTCGAGACAAACGATTGGTGGCTGGTGATACTGAAAGCTCACACTACCTTAGCACTACTTCGGAGTGGGCACCTACCGTTGGGTATTTTGCTCCGCCCAAGGCGGGGCGGGCGGCAGGCTTGATAGTCACTATCTCCATGCCACTCTCACATACATTATTCCTACCACCTGAAACAGAATCACCACACTTTTCCGGCCCCACAAAGCTAAATGGAAAGGTGAACTTAATAATCCGCACCGCAACGCAATCACCCTGCTGCCAAACCACTACCGTCACTAGTAACAGAAGTACCTCTTCATGCCCGCTTCTCCAAGGAATCTATAGAGGGTGCTGGACAATTGGTAGTTAGCCAACTCAGTATAGAACTAGCACCTGATACCATAAACAGGGCAACTAGCACTCTTCCCCTGTCCGGAGAAAGAAAGGAGGTAAGAAGGGCGTACTTATCAAGCAAGAGCGGAAAGTGCCACCCTTAGTTACTACCAGGAGCCAAACCACCTACATCCATAACCTTCCTCTCCGAGGCATAAGGAAAGGTGTACCACCTATCAGCCAGTGTCTCGGAGCTTTATCGAGATTAGTTATTATTGCGAGAGTTGGTGCCATAGTTAGCATACCTATCACCTATCCGGAGCGGCGGAAGAAGAAGGAGGTGTACTTAGCAGTAGTATCTCAATAATGGAATCTCGATGTACCTACCTACAATTACCGCTGCTACCACCACCGGAGAGCGCATCTAATCCTTCTCTTTTGAAGCAGAGGTGGACTAACGATAGACTAATTAATTAATATCCAACACCGTAGTACGTGACCGTCGCTGCTACCATCGGGAAAATAATTAGCACGTCTCTTTATTTACCCCCCTCTCTCTCTCCTCGAAGCAGGAAGGAGTGTGTACTTAATACCTCGTCTACCAACACCCCAATCTCGTATCGAGACGGACCTAGTGCTCGGTCACCACCACTGCTAATGAGGAGCATTCAATTAGCAACCCTACATTTTCCTTCTCCTTACAGGGGATAAAACAGAAAAAGGGGGGGGGGGGTACTTGTCGACCATTATCTCAACACAATATCTCACTGCTGCTATAACCAGTTTAATAACCAGCACCGTCCCTCTACCTACCTTTCTAGCAGGGTAGGAAAAGGTGTGAACATACCTATCATCATCATCGTCAACTGTACCTCACGGGTTAGATTTTATCGACACCATCAGTAGCAGCCCATCTGGTTGGACGCATGCATGCACGAGGCATAAATAAATAAACAAGCAGCAGCCCATCCACTTCCCCCCGCCGCCCACAGGGGATAAACCAAAGGAGGGGTCAACTTAATAATTATTTCTCCAGACAGAATCAAGCCGTATCTTCATAACTAGCAGACAGCAAATTATCTAGCCATCAATGTGAGATAGAGCCCGACGATTCTTCACACCCCGCCGCCGATGCCAGCGGTGGCTGAATGTGTTTTGGGTGAGATGGGATGAGCAGGAGACGGAGGAGGAGGGAGGAAGCACCAAGTGACTTGAAAGGCTTAAGCTGGAGGGTTTTGTTGGCTGACTAATTTTATCATGCCGGTTCGTTATGTGTTGGTCCGTATATATGAGCACCAAAGCCATATAGGGCTGCATGCGTGTTTATGCACCCGTAACGGTTATTAAGCTAGGACCCGAGGGTGGTATCTGATTGCCCGTCAGGCGGAATTGCAATCTGAGGAACCTAACCATTTACGGCAACGTGATGAATGTAACGCCCAGAACGTACAGGTGGTAGTTTCTGGCATGCGTGACAGTCTGTAGCATTGTTTCCATTCCTTGTGTTGTTGATATCACGATTACTGGAAATGATCAGGTTCCTCAGATTGCAATTCGGCCTGACGGGCAATCAGATAATACTACATGTAATAACTACATACAATAACTACAACCGCCCACCCGGCAGATACAACTATTCCCGTCCGAGGACACCCTACAATGCCACATGTATGTATGTAGTAGTGAGTAGCGGTACTGCCCAATCAGAACCATGAAAATTCCCCTACTAATTTATGGGCATCACACCGAGTGATACGCCAAGCCACGAGTGACGTCTTATGATGCACACGTATTTTCGATATCAACATCGTCAAACGCAATTCACGCAGTTATTAGGATTAATTACCCACCACCTGCCCATCCACAAAGATAAAAAAATTCTACAAGCAAATGCAACGGGTACACCATCACCCAGCCCCATACAAGCTACAAAACCCGAGCACAGGCCCCCACCAGCAACGTCTCTACCTAGCTAGATTACATCTACCGCCCACCCCTCTACAGCCCCACCAACTCCGCCAACAGCATCTCCGGCTCCCAACTCTCCCCCTTCACCGCCTCCAGCACCGTTTTCGCCCTACACGCGCGCGTTAGCACCACCAACTCCTCCTCCGGCGTGGGGGGGTACTCACCATCTGACCGACTCGCGCTTCTTCATCTCCGTCTCCAGCTGGGCAGCCTTGATACCGGCAACCTCGAGGCAGCGCTTCGGCAGTCCGGCCAAGCGCGCAACGTTGAGCCCGTAGCTGCGGTGCGCGATCCCCTCCACGATCTGGTAGAGGAACGTGATATCCTCGCTGCCGTCTATTGTTGTTACCCGCCCACGTCAGCTACCCCCAGAAACCAAACAGGAAGAAGGGGAAGAGAAAAACGCACCCGCCGCCTCCTCAAACGCCATATGAGCACACCCCACCCGGCCGCCCAACCCCTCCGCCACCCTCTCCAGCACCGGATAGTGCGTCACAAACAAACACAGACACCCCAGCTCCCCCACCACGTGCTGCAGCACCGCCCCCGCAATCGCCACACCATCATGCGTACTCGTGCCGCGCCCCAGCTCGTCCAGGACCACCAGGCTCCGCGCCGTCGCCGTCTTCAGGATATCGCTCGTCTCGCTCAGCTCAACCATGAACGTCGACTCCCCGGCCATGACGTTGTCCATGG
The DNA here is from genome assembly GCA_024713795.1 of Morchella sp. 2015-shanyang. Lineage (NCBI taxonomy): Eukaryota > Fungi > Ascomycota > Pezizomycetes > Pezizales > Morchellaceae > Morchella > Morchella sp. 2015-shanyang. The sequence goes on from JAMGZB010000007.1 coordinate 1,467,363, forward strand.
CGCCCATGCGCGTGTAGACCGCGTCCAGCAGCCCGAGCTCCGCGCGCTCCGCAGGAACGTAGCTCCCGATCTGGGCCATGATGGCGATGAGCGCCACGGCGCGCACGTAGCTGCTCTTGCCGCCCATGTTTGGGCCTGTGATGAGCATGGCGGGGGCCGCGGGGGTGAGGTTGATCGGGTTGGGGACGTAGGGGGTGAGAAGTAGCTGCTCGACCATGGGGTGGCGGGCGCCCGCGACGACGATGGACGGCGTGTCCGTGGCGGTGAAGGTGGGCTTTACGTATCCGGGCTGGGCGGCGACGAGGGCGAGGGAGAAGAGGCAGTCGAGGGTTGCGAGGGCCGCGATGGTGTCGCGGAGGGGCTGGTAGTGGGAGGAGATTGAGGAGAGGAAGCGCGCGTAGGCGGCGTCGCAGGAGGCGCTGAGGGACTCTTTGCGCTGGTCGCGTTCGCGGAGGAGTTTGCTGACTGTGGGGGTGTGGAAGCGGGAGACCTTTTTGGTGCCGTTGAGTTTGGCCCAGGTGGCGGGGACGAGGGAGAGGGAGGATTTGTCATTGTAGACTTCGATTAGGTACTAATTGGTGTGAGTGAGTGAGGACTGGAGAGGGGAGGGAGAGGATTGAGGGGGGGGGGGTACCTCGATGCCAGAGACAGAGACGTAGGCGACTTTGGGCTTTCGGAGCGTTTTTGCAATCTCCTTAAGATGCTCCTTGAGCTCTGCCTCTACTGCCGCAATGCCCTAAACCTGTCATCAGTATCATTGACCCTCCAACCTACCACACTCATATCATAAGAAGTGAACATACCAGCTTATGCTCAGCAATCTCCTCATACTCATCCTCATCCTCGTCCTTGAAGAAATTATATTTATCATCCTTACAGGCCGCCTGCCCCCTAAACGTGTCCAAAAACCCGTCCACACACCCCTTCACCCTTGGGAGCGCCGCCACCGCCTCATTCAACAACCTACTCCCAAAGCCGACCTCCTCCACCCCCTCCACCCCCGGAAACGTCCCCGCGATCCTCTGCATCGCCTGCAAGATCTGGAACAGCTCCGGCCGCGTACACTTCCCATAATAGATCCTGATGAGGCCCTTCTCGAGGTCGCCGCCCGTGCGGGCCAGCAGCTCGCGGACACGATCCAACTTTTCGTCCTTGGCCGCGAGGATCTCCTCCACGGCTGCAAAGCGCTCCTCGAGCGCCGGCTGGTGCAGCAGCGGCCGCCCAACCCACTTGCGCAGCAGGCGGCGCCCAGGCTTCGTCTTTGTGCGGTCGAGGGCCCAGAAGAGCGAGCCGCGCGTGGTGTGGTCCGTCTGGTTGCGGTAGATCTCGAGCGACGCGAGCGTGTTGCCGTTCAGCAGCATGTGCGAGCGCGCGCTGAAGGGGGCAAAGTATTTCGTGAGGTCGAAGACGTGCTCGAGGCCGTAGGCGGACAGATGGGTGATCATGGCCGAGAGGCAGATTGTCACAAGGTCCGAGAGGCCCGTCACTGTGTCGAGAAGCCGGTTTGCGCCAGTGGCGGTGGGGGAGGAGGCATCGGAGGAGGCGTCGGATTTGAGCTTGTCGGCGTAGAAGGCGGCGACGTGGGAGGTGGCTGCGGCGATGGCTTCGCCCTTCTTTGCGCTGCGGGGGACCCGCTCGACGCGCACCTTTTCGCCAAAGACAGAGGTTGTGCTGCCGGCCAGGTGCGTGACGAGCTTCTCGGTGGCCTTTGTGAGCTCCCCGACAATCAGGAACTCGCACGGCGCAATGTGAAGCAGCCGTGTCTCGATCTCGCTGCGCATGAAGCCGTCATCAAACTCATCATATATCACGTCGCCCGTCGCCGGCTGCACCGCGACAATTCCGACATGCGACTTTTCATCTGTCCCTGTCCCGCCCCCCGGCTTCTCCGTGATGCACAGCAGGTACCCCGTGTTTGGAGCACCGCCGCTACCAGAGCCCGCAGAGACATCGTCGAGGGCGTCAACATCGTCGATATACGTCCCCTTGGTGTACAGGTTCGTGAGCTCCCTCACAAACGGCGCATTCCTGTTATCGCCCGCGGCCTTGAGAGCGGCCGTCTCGCGCTGGCGCACGATGCCGACCTTGTATCCGGCCTCGACGAGACGCTTGACATGGACGTGCAGGCGCGGTACGGGGATGCTCGCGCTGGCGAAGCGGTCCAGGTGTGCTTCGGACGGGTGTTCGTCGAAGCGCATCTTTCCGGGGACACACATTATGCTTAGGTTCTGGCTGGCGATGCGGGCGTCCTCGCCGAAGAAGCGGTACTTGTAGCCCACCTCGACGAGGAGGACTGTGTCGGGGTTCCGTCGCTTGATGTCCACCACCTGCTGCTCGAGCGGTGTCAGCTTTGCCTTGCCCTTGCCTTTCGCCTTTCCTCCTGCGGCCTTGACGCCCCTCCCAAACTTCTTTGCAATTGGCCCAGGTTCGTCGTCGTCGTCGTCCTCCTCCTGCTGCTGCTCCCCGCCGTCCTCCTCCCCTTCCCCTTCCCCCTCCTCACCGTCAGCGCCTCCCCACCGCGCATCAAGCAGTGCACCCGGCCCCGCAAGCTTCTTTACAAACCGCTCATGCACCAGCCGTCTCTGCGGGTCCGCCGTTTTGGCACCGTGCACCCCCGTGCCAAAGCGGTACCTTGCCGCCCTCTCCGCCACCACCGACCGCTTCTTGCCGCCATCTCCACCACCGCCTTTATCCGCCGGCGTAGTGTGCACCACGAGCACCGTGTGCTCCTTCTCGTCATCGGCCTCGGCCTCGGAGGGCGAGAACCTGGCTGCCCGCTTGACCTTCTTGCTGGGGGCTTGGGGCGCGCGGTAGAGGTCCTCGTCGTCACTGCTGAGGGGGTCGAGGGCCCGCTTGGGGGCGCGGCGGCGGGACCGGGGCGCGCGGGGAAGGTCGTCCTCGTCTTCGTCGTCGTCGGGGGCTTCTGTTACCGGTGACTCTGCGGGGGGTGCTTTGGGGGCATTAGAGGTGCTGCTGGTGGGGGTCTTTGGCGTGAAGAAACTGGAGATTGTGCGTTGGGAGGAGGGCTTCTTTGTCGGCCCCATTTCTTTGTGGGTTTGTGGTGTCGTGGTTGGGGTCAATTGGTAGATTTGGAATTTCTTTCTCTTGGGATTGACGCGTGACGTGACGTGAGGTTGGAATTGAAGAAAAGTGACAAACGCGTTGCGGGTTGTGATAAAGTGGCTTGGCGGTCATGGGCTGTCACTCGGTGGTTTGGAAGGGGTTTTTGTGGGTTGTTGATTGGTCAATTGGAGTATGTATTATTAATTACGCATGTGATATTCATACGGAAAATAGAGACATCTTTTGATATGACCTCTGTATCCATTATGCTAATACATGGTCGGGCTATATGTGGGGCGGTGTCTATAACAAGCCCAAGGCTGCTCCGAGCTCACTTGTAGCCCAAACTGGACACCGTAGTTCATATAATTTATACCATTACAAGAGACCGGAATTAAGTCTCGAAGCTAGCCGATGATCATCCTGCTGGTCTCGCGGTACCAGTAGACATCTCATTCTTAAACCGTAGATGCCGCTCTAGACAGGGTCTTCTGTCCGAAGGCCCTGAGAAGTTGGTACATGATCCTTAGCAGAAGGCCAAGATACCAAGGCACCGGCTAGCCATGGGTGTCGGAAGTGGGTCATGCTTAGGCATGCCCTTGGATACTGTCTTTTCGCTTTGGCGTCCGTCTAGGATATTCCAGTGGGTATGTGGAGCAGGACAAGAACTGCACAGGTATATCTCGTGGTGCCTACACGTATGTTTAATACTGGCGTCTGGGTTTAGGCCATCGCGGCCTCACAGGACCTAGGCCTATCCGGGCTGCGGTTCAGGTAATTTGGGTGGCGGGAGCATAGCTGGTTGCGGGCTGGGCAGGACCACGAATGTGCCTGAAGGAGGTGACGTGTGTAGAAGGAGGGCGATAGTTCCTTCTATGCAGCTTGGCCTGGGTAAGTGATTGATCCACACGTTGCCTGGGTGGTGATGATGTTTGATAGAGATATATGGGGTGCCACAATTGCAACCCTGAATGGTATCTTTCCCTGCGTCGGTTTTGCCGTAGCTTGCTGTCTACATGTATTTTGTATTGCCGGGGACTTGCTTGGGTGTGTGGATTTAACCAAGATTAGATCATCTTATCTCTACCGACTAAGCCGTTTCTAGTAATCGTGATATAAACAGCGCAATGATGTACAAACTGTCACGCGTGCCGAAAACTACCACCTGGACGTTAGATTCATCACGTTGCCATAAAGGGTTTAAGCTGAAATTCAGCCTGACAGGGATTATTATTTGTTTATTATTTGTTTTATTATTTGTTTTATTATTTGTTTTATCATCTATTATTTGTTTTATTATTTATTTTATTATTTATTTTATTTTATTTTATTATTTATTTTATTATTTATTTTATTATTTATTTTATTATTTATTTTATTATTTATTTTATTATTTATTTTATTATTTATTTTATTATTTATTTTATTATTTATTTTATTATTTATTTTTATTATTTATTTTATTATTTATTATTTTATTTATTATCTTATTTACTATTTTATTTATTATTTTATTGTTACTTTACTGTTTTTACTGCTTTCATGTGCGTTTCCTTAGTAAGGTCGGACAGACCCAAGCAATTCTACAAACACTTTTGTTACTCAGTTGCAATGTTCATACTCTGGTGGATTCACTGTTTTCTTTTCATTATAATTGTTTTTCTCATAGTAGACCGAGAGGCTAACTGACATCTTCTACGAAAAAGAACCGAGAAGATTCAACCCCCCAAACCCACCGCCCAGCACTACTATCAATGCTTATGATGGCCTATCTACAACCCGACCAAGAAGGACTAAAACCACAAGAATCCACACCTGACCAAGAACGGCAACACCCCCGCACCCCGACCCCTAAGCACAAGTCTTCCCATTCCTTGTACAGAACTGACATCTCTTTCCACGCAGCAGCGTCTCCCTAGTAGGGTCCATGACTCTACACGGGTGGCAGCCTGCGCCGCCCCTGCCACGAATAACGCACTCGTTGCACGGCGGGTCGCGCAGCACCGTATACACCCTGCGGCCCGAGACAGTGAGGTCGCCGCTGAGGAAGCGGGCCTTAGTTGCAGATCTAGTCATTCCTATCGCCTTCGCGGCCGCGATCCAGATCGAGGGGGCGGCAGGGTCGAGCTTACACTCGGTGGCGGGACTGGAGGAGCTGTTAGCCAGTGCAGCAGGCTAGAGGAAGATAGATGTGGAAAGAGGGACATACGCAGAACTCTGGGCTTCCGAGGGTAGACTTTCTGGTTGGGGGGCCATGGCAGAGGTGGAGGACTCGGCGTTTCCAGAATCTTCGTCGGCCTCCTCGGTGTTATCGGGGCCGTGCGGCGCAGCATCGGACTCGCCATCAAGGTCATCCGGGAACACCTCGGCGCGAAGACGCTTCGACCCGATACGCAGGGTGGTGCCCTGTGGCTTCGCCTCCTTGCTGGTGGCGGCGGTCTCGCCAGCCCGTGTCTCGGTGTAGGGAGCTGCTGCTGCGGGCCCGGGGGACGCCGCAGGGGCTTGCGGGCCCCTGTTGAAGTTGTCGAGGACATTGTCTAGAAGGACGGAAATGTATGAGGTCACGGGGGGGCGCAGGACTTCGTACATTGCTTTACGGATGTCCTGGATTGCGAGGTTGTAGCCTGCCTCGAACTGGGCGTCGGACATGTTGGTGATGGATGCGTGGGTTCAAGGAGGATTTGTGGGTGGGGGAACTTAATGGGAGGGATCTGGGACGAGTGAGCAACTGGTTAGGGTCAGGGTAACTAGTTGCGGGTTTCATGCGGAAATTATCATTTCCAGTATTGCTGACTAAACATTTCCAGAGCATGGTATGCATATTGTCTACGTACGTACGTAGCACATGGGAGGGCATCCGCCCTAAGTTGATGGAGTGGCGGGGACTGAGGCTTAGATACTGTTTTTGAGCTTTGGGAGCTAGTCTTGTAGCTGGTAGTGACGAGGCTAGGTGTCCTTGGAGTCGAGTGGTCTGCTGGGGCGCCCGTACGTACATACATTAACTAAACAAGTATCCGCCTGAAATTAGATGGTGATACTGGGTGTACTGTTGAGGTTGGCAAGCTTACATGCCAATAATAAAACCTTGCATTCAGAGTATATACATATATCTAACAATAAAGAACTACTCAGAGATTACATGATGCTTTGTTAAGTAATTACATGTAACTTTACCTATAATCTATGGTGAGAATCGATGTAACAGGCTTAGGACAGAGATCATGGAAACTGAGACTGCATAGAGAGCTGAACTCCTCCTCTAAGGATACTAACCTTTGGTCCTAATGTACCCTTATAGAGATTCTCGACTATGTTCGAAAGTTAAATTTAGCTATTTATAAATACAATTCTAAACACAGAATCAAAAATAATATTGCCTATAACTCCCAAGAGCATTGGGAGCTGCTAGGTGCACGTTTTGTGCCAACTAACGCAAGGAATGCATTCCTTAGAATTTCCAAGTAGAGGCTCTCTCTCAGGACCAGCCACCCTACACTCACGGCCCTTATTACTCTTACAGTTTTTGCAAGGTGGATCCCTCAACACAGTAAACACCTTGCGCCCATCAAGGGCAAGCCGGCCAGCTAGATAATGCTCTAGGACTTTCGGTGGCCTCACAGGCGGCATTCCAGACTTCAGCCTCGGAAAGATTGCGATGCTGTGGTAGAGCGACGTTGAAGGTGCCAAGACGAGAACGTCCCCGTCTAGTGCTAAAGTAGCTAGGTCGGGTGTTAGGAAGGGTAGATAAAGGTCTATCTTACGAGACGGAACTCTCGCCCGAGGTGGAACACTTTGGCTGGGTGACAATGGAGTCGGATTCGGGGTTGTAGTCGGGGTCGGGGTCGGAGCTGTCCTTGACACCCTTGTTCCCCTCAATGCCCTCTTCCTCTATGATACACTCATTCTCATCAAGATCAATAGGATATTGCTGTGCACGAAAGAGTTTCGAAACAGAACAGCGAACTGCAACGCTAACAGGGAAGCGGCCGTCTGGGTCTGCACTTCCTTCTCAGCACCAGCAGTCTCTGGGCCAGTAAGCTAGACGGGGGCGGTGGTCTCAGTGTAAACTGACTCGGTAACCTCAGGAGATGGTTGATGAAATCGAGGGTTTTGGTTGAAGGTCTCAAGGAGACGACAGACATGCAGGAGCTGACGTTAGGGCGAAGCACTTCGTGCATGGCTTTGCGAGCATCGTGGATAGCCAAGCGGTAACCTGCACTGAATTGGTTATCGCCCATTTTGGACATGCGTGTGGGGGCTGCAGAAACACGGATTATTGTTCAAGAGATATGGACTGTAGGAGGGTTAGGGGTAGGTTTGAAGCTAGGATGCTTAATGTGGCGGGCCTTGGCAATTTTTAAATTTCAGTCTATCCCCGACCGCTAGAATCGTTTGTAAGAATCTTTCTAGCTCTCTACAACAACAACGCCTTAGATCATGGTCAGATGTTGCATGAAGTAAGTGCCCGTTCCCTCGATACCCGATTGCGGGGAGAGATCAGGTGTAATCATATGTTCATATGATACTTACGGCCTCCAATGTGGTCCATGGGGCCGGGGTCGAAATGTCTTGTGCCCTATCTCAAGGTATATACTCGATTCAGCCTGGGGAGTACTCTCCAACTTTCTGATTTCTCTCGATAGACTAGTCTCTTCCTCAGCGAAGATTGAGATAACCTGAGATGTACAACTGCGTGGTTCCAGGGTCCCAATGCAGGTATTGTCCAAAAACGAAGTAACTTGATAAGCCCCTCCACCTCCTTACCTCGATTATATCCCTCGTGGACCGCACTGACATTTTTGCTACCCCATGGACAAGGGTGGCCACCATTCCAATAATCCTTGTATCGCATGACCTAGGTTTCTGGACACGGAAATAATACAGTTAGCCTTACTATAAGCTACAACGGAATACATCCGGATAGTCCTAAACTCGGGCTATGCTATGTTGTAAGCTATAGATAGCTCTGTGTGAGGGTTAATAGTGAGGTTTCCCTCATCACGAAATTTAGCTTGCATGATGCTTAGTGCTATACAGAATCTAAGATTAGGGGTTTAGAGGCAATCTAGGATGGACACTCTTTGAGCATGAGGTAGAGGCAACCCGATACATCCCTCCTTACCTCGATATGGCCTATGAGCCACGCTAACATCGATCAAAAGAACCATCGACCTTCTTGGTTGGCTATAGAGTAAAGACTACCGCAGGCCTGGAGTAGGCAGGAATCTCAGGCATTCATGGCTGAGTAACCATCTCTGACGAATACGGCCCCTTCTCCGGTATTTGGTATTCGTGTAGGATGGCAACTCTCGTGTGATGGGAGGGATGATTATCTGACACTCAAAGACAGTTTATCAGTTAATTCGCTATTTGATAGCAAGTGGGGGAGGAGAAGCGGAAGAGAAGGCTGGCTACCAGAGTGGTTGACCAGCTCTGTATTACATATACATACGTGTATGAGGGGTTGCCGTACTAGAGATGGTATATATGATCCTAATCGCCATCCCCTAAGTTGCACATGTAGCTAAATCGGCTTCTAACATTAGGGTGTTCTTCCTATTTAGAGAGTGCCGCAATACTGATGGGTCGTACTCACACATCAAAACAAATGGTTAGATATCGTGTTGACCATCAAGTCCTTATATGGAGAGCTCTCACTACTGATGGACGCGCGAGTATATTCCCTGAAGCTACGTAGTTGGGGGTATGGGCACTCGGGCCTCTTGCTCCTAAGTTACTGGTGGATAAATAGCCAAGGTCAAAGGTCCTACAAAGTTTCTGTCCAACACCCATCATGGACCTCCAATAGGTGAAACCGATTGTCTCGGGGTTCATACTAAGATGGACCGACTCTAAGCTCTAAATCGAACTGAATTTAACGGGCGCGGGGGGGTGGCGGGTGGGAGAACCAGTTCAGCTACCAGAGCTATTCTCTCCAGGTAAGAGACCCTCAAAGATATAAACAAACTTCGATATAACCTTATGACTTATTCAATTGTATAAGCGGACAATTACAAAGCATCACCCCGGAAGGTGGTGAAGCATCACTGGGTGGCTGCATCCTACAACTGTTTATCAAACCAGTTCAAACCAGCTCTTGTCTAGAATCAACCGTTGAAACCGGGAACTGGACTGAACTTCCGTCAGAACCGTTTTAAAGAATAGGTTATCAAAGCAAAATGGACGGACCATCGGGGCCCAGCACCCATGTAAGTACGTAACAATATATTAATTGAACTCCCCCGTGTACGTGCGGTCATCTACTACTAATGTTAAATCAGTGAGATAATATTATTAGTACTAGCGCATATATGGGCTTCAAACACTAGATAATCAGATTATCACGTTCACTCCACATGTAGGTACGAGTTGCAGGCATATATTCTTAACCGCAGCATAAGAAAGCACTCATTGTCTTTCAAGCTAGACATTCCTATCAAGCAAGTCCGACCCCTAGCCCAAGAGTGCCCTAACCAATGGATCGGGGTTAAATCGCCTGACGCGAGTGACGCTAGTGAATTATTAGGGAAAGCAGCATTTGTACTCTGTAAAAAAAGGCTCAAGGCTACTAAAATCTATATCACACAGAAAGCTAATACTATATATGGAAACCGGGCTGTTCTAGTAACACGTTACACTAGTTAGACAAACCCTTATGATTCGTAGGCTACTCATCCAGGTCCGTCAGACCCCGCCCCAATGGGGCAAAATGCCAAAATCTAAAGGATGCCCACCATATAAGCAATAGACATAGACCTCCCCAAAGTATGATACCCTATATAGGTCTATGATTACAAAAGTTTGGAGCCACTAGTCGGACCAACTTTAACGCATCCAAAATTCACATCCTATATACTCACGTATTATATGTATTGAAAATTCTTGGTAGCAACGGGCTCACGAAATTTCTCAGGAATTAATTAACGCGTGGGTATTTTCTGTAAGATATGCTGTCTTCTCCCTCATTGGCTGGGCCGGGCCCGAGACAACCGTGCCCCGTCTCGGTTTTGCCTTGCATGCATATACTGCCAAAATCTTAAGTCTGTCCTTTTGGTACCTAACACTAGGGGTTACCACCTCGCGACCGCGAGCTGTGTAAATTTTAGGGGACAGCGGTAACTATATGTAATCCTCTCTCTACGGTACATACATGTAGTTATGAGGGCCTTCGGCCACCCCCCGGGCCCCCCCCTCCCCTCCCCTCCCTCCCCCTAACTTCGCTCCCCCTATCCTTCCGCTCCCCCATCCTTCCACTCCCTTCTCCTACCTTATAATATCAATAGTTCTAGTTAGTAGTTGAATTAACTCCAACTCCGGTACTGGGAGCATTTGATCTGGGTGGGCTGGTTGCTATGCTGGGTTAGGGTTTCTCACATCCGGCCAATCAGCTCTTGAGAAAACGCGCAAAAGTGTTAATCTAGTACATAATAGATAATAGATTTGGTTGCGCTGCAACCGCGCAACACCCAGTACAAAAGGGACAAACTTAAAATTTTGGTGAGTATGCTCAACGCTTGGTATCGACAACTCGTAGATTCCTGACGTTTTTGAACGCGACTAATATTGCATGCATACCATACAAAAGTACGCCAAGCTCCCGATTTTGGATGTATGCCACTCTGGTTGCCCAACCAGAAGGCTATAAACAAGCCTAATTGAAATTTAACAACCAATATCGCAACCAAACTCATTAAATAAGGAATTTTTCGTACAGCTGTGTGTGTGTATCAAGTCTTTATTCGTCATAATATGGTATCGATGTTAAGTTCACTCTCCCCCATCTTCCCCTCAAATCAGACACATGCAGTCACCACTACCGGGAACATTAAACCTGTTGCCAGACTAGGTCGAATAGAGCTTAGCCCCACGCTAGCATATGCTCATGTAGGTAATGAGATTACATAATATGCAAATGCCAATCTAGACGAGTGATAATTCGTGATTACAGTTATATTTATCCGTAGGTATACGCCGCTAACACCGCGAACTCCCGCTTGCGCATATATCCTCAGAATATATCTGCTTGCTGTAAACACGGACGACGGCCCTATTACAAACACCCAGCCCCCGTGGTGAGTGTTGAGGACACCGTGACAGTAAACAACCCAAATAAGGGTGTGTACTTTAATTCCAGTTCTAGGAGTGTAACGTACAGTTGAGTTATTATTGATAGCAGCAGGCTAAGCTAGATTCTTTTTGACTAAATACTACGCTTATCGAAGAAGATTCCTCATCGATATGATTGAATAATACTTAACATGCCCCATTGGACATTTAGGTTTGGCGGCGCTGCTAATATAATATTACCTTTGCCCCAAGTTTCTACTTCCCGAAATTATAGAGCCTTTTCGTTGATATGGCACCTTTTGATTTAAATTTTTTGCTGTCATGGCTAATGATTTTTGAATATGGGTAGAAGTTGGAGCTCTTAGCTACGTACATGTAGCTTTCTGGTCTGGCTTATATAATTATCTCTACGATGTACATGATACACTGCCTCTAAGCACCTACGCCACCAGGTAGCTATAGGACGTTTCCCGGGGTACAATGCTGCGTCACTCAATGTTGAAATATTAGCTCAATCCCCTAGAACCGCTCTATTTTTCATTTATCTGCTAGCCGTTTTCCCTGAGGTAGAGGTGCTAAGGGTAATATATGGCATATGTGCAAGAGCATCAGTACAGCAACCATAAGATCAGCGTATGTTTGCAGTTTTCAAAAGAGTTAAAAATGATGACTAGGGTGGTATTATATTAGGTACTACCAGAGTGGTATTTGGTAAATCTATCGGAGCTATGGTGCGGCGCGTCTTAAAGGTGACATGCCGGTATCTCAGCTGGAACAATCGTAGCCACTCCAGCTGCTTGTGAACCAATAAGGGCCTTTGATTTCAGCCACTTTACGGCTGAAAACTAAATCCTGGCTTGATGTCTGCAATATGGGGGTATAAATGGGTATAATACTGTTCCACTTCACCAAGTCTTGGCGCTTTTTACATACAAAAACAGGCAAATCCAATCTCTTATAACTTTTTAACAAGACAAGATATCAAAATCTGTGAAATCAAAATCATATCTATATCTACAATTTGATTTCACAAATTTTTGATATCTTGCCTGGTTGAAAAGTTATAAGCGATGCAACTTTTGTCACCTTTAAGCTGCGCCGCACCATATTATTCTGCTTTTACTAACTTATGTTGGTAAGAAGACTGACATTTAGACCAGTGTGGGTTAGAACGTAAAGTTGTGTGAGGGGTCGAGTACATGTAGCTAAGTATTATTCGTCTCGAGGTTACTTCCAGAGGGTTCCAAGGCATCACAAGTGATTTACCCCTGGACGGATGAGAGTGGTCAAATTCGCGACCCCCCTCTTATAATATAGCTAATATTAACCTCGTGTGGCATCTGTTGGAAATTCTTGTTTGGTTCTGTTGTTGCTATTTACTATATATAATAAACAATATAATTCCTTTACTAAGTGGTGCACGGTCCAGGTCGCGAATTTGACCACTCTCATCCGTCCAAGGGATAGTTTGTAACTGGGTGTAAGCCTTAGCCTTGCTAACATTGCACAAACCCACAACAAAATGGTTTCCGAGAGATTCGGCATCATATCCCACAGTAGATTGATCTACTCGCTAGGTAATGATGTTAGGCATGTTTTGAAACTCGCGTCCAGGTACTCTACAAGATAGCTATAGGGCATAGCGTCCAGCGGAAAGCGCCGCGGCTAGGACGCGCGTGCACCGACCCGTACCCAGTGAAACATGCTTAGAAGGCAGATTGAGTATTATGGTGCAATATAACTGTCCCGGCGTCCCGGATAACTACTCGCCAATTTATAGGGCCCGTTTTGTAACTAGACAAAATGGAGTTTCCAAGGATCAAGGCCTAAAAAAAAGATCGTTTACAAGGGTGCATGAAAACTCCGTCTTGGCCTGTTGCCAAACGGGCCCTTAAAAATTTGGCGAGTAGATCTATAACCCTGCCAGAGGCGGGGCTGAGGCCAGGCGCCTTGCAACCAGCACCTGTGGTAAAATTTAAAAACGGTATGAATCTAGATACTATTTACATAGCTAGGTGGAATTGCCTATTGGGCGGAATGGTCCTTGAAAACCCGTGAAGAATTAAGCACTCGAATTAGAAATTCTCATACAAACATTTTAAGGGGAATAAATGTTTATAATGGACTACTTCCCGTAGAAAATTTAGAACCTATATTTTCTAGCCAGTGTGGCAAAGGCTCACGAACCAATCATATTACTGGTTTCCAGGTTTCTGAAGTTTAGGATCTGGGCCGACCACTGTTCAGATTCAGATTCTGGATTCTAAATCTCCAGAGTGATTTAAATTCCATTTTCCTCCTATGGTGATCGAACCAGATGTTGGGTGGCCGGCGCCTGGGTCACGTACCTGGAGAATTGTTCATCTGGTCGCATTTATCCGGCCCCCACGCCCGGGAGGGAGGCATGGTGATGTCTACATGTAATTTCGCGCGACCAGGTTTACGCCCCGACACGCGCAATGCAAGTAACGGAAACATGGCACCACTTCATATAGGCTTGCCCTCAGGAGCTGCATTTCCTCTCACGCCGGATAAGATTCTATTGGGGCACCTGTAACCGGACCACTTTTAAAAATAAAAACGCCCAAGACCATTGTGCATGCGGGGCTTTGCCTACATGGGATTAGAAAGTCAATTTGGGGGCAGCGAACCTGGGGAAACGACGAAAACACAGGTCTCAGTCCCTGCCCACCAAATATCCCTGTTCGTCGTTCAACCAGTTTCGTCGTTGTCCCAAAAATGGCTTTACAATATTGGGGACTCAAAATGTCTTCAAGCGTAATCCTCCTACATGCGGAGTGGTCTTGGGACTTCTCATTCCTTGGGACTTTCCGTTTAAAGACTCTATTCACTAGCCTCCAAAACTAAATTGTGCTCTGAACATGATGATGCTAAGAGAGAAAAGAAACAGAGCCCGCTTATGCTCTCCACTAAGAACTACCCACGTGACCAAGCCGCCTCTAGCTACGCGCTAAGCGCTTACATACTCAAGTACCGCTTACCTAAGCATACAGAAGCTACCTACCGGAGCACTTGTGGCATTGGTTTCTGGGATCCACCTTCCTAATCGGGAAATTATTTGATTATTTTGGGTCGAGAGTAAGTGCCAAGAGGAGCCAAGACGGGATTTGAGTGTTGGAGAGCTTTCAAATGTTATATCCCAATAGGGTAATATTTCTGTCTTAAATAGGTAATTACTGGCCGACATTCGTTTGGCTCCCTAAAAACCCAGCTTTTAGAAAATTAATAGCTCTACTACAACAAAAGATAAAATTAATCTGGCTCTCCCAGATTGTAGAGAAGAAGCAGGGCTATCACTTAATAGAGAGAAAAATAGTTTGGGGTGTGGTTGGGGAAAGTCATTAGCGGTTGAAGTTGACCCACAAGTGGGAATGCGAGCCTACAGCTCGTCCCGAGATTTTTCTTGGGACTTTTCATTTGGACTTTTCTACGGGTGGTGGCTAAAAGACTCTAATAAGTGAAACCTCACCTCTATCTATCTACCTAAAACCTCTACTCTACACACATCAGCCGACAGCGTCCCAACCATAAGAGATAGCCAATAAACAACAACGCCTAGTCGTACCAGCCTGGCCTAGACTTTTCCCCCGTTCGCTTGACGAGCTCAATCAAGATGCACATGTATCAAGGAATTTTGTATGAGTTCTAGTACTACCGTAGGATCTTAGGAATAACGGATCGGACTGGGCTGCAATTTAATACCACTTACCTAAAAGTTACGCTTTGGCTTGATTGATCCTCAACAGGCATTTGACCAATCCGAAGTCTAATATTCCAATCCAGTTCGATTCATTACCCCTGAGGTTCCCGCACCCGGCATATCCTAATGCCACATTAATTAATTGCGCTGCAGCAGGGGTACCCTTTCAATTTAGGGAATAGCGACAGGCTGCAGGGAACAGGGACAGGTTAAGGCAACATATATGGGGATTCAGTTTCACATGCAACAGTTCTTCAGTCACCAATCTTTTAGGTTTACTCCTCCCCGCCAGTACTCCATACCCTCTTGATACTCTTGAGATTTTAAATCCTAATTGCCCAACCCACCGCACGCCAGCGCCCAGTTCCCACCATGGCCATGTTATATGGCGGATCTACTCGACTAGACCCGACCGAGAAAGGTATATAGTTCCTTAGATAGGATTAGTCCAACACTATTTCAGGTCCCAACCAATGATATTTTTGGGAAAAGGCACCAGTAGAGCGAGAAACAAATCCGTTCCCCCCTGGCCCCAAAGGCATATACAACTTTCTAGTGGACTGTTAAAGACACACCCGCATTTTTGGCTTATGTCATCCGGAGTATCATGCAGTTATAAACATCAGTTTCCAACAGCTTGAGTATCTTGCCCTGTTTTGAACACGGTCTCCAGTATCTCACGGGAACCTGAAATTTCTACACCAAAACCTGCATATCGGCGTTCAAAGACTGCCTCTGCTTGGCCTATACCCCTGCTGTCTCGCAACGATCAGTTTTCTCAGATATTGCGGTACAACTACTTTACATGTAGTTAAAAATGATTGGGCTGCTTAGTTCACCTGATCATAATTTAAATTAACAGATTGTGATTTTCTTCACCTAAACCACGATTTGATTAGGTTGCACTTTATGATTTGCCGTCCAGTTGGCGTCCGCCCAAACGCACCCATTAGGTCTTGACCCTTGGAAACTCTGTTTTTTCTAGTTAGTTGTAGGTACATGGGCCTAATATTGAAAAGCAATAATTATAAGGCGGCACAGTTGCACGATTTGAGGCTTAAAGGTATGACTTCACGCGGCGCTAGTTAATATGCACGCTTGTCTCTCAGCTGATCAGGCGATCGCGCGCGATCAATTGGAATTAGGATACAGTACCAAAACCATAGCAATACGGTATCGTGAAAAACTTCCGAATTAAATCGGAATTTCGGCCATTATACCATAGAAATTCTGTAGCAATATTACCGGAGTGTCATGGTATTGTGATAGATAAGGTACTAGATACACCCGCTTTTTTGGTACTGTAGTAAAGTACGTAATCGTATGTAAGGGGTCTAATCAGGCCCTATCTGATTGCCCGTCAGGCCAAATTACAATCTAAGGAACCTAACCATTTACGGCAACGTGATGAATGTAACGCCCAGAACGTACAGGTGGTAGTTTCTAGCATGCATGACAGTTTGTAGCATTATCTGATTGCCCGTCAGGCCGAATTGAAATCTAAGGAACCTAACCATTTACGGCAACGTGATGAATGTAACGCCCAGAACGTACAGGTGGTAGTTTCTGGCATGCGTGACAGTCCGTAGCATTATCTCCACCCCCTGTGTTGTTGATATCACGATTACTGGAAATGGTTAGGTTCCTCAGATTGCGATCTTGCCTGACGGGCAATCAGATATATATATTATTTCCATTCCTTGTGTTGTTGATATCACGATTACTGGAAATGGTTAGGTTCCTCAGATTGCGATTCAGCCTGACGGGCAATCAGATAGTATTGTTTCACCCCCCTACTAGTTGTTGGAGGTTCCCTCGTTGTGAGAATAAATACTGACGGCGTTCGAATCAATTAACAGAGCGTAGTAGTCACATGTGGTTTGGTTAGTTTACTATTTCGATTCTGACTGACCGCCGAATTGAGGGATATATCGATAGGGGTTAGAATCGTGGGATTATTATTATATACCTACATAATTACATAGTTAGTGCACATACCTAATTATCATTGGGGCAAACGATTTACACACTGACACCCCTAGCCCCTAGCTAGGACGCTGAACATACATCAGTACTGGCAGCCAGTACATACATACATAACCTTCATTGAGTATTTATCAGGTTGATATCTTCTCGATCAAACCTATCGTTACCTTATCTTCTAAACCCCAAATTACAGCCTTTACCCTGAAGAGCTCGACCTCCCAACATTACTCTAGACACTTGCCCTTCAAAGAATAACCGAGACGCAGAATGAGTGCCAAACGTAACGAATCACAATGTTGTTATTGTGGATTATGGAGGGAAAGCTCCCTAAAATGTGTTAGGTGGGGAGAACTACCTTCCGCTCGAGATTCCCCCGCATATACTTTATACAGCCATCGATTAATATAAGACCCATTGCCTCCAGGAATCACCTCCACAGAGTTCATACAAAGTCCTTGCAGTGCCCCAAGTGCGCAAAACGTTTTGGCAAAGTGTTCGAACTTAACCGCCATATGGGCTCTACCAATGGAATCCGTTCACCCGATTCTTGCAAATCAGGTCAGAACTTTAATCGTGTTTCGGAGGACCTTATAAATCATGCGGCAAGGATGGACGCATGCAGAAGCGTTGAGGAGCTTTGGGGGATGATGTTTGTGGAAGGGGAAAAGGTATATGATGAGAGTGACGGGACAGACAGTACGTATCTGATCCGTGATTCTGTCTATCTAAATTCTGACGTCTGTCTAGATTTAGACAAAGTCAACCATCTGAACAGATCCAAGGACCAGCCTGTACTTCACGGCACGAACAACCATCTATACGGGACAGTGAACGACGCCCTGAACCCATCAGAGGTGAACGTGGTGTTGGGTAATAACCAACAGAATTTTGAGCACTGGGGATATGTTAAGGATATGGAACAACTTGAGGATTGGTCTCCGACCCCGGCGGTGCTTAGTTATGTGCACCAACAAAGCTACCAGGAACAGCCTGCAACGGAGCCCTTCATGGAACTCGAGCGTGAGGCCACTGAATGGGAGAATATATGGGGAATATGCATACGTATGTAATATGCTACTAGCTAGTGTTAACATATATAAGGTCTATTATTATTAGCTCAGGTTTGACGTTATTCATGTATGATGAGGACGTTATGAATTATATATGGAGATATGTGTGCATGTGTCAATTTTGGAGGATTCTTTTGCTTGTATATTAGAAGCTTAAGTCTCGAAAGTCATTCATTTAGGGTTTTGGAACCTTCCCAATTTATGATATCTAAAAGCTCACATCCTTTACCCTTAAGAAATATATACATTCCCGGTTACCTGGCCGGCCATGGTGCTTGTTTATTTACCGAATTTTGCAGCTTGGGGTGCTCCGCCCCGGCCCGGCTCGAGCTCGTACTTTATTCACTAGGGGTAGCCACCTCGCGACCGCGAGTTGTGTAAATTTTAGGGGAAAGCGGTAACTAATCCTCCCTCTACGGTACATATGTAGTTATGGGGGCCTTCGGCCCCCCCTCATTCTTGCTTTTCATATTGGGGTTTTCGGCCCCGCCTCCCGGCCCAGGTTCATCTCAGTTGGAGGCAGGGTAACGCGCCAATATTATAAAACAATACCCCCGCAACCCTACATGTAGTCAGCCAATTAGATATTTTAGGCCTAGCATCAATTTTAAGAAATGCTATTTACTCGCCCAGCAAAACTAGTAATTTTGACCAAAAGTGGTTTCTATTCTCCCGGCGTCCAAGCTCGGACCTAGCGGGCGTTCCTACCAATCCAGAAAACTCAATATCACGTGATTACGGCATGTTGGCAGGCGCGCCAGCTGCAGAACACGCGGAACGACATATCATAGTGAGCCCATGCAGCCCTTCGTATGATGACACTATCTGACAGTTGATCTTCTGCCCCAATATTTCTCCAATGGACTTTCGCATCTTAATTGAGCAAAGAATATAAGGTAAAACAAAACACCAATTTCAAAACCCGCAGCATGTTTTCAGTCTCTTCATATTCCTGGGGCATAAAATCACCTGGTGATCTAGCCACTCAAGACAATTGAGACTCCCACGTACCCATGTACTCCGAAAGGTGGAGTATGCATATAAGCACCGTACTACATAGTTCCCGGGCGTAGTACTAGAAATGTGGGGTGAATACCGTACTCCGTGAGGGTTAAGGCTAATATGTTAGATGTGATCAGTTGAAAGATTAAGGCCACGTTGGGCGGGTGCGTGATGTGTGTTGGGCGTTTTCCCCCGCAATTGTTGTGCAGGGGAAGTCTCCAAGATCGACTCTCATTCCGAGCTCGAGACCGGGGGCCGGGCCAGAGACACATCTAATTTCAAACCGCTGTCAATCATGGTACCTGCACATATGTAATTAAACACGTCAGGCCGATTTTAAATATGAGGCACCTTTACCTTATGGCACCGTGATGAATTTAACGCCCAGAATGTAGTTTTTGGCATGCATGACAGGTTGTAACAATGTCTCAATTCATTGCGTTGTTTATATCACGATTGCCAGAAAAGGTTTAGCCTAAGTGTCTCGCTCTACTCGGGAGAAACAGGGATTATTTGCATAGAGTGGCGCCATACAAATGGCCTCATCCCGTGCCCTGTTCTGAGATCGACCCCTGTTTCTATAATTATTCTATCTCCCGCTGTACCGGTCGCAAAAACTCGGAAAAAAACTGGCTATCTCCGGCCAGGGGTTACCCCCTTCACGATTGGTTGAAGGGCGTAGATCATTATGTCCTGGGCGTATGAGACATCGTTGCGCTTGTAGGAAGTGATTGACTAGCTAGAATACAAGTAATTTCCAGACTGATAATGCAGCAAGCAGCTTACCCGGACATATGTTACAGCAAAAATTGGATATCACATGACTTTCATGTCTCATACGCCCAGGACATAGCAATTTTGCAATTTTGATGGTACTTGCCGCGCAACTACCCGTCTACCAGGGTAAGAACCAGAAAATGCGAAAGGATTATTTGTATGGCAGAAAGTTGCCACTCCATACAAATAATCCTTGACTTTGTCCCTCGCATTCCCCGGTTCTTATGCTGGTAGACGAGTACATGTGCACATGCCCCGACTTCAAGAAACCCTAGCCCTGTGTCAAACTTATGCTATTTGACACCAGAGGCTTTCAGTTAACCCCTGTTTTCCATTTTCAAAAAAGAAAACCCCTGAGAAATACCCAAGGACAGAATATTAAGCATTAAGTACATATTTATCAAAAAGTGACATGTCAGCTAGGGCAGAAGCAGACGCATGAGTTTCTCTCTCACTTTGGAACTGGAAATTCAGGTTAACTACGGAAAAGCCTCTACTGAAAGACCGTATTGTCATCCAATTTACATATATTTGGCAAAACGTTGGTAGGAAGGAGCATAAGTACATGTATGTAGAACCATCTGTTGTCTCGAACCAGTCCCAATTAGGTTTAGTGTCATTACTAAATAGAAATTAAGAAATAACGCCAAGTTTAATAATTGATTAAGACCACCCAACCCAACGTCTGGTTTGAGACAAAGCCATCTGTTGATACGTTTACATGGGGCATTGCAGTGTTTTGGTGTGGTGAAGGGCATAAGATACACATTGCATTTTACCAGGCTATTAGAGCGGAAAAACCACAAATAGGTTCAATATCAAAACGGGGGGTCCCCACAGTGTTCCAATCAACACGCTAGCAATGCGGTATTCTTCCTGCAATGCTAGTTTAGAGTAGGTGCTCTAGGGGCTCATAGAACTAGAACATGCAAAGAACAAGTTACTTGCATGGCAGGGGAATTCCTGTTATCATGACCGTAATTCTACCGCTACGTACCCTATATAGCAGGCCTTTGTATAATATGTAGTGCACTACATGTAGATCCTGAGCATGTCTCGGCCTACTAGGCGGCGCTGCATATAACTGCACCCCATTTAATTTGGGTCGTACATGAGCTGCCTCCGCAAAAATGCTCGTGGTTCTGGCCGGGTTGGGAGTGAAACATCCTTTCTATATGTAATCTCAATGGAAGCCTCCATGAGTTCGGTGAAGCATAGGATTAATAACCCCAGTCTCGTGCCCATCCTTATCTTGGTGTGGTAAAAAGAGGGGTTGATACGCTAGCGGTGCGGTATGAATACGGTATTTGCACAGTACTCCCCCTCTAATGTCGATCTAATCCAGCACTGGTCACTAAATTCCCGGGTAGTGATTCCACCCCATACTACAAGACTGCACGGTCATGAGAGATCAGACCCCCTATCGCGCCAAGGTTGTACCGCCATTACCCGAAAAATTGGCTATAATTCAAATCAATTCTCCGCGGAGTTGGTCGGTTGGCCGTGCTATTGAGCTAACCTGATTGGGAGAGGTACATATAGTGCAGACCTGGTCTTACTGGGTGACATTTGCTTGGCTCCCCACCAAAAACCCGACCTTTAGGAATTTAGTATATCCGCTACAGCGAAAGATAAAATCTATCTGGCTCTAATAAGCTGTAGAGAAGAAATAGTTCTATCACCCAATATGTAGGGGGAAAAAATAATTTAGGGTGTGGTTGGGGGAAGTCATTAGCGGTTGAGGTTGACTCTCGAAGGTTATGGGATGCCGTTGCCCTGCGCCACACTACCGCGCAACTAATGATCCGTCTCTATCCCTTAAACCGTCAGGCTCAATCGAAATGAGAGGTACTCAAACCCTTTATGGTAATCGTGACGAAACCAACGCCAGAGGGTGGGATCTGTAGTTGTTAGCATGCGTGATAGGTTGTAGCAGCTTCCAATTCTGCGCGATACTTATATCACGGTTACCATAAAGGGTTTGAGTACCTCGTTGCAATTCGGCCTGACGGTTTAAGGGATACATATATAGCTGATAACTCGTCAGGCCGAATTTGAATCTGAGACACCTAAGCCCTTTATGGTAGCGTGATGAATTTAACGCCCAGAATATTCAGGTGGTAGTTTTTTGGCATGCGTGACAGTTTGTAACATTGTTTCAATCACGATTACCAGAAAGGGTTTAAGTGTCTCGTTGCAATACGGCCTGACGAGTTATCAGGTATACACCCTAACCAACCAACCCACTAGGATACTCGCATATATACATGTACTTATATGGAACCGTTATATAGGCCCCCTACAGGGATTCACCTATAGTCGCTTTCGAAAAGCTGTGGAATAGAGTCTTTTAGCCAACGACTGTGGAAAAGTCCAAACGGAAAGTCCCAAGAAATGAGAAGTCCCAAGACCACATGTAGGTTTGCGCAATTGCATATTGTGATATGTCACTTTTAATCACAAGACTTAGAAATACGCTTGAAGACAATTTGAGTCCCCAATATTGAGCATTGCACTGTCAAGGTATTCCTAATCCCATGTAGGCCAAGTCCGTCTAATGCATGCACAATGGTCTTGGGTGTTTTTATTTCTTGGGACTTTTCATTTGGACTTTTCTACGGGTGGTGGCTAAAAGACTCTAATAAGCCAGGGCAGTCTGTTGCAACGAACTATCGGTAGGGTATGGCAATTTGATCTTTCCATGCGATAGTCCTGTACCCTATCGATAGTCCGTTGCAATAGGCCATTTTTACACACTACCCCAACCAACCCTGCCTTAATCCACCCCCCGGGCCCCAGAGGGCGGTAGCCCCTAGACATTACCAGCCCAGACCTACATATGTATCTGTAGTATAGTATTCCCGGCATTGGGCATGCTTACAGGGCCATAAATGTGACCCCTGTCCTACTACATCAACACAGTACTACGGCGAACGGAAAAAAAAAAGCTAAAGACCCTGTTTATGGCAGGCCAGTGCCACCCCCCGTCTAGAATAGTCCCCCAAAACAGCACACGAGTGGCACCCCATGCAGCGCTCCAAATAAAACCACTATATTCGATCTACAGCTACCTACAGACCCCAACCCCCAACCCACCCAGCGCCTTCTACGGGGCCTGACTGACGCTATCCTCGCCGCTGCCGCCCTTGTGTCCTGCAACGCCCGTGGTCGGCGGCTCCACCGTCTCCACCAGCCACCCAAATGTGTCGGGCAGCGCGCCCGACTGGATGCCCTTGAGCGTTTTGAGCAGGCTGAGCACGCCCTCGCCGGGCTCGTCGCCGCAGTAGTCGATCTTGAGGTTCGTGCTCTTCATTGTGATGGACTTTATGGGCACGAGCGCCGCGGCCGTGCCCGCTGCCATCACCTCTGTGAACGTCGGGAGCTCCACGAGCGGCACCTATTCACACTGTCGTTAGTGATGTTTTTGGGTTAGAGGGAGGCAGGGAGGGGGGGGGAGACTCACCGCGCGGACCTCAACAACCCATCCCCAGCTGCTTGCAATCTCCTGGATGCTCTGGCTGGTGACGGACTTGATGACGCTGGTGCTGTCGGGCACGACGAGCCTGGTCACCTCGCCCTCGCGCTTGACCCCCAGGAAGCCGCTAGTGCTGAACTCGTCGATCTTTGTGCGCGTCTGCGAGTCGAGGTGCAGCGTGATGCCGTAGCCCTCCTTGCGCGCCGCCTCGCTGTGCACCAGCACGGGCGCATAGTTCCCGCCCACCTTTGCGCTCCCCGTGCCGTTTGGGGCGGCGCGGTCAAAGGTCTCAAGGATCAGGCAGTCGACGGGGTGCACGCCGTGGTAGACGCCGACGGGCAGCACAAACACGCAGAAGGTGTACTCGTCCGGCGGGTTGAGGCCGAGCTGGGCGCAGGACCCGAAGAGCAGCGGGCGGATGTAGAGGCTTGCGCCGGTGGCGTGGGGCGGCACGAACTCGGCGTTGTGCGCGACGGCTAGGTTGACGGCGCTGAGGAAGAGGGCTTCCGGCGGCGAGGGCATGGCGATGAAGGAGGCTGAGTGCGCCATGCGGCGGGCGTTGAGCGCGGGGCGGAAGATGTTGATGCGCGTGTCGTCGGGCGTGCGGAAGGCTTTCAGGCCCTCGTAGCATTGCTGCCCGTAGTTGAGGGCGGGGGCGAGGCCGTGCAGTGAGAGGAAGGGGGAGGAGACGAAGGTTGGGGTGGTCCAGGTGCCGGTGTGGACGCTGTAGTGGGACTCGATGTGGCCGTTGACTTCGCGGACTTTGAAGCCGATGTTGCTCCAGTCTGTGGAGAGGGGGGTTAGTCTGGAAGGATGGGAGGAGGGGGGTTAGTCTAGAAGGATAGGAGGGGAGGGGGAGGGGAGGGGGAGGGGAACGGACCAATTGAGCTGGTGGGAGGCGGGGGGAAGACCATGGTGGGCTCAGAGGTATGACGTTGTTTGCTCTGTGTAGATAGATTTTATATACACAGAGAGAGAACCAAGTGAAGCGTGAAGAAAGACAGAATCCAGAATGGTGGAGATGAGGGGCCTTTTCACTTCTGCAAGGAACGTTGAAAATCCCCGTCGGAAGTCAAATGCGGGGGTGGGGCAGGGGAAGCGGCAAGTTCCGATATGCACGCAATTTGGATGCAGGCAAACTCCGGATGCAGGAAAGAAAAATGTACTTTTTCGGGGCGGACGTTCCGGATTGCAAATCGCTCATGGGCTGATGAAATGAGTTGGTCCCCATGCACCATTTGGGGATTTGATTTTAACAGGTACATCATACTCCATACATTTTCTCGCCCAATGCTTACATTACAGTAAAAGATCAATCTTTAAGGGCCAATAGGACTCTCACTCAGCACGCTAGCTAACCTACATGCACTCTGCCTTTCTGAGTGGTGGCGGTTTATACCTGACCTTAACGGTAAGGGGTTTTCTATTGGCTCTCACTGGCGGTGCAGCTTCCATTGGCTGTATACCTACATCTCAACGTCGACGCAATGTTCGGCCGAACTCCCGTTTGGCACGGGATCTGTCGGATCCGAGCCCCGTAAAATTGCAGGTTGAGATATGACATCTTGGATTGGGTCTTGCAACAATTCCACCCAGGGGGTGTACAAGAAGACAATAAGGTCATTAGAGCGCGTCAGCAGAAGAAAATGTCAGAATCAAGGGAGGGGGGTTGTCAGTGACAGTCAGAGTGGGACACGCTATCCTGAGATGAAAGGTGGTGGTGGTGGGGGCCTGCCCTTTTCGAATGCATGTATGTGTAGTTACCCTCTCGTGGTTGGGAGGGACACTTGGCACTTCAACGTCCAGCCAAGTCTGGGTTAGGGTTATATTCAACGTGAGACGACAACGTGTGATTATATGAGGATGTGTATATTCGGGAATGAGGACAACGATCGCGTCTTTCTACTGTTTGTTGTGTGTCCACTGTCTGTCTACTCTCTACTCTCTACTCTCTACTCTCCCCCTCCATCTCCCTCTCTACTCTCTGTCTGTATGTCCCTCTGTCCCAGTCTGTAACATACAAAGATGAACAACAAAGGACTCATCATGCACCCCTGACTGGACAAATCTTTGACAGTGATTGACTGTTGAGTCCATGTATGCATGCATGTCTCTCTTCTAGCTGTCTTCTCTCTTCTCTCTTGCCCCGCAAGAAGATTCCACATCAAGATACCAGAGACTGGCCCAACTCCCAAGGAATCAGTCACTTACCACGCTCGGACCTGAAGAGAGACCCTGTCGGTCACTGGCTGTGCTTGGCTGGCCATGAATTAAAATATCCGTGCGACCAAGCGTGCGCCGACAACAATACTAAATACCCGTCCCCCCCCCCCTCCTCCCTTCTTTCTTCCACACAACACATACATACACAAACACACCATACACACACACTCACACACAACAAACACACCAAACCATGGCCCGCCACCGCGTGCCCATCGTCGCGACCGCCGCCGCCCTCTTCCTCCTCACGCTCTTCGTGCTCCTCCCAACCTCGGGCAGCAACAACCGCGCACCCACGGGCTCCAGCGCCTCAAAACACGCCAGCGTCACAATCACAGACTCCAAACCTCGCTTCCGCACCGAGTCCGAGTCTGGCTTCGCCATCGCCAAGGAGGAGGTCGTAGGCGGGGGTCCGCCCCTCGTCGGCGGCGAGATCCACAAGGAGATCCTCCACGGCGTGACAATAATGCCAAAATTGGGAAACGAGACGGCAAAGTACACCCCCTCCCCCCTCCCCCTTGGGACGAAGTGCACTGAACTGACGTGACGGTGGGTAGAGCGGAGCTGGGACGGGCATCGTGGAAGTTGCTGCATACCACGCTGGCAAGGTTCCCGAAGAAGCCCGCGAAGGATGAGCGCGAGGCCCTGTCGTCGTTCCTGTACCTCTTTGCGCGCCTATACCCCTGGTACCCCCCTCCCCCCCCCCTTCCCCCCTCTTACCTCCACTAACACACGCAGTGGCGAATGTGCAACACACTTCCAGGCCCTACTCACGCAGTATCCACCACAGACGTCGTCGCGCGACGCAGCGGCGCAGTGGGGATGCTTCGTGCACAACCTTGTCAACGAGCGACTGCGCAAGCCCGCGTTCGACTGTGGCGCCGTCACGGAGATGTACAAGTGCGGTTGTGCGGACGCCGACGCCGAGGACAAGCAGGAGGAGGAGCCGGAGGAGGAGAAAGGGGACACGAAGGGGGTAACGGCAGGGAGGCCGTTGACTGCCGCCGAGGGCATCGACCTGTTGGAGGTTAATACAAGGAGGGCTGGCGTGGAGATGCAAGTGGATGGGTAGGTTTTTCTTTTCCGGGTGGGGTGGGGGGTTGGGTATGCTAACAGCGGTGCGACACAGGATGATGAATGGTGGTTGAAAGCCTGGCCCCGAGGGCCCGTGTAATTAATTTAATTGCTTTTTTTTCAATTATTTTATCTAGTGTATGTGTGCTTTGTTTATATGGGTGGTAGGGCGTAACTATCTAGGAATTGGATCCACACTGCTTGGAGTCTTTGCGTTTTGTGTTTTGCGTTTTGGTGTGGGTTTGACTGCGGTAGAGGGGTGAGGCGTGTGTGTGTTTGGGGGGGGAGGGTGTAGAGTTAAGGATGGATGGATGGGTAGGGTGGGTGGGTGGGTGGGTGGGTGGGTGGATATGGATATGGATATGGATATGGAGAGTCCCAGGGGGATAACGCGGTGGTAGTAGATGGCGGGGTGGTAGTAGATGGCGGGTAGGGGGGGGGATCTGGGGAGGTGGGGGATTATGGTTACGAGCGGGTAGACTGGGTTGCTTGAGGGAATGTACGGTTTTGGGCCTGGGATTGAGCGGCTGTGGTTGATGGAGGAGGAGGGGGCTTACTTCTCTTTGGCCCGTGGGTTAGATGCGGGGAAAATGCGGCGGACGAGGTTCATTGATGGACGGATGGATGGTGCTGGGTGGAGGAGGAGGTTGTAGGTTGGTGTGGGGATGGTGGGGGGGTTCTAGCTGCGGGGGGGGCGGGGGTTTGGTACGCTGGCTTTTTGATAATTGGATGCTGCGGGTGACGTTCGTGGGGAGGGCAAGCCAAGCGTACTGGGGCACTGCACTATACTACGTACGCTAGCTGGACGTACGCTTGCCCACCGACGGATGGGGGGGTTGGGCGGTAGGGTGCTTGCGAAGTGGGTTTATGGGTGGTGGTGGTGGGTGGTGGGGTTGGTTAGGGAGAGGGAGATATAGAAAGGCGTCTCTGTGTTGCAGCACAAGCTCACCCTACGGACGATGGACGGGACTGTTTGGAACGGAAGATCGATATGGCTAGTCGAACTTCTGGGGGTGGGGTTATGACTAATATCACCCAAATCCAGCAACGAACTAAACAACGAAATTCCTGAGAACAGATGGTACTCTTTGTAAGGATGGAGAAAGATTTTTTTTTTTGATCGTCAAGAACCACTAACAGCATGTTTTTATTCAATCCCGTTTTTCCCCTAGGAGATGGTAATAAGTGACCCGATTGGGAATCCTTGGCGGGTTGTTACCGTGTTGGGACGTCATGGGGCATCACTCGGTGCTTGGCGGCTTGGCGGTTGGGTTGGGTTGGGGTGGCTAAGTGAAACGGTACATGTTGGTGATTGACCTGCTAGGGCTTATAAGAAACTGGGAGCTCTGGCTCTACTTCTTCAGTGGCCTGGAATGCCGTACCTACTACTTACCTACAGCTAGCTAGCGGAGGTGGTTGCTCCTGGTGTAGTAGAAGTGTGGCGTCGATTACCAACCAGATCGGGGGAATGCTACGTCCCCGTAAGTCTGGGCTGGGTCTTTATTGTGGCAGATCATGATGTAATGCGGATACCTGCACGCTCTATTAGGTACGGAATTTGCCAGATTAAAGCCGCATTAGAGGAAGAGTACTGTATCCTTACCACACTACTAGCGTGTCAGCGGCAATACCGTAGTGATCCCACCCTTATTTTTGGTACTGTATGTATGTATGCGTCGGGGGGGGGGGGTTCTGGGCTGTTTCCATGTGGTGGTGCCGCCGCCGTTCTACAGGGGCTGTTGTGGGTTGGGGTTTTTTGGAGCTGACATACCGCGGTGATTAGTCTCAGCGGATGGTTACACAGTCGTCAAAGTTGCCTTTTACAGCAAGAGGCGTTTGTAAGACAAATGACCAGAACAAGTAACTTCAACGTCAATATAAGTATCCGCTAATGCGGTACTACTCGCGTTATATTAAGTACTACGGGGTAGGGGTAAGTCTCCAGAACTATGGCCTGTTGCAAACCCGTAGTACATGTAATTATGTAAGCCATTAGAAATCTTGGCAGTAACCACCTCACATTAATACGCTAGTATTCGTCAAAGCACCTATTTCAGCAACGAAACACGGCCCAACCAACTGTAACAGCATACAGCATTTTGGATGGAACAATGCTCAGCCCCCCACCCCACCAAGCTGCAGCCGTAGGGTAGGCGTGAGGTTATTCTGCTTAGTCAGCAGAAGGGTAATGATAACTTGACAGGAAATAATATCTCGCGGGAGAGGGCTGCTAAGAAGATGAATGCCATCTATTAGGGAGTATTAAGTGGCCGGGGAGTTGTTTTTGGCTAGCGCGTGGGACATAATGGGGGTTTGAGTGGGTGCGTCATCGTCGATCACTCGCGCTTTGAGAATTTGCGTCATGGATGATCACTCGTGGCTATTCAGCGCCCGGGCACTAGGGGGCCCTCCGTGTAGCGAGCCTCTAGATCTTTAGTTTTAGGATTGTCAGAGATAGGCTTTTTGAGTGTTTTTTTTTCTTTTTTTCTTTTTTTCTGTTTAAGGGCCGTTCGGCGAGCCCAGAAAAGATACAATTAATGATGTAAACAGAGGAAGAAACAAAGCCGTAGAAAAGATAACGTCATTTTGTTTTGTGTGAGTTAACCACCAAAGACGTAACGGGAAACGGTGTTTCGAGGTGGTTGCTGAGCGGGTCCTAGTTCATCATTAGTTAGGCTCTCGTGTGCTGGTTGTGACGTCACTACATGTACCAGCTCTGGAAACGAATCAAGTGATTCGTTTCCCACTGAGGTAGTTTTGGGAAATGAATCAAGTGATTCGTTTTCGGGGGACGTTGATTGCAATAAAAACTTTGATTCATTTACTTGATCCATTTACTTGATTTTACTTGATTCATTTACTGATCCATTATCAATCAATAACCCCCCCCCCTACTACTACTTTCTCTTAAATGTTATTTTCTGAAGTATTGGTGGAAGTGATAAGATCTAGGCTAAAGATTAAAGATAGTGAGAGCTCAGCTCTCATCAAGATCAATATTTTTCTTTTTTGAGAATTTAGATGGGAAATGTGAACTTAAGTGACGGAATGAACTTAAGATTCATTTACTGATTCGTTTCCTACTTGGTGCCTTATTATATGTCACATTTGATCCATTTACTCCCACGATTCATTTCCCGATTCATTTCCCGATTCACTTTGATAGTTTGTAGAGCGACTATATGTAAAACGCGCTTAATGTAAAGGATATATCGATGCGGCAGTGGGCGATTGTTTACTCCTTTTCTTTCTTGAGCTTTTGCTTGCCCCTCTTGTAAGGCCTGCTTAGCTAGAGTACCCTGGGAGCGAACACTCCAGCAGCAGGAAAGGTAGTACTAAAAAGGGGTAGACGTAGGGGTAGGTAGATCAGCCGGTTTCAAGAACAAAAAATATATAATATAGTGTAGTGACAGGGGGAATCACTAGTAGAAATAATTATCGTGGGTAGCTAGACACCTAAAATTCTAGGGATACGTCCGTGAAACAGTTACCCCGAGGGCGAGTCAAGTCCCGATAAATTCCAGCGCCCTTCCGTGGCGGTTGGTACACGGCTACAGTACTGGGTAGTGGACTTGGAGAAATTCAGAGTCTTGGCATAGTCAGTCATACGAGGATGTTCAGGACAAGGCTCCATGATCACCTTGAGGTGCCTTGTCTAGATACCCGCTATATATATTAGGGGTCTAGTCTTTGAATAGCGGATGAGCTGGATGAGGATTGCATGCAACTGCTAGATTTTGTTCCGTTTCATTAGTGCCCGTTGTGTGGTGGTCGCAGTCAGCCCAGCTTTTGTGCCGTGTTTTCTGGAGGAATGGACTTGGATACCACTACTGATGACACTTTTGACACGTTCTCCAACTCAAACACCTACTTTATAGGTGATAAATTGTCAGGCCGAATTGCAACGAGACACCTAAATACTTATTGATATAAACAACACAATAAAACAATGCTACAACCTGTCACGCATGCCGACAACTACGGCCACCTAGACATTCTGGGCGTTTGAGTCAGATTTCAATTCGGCCTAACGAGTTATCAGATAGTGTGTAGTTTTCTCTACAGCTCCAGCATTCCCTGTTTCTTGTGCTGCTGCAATAAAGTACATTACTACGACAAATCCTAATATATCAAGATCCGTGGTATAAAAGGCCTTTGCCATAAATTCAAAGCAAGATATGCACGCAAATTCTTCACAAAGACCGCAAACACCAAATCCAACTGAGTAAGAAAACTAACTTTTCACAAAAAAGACGTAACACAACAATAAGCTTTTGACCCCCTCACAGGCACCCCAGACCCGACCCAACACCAAAACTCATATAACTAGTGATTCCGCTGAGATAGCACTGTTACATTATTGACAGTTGTGTTATGATTGAAATTGACATATATATTTCTTGCACAATGACCGTTATACTGATAGTTATGGTATGGTAATATGTTGTGATGCTGGTAGGAGTTTTGCGTAGGATGAGAGGAGCTGGTAACATCGCGAGTTTCGAGCCTCTAGTAGATAGATTAAGTCAATGACCGACCGCCAACCTCAACCCCTCCCCTGAGTGTACTGCTTGGGATACATACACCTCTATCCTTAGATCTTCGTGTTCTGCAATATTTCCAGACTTTCCAGGTCTTTAAAAGAGTCAAAATGGCGACTAGAACGGCAACTGATGCAAGAGTCGTATTTGGTACGGAGAACTTATCAGAGGGATTGCTCTGGCTGTCGACTTCGGTATTTCCAGTCTGGTTTTGGCAAGGAGCCGGTAATGTTCTCCCCACTAAATATTTTGTAAGGTCTGGCATGTAAGGTCCCCGCAGGTTCAGAGTACAAGGTCGTGTGAGGGAATAGTACGTGGTAGGGAGCTGTTATGTGTAGCAGGTACTGGGGGCGGTGGGCTCAATTTCGGGCTGTTAGAAAATTTACGCATCAAAATAAGTGATTTATAGTTGTGGGGTACGGGTCAGCGACACAGCTACATATGTAGCCTTGTAGCTCAACTTTATGAAGCGGGGTGGCTAGAGTGGCTAACCCAAAAAATACGTATATACACGACCCTTGCGCCAAGGTCCCCATTTCCTTGGCCGATTGAGGCTTAGAGTTAAAATATTAGCCAATAGGACTTAGAAGTGCAGAAAAATAATGACCTCCATCAACACCAAAATACGGATTGGGTACGTATACGAGACTAAAGTGCAGGACTTTCTGTGTTGTGTGACATGCAACCCCCCACTATTGATATATCCCAAGGCAGCGACAAGCCACACCACTCTTCCGAGCTTATGCCGTGAACCCGTAGGAACATACCGGTCTAATAAGTATTTTTTCCACGCACATGGTCCGAGCTTGCGGTTGCATGGATACAATGCGCGTGTGTAGCTGACCAATGAATGCAGCAGTCCCCCCAATGTTCTGCAACGACAATAAAAAGGAAAAAATGAATTTCAAGGCTACTACCGCTGCTGTATACTATGCGTCGAGTGTCGGCGAATCTTTGACCCAGTACTGTCGTTCACGAGATACTGGGTACCGACAGATCCCACCAAAGAGAAGCAGCCATACCTAGTAAGTGACAGTATAGTACCTTACCAGGCGCAGCAATTAACTACCCCTATAGCTTGCAGCTGCACTATTAGGTCTGAGAGTATTCGGCAGTGTAACACATGTTAAGGCTGGAAAGTGTCTGCCGACAAGGCAGGACCAAGCAATGAGATTTGATGATAGAAGTTCTATACCGGACTTGCAAACTTATACGTGTACGTGTTGATTACGGCGCCTCTATTTTGTTGGTACCTGCAATATGTGTGACCAGGCCATATATATGACATCACCGCGTATTGCAAAGTTCGATCATCATGAAAGCTCCTTCCAGAAATATTAATGGGCTATGATTTCTTAAGCGAATGAGGGGCCCTGATATTTATATAGCAGCCAGTATCCTGGAGGTCTCTACCTAATGTCACAACTAGCTAGAAGCTAATTTAAGATGGTTATTATAGGTTACTCTATGTTATTAAATATAAAATCTTGAGGGGCCCCGTTGTGAGGTTACTCCATCTATAATCGGGTAGGTTAAGATCATTATATTACTTGCCAAGTTAACCACAAACACGGCATCCCACCATTACAACACTTGTAGAGGTGGGGTAATGATCGGTCAACAGAAGTTACCTACTAAGTATGTAGATTCATGCCCAAATACTGTTAGTAAGGTTAATATAATCAAGGTAATCCCAGTTCTATAATACCCTCTTATATAAATGTGACCTTATAATACAATTATCAATTTAGGTGCTCTTCAAGACTATTCGTGAACCGTAGGCACAGATCGCGCGCGGCTAAGGCATGTGTGAATTATCAGATACTAGTTGTATAAAATTAATATACCTAATTAATACCATCTAATCCTCTATACCCCATAGAGCCGGTCACGAGGTAGGCGGCATATCTAAATAGAATTGTCAGGTATCTCTGTCATCACGAAAGGTTTCAATTGGATGGGTAGCTGCCCCAGATTTCTGTGGTCTGGCGGGCTACAGCTGTCAGTAGACAAAGAATCGGGTGTGTTAAGGGAGACGGCATACATATCCATTGGCAAACCTCAATCACTACATAATAACCCTCTGGCCGAGATCAATATCTCTTCTCCTTCAAAACTACAACCTCACGCGAGCAAGGAGGGCCCAGCATGCTGCGCAGCGGCAGGTGGCCCCAACTGCGTGCGGAGATGTTTATCCCACATCATTGCATTGAATAAGACTGTGAGCCCCCTAGATCCTTCAGTGTCGGTGGTTTCTTGAACTGACGATTACATATGCGGCCGGAGGCCGCTCCTCACTAGTTATTCCATATTCTCGTACTACTCCGTAGCAGTTAGTATTTTTTCAAAGTATAAAGCTCTATTAATAACAGATGTAGAGCCTGGTAAGTGGCAAAGCCTTGTATCTCGTACGAACCCGCTGGCCTTGTTACCAGGGAGTATTGATCCAGATAGAAGAAATTGGCATTTGAAATAGTTCAAGGTCGGATATATATATGGGTAGGAGCATAATTGTCGATACAAGTGTCTACAACCGCACCGCTGCCCATAAACGACAGATCAGCATCGGTTGAGATATTAGATAATTTGGGAGTTAGTTATGTGGAGGTAATCAAGAGTAAGCTCTCCGACACTACAAGGGTGAGTTAACAGATTAAATTTTAGCTATCCAATGAAAGATGACCAGCCCGAATTATAACGAGACACTCAAACCCTTTCTAGTAATCGTGATGCGGATCACACGGAACCGAAACACCGTTACAAACTGTTACGCAAGCCAAACGCTACACCTCGGAATTTCTAGGCTGGCCTTCTATCAGGCAAACGAAGCAATCTTTTTTGCCCCCAGGCTCTTGTGTATACATAATATGTGGCATACGGCTGGCCGATCGCGATCGTCTCAGCCTCCAAGTAGAGCAACGACCTATGTGTGGCACACGCAGAGGAAAGGAAAAGCATTTAATTTTGGAGTGTGCATATTACGCAGAGCAGCCTCACCCAACCACGTTAATCCAACGTTTTAAAGGGCAATTTTGATTGGGCCCACCAGACTTTGAGAGAGTTCTGCCGGAAGAGCGTCGCTGACGCACCCCATCGAGCATGCGCATGTAGTTTAATTGCCGGCAAAAAAGAATGACTGATCAGCTAGCCGAAAGCGTGGAGACCCAGGTTAGATGCCGGACTGTGCAGCGGATAAAGTATAAAGTTGGCCTATGAATGCTGAATGTGGTACGTGGTGCGGTGGGCGCTATAGCGCTAGGTGGTTTTTGTGGTGGCACAAAAGTCTGCCCCATCAATTTGAAATTTTGAATCAAGAGTTCCGTGTAGTTACCATTGATTCCACCACTTCACGGTCCATGTTACCAGGATTCCTTACGGATTGAGACCCGTCAATTAAACTCCCCGCAGCAATCGATCTTGATCACCGACACGCACTCGCGGTGTTCTGAAGAATACAGAAATCTAGTTGCCAAGCACGATTTACGCCCGTGTGCGGGCCCAGTCCAGTTCGGAAACGGTAGAAAACTACGAGTAGATGACTGTAGGATCAAACCAATTGGGTGGAATACTAACTGTCTTCTCTAGGTAAGTTCTAGGCCTCTGTTGTCGCGTGCCCTCCCCAGTAGACCCCATTGCTTGTAAATGGGTTAGGGTAAATATACTCGTAGCTGCTAAAGAACAACAGCTGCCGCATCTCATGCCGTCTACGCAAGTTTTACTTTACAATTTGAAACTAGGCCTCACTAGAAGAACAGTACTCAATATCTTAAGCATAGATTCACGGACCTGACCCGAACGGACAAATACTTCGGGATCGACTGCTCCCTGATCTCGAACATAGACTGGCCCGCTCCACTAACACGAATGGCCTTGTTTTTCTTTTTTTCTTTTTTTTTTTTTTTTAAAAAAAAAAAAAAAACTTTAAGGTGTGTTAGTAGTGAGAGGTATAAATTCACTATAATCAGACTCATAATCACAGTAATAAATCGGATAAATCACGCAAGCCTCTACACACAGTTAAACAATGAAATATGGTTAGTAAACCGTCGATATGTTGCATTTCCCTGTAAAGGCGAGGGATATAGGCTGTAAAGGTGTCAAAAGTAATTTTACGACTGACATGAAACTGTATACCACCTGTAGGATAAACATTGAATTTAAGTCCTTATGCCGTGCTATATCGCATTAGTGCATTCTCAATCACTTTTCACAGGTATAAGCACTGAATTTCAGCTTTTATGCTGTGCTATATATATATACTATATACACAAGTAATTAAGTGTTTAATCATTAATACCGAAACCTATAAGATCCCCCGCCAGTGATGAAATACCTGCTGACGTTGGCGGATATTGTGGATATATACTTGCATTATATAGCTCCTTTTGGCCAAAGAACCTCCGGTTTTCATATAAATTGGCATTATATTACAGGGTATTATTTTCTCGGTGGGAAACTTACTTTGAACACATTTACCACCCATAGAGGCCTAGGAAGGTCAACTGTGGTAAGGGATTCAGTTCCAAGGTCAGAAATATAATACTACAATCAATCAGAGTAATCAAATAGGTATCCCTTACACGGATGAAAGTTGTCAAGTTTCAGCGAATATCAACCTAGTGTGGCAAACACTCCGAAACTCTTGTTTGGTTCCGTTGTAATTGCTATTTACCGTAACAAGCAATATAATTACTCTACCAAGTGGTGCACGGCTCAGGCCGCGGACCCGACAACCCTCATCTCATCCGTGAAAGGGATAAGTCAACCACGAGTATAATTCGATGGATCTGGAAAGGCCAGTTGACTCAATTAGAGACGAAAAACCTAACCATATTGCCTCACACTAGCTAGGTGCTATACACATGTAGTTACGTCGGAGAACATATCTACAAAAGGTTCCGGAAGTCTGTTGCCAAAGAGACATCACCAGCGCGGTAGCTAGAGAAAGAAAAAGATTGACAAAGGCAAGGGTGGTAAAAGAGGTCTTAAGACCGGAAAACACTAGAGAGATCTGCAGATGCTAAGGAGGAGAAAAGATCTGCCAGAAAACAGCGGAGGGGTTCTAAAAAATACTCTTGTAGAATTATTGATAGGAGCGTAACCTCTTACTAGTAAATCCCCAAATCCAAAATACGGGCAAGGCCTGGGGCGGTATGAGGGTATATGTTTCTAGATGAAAGGAAGGCGAATGGAATAACTATGATAGTAGTGATAGTGTGGGCCCCTCATATCAGTGGTAGAAAGTTGTAGGTCACTGATGCTCCAAAAACCCCAGAGGTAGAAGGTCAAGTAGAGCTATAACAAGACGTAATGATGATATAATTACGTAATCAGTTCCTACGCCAAAAGAGCGAGTGATATACCATGACCTAAACCCCCGCCGCCACCACCCCGTCTTTTAATTTTCTGAAAACCATGTGCTAACCAACCCCCACTCAAACCAACCATCTCCTCACAAAAACACAACCTCAATCCCGGCACCGCTCTAATAATGCAGGCCCCAAGCCTGTAAACTATTATTATCTGCTACGCTATATATCTGCAATAATGGACACATTTATTGGCCAGTTATAACTTTTCCAGTTGAAAAGCTAGGCGGACAGTCGGAAGCAGGAAGTAAGCAAGTACATGTGCATACTAAAATAAAACTAAACAAGCCCAGGAACGATGCAATTTCACGCTGTTTTGATCATTTCTGCCCCCGGCCGCCCCCCACTGTCAGGTATATATATCTACATGTACATACGCCCAACTCTGCAACGATATCTCCTCCATTCCACACCTCACAACACTCCTCCCCCCCCCCCCCAAAAGACACACCCTCAAGCTAAAAGCGCAGAGGAAAGAAAAAACCCAAACAACCAACCAACCCATCATCTAGTCGTACCATATCTTCGCTCCAGCCGCAATTAACAGATAAAACCTGCAAAGCCGCCATATAACATAGTGCAGTAGTAATAGTAACAATAAGAATCGAGTCGAATCGAATCACGAAAGGAAAAATGGGAAATGGGAAATGGAATAGAGGATATAGCAAGCATATCCATGATAAGATAAAAGCCTTTCATGATGCTACAAGAGTAGAAAACAGAACACCAGACCGTAAAAGACCACGATAGTTACACTCCAGCGCAAAAAAGGCGCAAAAAGAAAGGAGAAAAAGCTAAACTATCAGAGTGCTAAAGGGGGGATGGAGAAGGAGAGAGGAAGAGAGGAAGCTCTACGCCTCCCCCACAACCTCATCATCCGCAGCCATCTCCCAATCATCCACCACCTCCTTCTCCTTCCCCTTATCCCTCTTCTGCAACACCAACTTCCCCCTCGCCAGCCCCTCCGGTTTCCCTTCCACCCACCCTGCCCCCGCAGCAGACGACTCCCCACCTCCGCCACCTCCCAGCATCCCAAACCCATTCCTCGTACTCACCCCAGCCACCATCAACTTCGCTGGTGGCGCCCCCCTACTCGCGGCGACCGTCGCCCACTGCCCCTGCCGTCCCACCACCTGCCCGTCCCGTCCAACCACACACAACTCCGCACTGTCCGCGATCCCCCGCTGCGCAACCACCCTCTTCACTCTCGTTGCCACCTCCCCCAACTCCGTCTCCACCTGCTCCGCGCCCAGACTGCACGCTCTTGGCTCCAGCAATACTTCCTCATCGCCGCACCATGCGATCCCGAAGCGCAGCTGGGACTCGCCCAGAACCCCCTCTAGCTCGCGCTCAAGCTCTGCCGTCAGCATGCCCACGCGGATACCGCGCAGAAGGAGTGCGTTGTATTGTGTCTTGGGCGGCTTCTTGAGCTGTTGGAGGACGGAAGCAGGCATGGTGCTTGGCAAGGCGCTGGGCTTGCTGGCGAGGTACTCAGCGATGGACTTGCGGGGCGTGGCGAGGAAGGTGCTCCCCTTTGTAAGGACTACGCTGCGATACGGCTCGGGATCCTGTGACTCTGAATCGAGGCCGTAGTCGGTGGCAAGGGTATGTAGGAATGCGCGCTGGC
Organism: Morchella sp. 2015-shanyang; assembly: GCA_024713795.1. Classification (NCBI taxonomy): domain Eukaryota; kingdom Fungi; phylum Ascomycota; class Pezizomycetes; order Pezizales; family Morchellaceae; genus Morchella; species Morchella sp. 2015-shanyang. The sequence continues at coordinate 1,505,358 of JAMGZB010000007.1, forward strand.
TTGACTTCATTGGTGGGAAGGCAAGGCGCTTGGAGGTAGGGCTATCAGCGAACGACCGGTACTTGGTCTCGATGCCGCTGGCGAATTTCTTGTCGCGGTTGTAGAAGAAAAGGGTCTCTTCGGAGTAGGGAGGCGCGGCGGAGGCGTCGCGGTCGGGGTCGAGAGCGAGAGCGAGAGCGAGGCGGCGGCTACGGCAGGCGTCGGTACACTTGAACTCCTTTTTGGAGCCGGTAGGGTTGGCTTTGGTGGCGCCGCATTTGATGTCTTGCTTGAGGCCGCCGCAAGGGCACTTAAGTGTGAGAATTGCGGGGCAAGGCTTGACTTCGGAGCATTGGAAGGGGGCATGGCAGGCGTCGAGGCAGGGGTGCCCGCAGACTGACTTTGGCTTTCCGCATTGCTGCTTACAGGGCTCGTCGCATTGGCCGCCCTTGTGGCAGGTCTTGTGGCAAAGGTGGGAACCGCAGGAAAGCTTCTTGCCGCACTCTGTCCCGCAAGAGACCGCATCCCTCCAGCATGGGATCGACTTTACAGACTTCTTTCCACAGAGACAGACCTTCTCCACGAGGTACGGACACTTGGGACAATTCTCCTCATCAGGGTGACATGGATGAGAAACCGCCGGGTGATTGCAGTCCTTGGCCCTTGTGCACTGATGCTTACAGGCCGGCGGCTTAGCCCCGCAAGGAATCGGGGCAGGAGTAACTGTACGCCCGCAGTTACAGCTCAGATCCTCAAAGCTAGCCTCCAGGCAGTTTCCACACTGCCCACGATGGCACAACATAGGACAGGTATGAGTCCCACATTTCAGCAATCTCCCACAGGGCCGAGTGCAGATATGCTCCGGCTCAACCACCTCGTCGTTTGAACCGGAAGCAAGTCTCTTCTTCTTTGAAGACAGCCTCTCCAGGGCTTTCGCCTCTCCCGAACAACACTTATCACCACACTCGTGCCTGCCGCAGTTCAAAGCTGCTTTGCAGGTGCACATGCATTGCGGGGGCTCTCCTTCTTCGCCTTGATGACAGAGACTGGACGAGGAAGTCTTCCCGCAGCGGCATGTAATAGACACAGATTGCAGGCACATGCCGCAATCTCCGTCATGACAGGTCCTTTGGCATTGATGTCCACACTTGAGTGTCTTGTGGCAGATCTTTCCACATGTTGGAACAGGATCTTCACATGATTGCCTTGGTGTAGAGAGAAGCTCATTGATATTAGTTTTGCCACAAGAACAGAACTTGACAACATCCGGGGATAGAGCGCAATGGGCAGGAAGGACATCTTGAGCGTGACAGATTTTCCGGCAGCGATGTACACCGCAGTCAAATGGCCTAAGGTTGTCAATATGTCAAACTAAAAATCCAATAAAAACAAAGAGAAATTTAACTTACCTGTCACAAATCCTGTCACAGTCCCAATATCCCTCCCATTGACTAACCCCCTCCTCCCCACCTTCAAAACTAAGCACTGCTTCCTTTCTATCACAGCACTTTATATCCTTTATACTGTCCCCGCAATAGCACCTCAACTCCGACTCCACCTGGCAAGCCCCACACGTCCCTGGATGGCACATCTTCGGGCAAGTATGTTCGCCGCAGGGCATAAAATCGTCACACGGCTTCTGACAGCTCCAGCCCTCTTCGTAGTTAGTGTCAAGACACCTCCTCTGAGACGTCTCACTCCCACAGTAACACTTCTTGACCGGCCCAATCGCAGTACAACGCGGACAAGGCCCAGCATGGCACTGAAGATCACAAGCATGGGGACAATTCTTCGGTGAAGTGCGTGCCTTACCGCATGTTTGCCCACAGCTATAACCCGGCCCAGTCAGCTAAACAAAAACAAAAACAGAAAACGGCCCAGAGAACGCAGTCCTACCTGTGTGGTGGGATATTCTTGGTAACCTCCGGCTGCACCGTCTTCTCGCACCAGCAGGTGTACATATCCGGGACCTCTTCCCCCGGATTATTACAAGCAGGGCACTTCCACCTCCTCCTCGGCGGCTCCGCATTCTCATCAGAGCTCCTCGGCGGCGGCTGGTCAAGCCCCTGCTTTGCCCACTTCGTGATGCAGTGCAAATGGAATACCGCCCAGCAGCACTTGCAGTTCCAGACCTTCGACTTCCTGTTCAGTCCACCGTAGCAAACCATACACTCATATGCCCCGCTAGAAATCTCCTTATGTATCCTTGTCCCGATATCGTCGGAATCTTTGACAATGTTGGCATGAACTCTCATATTCTTGATAAGGGGTAACTTCTCACCATCCGGTTTATACAGCTCCTCCATCTGCTGCTTCCGCTTGTCCTTATTACTGTTCGTTGCTTTTTTGTTATTCGTTTTCGGCCCCGCCGCCGCCGAGCCCGAAGGTTGGGGTCCGCCCCATTCAGCCTGCGGTAGCATCGACGGGTTGAATTTCGCCATGCCACGCAGATGCGGTGGGACCTTCTCCGTCGGCTCGAATGTCGCAGCGTCTGCTCTGAGCTTCCCCTTCTCCGGCTGGTCGTCTGCTGTGTCATCAGTCAATTTGCCACCAAACGTCCTGGCTGGCGGAACCACACGGGTATCCTTTGAACGCTCGCCATCCGGCGTACCGGCCCGTGGTGGGCTGGGTTTCGGCCCTTCCGGCGTTAGATTCGCACCAAACCGGCGTTGCGGCTGCTGGCGGCGCCGTTGGTTGGGTGGAGAGCCCCCGGGTGCGTCTCCGAGTGTGTGGCTTCCATGGGGCAGGAAGGCCTGTCGCTGACGGCTTTCGGCCCTGGTCTCCCGCTCTTTGCCCTTACGTCTCCCGCCAGCCTGTCGAGGTCCAGTCGGCGGTTCATCGGGCCTCCCAGCCGGCCTCGGTCCACTCGTTGCTCCAGGTGAAGACTGTTGCTGGTTATCAGCCGACAATCCCTGCGCATCTCCAGCGCTCACCGCATTTCGCGCAATACCACTGCCCTTCTGCTGCCTCGATGCGCTCTCCTCCCTATGCGACTCCACCAGCGCCTGAACCTTTTCTACACCACTCAACTGTCTAGGCGCGGCCACACTCGAGCCACCACTTGTCGAACCCGCCCCCTCACCAGGCGCAGCCTGAGGGGCATTACTTGACGCCTCCGCCTCCGATACTGGCGTCGCACTCCCCGACGACGCCTCCGAGTTCCTTCCTCTGCCACGTCCTCTGCCCGTCCTGTTCCGTCCCGCCCGCCCGCGGCGGTCCCCTTCTGGTTTCTGTAAATTTGTAGAACTCTCTGGTGCCCCGTCCTGGGGCTGTTGGCGTGAAGACTGTGGCGGGGGTGGTGCGGCGCCGCCGCGCCGGCCCATGTTGTAGAATGCTACTCGGCCACGGGGGCGGCCACCTCGAGATGCGCCTTGATCTTCTGAAGGAGGCAAGGGCAAGGATGGGTCGATGGTGGCCATTGAAGTTGTGTTGGGAGTAGAAGTTGTGTTTAGTGATGGGGTGGCCAATGTGGCGGTAGTAATGAGTGGATTAGTGCTTGGTGTATTGGTCAGAGTGAGAGAGTGGAAAGAAAGAAACGAAATGTGAAAGATGGAAAAGATTATGAGAATAGTGGTGATAGTAGTGGTGTAGATAGGATCCCCTCTCTGCGCAGTGCGAACCAGTTGCTTGACGATTTGATTTACGCAGCGAGATGCAATGCAGTGCCTTTATAAGCAGAGCAGGTGGTGAAGTTGGGAGGAGAGAGAGAGAGAAAGGGAGAAAGGGAGGAAGAGAGAAGGGGGGGGTAGAAGATGTCGATGGATAGAAAGAGAGAAGAGGGACGATGTTCTGAGCAGAACAGACTCGTAGTATGTAGAGCCTGTGCTGTACCCTGTCTGTATGTAAAGTGTGTACTAGTACCACCACACGGATGACACATCTCGTATCTTATGCAGTACAGTATGCATAGATTATGCATAGATTATGCATAGGTTATTCTTCTTTTAGCCCTACCCGCCTCGGCGTTTAATTCCGGCTTTAATTTTCTTTTTCTTCTTACCGCGCTATGGCTCACCCCCCCGCCCCACTTCCCCACTCCCTTTCACTGATTGGCTGGGATTCAAAGTCTGGTTACTAATAATTCTCTAGAGCTTTGAGCTCTCCTTCAGGCGTCCGAGCAGCAGCAGTAAGAGTCATCGAGGGACATTGCTCACACACAGCTCACTACACTCAGGTAAGTACTACATGTGGTTAACATACAATACTGCAATGACTGCTCCCCCCATTCCAAGAGAGATTAGAGGCCATGGAACCGAACCTGGATACCCATCGATCGGTGATAACCAACGTTAACTGCAACGGTGGTATGTTGTTACAACATTCCTTATGTATGTACGTACTACTGCATACTTCTGGGGGGCGGAGCATATTAATAGTCACTGACGTACAAGATAGGGGACTATGTACTGTCGTTCACTGGGTGTTGACGGACACTGGGTGTTGACGGAACAAGCCAAAAGAGAGACAGCCAAGCCGGGTTTTGCCTGCAATCCGTCAACACCCAGTACCCGTCAAAACCCCGTGAACGACAGTACATATGTCTAAGAAGAAAGGGAAGGAATACCTATGCGCTTATTGGAGCCCAGGACTAAGCTTTTCTGCGTATGTACCTACCTGGTTCTGTGTAGCTCGTCGGGTGCTCACGCGTGATTGGCACCGGTGTTTCGTTATTCCGGGGCAATCTATGGAACAGACCCCTCGGAAGCTGTGACCTGAACTTAGCTCTAGGAAAACACCGCACCTAAACTCACCACCACGTCTTTAAACTCCAAAGTCTGGTGTGATCACCACCAGATCCTGTGCCTCATAAGAACAAACATCATTTAGAGTTACGGCGGTGAAGAGGTGGTGTTTATGGCAAGGGGCAATATGGGGGGGGGGGGGGGTTTGAGTAGAGGCAAGGCCCAAAAACTCAATCATTGCGTTTCATGGGCCGCCTCTCTGTTACAGCCAGACAGAGCATAAACCGGTACCACTGCCACACGAAGAGCCGTTACTATATGCCGTTGGCCGTATCCGCGCGCGACTCTACGGAACCCATGATCACTACAGCAAAAGCTTTCTATAATGGTACGCTCGGGGCCGAGGTTTTGTACCCTTATAGCGAGATTGCCCTTATATAGATCTAGAGGGTACCACACAAACAAAAGAAAGCGTACCAAAGAAAGGCACCCTTATAGGGAGATCACCTTACATATCTGCAAGCCGGGAGGCAGGCGTCTGATCAATGATCTACCGCTAGCTCCACCCACGTCGGTCCAAGCACGCACTCCCATAATTAACTAATGAACCCGAGAGCCCTCCGGCCCCAGCTACACCAAAACCCCGCCCAAAACATTATAGCCCGGCCCCTACTCCCGCATGCAACCCCCACACAGGGTAAGGGGAAAAGGAGAGCAACCCCGAAGGCGGTAAGCTTTTCGAACCCCACATGTAAAGAACTGCCTGGAGGCAAGCCACTGTTATCCTGCAGCATGCTAGCACCCCAGGGGGTAGACATCCCAGCCACAGGTCCTGCAAGCCATGAACAGTGCGCGTACGCCAGTAGTGACGAACTGTGAGTGGTTAGCAGGGATTGCGTGTTTATTTACATGTACTTATGGTTCCTACTAGCTAGCGCAGCTTCAATAATCAGTTAACCGGGTAAGTAGTAGGACTAGAGATAATTTATACGTTATCTAGAATCGAGCTAGTGATATAAACATACATGTAGTGATTACTGTCCTCGGGGGTGCTGCTGGCCTGCCTGGAGGCCTGGAGACATGCTTGGGCACCTACTCGCCCACCTGCCTAGATACCTGCCCGCCAGACCTACCTACCCAGCTGCCCGCCGCCCTTCTTACCGCTCCTCCTCCCGCCCTACAGACCTACAGACATATCAGCCAATATCTAACCCCCATACCCACCCCAGCCAGACCCGCTAACCCGAACCCAGAAACAGCGCCGCCCAACCAGCAACGAGTGATAATCGGTGACTAAGCGAATTATTTCCACCCAACCACTGGATGACCCCACTCGCCCATCTAGTATTTTAGGGTTTAGTCCTTCGGGCGGCCACGAGCCTAGCTTGCTTGCTGCCCCAGAGCCCTCAATGAATGCATGCGACTCCCAGACCCCCCCCCCCCCCTTTTCCGAGCACAGAAGTGTCTGTATGAAGCCCAAAGTATATTGATGAATGCTCGGAGGCACCATTGTGAAAGGGGAAAAGGGGGGGGGGGGGGTGAAGGCTGATCCGGGGGTTATTTATTGGGTTTTGTGGGGTCTTCGTGGTGGGCTCGGGGATATAGGGTTTGTGTATACCGTAGAGAAGCGCCTACCCCATGCTCTATCTATTCCCATCATTGTTTGGGATGTGGAGACCGACAGACATAGATAGATAAAATAGCAAAAGATGTTTTTTTTAATAATTATCGCGACTGTATTGTTGTTAATCTATTATACTACATGTAGTTTAGTTTAGTTGGTGGTGGTGGTTGACTCATTATGTTCGTAGCAATCATTGACACACGATAATCAAACCCCCGCCCCCCAAAACCTCACCTCATCCCACCGCATCATACTTCTATATAACCACCGGTACTCACCCTTCTATCTCCATCTCTACAACCCTACCCCAACCACATATCTACCAAGCATTCATTCTTTAACCGCATCGCTATTTACCCCACAATGATATCCACTTTACCAATAAATTACACAAAAAGAAGTTTTCATCAAAAAAAAGGGGGGGGGACAAAAAGGGGAGAAAAACGCCGGTCCAACCATAAAGAAAAAGATCCCCACACCCTCGCAATGCACCCAAAAGTCCTCTCCCCTACACACGCGCGCGGCTAGATTTACAACATCCTATCGTCCGTCGTCCTCCTAATCATTGTTCTCCGCCTCCCCACCCACACCTCCTCCAGCTGGCTAACCAAGCTTGGGTTCACAAATAGCCCTCCGCGCTCGCGACGCTCATCTAGAGTCCCCTCGTGCTCGCGACGCTCGAGCAGAGCCTCCTGGGATAGGCGGCCAGCTATTCCGTCGCCGCGGAACACATCATCTTCGTCATCAATGCTCTGATTGACATCGACCTCGGCGGGCTCACGGATGGCGTGAAGCGCAATAAAGGAGTTGAGTTTACCCCAGTCCGCCTCCCAGCGGTACATCCAGAAAACGTTTCCGACAATCAGGGGTGCGACCAAGGCGCTGCGGACGAACGCGCCTTGCGATGCGAGGAAGCCGGCCATGGCGAGCTGGAAGATGATGAGCCCGATGACGACACGATAAAATATTATTGACCATGCCTGTCCTGTGCTGTGCTGCGGGTGATCCATGGCGTACAGGAGCTGGTATTTATAGGTGAAGTACCCGATGACGAAGTATAAGAAGCCAAAAAATAGGATTAATCTTCCGCGGGGAAGTATACTATAAACAAATGTGATGATCAACACCAGGATCGGTTGGGGGAGAAAGAACCCGTATGAGAACACCGGTGGTCGGTTGAGCTCTGCGTGTTGGCGGGGGCTCTTTGCGATAAGCTTGGTAATGGGGTATAGCGCCACTGTGCCAAACTCGAGGAGGCGGAAGGGAAACATTCCAATTCCCTGAAGAATAATTAGGTTGACATAAAACGCGGCAAGACCGTTAAGAGAGCCGGCAAGGGCATAGGCAATACGGGTGGTATCGCCGAGCGAGCCTTTGAGTTCGTCCCAGAGTTTTTCAAAAGTGAGGGCAGTGCCAAGAACGGTAAACGCGATAAACAAGTTGAAAAAGGTGAAGAAGAAGTTCTTCGAAATAACTGAGAGTTCAAGCTCGGCTATCGATATAAAAGCCTGATACGTTGACAGCCCTAGGAATTCAAATATATTAACGCACAGGCTATCACTCGCAGAAGGAGGGAATACAAACATTCATAAAAGTACGGAACCGCAACATTAAGAAGGGTTAACGCGAGGGTAGGTAGGAACGCCTGCACCAAGGACTTGACCCATTCACTTTTCTCCAATACTGCTGCCAACCATGGCCAAACCTTTTGGATATCGGCAATGTTCAAAAGTGCAGCCAGCCCAGTAACCGGAATGAGCCAGATGATACTCAAAATACTAACAAAAACACTTATACCCCAACTCCTTACCACGCGCTGCAAACGGGACATATAGGTGTTCCGCCATATAATTGAATCAGGGGCAGGCGCTTGGTATGCAAGCAATGTCCCGAAACGGGGATCTAAAACAGCCTGGATGGCGACCTGTGCAGAGGCTGTTGAGGACATGGTTACAAACGCGATTGGGACCGGTTTGTACGTTTGCTTTCTGGCAACCATAATCTTTTCATCGAGAGTTTGAAGAAGCGCCGTATAATGGTCAATCGAGTCTACGGCTTTAATATGCATCTTAAATGGGCCATAGCGAAAGTTATGCATCGGCCTATTTGTCTTATGCGAATGTGGGCCGTTTCCTTGGTGTGCCAACAACGGTGTGTGATCACTATCCATGCTACCTGGGGTTGAAGTTGCAGTCGGGAGTTCATCCGGATCGCTGTACACCGTTCTTCGGAACCCATAATAGCTTGTATAAGCTGCCTCCAAACTCCTCAAAGCCTTATCCCTTTGTTCCATCAACTTATCCAACTCCAACCAATTCCGACAGATTGTGACTGATTCGACTTTACCGATGTTGAGCTCATCAATATACTGGCGTAGGGCGCTTTCGGACTGAAGTTCCGGGGGTACCCCAGAAAGACGAATAGTCCTGTCGGTGATCGTCACTTGGCCACCAAGGTATTTCTGGCGTACCGCAATGACCCTCTTGGTGGCATCAACCAGGAGGTAAGTTGCAAGACCTGTAAAGATGTAGATGAAAAACACGTATGCCCAGAGATATGGCCCATCCAGCTTCTTCGGCTTTCCCTCATCCGGATGTCGGGTATTATTAAGGACCCACATCGGGAGGGACGAGAACTTGATCTTTGAGCCATCATAGTAGTATTGGATTGGAAGCAAAACTGTGAATGCGAGGATGGTAGCCAGACCAGTGAACCGGATCGCCATCTTAAAGAACGCCAAGAACACATAAGCATCCAAACCCGCGGTTGCGAGCACCTCATCATCAGTGATTTCCCATAGGGCCGGAATCCAACCGAACAGTGTCTTTGGCAGGTCAGGAAGTATCGATGCTACACCATCTCTTGTGAGTTTCATGTCCATGCAAAGAGCACGTGGACAGTATCAACATACCACTGTAAACCTGCTTTTTGCGCGCAGCATATAACGTTGACCATCGTGGACGCAAAATGCAGAAAGCAATAAAAGCGCCGATCCCAAAGGTTAATGAGATGGCGAGCTGTGTTGGAAGATCCTTTGCGCCTGTTGTTGCGAATGGCATTCTGTTAGGAACCTTTGGGCGCATAGAATACATATCAAACGGAGGTTTTTGGGGGGTGGTAAAGGGACTCGATAACAGAGTAGAAAGAAAAGGGAGAACAACATACGAGTTAGGTTCGCAGGGTCTCTAATATCAGTGTCGTTCTTTAGGAAAACGGGGGTTTGGATTTGGTACTCCATGGCTGCCCATCCACTGCTCCGAGCAGTTTTCGTAAGTAGAAGGAGGGATGGTAGTTTAGAGTATAGTTTTAGTATGGAACTAGTAGTCCGGTGTTGTTAGGTAGTAGAATGGAAATGGAATCGCGAAGTTAGGATCGGTCTTTTTTTCTCTCTCTCTCTCGGAGGTCTACTGGGGGGGGGGCGGTGGTTGGGGCAGACTGGTTGGCTAGTTAACCTGGTTGGTTGGCTGAAATGCGAGTCTGGTCCGTCTGTCGCGTAACAGCTGGCAACCCACGCCAAGTTCTTCGTGACGACATACTGCGGTGGGTGGCACTAGTCGGGGGTTGTCAGGTACAAGCGATTCCCGATGACAACTGCGGTTTCTTCGACTACTAAAACGCTTCCCCACGTTCTAAATCTCAAATCGGCCCTGCCTCTCATTGGCGACTTCCCCTCTATCTTAACGGCCCATCGGTATATATGTATCAGAACCCCTCTTCGGCAAACAAAAAACGGTGGAGTTGGCCATCTGCTCGAGAAATTAAAACGTTGATTATTATTTTATTTTTTCCTGTTAATGTGACCCCCGCAATAGCTGCTCTACACCACACGCACTCTAGCAAGTGGTCTCAGCGGAAGTTGGCTCTTCCGGAAAACATGGTCTGGTTTGCTATCGACACTGACATGATAAAAAAATCCTGTTACGAAACTACGCCTTAAAACCTTTCCTTGCAAGTGACGACCCCCCCCCCCTTTCCATATCATACTATAGACTAATAGTAACAGTAATAGTAGGTACTTTCGGCTACATGTAGAGCGCTACATCCTGCACACATATCCACATGTAGGCATTCTACCAGATAGACAGATAGAACGCAAACTCTACGCTAGGCTTGGGATAGGAGAGCCAGGTCTTAAGAAGACTTTATCTCCACCATATCCTTGTTGTCCGACATGGGAACGAAGCCTGCTCGTTCGACGAAACAATTCCCAGGCACCTCTCCGCCCCGGGCGGACTGATTCGAGTATGTTTGAGGTGGATTTCAATACGTATACCACAATGAGAGCTCTCAAACCCCCTACGGTTACCCTACCTCCAGTTAGCCATCACTCTCCAGCTCACCGTCACCACCAAAAAAAAAATTTACTACAGGAAATTTGTAATATTACAGTCCATATCAGTTCAAATGACCGCAAAAAATACATGCATCAACCGATAAGGCTTAATAGGCTCTCAAGATCAGCTGTGCACTAGAGAAATCATTTTTATTGATATTTACATAACATTTTAGCTCGGGTAAACTTATGTGGTTCGCCATTCTAACCCTAGCCCTCGCCCCAATCTAGAGAACTACATGTATGTAAAAGTTGCCCTGCATAGGAACATAGGGCACAGATGGCATAAACCAATTTTCCGTAAGACGTCAAAAAAAAAAATCCGCCGCACTCTATTTTGCAAGGGTAGCCACCTGCAGAAAGGATCTTCCAGGTTGTCGGTGTAGATAATATCACGGCTTTAGCGCGCTGTCAAAAGCACATTCCTGGCGCCTGGATCGTAGGAAATTACCCATTGTTGACTCCAGCAATAGGGGTTTGCGCAAACAATCTCAGACCTACATGTATTCCCCGTTTTTAGTCGACGTCGCCGAAGCTTCCGCGCAACCCTTCTAGGTCTATATATACCTACCCCATGTTATTACGTTACATTTCCTAACTTAGAAACATCCTGGACAGGGTAGATACTTGGACTCCAAACCAGCGCCAAGAACAATAAATTAGCAAGATATAACGAACTACCATCTTCCTATAAATACTTTGGGGACAGGATAGAACTCAAATTTTCATTTCCATGTATACCCCAATACGGCTTTTGAAGATGATTTCGTATGGTGAGTCTTAAGACGCCCTAGTAACCCGGGTAATGTATGGTCGTCACCTGTAATGTGAGAGACGGCTCTACATGTACTTATTGGAATCCGGTGCCACATCGTTTTGATTTTTAGTGCGAGACTCTTAGGATTTAACTAACTTATCAGACTGGAGTAGACGGGTGTAGTAAGCTATAAGGCAGCTTATAGTCACCCTAAAGAATTGACCCCATGATGCCCGAGACACTCTTTGTAGAACAGTGCCCATATAGTAATCCGAGGGGGAATGTCGAACTGCGGGAAATAGTAAGCTCAAGAAGCTCAAGAAGTATATCTACTGAAGAAAGGTACACCGCCGGCAGAGAAGGTCGTACATAGGCACATAATATCGCGAAAGATTAGACCAAATCCTGAACCACACCTACATAGGTCAGATGCTTTGCTTGACATTTCTTAAGTCTCTCCATCCCGGGAGGCCGGGCACTCCGAATATGCTGCACACCCACATCCTTTCCAGTATCATGGGAGCCCGAGACAAAACAATACTCGCGGGCAGTTGCATTAGGGGCGCTAGATCTGACGATCATGGTACCCGAAGACCCAGGAATACGCATGGTACCCGTAGCATTGGTCTCGCCAAACTATTCTGTTAGGTAGTCGGAATTATACCGTTTTTTGTCTTTGGCGCGCGCCGGGGTTGGCCTGGTTCTGTTCCCCACGCTAGCTGTATTGAAGAGAGCTGTTTTCCAAACTGCCTATGCTGGTCCATTCCCGTGGAATATGGAGTGTTGGATTGTTGGTTTTGTGGGTTGATATTCGGGTTCCTGTGACTTTGGTTTGATATGTGTGAGCACAGGCATGTCTCTCATACTGAGATGGAGTAACCCAAGCTGTCTCGGGCAAATATGTTGGGTTGAATCCCGAGACAAATCTTAACCATGGCTCACTCATGCAAATAACTCCAAAAACTAAGATAGTATTTAAACCACTAATGCTTATGGTCACGATGAATCATCTCACTTGGTTCAAGGAAAGTTCCTTCAAAGTAGGGGGATCACTAAGGAACTGGAGCGTCACGAGGTGATCTAAATGTATCGCGATCAGTAATTTAGGAGCCTGTCTGAGTCTCCATATTAACGTACCCCCAAATACTAGATGTCACGGCTATCTTGCCGGGTCTCAGTAATTAGGTTGACTAGGCGGCCCTCAAATATCAATTATCACTACCATTGACGTCTTGATGTCTCAATGTCTAAATCCCCAAAATGAGCCCAAGATTCACATAAGATTAGCGCCTACCGCAGCCAATTATATCACTGCCTTCTCAGCTTCATACCACGTGGTCGCAAAACCCAACAAAAAATACTAGGAACGGGGAAGTCGGACCCTCCCCACGTGCAGGAAATTCCCTATTCCTAATGAACGATACGGAATAATTCCGTGACTAATGAGTACTATCCCGAGGCCGCGGAATGCTAATTTCATTCCGATATCGGACACCCGGAAGTTTCCAGTTATATAATTATCCGCATCTGTCACCAGTCTAGTGAGCGTTGCCGAATGTCAATTGTTTGACCCGGGAATCCGCATAAACACGAATGGTATTGTATGGTGACAAACACCGCATCTTGGATATGTCCGAAATTAGGGTGATTATACACACAAGTTAGTACTCATCTCAATGTTAAATGCTGCTTGTTTGTTTGACATGCCGGAAGTGTTGATGACGATAACCCGCTATCAATCACGATAACTGATCAAACATATTCTTCGTTTTACAAGGTCCCCAGGTGAGGAATGACATTAGCCTTGTTCGGCATGCTCCCTGCAGTATTTGTCGATCATGTTGGATCTATTTTTGCAGAAATGGAATCAGACGAGTAATTGCTTTTCCCGAGTTAAAAATGATTTTATTGATGTCTTAGATTCCATCTAAGCCACCTTGCTTCCCCGGATTATAGAATAGACCTCTAATTATCGGGTTTTCTAGAAGGAGGAATTATATTTAAGGTTCCTATATTCTGATTTTCGATTCGTGCAAAGTACAAACGTCTGGTGTATACATAGATATTATGTGGATGCTTGAGTACTAGGCGCGTGGAGAGGGCCGCAGTATATAGACTTCAGATGAAATTGGCGCATTGGCCCGTTGCACTATCTGCACTGTCACAAACAAGCTCGAGGAATGTTTAGCCTTTCTAGGGCTCCGGTAAGAGGTTGGGGTGGTTAGGTACCATTTAACAGTGTTTTCTTACGCCGCAATTGGAAAAGCCACAGAAGTGAGATTTCATGCACCAAGTAGGAATGTCCTTGTAAAGTTATATCGCATTAACGCCCCAACCACGGCTCAGTATATTCAGGCACCGATTTTCACCTCGCCCGAGCCGCATTTGCCTTACTGGACGGTGTCAGCCATCTCAACAGCTGCAACATCTCAGTCCAATTTTGGGCAAACGTTTCGTCACAATACAAGCAAGAAAGAGCGGCGGTAGTGGCACACGAAGTGGCATGCCCACTCTATCTCAGGATTACCTATCGGTAGCTCCAGGTTTTGAATAGAAAGAAAGCAAAAGATGAGTTCCTTGGCTTGCAAGGGTCGCAAGTGCCCCTGGACTTGCCCTCATCTAGCCAAGCGCCGCCTGCAGGGAACCCAACCCCAGTTGAGGGGAAGAAAGGATTCCAACTTCTTGGGAAAAAGGAAAGATCTCTCGAGAAGAAGGTGATAGGTATCTTATTTTCAGCTCTTTCACTTAGAGTGGGCGCATCTGAATGGAAGAAATCAAATCTCCGAGGGTACCTATATGGTTGTCTTCGCGGGGGCCGCGCGTGGGCACCGCCGCTGTTGCCAAAAAGCTGATGCTGACCCTGTGGCTTCTGCAGCAGGTACGCCATAGAAGAGGAGGGATTCGGTATTGGCCGCGCAAGTCTGATGTTTGGAGGATCGTGTAGGGCAGCAGGTAGAGTATCGTCGGCTGGTGTTCCGTTCCCCGCACTTGTTCCTGGACCTGAACTTTTTTTTTTTTTTTATTTTATTTTTTCTTTCGCGGATCAGTGTAAAAGGGAGCTTCCTTGTTTCGAAAGCCCTTTATCCACCCCGGAGGGCAGTGTTTTGTGTACCTGAACTCTTATTTTTGACCTGGCAAGGTGTTTTACAAACAGGAGCCTCTCACGAAAGCACCAAATTCATGCGAAGGCTTCTATATTTCGTATATACATATATGGCACATAGATTGTAGTACTCTATTAGAGAGCATAGTAGAGTAAAAGGGTACATACATGTACTTTATATACGATCCCACCAGATGCCTCATGTACTGTAGTATGCTAACTTAACCTGCGGCTCGAGTCCCGGGTGCACGCTGCTGTAGAACTCTTGATATCCTCGCTCCTTCGCTTCAGTCCTCCACATAGTGTTGAGAGGGGGGGGGGGGAGCCCACGGATTCTGTCCTTTCAGATCACCTCATCTTTCGTCTTTCATCATCTCTCTTCTCCACTGGGGCTACTCCCTATAATTCTATCCACACTTGCCCACGCCCCTCGTCTACATAGACTCCAGTAATTCTCTTGTGGGGTACTTTTTTTTTTCTTTCAATCGTTTCTTCCGTACATATATACACCCACCTACATTACCCCTTTGTGTCCACTGCTGAGAGCATCTCTGCAGCCACTATCTGCCCAGCTCACATAGCTCTCATTGCCTCCCATCGTGCCAGTACATACTATTACGCTTTCGGAGGCCCTAACTTGTTAGAGGGCGCCTTCCTCTCTCGCTTCCCCCTTCCCACCCACCCAAACAGCCGGAATGCAATTGAAACAACGAGACTGACAACCACCTCCGTATCCCACTCTCTGCTATTGACACTCAAATTCCATGTGTACAGATCTTCAGGACTCTTTCCCATTCTTTGCCTAGATCGCACTTTCACACACTCTATAGTTCCTACTCTACCAGCTCCATTCAACTTAAGCCCCTCCGCTCCCTCCCCAACCCTCCCCCACACAACGACCAACTACAGCTACGGTTACTCTCCCCAGCATTCATAACAAGCAGCTACCTTACTGCAAGGCTTGAGCATAATCCAAACTTGATCGACGACTTCTGGTCCACTCGTGAACAGCTCCCACACACACACTCAAGAGGAGACCAAGAGAAGAAAACACAAAGAATTACGCAAGGGGCCCACATCCAAAACCCTGACCTCCGTCAACTGCATCCAGCCAGGGGTGTTCCTCGTTCCAATCGTCCACTTTCTTGATCGGGATCAGTCAGAATTGCAAAGGAATTTTTTGATAATATTTTTGTCGTTTTTTTCTTGCGTTTGAGCTATTTGCTCGAGAGAGCGTGGTTCCTATCATGGGCAAAAAAGACCCTAAAACAGCCTACATGACAAACGGGACCAGTACAACAGGCAACAAGAAGACCCATGAAGGTCACAGGACAACAGCCGCAACACTCGCGAAAGTAGCTGCGGCTCAGGAGGAAGTCAATCAATCCCTCGAACCCCTTGGAAGGACTGAACAACAACCACCAAAGGCTCCACCGAAGGATTTGAAGAAGCTTCTCAAAGGACAGCAGCCACCTTTCGGAGGAAGATTAAACATGTCCCCAGGTGCCGCACAAACAGCGACAGCTATTCAACGGATCGCCGAGAATGGGGCCCCACCGTTAAAGCTTAGTACTAATTCTTCTGGTTACTCGTCAAAGCCGCGTAAAGGGAACTCAAAGTCGAAATCAGCTTCCAAGTCGTCGACATCCTTAACTTCGGTCTCTCCATCCACAGCCAGACACCATTCATCTCCGTCATCGCCCGGGTCCGAGAACGCCCCTCCCCTCCCCCAGCGGCCCCATCCGCAACGCTCCTCCTCCGCTGAGGGTGCCAGCTTGCTTAGTATTGTCAAGAAGGGAAAGGAGCAAATCCAATCAGATGGATCAAAAGTCGCGAAGTTCTTCGGCAAGAAATCTCATGAGGCCTGGGACAAGATTAAGAAACAGAAGGAAAAGGAGTCGAAATCGCAGAAATCTATTGGTGAAAAGAGAGACACGAGCAATGACATCGATGTCTTTGGAATGGATTTGAAGGATGCGGTTCTGAAAACTAGAGTTGTGAGCGATAGGAAGATGGTCGGCGATGGTGCATATTGGATGCCCGCTCTGGCTTATAGGTGTTTACAGTACGTATTTATCGATCTTGAAGGTTTCCAATTGAGAAATTATGTTAACAGTAAACAAATTTTAGATATCTTAATGTTCACGGACCACACGAGTTGGGGATTTACCGGATATCCGGGAGCACATCTGTTGTGGATGAGCTGAGGGCGGACTTCAAGATCCGTATGTTTAGACCCCACCAAACCTTTCTAACCCTTCTTGATCTAGCGGCTGATCTCCATCTCAGACCACGATATCGATCTTTTTGATAACCCCCCGGATGATCTCCATACAGTCTCATCTTTATTGAAGGGTTGGTTTAGGTCCTTACCTGAGGCTATTCTTCCCAATGATGTCCAGAAGCGTGTCTACGAAAAATGTAAGGATGTAACAGATGCTGTGAAACCACCACAAGCCTTTGTTGAGGAGCTATCAAACCTCCCACCATATGTAAGAACCATCCGCTATTAATATTTCATTGCGAAGGGGGAAGCTCACTCAAGTTCCAGAACTACTACCTCCTTCATCACCTCTTCTCACATTTGAGCGCAATCTGCGGCGCTTCAGATGTGAATAAGATGGGTCTTGCCAATCTTGGCATGATATTCTGCTCAACCCTTCGAATCGATCGATTTTGCTTCAACTGGCTAGTCAATAGCTGGTCTGACTGTTGGGCGGGCTGCTTGACTGAGGAAGAGGAATATGAAAGGACTCTTCCGCCGCCACCACGCCGCAACCCTTCAATTACGTCGTCGGCTTCTCATAATTACAACCGTTACAATCAGTCCTCGCCCATCCCCTCAGAACCTAGATCAAGGTCTGCTGGCCGTGCCGATACCATGCCTAATAACAGCGTAGATCGTTGGCCATCAAATGGGTCGAGCAATCGTCAGATTTCTAACAAATCCCCCGTACTATCATCAGGTCGGAGTAGATCTGCAAGCAAAGCTGGTACGGACCGTCTGGTAGAGGCCGACAAGGATCCGGAACGGGATTTCCGGAGACGGGGGGGTCAAGATCTGGCGATGTCTCGCGAGAGGTCAAAAGAAACTCAGCGATCTAAAACGGACCTATCTGACGAGGATTGGAAAGATGCTCCAGAAAACCCCCAACCTTCATGTACACCGACCCCACCCCCGTCTGTGACTCGCTACCCAACTCCCCCTGTAAACGCTAAGAAGGAAAGGCCAAGGGCAAGGTCACCGGAGGGTTCAAGAAGCGCTATCAGTAAGCAAGACATTGACGAGTTGAGTAAATTTACTCCTCGAAAGAAGGATAACGGCGAGGTGAATACATGTAACCTTCGCATCGAAACGAATACCAATTATCAACCCCCTAGATCGCCGGCTGGAAAATCGCCAAGTGGAAAGTTTTCAATTCATAGCAACCAGTCTGATCAACTCAGTTTGAACGTGGAGACAGGATGTACCCCAAGAGGTAGCATCAGCAGCGAGCACGAGCGCAATGGGAAGAACCCGGAAAAGAGCTCGCCTGCAATGTTAGGAATGCCCCTACCGAGGATTGAACCAATCAGCCCTATGTTAAAGGAGGGAGGAATGCTTTGAACTGCATAGGAGGTTTCTGCGGGTTGCTTGGCTCTGGGATTGTTCAAATTATTATTTTTACCCTTTAGTTTCTTTTAATATGCGCTGCTTGTGGAGCTTTCACCCCCTTTTTGGGTTACCATTAACCCTCTGGCAGGATTTATTAATTGGTAGCTGCTTATTGTGGAATTGAAATCACCGCACTTCCCGCACTCTCTGCGTCTTTATACAGATTTTATTTTTATTTTGGATTTTCTGAGTAAGTGTTTTTTTTCTTGCCTTCTTTTTTCTTTTTTTTGCTCTCTTTACAACGACGGTGAGCCGTTTTGGTGGCCTTTTTTTTTCTCTCTAAAGTTTCTCGGTTGGAGTTGAGCGTAGCATTTTCAGTGCATTGTTTTTTTTTTCTTATTCCATTAATTTCCTAGTGTTCATGGGTGATACGAGTTCCTTTCTTATCGTTCGTTCTTCCTTTTATCTGATGTGGTCTTAAACAAGATCACTACAGAGACACGGCGGGTATAAGGGGTGGTGTACAGCTCTCGGCGGCATGTGGCGTAGACATGCATAATGTATCTTTTTGTACCGCTTTTTTTCATTACTGACTCGTCTCGCCTGTTGAACTCATTCGCTTGTTTAGAGGCATCCTATATATTCCCCATCATCCATCCACTCGCTACCTACTACCTACATCCATATTTAAAAAGTTGCTGCTTGATACATCTTTATACCATATAGGCTGCAATTGTCTAGTTTAAACCGCCCACTCTTCTTTTTCATTTCTTCGCCTTATGCGTATTTTAGAGTTTCGAGATACCCCCTACTTCTGCTTGGAACAAGTCGATTGATGGAGGCTGTGGTGAGTGGGAAAGAATGAAAAATGCGGCTCGAATGAAAAGAAAGAGTTCTAATTGTGACAAATTATCTTATGGATGCCTTGTTCCATCGTGAATTATGGGAAAGCTCCGTTTGGTCGAAAGTTTTGTGCCTAGAAACGTGAGTCCTTGGGACAATCCAGGAACCTCTGCGGATCAAGATGTCGAGTCATGAATGGTGATCGGCAGAACTCATCATGCAACTACGCGCAGGATACTGTCTAGTGCATGCATGTACTGGATACCAGTCTTGGGGCCTTTGCATAGCTACCACTGTTGCAGATTTATACTGCGGCTGTAGCAATGTACCATATGCGCCTCCATGTATCTCCTCCATGCATCTCTTGCCATTCGTTCTGTTCTTATTCGGTCTTGTTGTGGTGAGCTCTATATCTCCTGTTAGTACGGTCATATGCAATTTGTTGACGAACCTTCAGCCCCAGACACAATATAGATTGAATCTAGGGAAGCCTTGTAGAAATCTATTATCACTTGTATCTAAATCTTTCCATTGAAATAGTAACTAAGGGCCGGTTGCTCAAGAGGTTTGTAGAAATTTCGGCTATTGTAAATAACAACATACAGCGAAAACTTGTTTGATTACAGCTAGTTGGATACCAGGAAATTTGAAGATACAATCCGCTCGTCACGAGTAGTAACAGTAGTAAGGTACGTGGCTCCACGGGGCATCTTCGAGCTTGACCAATTCTTCTTTGATCGCAACCACCCATTCCATCTGAACATCCTCAATCCAAAACCTTTCCGCCTTGAGATCATCTTCCATCTTTAGATACCCCTCCTTCTTCTCCGCCTCCTCCATCTTGGTATCGAGCCCTTGTTCGACTTCCGTCTCCGTCTTGATTCCGGGTTCAGCTTTAATTCTAGGCTCAATCTTGACTTTAAACTCAGCTTTGATGTCAGCTTCAGCCTTGATTTCAGGCCCAGCCCCGATTCCGGGCCTAGTTTCGGCTCTAAATTCAACCTTGATCTCAAACTCCGACTTTATTCCGAACTCAGACTTAATGTTGGGTTCAGCCTTGATCTCCACTTTAAACTCCGGTAGCTCGGAACCGTCCTCCGACCTCAACTCCTTCTTAGCCTTGGCTTCGGTAATAAGGTTATCTACTGGGGGTTGGTTTGGTTCGGATTGTCTTTGAGGAGCCCCCAACTGTTCACGTTGTTCGGGTGTCGCCTGGTGCTGTCTAAGGTCTACCTCCAGTGATTGTTGCTCCACGTCAACTCCCTCGTGGATATCTCTCAGGCCCCCTCTGACTTGATCACGTCGACCAAGTGCCCCCTCTAGGTCGTTATGTTAATTCACTTGACATCCTTTCGTTTCATAGTCGGAGAAGAGTGATACGAACCTGCAACAAGACTTTCAGCTTTCCTCCGTGCCCTCACGAGCGCACTAACTCTCGCTGCTGCTCTACACTGCAACCTTCTATGGCTGATCGCACCCATTTGGTCAAGTGAGGGTGTGAGATTCGTTGGGTTCGATAAGTGAAAAGGCTAGTTTGAAATGAAGTTGATAGAACCGATAGCTATGGGGAGAGTGGTAGGGGAAACAGAAGGACGATTCGAGATACTAAATGAATTATAATATGTTTATGTACGAATATCAAATCCTTGGCGTGTGGTGTTTTACCTGGGGTGCTTGAATTCGAAGGCTAACTAACAGATTGTAATGTATGTAACTTTACACGTGTTTGTAAGTTCGTGCTCGTTTTGAAGGGGACATGTAAGCATGTAAAGTGTTTAGTATAGCACTATGTAGCAGTATTGACCTTGATTTGGTATCGAATACATGTATCTATTGTAAATTTTGGACTATGTATGTACATGTAGCTTTATCCGGGTTGCGTTGGTCCTGTGCTCACAACACTTAATACATGTACACACAGGAAATCTTTAGACTTATACCCGCTAGTAATGCATATCAAGATACTAGTAAGATACGCGCATGTTTGCTCGCTCCTACTATTAAATCAAATGAACACGTCTTCGCTGCAAGGCTACAGCCTACCTACATGTACCTCTGAAGCCCTATCGAGTGATAATCTATGATTATTAACGTCGTCAAATTACGTCATGTGCGGGAGTGGCATCATGTATTCGCCGAAATCCCACCAGGAGCGCCCCAGGAAAGAAACTCAGAGGGTGCACCGACCTTGGCTTTCCTATACACACTGGACCGCATAAATTACAACCACAACCTTCACTATCTAGCGGAGAGTCGCGTACTAACCAGGGACTAGAGGCTATGGAATCACCAAGCCCTTCAGACCCTGTGGGTACCTTGGCTTATCACTTTAGATCTTTTGGTGCTGAGCCTGCTGCAAAAAAAATGCCTCTGAGGTTTGTCTGACTGTTTGCTGTTCCTCCCTCAGTGCTGACAACATTTCCCGGTAGAATCCCTTCCTCGCTGCAGTCGCAGCTAAATAAGAGACTTGGTGCATCGGGATTGGATGAAATTTCAAACGTAAGGCTCATCTTACTGCTAAGTAGTTATGTATTAACCCAAATAGGCCCCCTACAGCCCGAAGACCATCACGAATCTTGTCAGCTCCATCAGTGATGAAGATTTCGAGCGGTGGTGCCTACTGGATGCTACTGCATTCATTTTTATCACAAGAATTCTTCTAGAGGCAGAGCCCTGCCTGGCAAAGGACCGGGGACTCTTTCGACTGATAGTGAGTATATTACTTCTGGTAAGGCTTGAATTAATTCTGTATGGATGAGGCTTAACGGTGATTTAGGAGGTTCTTGAAACTTTGAGAGACCAGAGCAGTGAATTGTCGATGCCAGAGAGATTGTTGATTTTATACAAAAATACCGTTGGAGAGTTCCTTACGGTTAAGTTACTTGAGACCTTCCTTGATTGCGAGGAGTCTGGATTCACGAGACGTTGGACAGGCATGTTGCTTGTTGAACTGCTGGAGGAATCCAAGGCAAACAAGGGTCGTGTTTGGAAACTACCTGACAAATCTTTGTAGGATCCCTGCTCAAAATTCTATTGCGTTCATTCCCGTAGCTGATGGTTGGTTTGGGTAGCAGGGATATAGGAGAAGTTATTGTGAGTGGGGGTGATAGGATGTTAAAGATCGTCGCCGGCAAGATCATTTGCCAGTTAATGCAAGCCATTGAGAACGAAGAAGAGATGCGGCAACGTTTATCCACATTTTGCCAGTCAGACCAGATTAGTGACTTCACTGAGGGGTTCCCTTTGCAAGATGGTTCGCAATGGGAGAACGGATTTGCAAGTTTCATTAATGAGATGGAACTGAATAGATATGAGCTGGAACTTGGGTATGGAAATCTTTTAAACTCCCCAAAACCGTAGCTAACCTTAATGAATAACAGCCCACCAAACGGCTACACAGCGGTCCAGGTTATTCTTGGGAATAACAGCCCTATAAGTGCCGACATTGGAGCAATCTCGATCAATATCGCCGAAATATTCAGCATATATATTCCTCCAAACGCAGATCGCTCTCCCGACTGGTTGGATCTTAAAATTGTGAATATCAGCAAGATTGAGTTCACAAAACAGATTATCACTGGGGATTCAATGAATGATCTCATGTACCTCAAACTTCATCTATATGACTACGACAAGGATGGATATCTTTATTTACTCTCAATGCAGCCGTCATCGGATTCAGATAACATTACAATGCTATGCTATAAGGATGGGATAGAAGATCTTGCTGAAGATATAGGGAAATGCCAAGAAAGTGTACTGCTACGCAAAGGTAGAAGGCAGCTGAGTAGTGCGCCGTTAAAAGATATCCAGGCAAACCCTGAATATCGCCAATCCCAACAGCAGAAGATTGATGAGCTTGAGCGGCACCGAGAAGATATTCTAAAGGTTTTGGAGAGTCCAACAGCCAAATATGAGAGTGATGAATATGCTAGTTCACTGACAGATCCAGATGAGTTCGAGGACGGATGGGACGGATGGGACATGAGTCTGCCAGTCTGTAAGCCGGCGGAACTAATAGAGGGCGAATACAATACTAAAGAGAGAGGAAAAGAAACGCTGGAAAAGAATCCAATGGTAGCAGGAACATCGGAGCATGCCATTATTGCCAACCTTGCTAAGAGGCCCGCCACACCTGAATTAATGGACGGACGGAACAAGCCTATCTCTTATCTCAAACGCCCTATCGGGGTCTCTGATACTGTGCTGGAGCCAAGTCTCCCAGCCCCCACTGCTCCTAATATTAACCCCGAATATATCCCTAGCGTTACTGTGGGTAGTTCCTTACCACCTTTAAGAACTCCGGCACAAGCTCCTAAGCTACAAAAGGCTACGAATCCTAATATCCCGCCGATAACTATCGCCCAGCCATCTATAGTCATAAAATCCAACTACCAAAAAGGATTAGAGGAAGTTTTTGATATTCTCAAGGGGAAGACACCTAGTGTCTTACGGGATGAACAGAGGCCTTATGGAGCTACATTAGCAGAAGAGCAAGCAGGAACTGAATTATCAATGAAGACCCCAATATTGAAAAGAATGCCAACACCTCACAATAACCAGGAAGACATACATAGTCTGAAACCTACTAATAGTGTTGAGCTCTCGGAGGACTCTTCGAGGGGTTTACTGGTCTGTGGAGACTCCAGAAAGCCAAGCACTGAATGCTTAGATGTCCCAGCTGTGGATGGTTTACAGGAAGAACCAGAAAATAATACCCTGCTTCCAATTTCTCAGGAGAAACGGCCTCCTCGGAATATAAAGGTCAAGGGAAATGATGTACCCACCACAGTTAAGAACAACCCCAAAGTGGCCGCTCAATCTGCAGTCCTTAGCATCCCGGAGGACCCACTGAAATTTCGCACCGCTCCTGATACGTATGGGACAAAAAACAGAGCTAAGAGGGAATCCAAGCCAAAAGAAAAGGGTCTAACCAAAGGCGATCCTCCATCTAAGGGTAAATCGCAGGCAGTAAGTATCAAGCCAACCAAGACTCGTGCGTCAGTTATGAAACTAGACAAGGAAAAGTTGCCGCCATCGGATGATACTAGTATTTGGGAGTTACCTGTATCTGAGGGATCGGAAATCGAAGCAAAAAACCCGAAAAAAGAAGTAACCACACGTCTCAAGATCTTGTCACCAAAGAAGCCAGCTGCTAAACCAAAGAAACCTACAAAATCAAAACCACCGCCCAAAAAAAGAGTTTATGGAAAGAAATCTATGTCAAAGCCAGAACCAAAATCAAAAGAGTTTATTTCAGATTCTGATAAAGATATAGAAGTAGAACCACAAGTTGTTTTGCCTGTACGAATGCAAAAGCAGAATCCTGGGTCAAAGGACAAAGTTTTTCCGGAAGCCATGCCTGATAGTAACATTTCTGGTCGAGACAGCGAAAACGAACCG
Source organism: Morchella sp. 2015-shanyang (assembly GCA_024713795.1). Lineage (NCBI taxonomy): Eukaryota > Fungi > Ascomycota > Pezizomycetes > Pezizales > Morchellaceae > Morchella > Morchella sp. 2015-shanyang. The sequence goes on from JAMGZB010000007.1 coordinate 1,529,677, forward strand.
GGAGATAAAGTGATTGCTCATTCACTCAGGCCCAAGGTGAAACCAAGGCCGAAACCAAAATCAAGGAGTCCCCCTGCATCTGAGCTGGCAAATCGTACATCACCCAAATGCAACGAGAAACTCATAGAATCCTCAGGTGAAGAGCTCATTCGCCCATCAACACCTCCAACTCCTACACCGGGGCTGAGAAAAAAAGAATTGGCCAAGCGTACAGTGCTTGAAGATAGTGATGATGAACATGCAAAGCTTTCTCCCCGAGAGATAGGTACAAAGATAACTCTAAAATCTGTTTCCATATTCGGACCAAGCAAACACAACGAAAGCGAAGAATTGCAACAAAGGGAACCCCTCACAATCTCGACAAAAGAAAAGAGAGCTGTGAAAATGGTATCGACATCGGTACTTACTAAGCGTGTTGCGTCTCCAGATGTTGATGGTGATGCCAATAAGGACACTGGTCCGCAGGGCAAGAGAAAAAAGCCAGACCAACTAAAAATTGGCCAAACGACCGAAAGGGCACACCAACGGCCGCTTTATAAAACGACACTAGAAAGTTCCAAAAAGTACTTTAATCCAAATGCGCCCCTTAATACAAGTGATGCAGACGAGGATAGTTCATGGAGGCCCAAAACCCGCCTGCAAGTGAAGTTAGAGCTTGCAAATAAGTCTACCAAAACAAGGAGAAGTATAATACCTGAGTCACATATTATGGAGGTAGATTCTGATACAGAATATACTTCCGAGACCAAAAATGTGGACCAATCAGCCAATAAAGGTCGCCGTCGGTTGGTCCGTCGAAGGATTGCTCTTGACTCTGAATCTAGTGAGGACGAGGTCGAAGAGTTCCCCCAGAGGATATCGGGCACAGTAGATGATATGATTTCCGGAGCAGCCTATCCATTTCTAGATGGTGAGGGAGACTCCACCTTGAAGGAACGTGCGTCCGGTGAGTGTGAACCGAAAGGAAAAACTTCTATAAGCCGAGTGATATCCGGTGATGGCCCTCAGAACCCGGATGAATCTGGGCTGGATAAAAGGGGACTATTCTCTATAAAATCTACAAATAATCAAGCACCCATTACTAGTATGAGCTTAGCGGCGCCTGGTGCGCATTTTGCCTCCAAAAGACCTAAAAATCACCCAGAAAAACATTTCCAAGGCTCGGCACTGTTGCAGAAACAGAACAAGGAAACACCGTCAACTTTAACTACACAAGGAAATATAACCAAAGATCCGAAAGCGCAAGAAACTCACATCGGGGTGCTTATTGACGATCATCTGGCAAGGAAAGCACAGATAATCTCTTGGGGCTCCAGTGGCCCCAAAAACCAAGGCCGAGCACCTATTATAGAGAAAGTAGGCTGTAGTGACAACGGCAGAGACAGTCCTCCCAGCAACCCCGGGGGGAGCGGAGAAGATGGTACCTCAATATCCCCGACACCAGAGAGAGGCTTTAGCCCCATGATCATTGCAAGCGGTGATGAAGACCGTATCATTATGCAGAATAAACTGAAGCCCAGCCCACCAATTTGTCTCGACAGAAGGGAAACGAAAAATGTTGTAATTTCTTTCAGTGTTGAACTTTGAACTTCATTCATAGACTAACTCTGTTCTAGATCTGCACGAGCGAGAGACCTCCTCCACCCGTGCCTATCAGCCGAGTTAGTGGGTCTCTTGAGCCTCCTAGTAGTGATAATAGCGATAGTGAATCACTACAATCAAACACTATCGATTCGCAAGGCGATAGTTGTGCTGTCTCCGATTCAGGGGCCGGGGATATAAATGATAAAAACCTAAAATTCTCCGCTGCCGAAGATGTGGACGCGCTAAAAAAGGATAATCCGGGAGAGCTAGATGGTGTTTTACGAGAGGATGAGCCTATTACTCTAAAGGAGAGGGATTCGCCCTTTATCAAAAGAAGGTTTACTGTAATCGAACTTCTGTCAGATTCAGAAGCCGATGACCGGACCCAGCCACAACCCCCTGAGCGCCCCCGCCAAAGGCCAGGAGATACCTTCGGTGCGAGAAAATCACCCGATTGTTATATCGACGAGAAATTTGGCAAAGAGTGGAGTATTGATGTTGTGCGCCCAAATCCTAAGAATCCTATAGCACGCAATCAATATTTGCAGCGCTCCAGAGAAGATCCCGATAATATAATTCTAAATAAAAGGGGCCTAGTACCAACAGAATATATACCCTCAACACCCACGGTTGCACCCACAATGGCAAGCGATACTGTATCAGAAACTAAGATGGTTACGAACCCAAGAGCTCTAGAGATGTCTATAGGCGATAAGAACCAGGAAACAAATTTTTCCAAGTGGCTACAGGAATCGGGATTCAGGAATATGGCCAATAGTAATAATGACAAACAAAAAGCCCACGACGTATCCAAAAATAGTTCGCGGTCAAGCGATCCGGACAAAACTCTAGTAAATGAAAATAATCACGGCGAATCTGAAATGGGTCAAGAGCGTAAGAAAAAACAAGGGAATAATCATAGAAAAAGGATGCTGGACAATGATAGCGATGATTCGGACAGTGATACTACTGATTACGAAGACTCGGATACCGATGATGATGAGGACAATGAGGATGAAGAGAGTGAGGAATCCTCAGAGGATGAAGACCTACGATGGCGTCGGTCAGTGCCGGACTATCACAGAGAAAGTTTATCGGTCCTAAACCAGATTTCTCGGGTATGCCAGCTCCAAGTTAGATATATTTAATTGAGCCAAAGTGAAACGCACAGCTAACATGTTTTTAGGGGCTTCTAAGATATCTCATGAGCAGTGAAGAGCTTGCAATAGAAATAATCAACGATTTCGAAAAGCAGGGGAAAGCGATAGTGGGGCGATTGAGTTCATCCCATAAAGGCGAATACAAAGAATTTCTAGCAAGAGTAAGGTTGGCAAAGGGGAAAGTGCAAGCGGGGCACGCTCAAGTTATGGAAGCTGTTGAGGAAGACTTGACAAAGACCAGGAAGAGGTCAGAGACATTAGCAGGCGTTAGAAAAAAGTTAGGAAAGGAGTATGAAACCCTGGGAGATACAATAATGGCAATGATGACTACCTTGGAGGAAGACCTTGGAAGATCGATGCTATAGATATCGTAGTTAAATATGTTTTTCTTCTTTGATTTCTATGGCTACATGTATTTGAGAGGCAATTGCTCTGGGGGGGGGTTGACTGTATTTACTCGGATAGCTTAGAAAACATAACTATGATAACATAATTGCAACATTAAATAAAAGCACGAAATATACGCCGTCATGTAAGCCACAACTTCACTGGTGACAAGAGGAGCTTGGCAAATCATCGCATATCACTCGGTCCTTAATAATTTGAAAGAGTTGGGTCCGGACTCTTTTTTGTTTTTGTTTACATCATACTCGTATACAGCCTTTAGGCTATGACGAATTTGGGTCCAGACTCTTTTATTGAGTTCGTTGAGTATAACATTTCCCTTGAGTGGTAAACCTTTTTAAAGTTTTACGCCTTCGTAGTCATTTTATTTCATATGTGCTATAACTCCGGTAATCAGCTATAGCGCCAAGGGGAGTGTTATCTCCTAGATAATGACGTACTTAGTATGTACACGCAACAGCATGGTTTTTATGAATATGATGAACCAAGCTGGTGCTCTTACCAAATTATATATGGCTATATCTAATACGATTCCCATCTAATATTCTAGTGTAGTGACCCACCAGTTAACTCCTTAACGTGGGGTGTTCCCCGTTATAATCCCTTTCTTATCAAGTGCGCAGTATTGCGATAATGTACTATCTAGCTCACCGGTGATCTAGTACATATATAACCGAGAGTTAATTCCACAAGACCGATACGTGGACAGACCGAGTTGGGTAGATGTTTTGGGGATTTAGGTATGGGGGGTTAATTAAGATGGCACATATAGGTACAAGCTAGTATGTCAGCTTCCACCCCTTTCCTGCGGCTATGTAGGTGTTGCACTCGGCAGATCTATCTAAGAATATTCATTCGAATATAAAGGTTCGTGCCGTGGAATCTCCACCACAAAACCTGATGTTATCCGGCGATTATTGCTACAGTATTGTTGGTATAGATACCATATCTACTTCGAATTAGGCCTGCTCCGATTCCCAGTCATGATTTGTCACTCGGTATATGCTTATGAGATCGATGCGGACGGACCCGTGGCAATATTACCTGTTAGAGCGGTACCAAACGCAAAAGAATAACATCCGACGTCAAGTAAGTCCGATTAAGGTTCTATTACCCACCTGCCTTGTGCTCGTTTGATTTTAGAATTTATATTTCTACATTCAGTTATTTTGCCGGCTGAGATAAGCCAACGTTGTATTTATCATGGTCCGTGATTACCTTTACTAAGGAGACGGGTTGTCCATAGATCATATATTTCTAACTTGATCACCAACTGCTGACCCTTTAATTTGCTGCAGCATAAATCACAGGTCTCTTTACAAACCCTAATTTATATGCACTAGCCCGGTTTCATAACAAAACTGTACTACACAAGCTCGAGAGAACTGACAGGGTCAGCTACAATACAAGTTGGGGGAAGCCAATATCCCGGTTCCATTTTGGCAATGATTATATCGCCCTTTCTCTGATAATAAACAGGTCATGGGCCCGGGCTACCGGCAACTTACCAAACCACTGAGGAACGAACCACTAAAGTGACGGTCCCAAAGCAAACCTACGGGTACGTAGCTTATCCTAAAATCTTGAATAGGCTAAACTCTCTTGCGGATAACTGGTGGACAAGCTTATACAATGTAATTTTTAATCATTATAGTACTAACGGGATGGTTCGTGTCAACTTTGTTTATCCAAGCGGAGCTAGGGGAGGTATACATCCATCTCTTCTAACCTCCAATCATCTCGTCATCCTTAATATCCTTTTTTTTTCTTTTATTGACTTCCCTAGCCAGATACAACCCTTTTACTTAAATCTTCAGCATACAGAAGGTACGTACTTAACTAACCCGGAGCACCGCGGACTATTCCAAGCAGATCGCCAGTCCAGGCCTTAAACCGGAAACAACTCGGAAACATTATCTTCAATCGCAATAGATTTCCATCCTGGGGGAATTTAGTCTCACCAATGCTGATAATTGCCACTCCCTGTTGTTGAACAAGCCACCCAAGCTCATCCAATCAGCGGTTTATCCACTACTATGTACTATACATGTTCTGCCGAGCCTTTATTACCTATCAACTAATCTGTAAGCTAACCACTAAGGAGTCTAGTACGGAGCTCTCTTAAAACCTAAGGGCGCGTTTCCCCTGCGCCGAACATCCAAGAGCGCCTCCTAGCTATATTAGAGCTACTGATAACCCGCTGATAACAACCACCCCGCACTGTTTCTTTACCCCACTTCCTGCCTCACCTGATAATGGCACACCATAAGGACCTATGTATCTTTATCCCTCCTTCCTCCAGAAATAGGCAGAGACCCGTGAGTTTAGGTACATGCATATCTATACATGAACTTTTGCGTCACCTCAGCTCTCCGATCGAGTCACCACGGAGGACGTTGAACGCAATCCTTGGCGGTCAGGGGGTCCCCCTGTAAGCCAGATCGGAGGCTCAAATAGAACTATGACTTGCTTGCGCACTTCGCTAAGCCGGGTAACTCCATCCATTTGACCAATTGTTTCCCCTGTCAAACAAGCATATGGGGAAAGTGATTCGGTGCCTGCTGGCTACAAGCGAGTCATAGCTAGGTAATTACATGTACCAACCTTCTAAACACAACTGGGCAGTGCTCTTATAAGTTATGGGTAGGACTACCAAAAGAAGCCAGACTGTGACCGAATCGTGTAATTTGATTTAAGATATTGTCTTGGTGGCGCTGCTTACGGGATGCTTGGTTAGTGGTGGCGAATGAAGAAACAATATATTCGAGTGATATGCTGTGATCAGCCTCGGACCATATCACGTTCAAATTCAGCTCACCAAGGCTAGAAGTCGGGGAACCTCGGAAATGTGAGAGGCCGAATTGGGGCTGAGAGGTGTAGCTCTTGGTAATTGCAATTGCAATGATATCTAACCATGAATTTTGGAATGCACGACCAGGACTGGGAAAGAGTCAACCATGGCTCTGGGTAGCCTTCCGTACTCGCCGATTTGGTGGATGTTAGCTTAATTCATCCGGTACCTTGCGCGGTGCAGTGCAGTGTTAGGGATGCCATTGGGAGGGAAGCAATGCTCGGGCTGGTTCCCTGGGTTCATCGGCCGGTATTGATAGCCTGTTGGTTGGACTATGCCGGCAAATTGGTCGAATATCGAATGAGGCGCCAAGATGCCGTGCGTTTGCCAAAAGCAATTCGAATATAAGTGTTTCATGTTTTTCGATATTCTTCAACAATGTGCGAAACATCATATATCACATCTTTTTCAACAACAAGAAATTTTTTAGGGCACTAGATCCCATTAGCCTCAAGCACTACTTGGGGACCTAGTTGGTTGATATTAGAGAAATCATTGAGAGACTAGGCTTTTGTATATTTGGCTGATCTTGTCTACAGATTTGAAATCGTAGATCCCACGTCCTAGATTCAACCAGACCCAAGACTGCGGAATCTATGTGGAATGCCACGTTTACTAGAGACACACACCTGATACCGATTTGGGTTAGTTGCCCAGGAACTGGTTGCTGGGACGTGCCACCAACGGCCTGGTAACCTACCCAGGCTACCTGTGTATCAGAAGTTACAAAGGCTTCTTATTGAGGTGCTTTGGGGGTTACTATTCAGTGGTTTTTAAGGGACATAGAATGTCCAAAGATATAATAGAAGCCCAAGTGCTTCGTGCCGGTGGTGGAGGGATTTTTGGCAAGTTGTGGTGTTGGGGAACAGCTTTATGTACAGGAACCCAGGGTATGAAGTGAGGCTGAACAAATGTGCCAGTGGCACTAATAAGCTTGTGCTCCCATGGCCAGTGAAATAGTTTCTAAAAGGAGACATCACGAATTAACGGTAGATACCGGGTGGTTAAGTACAGGCAGGGATGTCACCCCCAAGGAAACATGTACCGAGACTATTCGAGTGCTCAATGCGCGAAGGTTGATTAATCTCGTTCTCCTATCAATCGACGAGGTTTAGCACGCAGAGATGTGTCGTCTGTGGTTTACAGCCTCTCCATTTGTTTGTGGTAGTTACAGACGCGGCTTTCCTCTCTCTCCCCTCTCCTTGCGTTACCAGCCACACTCACTCACACTCTCACTCATCATACTCTGCATATTTGACCTGAGGGGGAGTCTTATTTATTGCGTGTACTTTATGTGTATTTGGGAGGGTGGGGGGGTACTCTAGGGAGGGAATAAATAAACGCAACAGGGCGCCCGATTTACATGGTTGTGAATCGAAGGTTTTGTGCATTACAATCGCTTCACGGGAGGAAATCAATCAATTCTCCTTTTCTTTGAGACTACCAACCATCTAGAGAGTACTTTATCTGCATACCTGCCTGCCTACTCCTGCCTGCTTTCTTGCCTTCTGCGCCTAGCATACCTAGATCCATACACACATGTTCACTGCATAAATCGCCTACACACACCACAAAACCGGTCCCGTCGATAATTGCCCACCTTTCACTCCATACAGACTATCAATTCGTTAGATACGTACAGATCCACCCGATATCCACCAAGCCCGTTTTTGTATCGCGCACTTCACCCCCCCATCACTGCATCGGAGTACATAATCCCTCCCACCTACCTCATGGTTGCCGCCTGCTGCTTACTTGCTGGCGCGCTTTTTGAAACCGGCACTGCTGCACTGTCAATCTAATAGCTTCATCATCATCATCGATCTTCTCCTCTCTTCCCAGTCCCAGACGTAGCTAGATAAACATCGGTTTGTATATTGCTACTTACACCCCCTCTCCTTTCGTCAACAAGGAACGACTCGACTTCCCCTCTCTCTCGCTCCCTACTACTTCTTCTCCACCATATCCTCATAACCTACATACCTATCTACCTTAGTTCCCCCAACTAAAACAACGTCAACGGCAGCAACCACAACACCAATACTCATCACAGCTGGTCTCAGATAACCCAAACAACTAAAATCCCAATTTCACAATTCCCTCTCTCGGAAATGCTGCAGGTACGTTGTTTTTTCTATCATTGAGACCTGCTGTGCGCGAGACACAATGACCAGGTCGCCGCTGTGTCTTGTGCGCTCGCCCCCCCCCCCTCCCCCTATGCAACTGCGGTGTAATGACGTCCAGGGGGGTCCCACGAACATCCTCTTCCCAGGCCTGTTGAGGGGTTTATTCTTGCTACTGCAGGGTCTCTCTTGCTTCGTGCCTTCCCGCTTGTAACTTCTCGCTACCCTGCCCTGCCTCATTCTCTAAGCCCTCCCTAGGGCCTCGCTCTGTCACATAGGTTCCCTCTTGTCCTCTTCTTCTAATCCCTTCCCCTTCTCACTCCTTAACCCTCTGAGGGTGTGAGATGCATAATACTCCCCGTCTAATTAATTCATTGTTTTCAAACTACTCAATTTGAGGTCTAACTTTAATCGTTGGCATTTTGCTGGGGAGTTACAATGCAGGTAGGATTCCGACCCGAAAACATCATGATCGCGGCCACGCAGTCCGAGGGCAGCGCGTATCATCTCTCATCACTGCCCCATACTTCCACAACAAGTTCGGTAACGTCGTCAGACCAATGGACGTCTGCCCGATCATCGGCCTCTGCTACCCCCACATTAATCCAACCACCTCCCTCATCAACCCGCGGGGCCACACCAACAACAACAACAACGGTATTTAGACCTCACCCATCGTCATCAACACCATCATCGGCATCGCATTCTTCAACGCCAATACACTCTCACCCATCCACACCTTCCCCCAGCTCAAGACAATCGCCTACACCAACGGGGCGAAGACCAGAAGACTCGGCACCCGTTGTTCTCCAGAATTTATCACAAGTAGTCGAGCTGCCTAGAGAAGAGCCTTTACCGCATTCCCCCTCGCGGAGGAACCGCAACGGGGAAGAGGACAGGAAGCGGTACGAGATCAGCAAAATGCCAGTAACGGACGTAATAGAGATGGTGGCGGGTCTTTTAACAAAGATCACAACTACCAACGACCAACAGCACTCACAGATGCAGCGTATACCCCCGCCAGAAGCAAATGGGATGAGCAATACCACAAACAGCGTTCTTGCATTCCATGGGAGAAATGTTCCCAGCATAACAATTCTTAGTTATCTATCTCGGATACACAAATACTGCCCAACAACATACGAAGTGTTTCTATCGTTGTTGGTTTACTTTGATCGTATGACTGAAAGAGTGAACAGAAACCAGCAATTAAACTGGAGGGGGGGTGCCACAGTCTCGAATGGGGAACTGAGTTCCCCTGGTGTTATTTCTTCCGACCCGTATAATTTCTCACACTTCTTCGTAGTAGACAGCTTCAACATTCATAGGCTTGTCATTGCTGGCGTAACATGTGCTTCGAAATTCTTCTCTGATGTGTTTTACACAAACTCTAGATATGCAAAAGTATAACCCCCCGCTTTTTGACACTCTTTCCCGCAGCTTACTAATCGGTTTAAAGGTTGGCGGTTTACCACTACAAGAACTAAATCACTTGGAACTGCAATTCCTTATCCTGAACGATTTCCGACTTGCTGTGCCAGTGGAAGAGTTGGAGGCGTACGGAACAATGTTGGTGCAGTTCTATGCACGGGAGGCAGTGGCAAATGCGGATCTCAGGGGAATAGGACCCCCAGCCGATCCAGCAGCGAACTAAGCTATTATTACATACAACCGTTGCAATAATATCATAACCGTCACAGGTCACTGAGAGATCATATTTCGTCTGGTCACGTACTGTACGTTTTTGACTGGTACCGTCTTTGGATCAGCACTATTTATTTCCTTTTTCAACCAACCTCTCTGGGCGGAAAGCAATCAAACTTTTTTCTTCGGTTTTTTTTAGACTGTTAAGGCGAATATTGCGAAAGATCGGCTACCATCTTTTTATTAGTGGTTGTTTATTGTTTAAAGCGCGGAGAGGACAGGTTCAGCACCTAGACGGGAGACCGAGGAATTCATGCCGAGGAATTGCCGGATGAAGTGGTTTATTTATTATACGAGGGCGGGGCGTTCGTCTATTTTTCTTATATATGGGCTTTGGTCGGATTTAGTTATGCGACTGATGTGGATGTAGAGATTCGTGGGAAATGGGGGCGTCATTGGTGTCTGCATGGGTACTATCATTTATATAATGATGGGGCACTTTCTTGAAAGCATTGGAGGTTGAAGTAGGATAGGAAATGTGACGGCGCTTATAATCTTTTGCTTTTGTTTTTTCTCCTTTCATCAGTTTTTTTCGATTTTTTTTCTGCATATGTTTTGTCGTTTGCGAGCAGAGCATTGTTTACCACATTGCATCTATTCTTGTGTTTGGAAGGAGGTGTGCGGGGGCACAACTATGTTTTAAAGGGTGGTTGCCCCCCGTTGTTCTCTCTTGGAGGTCCAATTTGTTTATCGGCTTGTCCTGTCTACTGGGTGGTCTTTTTATTTCTTTCCGGATGTTAGGAATTGGGATTTTTTTTATTATGATGGGCGTGATTGTTTATTATCTCTCTACGTTCATTGTTCTACTCTATCAACCATGTTAGATCTAGCCTTCTTTTTTCTTATTCTTTCTGATTAATCTCACGACACATATTTTCATATCTCTTTCCATCATTTCCATCACTTCTTCTAGCTGTCTCGTTTGTGCTTTCTCCCTCTCCTAATCTAGGGGCTGAGTGAGATTTCTATTTTTTTATTTTTTTTTTTTCGCTGGGTGGAATTCTATATTGGCCGCTGGAGTACACATAGGGTTGGAGTCGGCGTAGGGGATGGGATTGGATAGTAAGGGGAGGAGAAAGGGAAATTTCGATTTTAACGAGGCCTTTTACGAAACTTGTATATATCATAAACTTTTTGAATTCTCTGCACAATTTCAAGCCTCCACCGGAACTCGTACATACATGTCATGCATACATACGCACGTATTGTACATACATGATACATGATACCTATCAACGTTCTTTTTTTTCTTTGCTTGCCCGAGCACCACCAACTCTCCCCCCCCCCCCCCACTCCTTGAACTACATATCTATTGTAGACCGAGGTTTTCCGGGAACCCGAACTTCTTTGCTCCGCTACCACACCCCGTATTTTTCGGCTTTCCAGTTACATAGTTACACACATTGTATTTCCAATCACTGCTTTTTCCCTCCCTCCCTCCCCCCCCTCCCATCTCCACTCCCTCCACTCCGCCCCCACAGCTTCCTTTCTTCCTTCCTCCCTTCTGTGTCACCATCACTGTCACAGACGTAGATATGTAGGCATGTAGTCACACTCACTCACTCAGTCACTCATGTTCCACACCCCCAATTAAAAGTCCGGGTCATCGTTAATCCACCGCCCAATACAAACTCGTAAGCGAGCCCCCAAGAACAGTTTCCATTAGCAACCCGAAACCCCATGTCATTCCCAAGGGCGGTGGTGCGTGCTGGTGCCTTAGCACTTATCGTTTATCGATAACCTTATCAGGTCCTGTATGTAGGGCCCACGTGCTAGGGTTTGTGGATGACGGTGGGCCTTGGCGAGGCGAAGTCGGCGCTGAGACATTTTGCTTGGGTGGGGGGGTGCCCTGGTAAAGTTAGGTCTCGGTAGTTTTTTTTTTTTGTATGTTTGGGGCTAGTGAAATTGGATGGTTTAATTTTTTTGCTACATAGCAGAAGGCTAGCTAGGGAGGGATATGCACCCCACACTCCTGTGGATATTCGGACTTCCTCGAGTTAGTTCCGCTATATCTCTCATTTCTCTATTCACCCATCGCGATATCAAGCAACCCCCCCGCCCCCCTCCAGGGGTTGCGTAAAAAGGCACGGAGCGGACCGCATATTGATTCTAAAAAGCAAGTCTGACCCTGATAATGTATATAGTACAAAAGCATTCCAGCCCCCGAATTTCAAGTATTCCTTATTTCGTGGATCATCAACCGTCACCCGAAGCCAGCGCCCAGGCAGACAAATGTGAAGAGAAAAATGGCAAAAAAGAGATTATGAAAGAGCTAATGAAAAAATAAAGAGGCTATGAAAAGAGATAATGAGAGGGTCCTGGTATTTCTCCACTCCATTCCGCTGGTGAGATGCTGACAGAAGGTGAAAAAACCGGAAAGCTATAACATGGCCCCTGGTGTGCGCGCCGAAAACCCGACTCTGAAGCAAAAGTAAAGCAAAACGCTAGGCAAAGAGGAAAAAAAAAAGAAATCAAATGTAACACGCCGTTTCGTTGTGCGCAAGGATAAAGGGGGAAAGGTTACACATTAATTTGTGTTTTCCTTCTCTGCACCAATCCTGGGTGGGCTTGTTCGGCCTTCGGCGGTTTTCTTAGGACTTTGGCTACTCCAGGAAGTCAGCTTGTTGGAGATAGAATCCGTACTTTCCCTAGTAGCAGGGGTATACGGCCACATGGTCCTCACCTTCTTGAAGCTTTCTTCCGTAAAGATTCACAGACTTTCAACATTTCCTTCCTCACACCACTCGCATCTACCCGCTTGCCCCCTAGGCTCATGTTGACCTCCTTCTCTACCTCTACGGCTAGTAACCTCCTGACGAGTAGATGCTTCATTGCCCAGCAAACATGAACCCCGCAATCACTCCCATTGTCCTGCTGTGGGGTGTCTTCGATATTGCTCAACCTTAACTGGAATCCAAGCAATGGCTCGAGCTTGTGGACAACCATCCGGGCCTCGGCGTAGTTGGCTGGCGATAATGAGTCGTAATGAAATGCAACCCGATCACGGACTCCCACTACCAGTAAGGACCAGTGAGAGCCGCCCTCAGGGATAGCAGGGTTGCGGCAATCGTTGATTGGGAGAAATATGTGGGAGGCACTACGAACGTCGGGGAGAGCCGTGCGTAGGGACATGGGGTCTTTGAGGAATATCGTTAGCAAAATCTTGAGAAAACGAGAAAGGGAGCTCGCCATTAGTAGACTTTAGAAGAAATGCCATAGAAGGCCTGAGCAGTATAATCTTGGACGACGATTGTTTTGAGAGGTTTTCATGTTCAAGGTACCTATATCGGTAACACGTCGAGAAAAGTGGGGAGATTGTCAGCGAGAGTTGATTTAGCCACGACAAGCAAATGACCTACGCACTCTTCCCAGAAGGAGATGTTCTATGAGTGATTGATTAGCGGCTGTCTCTTAGAACGATAGAAGGAATATTAAGCCCTACATTGTCAGTAAGCCAGTCATTTTTCAAGCAGTCTATATCCTCTCTAGTGACTATTCTTGGGGAAATCCAAAGCTGCTGGTCAGACCGGTGTAGTCCCACTAAAACTTTCCTCGCCCATGGAAGTAAACATACGGCAGATATCATGATCTACAATTCAGTTAGCTTGCAACGTCTTGGCTGTTGTAATCTGAGCTGGGATCATACACGATAGATAGGGATCCTCAGGCCTGAAATTCTATCAGCCAGACCATATGTTAGCATAAACTGTTGATCCCTCGGGGAGATCCAGGGCACGGTGTTGGGGACGGGCAAGCTTTACATCGTCCCTATGGAATCCATTGCTAATCTCTCGAATTGCTTCACGGAATGGCATTCTGTGACTGGGTTGATTGGTTGTGCAGCCTCCTGTAGACAAGGCTGTAGGGGTGTGGGAGATATCACGTAAGATCAGATAGAGTAATAAAGATGAAGCTTGTTTGTAGTAGTAAAGAAGAAGTCTAGAGGGTAGATGCAAAGAAAAGGAGGATCGATTACTTATTTGAGGCGATGATTCCCTGGGTGTTGTCGTTTCCCTGCCCCCGAAACCTGTCGCCGGCCTAGGAAGGGGATCCAACGTCATTTGCGGGGCCGACGGACAACCCCTCGCTAAGCTGTTTCTTATGCACCAAAACCCACAATCCCCATGGGGAATGTGGGAAAGGCCATTTCAGGACCAGAATTCCATTTGGTGATTGGTGATTCTAGAGTTTCAGGATATGGCTTCTTGCACGAATAATGCCATTTTGTATACAGCTTCGGAGGCCTCGTCATCCAAGAGCCGCATTCGGCGCGACTTGGCATCAATGGAACTATTCAGGCTTGTTCATATGCCGTTAAAGCGACAGTCCCTGAGCCGCGAGGTCACATCTTGGCTTTGGGAGCGGATCCTAGAGCAGCTATATAACTCCAGAGCTATTCTATTGGTCGAGCAGATACTAGGATCGACTAAGGTAGGTAAACTGCATATCAATCTATTATCAACTAAAGTTGTATGCTTCATCCCCTCTGGATTAACGAGAAACAGAAGATACTTTGGGATAAGTCTGCTAGTCCTATGACTAAAATTGGTACTCTACTTTGCGGGGGTGTATTGAGGTTTAATTATATACAAGCATTACAAAGGGAGCGGGAATATGGTAAAAGAAATGGAGCTCAAAACATGTCGAGTCACCTAGCACCTAAGTGCCCCAAGTCATAAACACATAACCAAGAACCAGGAAGGGCCCGGATCTCTCCCCGTGGCTAAGGGTACGTTAGGTAGCGATGAAACCTTTGTGCCTACAGCTGTGGCGTCAAAAAGTGCCAAGTACCCCACTTCCTAATGACTCGCGCAGCTGAGGATGTTTACGCATCGCGGGAGCTTCCAGATTGGTCATGTACCAGTCAAAGTAATAAAGACCGCCTATTATGATTATTTAGAGCACTGTACCTAGCTAATCAACGGTTAGTTACCATGATCCACGATGTCCCGCAGCTGAACCCGATTTATGGGATGCCTGAAGTTTAGCTATCTAGATAAAGCATTGTACCCCGCCTTCTTTGTCAACCATCTTGCTGTCAGACTCTAGAGTAAGTGCATCCTAAATTCAATTGGCTTAAGATCTATGGGCGCAACTTTCCTGATACTAAATTCGACACAGGGTACATAGAAACAGAAATTTAGACGACGGAGCCTCGGGTTTACCGCCGGGCCAACATCAACCGCTTTTGTTCCCATAACCCAACATAGAGCCTCCGGCATTCCTCAACTTCGGCTCCCTATTGCTATCACGGCGGGATCTCTTGAGTTATAGGTCCGTGAGACAAGACTGTTGCATCGCCCCTTGTTCATGTGAGGAAATCCAGACCACTGCGACATTTATAATATCTTTGTATAGTCGGGGGTAGAGCTCAGGTTACATCGAAGGATCCACAAACCCAATATCCCAGCAGCAGCAACGGCTGCACAACATCAAGGCTGCCTCCCAAGACCCCACCAACGACAATACCGCCTATCCGCCCATAGAAACTCCTATTGACCCCACGAGCTCTTTTACGGGGCTTCCATACGACGGCGGCTTGAAGGACAAGTCCGAAGATAATACAGAGAAAGAGTCAGCTCTGGGAGAAGGGATAATTATTACTGCTATATCAATGTCGGAGCACACACCTGAGAGAGGTAATAGGGGAGAACCCGCCAACATTGTCTCGGGAACTTCATTCTGCGAGATTTGTTGGTTAGAAAGAAGCGCTCATCACTTTAATACTCAACCCCATACTCTGGGTCCGACCTTTGCTTGCGGCGGTTGTCCTCTCTTTCTTTCCAGTAAGGCAGCTAGATCTCGACACCGCCTTTCCACGGGTTGCGTCGGTGTTCCCAACCCTCCACTTAGCTGCCCTGTTTGTAATCTTCAGTTCGGGGAAAAAGGCGTAAAGGACCTCCGAAGACATCGCAAAACTCATGACCTTGAGGGGGGAACTCCCAATATAGGCACAGCATCCTCATCAGACACGACACCCTCTGCAAACACAATGTCCGCGTCAAATACAGCCCCTCCTAAAGAGGCAGTGCCCTCCCTTCGCCCAGCCCCCACTATAAATGCGACGGCCCCGACAAACACAGCCCCTACGGCTGCCAGGACTGTACCCGCTGTAGATGCTGACCCATTGAGCGTGTTTTGCAAACTCTGCTGGAAAGGATTCCGCAACATAGAACAGCACAATAAATCGAAAGCCCATCTAAAGGGGCATGAAGTGAGATGCAGCCGCTGTGTCAGTGAACGGTGGTTTTCTAGTAAAGGCGCGAGAAAGCGTCACATGGCCTCAAATTCTTGCTCGGAGTTTGAAGAGTACCGTTGCTGCGATTGCGATATCAGCTTTGCAACTGCGAAGCTCCTTAAACGACACACCAGAGACATCACAATTCATCCGCCCAGAGCAGTTCCGGGATACGTTGACCATAACGGCGACATAGAGGAGCTTGCAACCTACCTGGGTTCTGTAACCCTCAATGCGCCGAGTGAGGGACCCATAAAATGTCTAGGAATGGGCTGCGGAAGGACATTTACCAAGACCTATGCAATGCTCACTCACATTGAGAGCGGATTCTGCCGCTCGAAGCTGAATCGTGATATCATCGACGATATCATTATCGCGAACGACCCCACAAACATCATCACGGAGGCAGCCGCAGTTGAAGTGCGAGCCCAAGACCGGGCCTCTATAGCCTCCTCCGAATACTCCAGTTCCATCGACGGCAGCGTATTCCTTACTTCTAGTGAAGCCGATAGTGACTTTGAGCAGTTTGGCAGCGATATCACGGCAGGCAGTATTAGCGGGAGCGACGGGACCATCACACCCCGTGCCCGCAGGGTCTCGGACCATGGCTCGGACTCTAATTCGGACTCTGATGATGATGACTATAACGGCCTCCCTACACCCAGTCACTCGGAGAACGGCATCACTTTAACCCCGTCCGACTCGGAAGACTCTGATTACTGTTACCTGCCCACCCCCAGTGACTCGGAGGATGATGTTTATTTGACCCCGTCAAACTCGGGCGACTCTAGGAGTGGGGTCTACTTGACGCCCTCCGAGACCAGTGGCGCCTACTTGACGCCTTCCGAGACCAGTGGCGCAGGGTCTTTGTTCACCATGTCTACGGACACCCTCTGTAGCCTGCCCCAGCCAACCGTCATCAAATGCCCCATCTGCCCCGCCCACATAAGAAAAACGTTTCCAAACATCGATGCGCTGCACACACACCTTCGGTCGAAAGTGCACCAGCCAAAGATCTACCACTGCCCGTCGCCAGATGCTCCCGGTAGTGAGGCCGCTGACGAGGCCGCAGCTAGTGAGGCAGCCCCGGCCGGCAAGAAGAAGAGTAAGAGCAAGAAGAAAGCGCAGCCGCTACTGAAAGTGTTTGCGACGTTGAGTTCGCTAGGGCAGCATGTTGACTCGGGGAGCTGCAAGAAGGGGGAGCGTACGTTTTATGCGACGGTTGCGTTTCTGCATGAGAAATTGAAGGAGGCGGGCAGGTCGGATGTCTGATCGGGTGTGATATATGTGATGTCGAGTGTGAGGTTTGTTTTCTTACTTTTTTTCCTCTTTTCCTTTTTCTTTCTCTTGGAACGGATGAGTGCATTTGATCGACTGATTGTACTGTGAGATTAAACTTCCACCTCGCCGTTGGTTTCTGGGATTGTCAAGAACCGAGTGATGTATATGAACCGGCCACTGATACAAGTAAAAAAAACCTGCCGATGCCAGCTTTATCTGAAGGCACCCCAGGTCCAAATATCCAGTGTAGAGTAGAGCGAGAAAAGATCTCCCCCACCCACCCGTGTTTCCCCACTCATTTATGGAGTCTAGAAGACGTCAGTGTCTATATATATCGCGCCCACATGCCACCACCTCACACCACGCCTAACACTCACCCCCGCCCAGAAGTGGAATGTGGAAGACGTGCAGATTATCGATCGATTGGTTAAGCGGTGTAGTGTAGATCATGTCTAGTCTTTGGTCTCTGAGGCCTGACAGCACATGTATGGTGAATGAACACCTGTTTCAATGGCTAGTTCGTGCTATGGTTAGCCTTTGTAAGAGTATATACGGAGAGTAACTAGCGAAACTCAGTGTCGGAAGCGTGCCCATTATAGCTCTAGGTAGATTAAAGATCATGTGCGTAGAGCAGAGAACATTGAAGATTGCAGATGGGATGATACCTATTTGCGGGGTATGTCTGCGCGGTCATCACAAGTCACTCGGCACCCGTCACCCCCCCCCGCCGAGAAGACAGAAGTGGGGTTACATCCTCTAGACTGGGTTGGATGCATAAGCTTTGTTTATGCGCATGGTGCAGCAGCAGCAACATGCAGGTCCGCGGCGTGGAGTGTTCGGGTGTTTTGTTCCGACCAACTGGTGATAGTCAAAAACATGTGAGGGGAGAGGGTTTCATGATGAGTACATGTATTTGAGTTATGAGAGCTACGGGCTCGAGAATTGAGAGAAGCGAGGGCCCAATTACTGCTATCAAGATGGCGGGAAATAGTGATACGGCCGTCACATCTACTAACAACTACCTATAATTACCTGTTATAAACAAACAAAAAGAACGAGCTCAAAAGAACTCGTTCACATAAATCCCGAACCTCGTAACTATTCTTTCCCCCCAGCAACCTCCTTAGGCCACACCCAAGAACAACCAGCCAATCCCCACTTCAAATCCCCACTTCCAAAACCTTTCCTTTTCTCCTCCCCTATCCTTCAAAGCCCTTCGCCCTCCAAAAGAAAAGAAAGTCTTCTTCTCCAAAAGCCCACAAGACCCAAAAAGCCCACAAAAGCCCACAGTACCCCACTCCTTAACCAATCACCCCTTCGGACTGCGCCCAAGGTAACAGCAACTGGAAAGACCAAAAAAAAAAAGCGAGCCGCCTTTTTTTTTATAAAACAAAAATTAAGCAACCCAGAAGGCCCGAAGACCTTTGGCAGAAGCTCAGCCCTCGATGTGCAATGAAGGCTATATCGCCCCCGGAGACCTGGCCTGCATGTGCGCCGGGTCTCGTCGCCAGGTAAGTATGAGGAGACAAGAGGGGGGCGGGGCAGGAGTGCATTATATAGATGCTATACGCTTGGCGCCCAGACGTGTTTTGGCCGATTGGAGGGTTTGGGGTTCAGGGTTGGTTTAGGGGGAGGGGGCCAGGCCACATGGCCGACTGGTTGTGGGTTGGGTTCGGTTGAGGCATGCATGGGCGTGGACTGGGGGGGGTGGGTTGTGGTTGTGGTGGTGAGTGCGCACGGAGGTTGTTGGTGAGGAGGGGAGGGTTGCCAGGTGGCAAGGACTCTAGCTAAGTCGAGATAAAGCTTGTCTAGAAGTTATCGGACGGATACCTTGCCCAGGCGCATGATTAGTAGCACTTAATGGGACAGTTAAGTTAAGAATAGTCGAATCGGGTTACAAAACACCAAGAGTATAACTAATCAACTACATACTAGACCTTTGCGCAAAGGGCCTATCGATAGATACCATATTAGTATTGCAGAAGCAGTAATAAATGCTGTGCTGTGCTTAAACACAGTACCACGTAATACTGTTTTTTAAAATTTGTACTCATATAATAAGGTGTTCCTCCTTTAATACTGTGGGCCCTCAAAATTACCCGGACGCCTGATGCGCCTCCAACTATGTAGACAAAACTCTACAAGACCGTCAAGCTAGATACCGGTATTAACTACAGTATGAAAAAATGGGGTGAAATCACTACCATAGGACTACGGAATTTAATGACAAGTACCGAATTAAACCGGCATTAGAGGAAGTGTACTGTACAAATACCGTATTCTTACCGCATTTCTAGCATATCAATGGGAATACCGTAGTGATCCCACCCCGCTTTTTGGTACTGTAGGCTGGCAAAAATTTAGGACTGTCGATGGCTTATTTTTGGGCAGTTAATCCGTGCCGTTGCGTCCAGACAATTTTGACAACCCACAATTAATATATACCTTAGAATAAAACTAAAACCACCATTAGAGCAATGAAGTCAGTCAGTACCTGCTTACCAGCAACCAGTGACGGAAACAGGGAGAGAACGTATATACGGCGTCAGACTACATGTACATAGATACATAATTACAATTCTTGATGCGTTGCCAAGAAGATACATCTTTCCACAAATGAAATGGGGGGCTCATAAACCACAACGACACAAAGAAAAGCATCGTGGCGTGGCCTAGTGGTAATACACTGGGCTTCGTCATATGACCACGACAGGTTCAAATCCTGGTGGGAGCAGTGATGAGAAAGCCCGACATGGTAGCGACGCTCTTGAGGGATGAGTACTTCTTCACGTAAGTCTTTTGTTGCCGGCTTTTTCATCATTTATTTTGTAGCCTTGGTTGGGCTGCTCTTGTAACACATCTACCAACACAAATGACCGTGGGTCAGACAGTAATTAACAGGATGTTTCTTTTTTTATTTAATTCTCTCTTCTCCTCACAGGCCAAACTAAACCGGACGCTCATTGCACCCACGTCCCTACATGTACTCCCCAACCCTAGAGAGCCAGAAAACATACAGCAAAAAGAAAAAAGAAATATAATTATATTACCCAAACCTGCATCTACAAATTACCTGCGGTTGACGCCCTTTTTTCGTAATACCTAAATGGAAAAATGTAAGTGTAAGTGTACATACATACATGTACATGTATGCAAATGTGGGTACACACATCCACCGCTCTGTGAGCCGGTCAGATCACGTGGTGGGATTTAGGAATGGGCTCGAGTGATATCCCATGATCACCATCGATCGGCCGACTTTAGGTTGGATTTGAAGATGGGTCTTTTAATCTCGCCCTACGAACATAGAGTAGGAATGTAGTTCCTCGAGCTTGTTTTTGTCTTGAGGTGTCTCCACGTTAAGGCCGGTCAGCCAGTCAGCGAACTATCTACATGCACGTAACTACACAAGTCTTCACCACACAGCACAGGACCCAAAAGTATTCATTAACAGTGGGGTATTCCCCTATATAGATTCGTCACAGTTTATATATCGACATGCGCACACGCATCCTTCTATAACTTCGCCTTTACCACCTCATTCTTCTTCATCTCCTCTTGCGCGGCCTGGTCCCTCAGTAACCTCCTCAATATCTTGCCGCTCACGCTCTTCGGAATCTCATTTATGAACCTGATGCCACCCCTCATCTTCTTATGGTTCGCCACCTTTTCATCGATCCACTTGATCAGCTCCTCCTCGGTCGCCGTCGCCCCAGACGCAAGCACCACATACGCCCTCGGCACCTCCGTCGCCATCGCCTCAATGTGTACACCCGTCACTGCGCAGTCCGCAACCTTCTCGTGCCCCAGCAATAGGCCCTCCAGCTCCGCAGGCGGTACCTGGAACCCCTTGTACTTGATCAGCTCCTTGATGCGGTCCGTGATCCAAAAGTTCCCGTCCTCGTCTTGGTACCCGATGTCACCCGTCTTAAAGTATCCATCCGGAGTGATTGCATTCGCGGTTGCCGCTGGGTTGTTGTGGTATCCCAGCATAATGTTTGGGCCCTTCATCCACAGCTCGCCGGTCTGGCCGGGTGCCAGCTCGCTACCATCCTCGGCGACGTACTTTGCCGTCATGTTGGGCAGGAGGGTTCCGACGCTGCCAATCTTCGGCCGCCAGACCGCCCAGGGGACCATGTGGGTTGTTGGTGAGCACTCGGAGAGGCCGTAGCCCTGCTTGACGGGGATTTTGAGGCGCGCGTAGAGAGCCTCTACGAGCTCCTTTGTGAGTGGGGCGGCGCCGGAGTTGAGCATGCGGATGGAGGAGAGGTCGTAGTTGTCGACGATTGGGTTTTTTGCGAGGAGGAGAATGACGGGTGGAACGGCGTACGAGTACGTGACTTTGTATTCCTGGATGAGTTCGCAGAATTTTGCGAGGTCGAAGCGGTCCATGACGATGGTTTGAAGGCCGATCCATAAAGAGGAGTGCATGATGCATGTGAGGCCGTAGACATGGAAGAAGGGGAGGAAGGCGATGAGGCGGTCATTCTGGGAGGTGATATTACCTTGTTCGCCGGCTTCGACTTGGAGCTGTCGGGGGGATTAGTTTACTAGTTACAGGTTGCCATTTTGCTGCAGGAGCTGGGGGGGGCTTACTATGTTACAGATTATATTCCGGTGGCTTATCATGACACCCTTTGGCAGCCCGGTAGTCCCGGAGCTGTATACCAGGAACGCCATATCTTTGGCTGGGTTGATCTTTGTGCGTCTCCACTTGACGCTTGTGGAGGGATCAATCAGCTCCCTCCAGTGCTTGAACTCGGGGCTCTTCTTGTCTCCCATGACGATGACGCGGTCCTTTGGAATACCAGCTTCCGCAGCAGCCTTAGTAGCTATAGGCAAGAAATCTACTAATGTAGCAATTGCCTTTGCGCCACTGTCCTTGAGCTGGAACGCCAGTTCTTCAACTGTGTATGTTGGGTTTGCGGGGGTGATTACACCCGAGGCCCACATGGTCCCCCAGATTAATGGGGGCGTGTCAATATGGTTGGTACTTGTGGAACGTTAGTTTTCCTGGGCAATTGAGTTGTTTGGGGGGGGGGGGTTGAGTATTGGGCGCAAACCTGAAGACTGCTAGGACGTCGCCTTTGCGCCATCCCCATTGAGACTTGAGGCCAATCCCGAAGTTGAGGGCTTGCTGGTGAATGTCGGCGTAGGTGAGTTGGCGCTTTGTGTTGCCGTCAATGTAGATTGCTGTTGGGGGGGTGAGAGTAGGGTCAGTATAAGGCTTGGAGGATATAATTGTGATTGTTCTCAAGGGGAGCGCAGTTCGTACCATGGTCGTCTGGGAATGGTCTACTCTCCCGCTCAAACAGGAACTGGTAGAGGTCCTTATCGGGGATTACTACTGGCTTGTGTAATGAATCTGTGGGCATCGTGGTTGTGGTTGTGGTTGTGGTGGGAATATGTGAAAGGTGTCTCTGTCTTTATAAGTCTTCTTCAGAGATTAGGGGAGGGAGTAGAAGAATAAAGTGGGCGAAGAGGAGTTTAAGCAGAGGCTGGATGTATGAAGAATGTTGACGTGGTGGTGGTGGTGGTGGATAGAGTAGACCGAGGATGAAGAGACCCTAACAAGAGCTAGAGTCCCCCCAATCCATGCATAGAAAGAGCTGTCGTGTATTACTTTTTGGTATGTGCCTCGGCCCCGGTGGTCGGCCCCCATATGGCACTAGCACACGCTTAGTTGCGGGGGAAGCACTCACATACTTGAACTTGTGTACCTGCTACATGTAGATAGATAAAGGGCTGGGGGAGGGGGTGGGGGAGAGGAGGCTCCTCCACCCACAGCCACAAGACAAGATAGAAAAGGGAGGGAGGTTTCACTTCTTGGAATCGGATAAGTCCTCCAAGTTGGGGAGGAGCGCAGTAGTCCGTCCCTTATCACCACCTTATAAAAGATTTCAAATCATTGAGGGGCCAGGCACGTTGGGCAGCAGCTAGGTATTACACCATATACGCACATATACAAGTACCTACTCTATCTACAACCCTACATACTCTCGCAGTCCCTCGGGAATATTGTGTGGGGAAGGGTCAAAACCGGTTTGGGTGTTTTGACAGAGAAAGTCTGGGGTTTCCTGAATCCCTGCATCTATCCATGTAGGTTTGTAGGCAACTCTCTCCTCCCAGGGAAAAAGGCTGGGGGAGGAAGGGGGGGCACGTTACATGATACGTCGATCCAACGTCTTCCGAATGACTTTCTGTGACTGGGACTGAGAGAAGAAGAGGAACGTCCGAGATTCGTGCCTCGAGATATCTAGATGTTTATTCATTTTTGCTCCCTTTCTCCCTTACCCCCCAAAAGTGCAAATTTAAATCTTGTTGGTTCCAAGGATGCAGGGAAACGATCTGGCTGAGCACCCTCGGGGTGGGTGGTCGGCTTGGCGCGCCCGGATTCCAGTTCGGCTCTCCTGCCGACTATCCGGAGGAGGAATGCTCGTTCGGGCACCAATTGCAAGGTTGGATTTATCGGGATGGGTCGACAGACAAGATTCAAAAGAGTGAGGGACTGGTTACACTATTATCTTCTACCATCACCGCATATCCCAGACTTCACAAAACACAAGCCAGCTTGTAATACTGCATGATGTAGCAGCTAGCTTCTGGGCTGGGCAAACAGCCAGATCTTTCTGTCTCTTGAACTTGTCCACCCAAGACAGACAAATAGTCCAACATTCCACAACACCAGAAACATTACGAGACACCTATCCAATTGAGCACCATGAGCGATTGCAGCACAATAACGAATATGGCACTACATAAAGAGTGCCTCTTTACCTGCATCTTTAAGGTCTTTACATTCCTCAAGACTCGTGCGACATCTAGAGCCCAAATGCTATTGGCAGCTCAACCTCGGTGGTCCAAGAAATACCACAAAAAAAAGAGCCCTGAGGATGGAAATATCGCACAAATTCTCAGTAGGACACTTCTCAATTCCTATTAAAAGCTTCTACTATCTTACCTGTATCTGGACCCGACAAGGATATCGCTTGGCACTCTGATTATCGAGATAATCAGTCTCATCCCAAAACCTCTATCCATATTCACATTTACACTCACCACCACCACCACCACCACCACCACCACCACCAATCTATCAATTGAACCACCAAATCCCAATGGCCTCCCCCCTCCGGCAACTAGCCATGATGCGCCATCTCACCCGCACCCTCAACCCCACCGTCCAACGCCGCACCGCCCGCGCCGTCGACATCCGCCACATCACCACCCGCCCCTCCCCCGCCATCCTCGAAAAGTACCGCGCCAAGCTCGACGCCAAGCTCAAAGCCGAGGGCGTCTCCACCCTCGACGAGCTCAAGACCGCCTACAAAGACAAGATCGAAGCCGTGCGCAAAGAGGCCGCCATCGAGCCCCCGCGCGCATCACCCGCGGTCGAGGCGGGGCTCGCGCAGCCGCCGCCGCCGGTGCCAACGCCCGTGGCCGAGGCCGCAAGGAGAGCCAGCGCAGTGCCGGGGATCAAGTCGCTGGGTAGCTATGTGGATGTCGAGAAGCTAAGGGCGCTGCCCGGGCCGAAGGAGATTGAGTTTATCTGGAGGGCGCGGTTCGTCGCGGATGGGAACAGCCTGTGTGCGGCGATCCCGCAGGAGAAATATGCAAAGATGGAAGCGGACGCTAAGAAGCACCCTATGGTAACCCCCTCCTCTTCTTCCCCCCTTCAACCCCCCCATCTTCACTAACCCCCCATATCCAGTTCATCCTCCCCCTCCCGCGCGAGGGCCAAGGCATCGAAATGCACTTCCTCCAATGGTCCTTCCCCTCCTCCACCTCCTCAACCATGATCTTCACCTCCCTCGAGCAATACCGTCTCCACGGCGAGTTCGCCGTCCCGCACACCACGCTGACGCACCACCTGGAGCTCGCGCACGAGAAGGGCGTCGTCCTCGCGCAGGGCACCGTCAACAGGGACGCCGGCGTCAGCGCGGACGAGGCCCGGCTGCTGCTGATATCGCTGCAGAAGTTCTACGGCGCGGGCGAGGACGAGGCGGGAAGGAGGCGCAGGGCCCTGCTGGACATGTTTAGCAGGGGCGATCGGGGCTTTAGGATCGAGGAGCTGGTGGCGGAGGTGGAGAGGATCGATTGATTGATTGGTTAATAGAGGGGGGAAAAAAATATAGATTTGTATTTATTTAGAACGGAGCGTGGATTGTTTTTTTTTTGTATCATATGGGGAGTGAATGGAGCGGAATGGAATAGAATAAGCCTCTCTCTCTTCAAACAATCAGATCTTGCATATAAGGCACCTCATCTTGTCTCAGCACCACAACAATATCCCGCCCCCAAATCATTGACCCCCCTCCCTCCCTCCCGCGCCCACCCGCGCCCACCCACAAACTCCGACCCCCCATCCCAGCCACGCTTGCCGGGTATCCGCCCCCCAAGCCTCGGTCCCGGCCTGATTAGTGATTCCATCCACCACCCACACTCGTTCTGGCAGCCCGGTGTACATCCATACATACATAGCCCCCCTGAAAAGGTGCTAGCAGGGCCCGCCGCTGCAACACACACGCTCTTGTCACCGATGGGGGGTCCTACCTGTACTTTTAGGGGGCGGCGCCGCATCACAGCACGGGGCGTCTGCGTTGGTGTGGTTGGGGTTGGATGTGTTCATAGGATATCACTCGATGCACTAAGCCGCTGGGTTTTTTTTTTGTTTACATCATAAGCCGCTGGGTGGGTGCTGGGTATTCGGTCTCGCTTAGACGGGGTATATAATACTGATGGGTGGTTTGGTTTGGGCTGGTTGGCTCGTAGGCTGCAGCGGTCGTGGGGAACTCGCGAAGCTGGGAGGGATAGCGTAAATAGATAGCATAGTTGGACCACCAGAAATTCACAAACAAACACTACCGAGAACCCTACGGACAGCAAACTACTAGTAAATACCTCTCACATGCTAGAAAAACTCCTCTAATTACCTGCAAGTATAACCATAAGTACAGAAGAAAAACCACAAACTTTTGTTGCGCATCACCGGAAATCACTCGGCTGGCTAGTCAAACCTCATCTTAGTCCCCTTGCTCTCGGTGATGGCGCCAGTCCTCCTAACGTCATTACTGTAGACCGCGCCCGGGTTGGTATCTCTCTTATCCTGTCTCTGCCTCTTCTCCTCCCACGCCCTCTCCGCCCAGTCATCCTCCGTCTTCTGCTGCCTCCTCTTCCTCGGCCTGAACTCCTCAACCTCGACCCGCTCCGCCTTCTCGCCCTCGGGCCTATCCTTCCCGAAGCGCTTCTTATACCTCACGCTCGAGTCCTCGCCATACTCCATCTTGATCTGCCTAGTCCCCAAGAACCTCCTCTTCTTCTGCCGCTTCGCCAGCTCCTCCTCCTCCTTCCCCTCCAGCTCAGCCTTGACCTTCTCCTCCTCCAGCGACAACCCCAGCATCGCGCGCTTCACCGAGTCGACATCCTCAAAGTCGACGAACCCGAACCCCTTACACTTGCCCGTGTCCTCGAACGTCGCCAACCGGATCTTTGCGATTGGCCCCGCGAACTCAAAATGGCTCTTCAGGTCCTCCTCCGTCGTTGCAAAGTCCAGATTCCCCACAAACAGGATCTTGCTCGGCGGCTTACTTTCCAGGTTCGGGCCGAGTCTTGGGCCACTGTTAGCAGGTGTGCTGCCGCTATTGCGGTTCGAAAAGTCCTTGGAGTTCTTGATGAGGACCCTGCGGCCGAGGAAGAGCGTCTCGGTGAGCGTGAGTGCATAGTCGAGCGCCTTCTCGTTCGCAAAGTCGATGTAGGCAAAACCCTTGTTGCGCTTGGTGCGCGGGTCCGTCGGCAGGTTGATGCGCGTCACCTCGATGCGCTGGATTGTGGACGGCGGGAGGGTCAGGAACTCTTCGAGCTGCGGGCGGGTCGTGGAGAAGCCGAGGTTGCCGATCCAGATGCCCCATTTTGAGCGGGCCTGCGAGGAGTGCTCGGGGAATTCTTCAGCGGGCTTGGATGCGGCGGCAGCGGCGGCGTCAGTACTAGTGGTGGTGGTGGTGGTACCAGCGGCAGCGACGGGAGAGGGTTTAATGAGCTTTGGGGCGAGTTCGGGGTGCTTTTTGAGTTTTCGGAGGGCCTTCTTGGAGGGGGGTTCCGGGAGGGTGACGTCGATCTCGATCTCGGAGGTTTCGGTATCGCGCTTCCGCTTTTTGGAGGCGTTGGGAGAGTCTTCGGGGACGGCGGGGGTCTCTGGCCCGGTGGAATCGGTCCCAGCTTCGGCCTCGACTTCGTTTTCGGCCTCAGACTTTGGCTTTTCCTTCTTTTCCTTCTTTTCCTTCTTCTTTTTCTCCTTTTTCTCCTTTTTCTCTGTCTTCACCTCCTTCCCGCTCTGCTCTGCAGGTTTATACTCCCCAGACTCGTCATTGGCATCTGCATCTTCAGCAGCGGCCTCTTCTGCAGCCTTCTTCTTCGCCTTCTCCTCACGGAGCTTATCCTTCTTCTCGTTTCCGCGGCCTGGGGCCCTCATCTTTGTACGCGACATCTAATCCTGCTGCCGAGTGATTTTGTGGGGTGTGGTGGTGGTTTTGGTCGAGGGCTCGAGAAATATTAATTTTTTTTCTCCTTCGCGAAATCTTGGCAAGTTGTGTGTGTGTGTGCGCTCAGTGCACGGGCACAGACAGGTCACTCAGTGGGAAATACATGAAGAAGTTGTTTTTCACGCATGGATTGGTTGTTTGAGCTGTGAAGAGTGCAATTGAGCTGTTTTCAATAGAGACTGTGTATGGGCGAGAGTATGCACTTTTTTGGGGGCGGGTCTTTCGAACAGGCGAAACCTCCCAGGTGGCCTCCCCGGGTTTTTATCCAGGCCCAGGGTTCGGTTTGGTGGAGCCTTTTGCAGCTGCTCTTTGCTCTGCTTTACAACCACCGAGCAGCTTCACTTCTTCATCCTCCAGCCTCTATCGCCCACTCTCTATTCTACTCTACCATACCAAACTACCACCAACTCCTCAAAATGTCGAAAGCCCAGAAAGACCAGCGCCGTGCGGACCTCAGTACGCCTCTCTCCATGCCACTACCACTGTACTACATGTAGATACTAATAATCCGCCCAGTAATCCCCTACGTCCCCACCGAGCCCAAAGCCGAAGAGAACGATATCGCCAGTACTTCCCCCCTTATCCCTCCACAGACACAGAGACTAAAACCACACACTATCCAGGCACAATCGGCTCCACCCTCCCCATGGCCGCAATGTTCACGCGCAACAAGATGATCGGCTGGACGGCCGTCGTGTTCGCCGTCCAGGGCTGGCTCAGCGAGACGCCTGGCCAGGTCGCCAGCGGGAAGCAGCCCGCTTACTTCAGTGTCGGTATGAGTGTCATGGCGTTGGCAATGGTATGTCGTTCCTCTTTTTGAATCTGGCGGGAGGAGGGTGATGAGTGACTGACTGATTGGTGTGCCGTGACCGGACAGAGTTATCTCCCGCTCTTTATCCCGAGCATGAATAAGGCCGCGTCGAGTACTGCGCCGGCGCCGCCAGCGCCGGCTGCGTAGAGGCTGCGAGGGGTATGGATACTTATAGGTAGATAGGTTATATGCCAATTGACGTAACTTTTAATACGTGGCTTGTAGTGTGCGGGCGTGAATACCAAGTTTGCTTAACAGATAGTCCAGTCCCAGTGAAATGCATGCAGTGCAGTAGTATTCAATCATATACCCACCACATTCCAAATCGAACAATCATAAACATCCAAAGTAGAGGGTGCAGTATCAATGTCTCACCGCACTACCAAATTAGGCCTATCAGTATCTCCCGTATTAAAGGGGCGCCATATAAGCTCGAAGGAGCCTAGTGCGGCTAGCTGGAGAGCTGTAATAGTAGAGTCAAGTAAGACCGGATGTATGTGTAGTAAGTAAGCATCTCTATAGTTGTTTGCGGGGGGGGGGGGGTGGCATAGCTCTAGACGGGGAGGGGTTGTTGGAACCAAAGACTTGTTTACTACATACCTAAAGTGCTTTGGGTGGGGTGTTTATTCATAGAAGTAGAGCTGGAGGGGAACTCGAAATACATGTATATAGATTGACTGGGCTTTGTGGCACTAAGGCCAGACTAACGCCAAGTTTAATAATTAAGGCCCACTCAATCCAACGTCTGGTGTTATATTGGAGTAGTAGGGAACAGTTGGGGGATGTGGTAATTATGGGGCTTTCTATCAACCGATCAATAATATAAGCAGATATGCAGGGCTGGTCTCAGTTACAGAATTATTTAAGGAACGAAATTGTAGACATGATAATTATTAGGCCTCTGCGGGTAGCTAAAATGCAGAGCTCAGCTAGTTGTCTGTAGAGGGTAAGAATAGCTACAAAAGCCCCTGTTTTCGGGTTGGAACGCTGATTAGTTAGTGCTGTTTGGTCAGTCATGGGATATCAATCGCAACACTCTCATTTAAGAACCTTGTGAAATTAGGTGGGTTGATTATTCTGGGCATGTCGACAAGAACCCAGCTGTAGTAGCGAACCTCTAAGTGCCCTCCGCACATGCCCAACCAAAATCCCCATTCTTCCCAGGATAAAAAAAAAAAAGAACTCCGATTAAACACTGGCAAGGAGAAAAAAAAAACCAAAAAAACCACAAACACAAAGACACGGCTGCATGCAACAACACAAAATCCCAGACCCGGCCCAGCGAAGGAATACCCCAAACTTT
Source organism: Morchella sp. 2015-shanyang (assembly GCA_024713795.1). Taxonomy (NCBI): domain Eukaryota; kingdom Fungi; phylum Ascomycota; class Pezizomycetes; order Pezizales; family Morchellaceae; genus Morchella; species Morchella sp. 2015-shanyang. The sequence goes on from JAMGZB010000007.1 coordinate 1,559,675, forward strand.
TTTTGCGGTTGTGATTGCAGGATTTTGGTTTATTTGGTAAATTTTTTTTTTTTACACAATCCCCCAAACCCGAAACCACGAAAAAAAAAAAAAAGGCAAGAAAGGAAATGGCCCCCGTTTTTATTCTGTTGTGCGTTTATTCGGCGGTGGCAGCGGCGGTGGCGGTGCTGGCGACGGGGCCACGAGCGCCCTTGGGAGCGCCCTGCTGGAAGCCGTTGCTGAATTTCCTGTTGACGGTCTTGAGGTACCTCATGCGGCCGGTACCGGTGGTCTTTCTCCTCTTGGCCTTCTCGGACCAGTTGTCTATTTTTTCTACTCGTTAGCTCTTCTACCATTTCCCTCATCATTACTGGCTTCTTCTTGACGGTGGTCGAGGCGACGTACACTTCCTGGTCTTAGCAGCGGGGTAAGCACAGCTAGAGCAAGTGTGCTTCTGGATGTGGAAAGAGCGGCGGCCGCAGCGACGGCACAAGGTGTGCGACTTGTTCTATAGTTTCCCAATATCTCGTCAATACTTCCATCTTCTTCCATTTCCTCCAGCTTCCACCTCCACTTCCACTCCCATGCTCTCTGTTATGCCCTGCTATCTCTGCTGATGCAGCCGAAGCTTGCTCGGACCGTAGAGGGTGAAGGGGGGAGGGGAGATTCGGGGGGGAGGGGTTGAACTAACGTGGCGCTTTCCGAACGAGCTGTAAACGATATCCAATTAGCCCTCAATTACTCTTCTCCAAAATCAAAATTCCGCCAGCAGTTCGGGCCGAATAAATGGGGGGGTCGGAGATGGAGGGAGTGGGAAAAACTCACGAAGTTCCTTTCGTCATTGTCGGATAATTTTCGGGGGGATTTGATGGGGGTTTTCGTGAAGGATTGCTGCGTAGTCAGTTGGCGTGTCGGTAAATTCTGTCTATATCGCGAATTGTGAAAGTGTGGTGTTGTTGGGATTTCCGATGTGTGGTTTTTCTGGGTAAAGCTAAGCCTATTGGGGGAGAAGCAGTCGCCTGTTACAGTGTGTGTGGGTGGTGGAGGGAGGGGGCGAGACGAGAGGGTTTTGACCCTAGCACTGCAGTGGTTGTGTGAGGCTAGTGAGTTTTGTGGCTGCCTGGAAGAGTCTGTTTGTGGCTTCAATTATAGTGTGGCTGTGTGGCAACCAACCAGCCACACAGAAACGTCAAGGAATGTGCATGTTAGAAGTTGGATCAAGGGCGCGCGGGTGGCTTGGCGTGTCGTGAGAGAACAATCAATACTAACAACAGACGGGAGAGAAGAGGAAACGCAGGACGACATCGCCCATGACCTAAAACCTCACCTCACCCCCTCCCTTCTCTCTCTGTTCATCTCACCATCCTATCCCCTGTTTTCTAACTTCATCTTCCCCCCCACCTCCATCACTTTGTAAACACCATCCCTTTCTTTCTCTTTCTCTCTCTCTCTCTCTCTTTCTCTCTTTCCCTCTCTCTCTACAATCAAACCTTCACTCTCTCGGCATTACCCCAAATCTCCCTTACTAGCAATGTCTGCAGAACATGGCACCTCCGGTGGAGGTGATAAAGCTCACTACAAATCCTACAAGTACATCACACCTGGGAAACAATCGCCCTCTCCCTCTCCCAAGTGCGCTGACACTAACTACCATCATCATTACTACAGGAAGAAATACCGTAAGCTCCGCTTCAAATTCCACCAGTCTATGAAACGTTCCGACGAGCTCTTCAAGCAAGAGCAGACAGCAAAGGCAGCTGTAAGACGAATACTGGAGGAAAACACGTTTGCACTCCCAATTCCCCTCCTCTTCCCATAAAATGCTTCAATACTGACACTGAGTCTCCCCCGCTTCGCCAGTCGCCTTCTTGACCTCCTCGTTGACCTTAACTCCTCAACCCACATTCCCAAAGAGCGCCGCTTCAACCTCGGTTCGCCATCATGTCCAACACCAACTCGATTCCTCTCGCCTACACTACTCGCTACAATCCCACAGGATGAGATCGCGGATGACGAGGCACTTCTTCTTGACCCCCCTGTCAATGGGGCCCTGCAAGCGAAGGTGGAAGCTATGGATGCAGATACCTCCTCGACCTCGTCTGATTCTGAGAACGAAGGCGACTTTGATACCCACAACCGCCGTGAGCGAGATTCAGATAACGAGGATGACGATATGGATGATGATGATGACCGCGAGGCTTACCTTGAAGAGATCCGGGAGACAAACTACAAGCGCGGGATCCCCGGAACACCCCCTCGGTACGTTCGCGACCAAATGAAAGCCGACGCGGACCGTGAGCGCAAAGAGGCAGTCGAACAGGCTCGCATGGCAGCCGAACAGGCTAAACAGGAGGCCATCGACTCCGCGGCTGCAACTGCGGCCGCGGGAGTGAAGCAGGAGCCGGTCGATGAGAACATGGAGGACCTTGACAGCGCAGAGCATCCACCTCCGCAGACGCCACCGAGGAAGCCAATCTCATTGGCCGATATTTACCCGGCGCCTGGACACACCCCACCGTATCTGCGTGACCCGTCGCCGTTCCTCATGTCCCTGGAGGAAGAGGAAGCGTTCTATTATAACATTGACGAGAACCTTGGCGGCGAGATACCAACAGCCCTTGAGACATCGCCCTCATCAAAGGTGGAATCTGACCCCCGTAACCCAATGAGTGTATACTGTTGGCTCCGGAAATACCAGCCTCAAGTATTCCTCCAAGAGGGCGAGGGCGAAAAGAAGCCAAGGGGCCGCGGCGGCCGTAAGAAGGCTGGCCATGATGGAGATTCAGGGGATGAAATCATGCCAACGCCCGCCGCAGCACCACAATCGGCCGCAAAGACCACCGGCAAAAGGCGGCGTGCTGATACAATGAAGGGCGCGGGGCTAGAAGATAGTGTGGAGATAGATCCCCATGCTACCACGCCTAGTCGTGGCCGCGGAGGAGGCAGGGGCCGAGGCGGTAGAAGGAGGGAGGGTGAACCCCCGGTTAAAAAACAGAGGAGGTTGGTGCAATCTAGAAACTCTTGATTTCGGGTTTTCTTTTCATTTTCTTGTTTTCTTTGTACTAGGGACTAATGGTGGTAGTTAAGTGTTGTTTAGTGAAGAGATTTGATGTTCTCATAATCAATATACACTCCCCCTCTTAATCTTACCAAATGAGCTTTGGTACGAGCAGTTATTGGGGATCTAATTACGGGTGTGAGGGAACTTCTCTTTTGACCTTTTGTAGAACAGGAAGGATAGACTGTCGTTACATTTAAAATTTGGGGGGAAACGGGTGTCGGCTGCTTGGGGGGTTCTGTTTCTAACGGTTGTCTTTTTTTCTTCCTTTATATTTTTCTTCTTTTTCGTTGGGATGGCTTGCTTGTATCTGTATCTTAGGCTTTCTTCCTCCTTTTATCATTTGCGGAGTTCTCTTTTTATGTTCCTTCTTTCTATTCTTTACTAGGGGGTCTCCGGTCGTACACTGCTATACTACTACCGTTGCTGCTTGCTCGCATGCTGCTATTGTTGCATAACTACTATTACATTACTTAGTCAGTATTACTACTATTATTCTTTTTCTTTTTTTTTTCCGGGGGAGGGAGGGAAGCAACTAAAGGAGGCGTTTCTTTCTTTCTTCACATATTTGGGGTTGGGGGCTTGGGCGGGGAACTTGTACGTTAATTTGAACTGTTTGTGGAAATAATAGTTGCTGTGGTTGTTGGCATGGATTTGTTGGATTTGGTTAGACTTGGAGGGAAAAATGTGGCATTTAGATCATTGACATTACATAACTCTTTTGGGTTTGGGTCATCGCCGTGCGATTGGGACTCTTTCCGGGGAACTAACTAACTGATTGACTAGCCTAGTAATGTTGATACGGATAATATCTCCCCTCTCTAGGCCTCCTAGACGCAAATGTTCTTTCCTTCCTATAGACCACCACCACCACCACCACCACCACCATCCTTTCTTTAAAATAAACACACTCGTTACAACCTTTAATTACGCCATTGTCAAAGTAGACCTAACCAATAAACACCTCTCTACCAACAACTAACCAAACACAACACAAAATGCCCATCCTGAAATCCCTCGCCATGCGCACTGCCGCAACTTTCGCAACTCCTCTCTCCCGCGTCCACCACGCCCCCGTTCTGCGCATCAAGGGCCTCTCGGCGGCAAGCATCGTGTTTCCGCCCCCAGAGGCTACCAAGGAGGTTGGAATCCCCCTAGCTACATGTACTTATATTTGTTTAGGTGGCTGACGGATTCGTGCTTGCATAGGTCGAGATGTCTTTTGCAGGGACTATGGTTAGGCCAGCTCAAACTCGTGGAGCTGTGGCTGCGGCTACTGCAGGTGCGAAGATTGCAGATGTGCAGGAATAATATAATCAGTGTTTTGGGATTCTCAATGAGGCTCGTTCGTACCCTATCTAATATCTCTGAAACGAATAACTCGAATGGCCCTGCTAATATCCCCTTTGAGCTTCCGCCGACCCTAGCCCTTCTCAACTTTTCAAGTTAATAGAGGGTTAGATAGACTATCATATTTGACTGTGTCCGGTAGATCAATCACAACTTACTAGATTTTAATAAGAGTTGGTTTGTTTCTGCTTTGGTGTTCTTTTAGGCTGCTTTGGGGTTGGTGGGTGCTCCTGACGGCCCCACGGTGCAGCCATTATGTAGCTGTCCATATGTACACGCATCTTATGCCCGCTCAGTCGACTGAATTAGTACCTATTACGAGAACTTATTATCCTCCAGCTTCCGGGGCTGGCCTAGAGTTGAGAGCTTGCCTATTTGCCCATTTATAGCTCCAGGGCAATAATACCGGTATAGAACTCGCCATATGATCCATCCAGCAGCTTCAAACTGCAAAAGACCCTAACTCCAGAAATATGTAGATATCTAAGGGTCAGCTAGTATCAAATTTGTACGTCCATATACTTATGTAGGCATCCCATCATTAGAATAGCCTGTCCAATGACCTTAAGTGTATTTTCCGTATGGTTAATTAAACATATAATACTACTTCTTCCATCTGCGGTATTTCGAGAAAGAGACTGTCCCTTTGAAAGATCTGTCTATAGCCTTTGATGCAAGTGTAAAATAGTGAGAACGGATGTTTTATTTCAATTATACCCATATATCTACACCGGTTTTCTCAACACCTCGAGGAGCTGATTAGGGCAAATCTCTCTAGAATTCCAGTATTCTTAGATTACGACGACTCACAGTTCTCCAGAGATGTGCAAGATCTAGTGATTACCGATTGTGCTAGCCCCCGCTCCCTCTTGGAGTATGTTTTCGCCCTATTATCGACAAGGCAGTCGTCTCGACCGATTCTTAATTAACTTTGATTTTGAGCTTAATAACCCAAACAGTTACACCGGAGTGTACTCCCCCCCAATACCTCAATCTTTTTGGAGCTCCGTATATATAAACCGTTCTCCAAACTAACCTTAGTCTCGTGATATTACCTAAAAAAAGAGTACCTACTCTTATCTCTCCAACAAATCAAACTGCGGGCCACGAGCCAAACTCAAGGTTTCATGCGCGAGGCTAGCAGTGATGTTTCATTCTGTTTCAAGATAAAGAGAAAATTGGGCAGAGACAAGAACGATGAAACGTTTCTTGGTAGTAATATATTGTATGCGGAGCTGGCTCGTAGATAGTCAGTGCACAACATATTAAGTATGGGTTGGTGCAGCCACTGCACAGAGTCGCCCGTGATGGCCTACCTCGAAATAGAAAGTTAGTCTTAGACAACTGTAAATATGTATCTTCTCACAGGTAGGGACTTCAATATTTGTGAGTACAAAGGGAATGGATATATATTCTCTATATAGACAGGGTGAACGGGGTAGTTGAAGTTAACATGGATGCATAGATCTATGGAACTGGAATAGGAACGCGTCAGAGAGCTCGGGGACTAGATTCCTATTTTCGATGCAGCGAGTTGGGCAGCTTTTTCAGAATTGGCCACCGTGTATGGGCTCAGTCAGCTAGTCTACTCTGTTCCATCCAAGGATATCCTCTATCGATCCACGAATGCACCATAAAAATTATACGTATACCTTGTATCTCACCAGATTATTCAAAAAAAAAAAACAATACTATATTAATTCTATTCAGCAACATTTTCAACTAGTCCACTATGGACTACTATCCTTTTTGTTCTAGGTTGAAAGGGGCCTGGTATCTTATAGAACATCTTAATACGCCTTTCTTCGTTATTTATATAACGAAGCAATATATACTAACAAGATCAGCAGGGAATGGGGCACTGATTGCTGTTAGGTGCTTGCACAGCGCGTCTATAGCTATAGTGGCATGCCAAATATTCATAGGCACCAGAAGGCTCTCAACAACTCTATAATTCCTAGCTTCCTGATTACCAACACCGTGGTAAGCCTGGTAGCCCTTCATAATAAGCTATTCTTAGGCCAACAAGAGCACATCACAGTTACTGATGGGACGAAAGCCTTTTTATACATGTATACAATCACACCCATATACCTTAATGGGAGCCATAGGCTTGACTAACTATAACTCTAATATATATTGTATGCCTCAATACAAGCTTTAATAGAGTAGGGGGAACGATGCTGCGGTATTATAAGGGGGAAAGAACTTCATGAGGGCACTAGAATGCCCTATGGTGGTAACTATTATTTGGGCTAATAAGGATGAGTTGCTAAGTTCAAATGATATACCATATAATCGCCGACCCTTGTCCTGCCGTAGGAAAGAGGGGCTGGGAGAACATATCGACTAATTACTATATACCACTTTTGTCTATTTCCCGGATCTATAGGAGAAGGGTTGGGGGTTATTCCATACCATAACCGGAAGGCTTCATCAATCAATTAATCAAGCTTCAACAGAGTGGACGTAATTCTAAGCGTCGAGTGATCACCCATGAATATTGTTCCGAAATGAGATCAATTGACCAACCGCGAACAACTCACTAGGCATCTACATGCAGCTTTGGAAAGATTTAGACGGTAGTTTTTATCGGAGATTGTTTGCACCAGTACAGACAACTCCCAGAATTAATGGGCTATAGCTAATAAAGGTTCAAGCACTACACTACCGGACATCTATTACCGCCCGCAAGACATGTTTTTTTTTTTAGTTTAGTTTACTACTACATAAGGTGTGAATCAGTTGGTAAGTTCTCTTCATAGTTAGACATTTTGGCTTAGATTCAATATCGGATATGAAGTGGAGAGAGACGGATTTGTTAACCAGAATAGGATATACCAACCTACATGTATCTTAAATACGGAAATTCTTAAACAGTATTTACTAAACAGCTACATTTATGACTATAGGCATCCTCTAGCTCTTAGGCTCGAAAGCCATATTCCAACACCGACTCCAAAGCTCGAAACGAACCAACAATTAATCGATTGAAATAATCGAGTGATATACGGTGGGAGTAAGGGGGCGACTTCGTATTCCTCTGAGCGAGGAATCGAAGCAGATTTCAATTCTCTAGACTTTGTACCCGAGTGATTTGATCGAATGTGGCAGATAATGCATAACGCATAACACAACTCCAAAATTCGCAGCCTTCCTGCACAACATGTAGTTGCAAGAAGCCATCCGACGCGATAACAAACTTATATGCAGCCTTCCCCTTAAAATATAAAAGGCTCGCTTCTTGAGTGTAATCCATAAAGAGGTTCACCATGACCGGATCGCTTTCCGATCGCTTGTGAGAGGTATTTGTGCACTTACTCTTTACACGTAGCTACTAGACAACACAAGGCTTGTGTCTACAAGTATGTAAGGAGACTAAGCCTCTGTATATGGGTCAAATAACCGCCGCACCCACGATGCGGTGCGCAGTGAGCGAGCAATGTACAGATTTGTGAGTATCCCGACTCCACCATGACCTACCCTGGGAAGGAGGTTGGTCAAATGATAGAGAAAGTTAAGGCTGGTGATGTTGAGTGGACCGTTTTGATAACGTGTTCTCACCAAAGGTTACCCTTCCATGCACACCACTATTCCTAAACAGGTTTTCGGAGATATCGCAGCATTATCATTGCTTGTATTACACAGTCTATATAGATCTATCTTTAATATTTGGTCTTATAGCCTATTAAAACTTAAACGAATGGGCTGTCCCAAATTCCTTAGTGTAAGCTAGAGGTATATGGGATGGCTTTTGCGGATTTTAGATTGAACCAATTCCCCATTGATAGTTTCTCCTAGTGGATAAGGATAAAGTACTTGTGATATAAGTAAATCATATGATCACAAGCTCACCGAAAGATTAGCCGATGACACCAGCCTTGGTAGAAATCCCTTTGATGCTCGTCGAGGATAGATGATATAGGCTATTATATTCAAAGACCTTGCCAAACGCGCATCTACCCTACGAGAAGGCTCTAGCTCTTGAACGCTGACGTTCTTTGGTCCCTATCCAGTGCTCGAGATTGCGTAATATACGACGTCAAAGTGCGTCCACAACCCCTTTGTAGAGTTGTTCTAACCAAATATAGGTTTTCCCATGAAGTACTCCGATAAGATATCTGCTGAAAATGCACAAGCCAACGGGCCCTTTGTGATATTAGGGTATTAGCTAATTAGAGGCAGGTGTATCATCTAGTTTAAGAGCCACGAAGCCTGGAAAACTTAGTATCTACACCGAACACATTTCTTGTATCCTAGTTTAGCTCCTAAAAAGAAAAGGAGCCATAATGACGAGTGATATTTTATGATTTGACGGTGGATATTCGATAGAGGCACGGTTCATTGATTCGCCAAGCCATATTCAACTCAGTTCGTAGACGTTTAGCTCACCTACTCATGATATTAGTTTTCAGGCAACCCGACTCGTGAAGAAATGACTACACAGCCTCCAAAAGAAAATTTCGCTTGGTCAAACGTCGTCACATGGATGAAAGCGATTCATCACAACCATAACAACCACTTCCAAAATATATCCGGATCTCATATGAACTCCGATATAATCTGTCACTGGTTATAGCTATGCCCCAAATATAGTTAGCATCGCTATCAATTGTAAGCCCTATCGTATCTTAGGACGCCGTTCCAACCCGCTAGGGGGCTAACCGTAGAGAATTATATACCTACGTGTGCTCTTGCCAGTGGAACCACTCGAGTGAGGTTACGAGGGCCCTACGATTTTATTTCAACCTGATACCGGATCGCTCCGTTAGTTTCCCAACTCCTAGGAAGGGGGTGCATTATACATGTGCACTTTGCTCTATGTCCCTCTACAGGTCAGTAACAAGGCGCGACCAGGGGTGGGACTAGGTCAAGAAGGCCAGATCTACCCCCCATGTCAAGCCGCCATAAAATCAATTGCGCACCGGGTATGTATGACCTATATGAGTGTACCAACCATTCAATTATTTATCTCTTCTAATCATCCCCCACTTTCAAAGATCTACATTACGAAACTATGTATGTAGTGCGATTAGAAGGGCATAAAAATACAAGGTAGAGAGAGAAAAGAGCTGTCGACAGATGAAGGGAAAACAGAAATTCTACCAGCAGTTGGTATATGCCAAGAAGTGCAATGTATACAAGAGCGCCATAAATACCGTCAAAGCTAATATTTCAAACATTTGCACATAGTCAGAGTCATTATGCCTTAGATCCGACCCCCCCGACATCATCCAATGCAGACTTTACTTCTTCTACAGAAGCACCAGCTTTAATGTCACTGATAAAGTCGTGGATGTAATCAAAGTAATTATCTTCCGCACAAGTGTCGTTATGTGTACCTTCAGGAAGTTCGCGCCAGACCTTGGTGGATGTGCACACGTTGTACAGCGTTTTCATGTGAGATGGCCTGTCTTGTGTCAGCATATTTCATATTTCATCAAAGTTCCAATGAAAAGAGCCCGCAGAATATCGGAACAGGAGAAACAGAACAGTCGCCAGGTAGAAACTTACGGAACAAGTTCATCCTTCAAGCCGCTTAGAAATAGTACTGGCACTCCCTTGATCGCTGGAAGTGTTGCCTCGCTGGGCCATATCTGATGGCACAGCCTCGCTAGATACCTTGCGGGGGGGAAAACGGTTGGAATAAGCTTCCGGATTGAACGGAAAGTATTCTCGAGGATAAGACCAGCAATCTTGTCTTGATTCTTTGTGACTAGTTGAATCGCGAGGGCCCCGCCAAGTGACTGTCCGTAGACGAAGATTGAAGTATTCGCGGTCGAGGGGTCGGTGAGTAGATAGTCGAGAGCTGTTTGAGCATCTATCATAAGACCTTTTTCTGAAGGTCGGCCGGTAGATTTACCATATCTAGGGAAGTCTCACGTAGTAAATATAAAGGAACCCCATTTATAAGAAGCGGTAAGAAAGCGAAGATCGGCATTACAGAACTTACCCACGATAGGACAGGATGAAGATATGACACCCCATTTGCTCACTGAATACACGCGCTATCGGTAGTCTATGGCCCTGCTTGATGTCAGCCTCAGTGACACAGGGGAAGTGGGGAGCTTGGGTTCTAAAGCTTACAATATTGCCAGCATTTCCATGCATGAAGAGCACCTGCGATAACACCCGTCAACATCCAGCCAAAGCCACGATAAGCGCATGTAGTGGATCTGCACAGTAACACCCAGCTGCGGCCTCTTTGTAGTGCGCAAGAGAAAGTTGCTCAGCATCTCACCGTCCGGCGTCTTGAGCTTCACCGCCTCCCAATCATCGATGCCGAAATCTTGGGGTGTCGGTACATTTGTTCGTGCGCCGGCCGGTATGGATCGAGGGTATATGAGTTCCCTATCGGCATCTCCGTTAGCTTCGGTTTGGGGGGGGGGGGGAGAGGAGGGGTGGAAAGACTGTCGGCCAGCAGTGATGACGTACGATTGCTTAAAATATAGCAGTGCTGAGAGGAGCACGGCGAGACCAGTTGAAGCCACGATTGCTCCTTTCAAGTATGAATAGAGGGAGCTAATATAGGAGAAGATGGTCCCCGAAGACGACATGGGAGGGATAACAGGGAAGGAAGATAGTTCTAGGAGGAGCTCAGCTGAGTGTTACCCAGATTGAGCATAAAAAAGTATTATATGTAGATACCCACAAGGCTTAACTGGCAGCAAACAGCAGGATCGACGGCGCCTGTTGGATTGTTGTTGCCTTGTGTGTGGTGTGTGGTGTGTGGTGGGAAGGTGAGGGAAGCAATGCTTTTGGGGGGGGGGAGCTTGTTTGGTTGTTTGGTTATGCGCGGTGTGTTTGCAAGTGTGCAGTTACTGGTATGGTACGTACAGAAGAAGCGCCGTAGCTGCGTACTCTAAAGTACAAGTTCGTTGGAATGTTCCGAGAGAATTTAGCGAGATTCTGGGGTTCCTGCGCGTGCGGGAGGTGCTCCGTGCTTCATGTGCCCTTCTTACCGATTTGCAAACCCACACAATTCACGTGATTGGGCATATTTACATACATGTAGAGATTAGAAGATTAGAAGTAATATATTATTATACAATGTAGCTAGTGTGCCTAATTTCGATCTTCGGTCACGCCGGCATGTACTACTTCATTTCGTGCGCACTCGGACATTGTATGTACATTTAACTAGGGCTTGAAGTGATAGGGCTGAGACACCTGCAGGCGTTCCACTGCGCACAATTAAGTCGATACCAGGTCCGGGTTTGGGCCGGTTTGGAGCAGTTTTTTTGGTGCAATATTTAAGTACCGGCAGTAGAGTACTAGGGCCGTCCGCGGCAGACGTTTTGGTATTAATTATTGGAGTATATAACAACCTGTACGTGTGTATTATATTGGGGGGAGGGTGAGCGGTACTTGAAGCATCCAGAGTCATGGGAATGTAACCATAGCCATCTACATGTAATGACCGAATGGAACTTTTTCGATACATATCACTCGCATAAATAATCAGTGATCACTCCCCACAAATAGCTAAGTATAGTTTTAAGGCTGTTTCCTATAAGCATATAATTACAAGCTGATCTTTTAACCCAAGTTGTTGTAAAACAATGAAAAAGATCGCGTTGCGCGCCCCAAGGTGCGTTACCCACATTCAGTTGGTTTTAGTAGGGAAAACCTTTCACGACTAACAGGCCTCTGCGCGTTTAGAGAGTGATTCCCACGCAGCTACGAATTATCGAATCAACGACGTCACAGACCGACGGGAAATGGTTTTTATTTCTTTCTCTATTACCCCCTCCTATATCCACAGAGCGGAGCAGTAGCGCAGATTTAAGAAAACAACAAATTTCGTCTCCGATGAGACACGTGGTGTGTGGCCGGTCGTGTCATGATTTGTGTGCGCACTTCTCACAAATGCATATATATATATAAACCTCGAGCTCCAGGAGTCTCATTATATTCAGCGTGCTCTCTCCCACTTACTTTCCCTTCAATCTTATCCCAGTAATACTACGTCCCAAAGCCCACAATCCACATAAGCTCTATTATCATCGCCAGTTGCTTCACGCCACTCATTTATATACCAGCTACCAAAGTTTAGACCCGATGAACCCCACATCTCATCACTCCTCTTACCGGGACGTCACGAATGCCACCCCCGAACCCGAGCTTGGGGCTCCATCCCCGAAATCATGGGATGCCATCCCCCCAATTCTAAATATACCCCCCGAGATCCTTATTATGATCGCTGCGTATCTCCCTGAACGCGACCTTTTCTCTCTTCTCCTCGCCGCGAAAGCCTTCCCCATGTGGCTACTCCCCATGGTGCTTAAACTGCGCCTCACCCAGGATAAATCTAGAACCTTCCTCCATTATGTTGTGCAGAACGGTTCTCCAACTCAGATGCACCACATTCTCAGAAACGAAATGTGCCGTACCTCACTCCTGGATATCCCCGATGAAGATGGCGCCACTCCATTGCACCTGGCCGCTAGTCTTCTCCCGTGCAGGTGCGATGGGCAGCCAAACGCCGACCCAGATATCGTTGATGACCCGACTTCACTACATGTGCCCCCATGTTCCGAGCTACGCATGCGCCCAGTGTTGGCAAACATGTGTGAGGAGCTGCTACTTGCTGGCGCAGATGTCAATGCGCGCAATAAGCTGCGCGAGACGCCGATATTTTGTGCTGTAGATGCGGGGTGTGCTGAAACAGCCAAGGTGTTGAGGAGGCGAGGCGCTGACCTGCAGGTAGTTGAGGAAAACAATTTGACGGCCGAGCAGAAGGCAATCATGTATGGGCGCGAGGATCTTATTTTGGCGCTGAAGCGCGAGGAGGAGGTGAACGGACAGTGTGATGGGTATCAAGAGTTGGCGGCTGCCACAGCGCATCAGTTCATTGAGACTTTGAAAAAGATGATTGGGGAGGGAAAGAACCCTTTTGAGGAGGGTAGAGAGGGAGCTCTGGGTGTAATTGCATGCTGGAGGAGTGGCGGAAGAATATCTGAGGGGTTAGACGCTCAGGAGATCAGCGTGGCATCGAAGTTGACGAGAGGGAAGAGGCGTAGAACACGGGATGATCCTACAACCCCGTTTGAGAAGAGGCTAAGGATGATGGACTACTGACTCTAAAGGTCATAGTGGGAGGTAGGTTAAGAATTTGGATAGGAAGTATTGCCAGTATATTTCAATTGGGGGTTCTTATGGTATCCATGTCAGGGCCTAGATTTTAGCTGTAAGTAAGATCGAGCACCTCTCTCGCTATTTCTTTTCTTTCGTTTCCCTTCCCTTTTCCGTTTCCCTTTCCGTTTCTCCGTTTCCCTATTTCCCTCTCTTCCTTTCTCTCTTTCTCCCGTGCACACCCACTTGTTCTCTCCTTTCGTCTTAATATGTAGGTTCTATGGCGTATGGTGTTCGTGTCCCTCTTTTCTTTTTAAAAATGTATCTATTATATGTAATCCGTAATCACCAGTGTTTGTTCGTACTAGCCGCCTGTATTATTAGCATTCGGATTATTAAAATTAGGTTTCAAACTGCTAGCTCCCTAGCCAAAGTAGTGATGTAGTGAGTATCATCCCGGTAGATTACTCTAGGCAGGGCAGGAAGCTTCTTAATCCACACTAGATGTACTACGGTATCAAGGGTAAGTGAGTAGAATGTAACAACATAAATCACCGACGCGTTCTACTCACTTACCCTTGATACCGTAGTACAGCGGTGGGTAATAATAAGTCATCGGACAGTTCTACATATAAATGCGCATCTAGTAGCGTTCCGTCCGATGACTTAGTACCCAGTGTTGTACATGTAGCCTTCTCACAGGCTTGAGCAAATCTAAAAGCTCTGGCAGCAGCACCCCCCGTAAAAAAACATAAGGAGCTCATAGCTCACTATCATATACTTACTTAAAATACATGTCCATGTAGTAGTTCCAAACCACTAAAAATCACTCGCGTGTATATAATTAGCAGTGAGATCCTATGAGGCCTACATACCTGAATTATACATGCAGCTACATGTAGTGTCTCCAAATAAAGTTTGGAGCTTAGAACGAGAGAGTTATATGTATACTGTAGTTACTAGCCACGTACGAGTTGGTACCAGCTAGCTCTCCTCAGTACATGTACTTACATGTAAATTGAGGTCTCGAGATCAACCCACTCTTTATCAATCTGCTAATCTGCCAATCTGCTAATTCACGGTCCTCTATCAAGATGGATGGGAATCCATCTCTCCCCACGGATGTGCTCCACAATTCATTGCCATCCTCACCAACAGAGAAAGCTGCAACCTCCTCTACCTCGAGGCTTACGGACCTGACTGCCCATGTAAGCTGTCCGGACCCCCTGCCCGTCTCCTCAAAAAGCAATGATCCCTGCGTCCCCTACATCCCCACACTTCATCTCGAAGTTCGTCTCCTTCCACAGGCTTCAATTCGCCCTGACTCGATCATCCGCTACGTCCATGAATGGCTTAATGCCAACTTCATCTCCCTGCATCTGGCACAGAACATTACCGTATTTGAAGATGCCCCATTGATCTCGGAGAGCGTAGAGATAATCACTGTAGTTGAAGCTACGGGATCAACAGCAGAAATTCTGCATCTTGATGAGGTGTTACTGGATGTGTGCGCATATAAGCTACACGAAGGGGTAGATGTGCTTGGTGGGACAGGCGGGGAGGAGGGCGAGGAGGCACCGAGCTCAAGGGTTTTGGTCCTGCCGAGTAGGGCCTTGGATGGGCTATGGGAGTATCTGGTTTTTGAGCCAGATATCAGGAGAGGGTTGTTACATTTTATATCTAGTATTAGTGAGTGGTCTAGAAATGTGAGGTTAGTAGGCAAATATGCTAATGTTTAGTTAGTTTTGTTTGCGGACAAGAAGGTCAACTTTATGTGTGTGACTTGGAATAGGCTGGTATTACTACATGGGCCCCCAGGGTCCGGAAAGACGAGCCTATGGTAGATGCTGATGTACTCTACTTGGTTACATCAATGCTGATCTATAAAGCCGGGCGTTGGCACAGAAGCTCTCGATTCGGCTGTCAAAACGGTTCTCACACTGCCAGCTCGTAGAGATTAATAGCCATAGCCTGTTCTCAAAATGGTTCTCGGAGTCTGGTAAGCTTGTGGGCAGAATGTTTGATGAGATACTGCAGATGCTGGCGGACGAGGATACATTTATTGTAGTACTAATAGGTTAGTGACTAATGACTAGTGGTCAGTACTATATGTAATAATAGTAGCAAGCCGTACTGTTATTGTTACTAACGGGCGAGATTCTGGGGGGAATAGACGAAGTTGAATCCCTTACTTCGGCCCGGAAAGGTGCCGCCAGCGGCAACGAGCCTTCCGACTCGCTCCGGGTAGTGAATGCACTACTTACAGCACTCGACAAACTTCGCTTCAGGAATAATGTGAGAGTAGCCCTGTACCTTAAATGTATTCCAATAAGCAACTAACCAACCTGGCAACAATGGCGATAGGTGATCGTACTAACAACTTCTAATCTCCTTGAAGCCATGGACCCAGCCTTCCTCGACCGCGCAGATATAAAGCAGTACGTCGGTGCCCCAAAGACGCAAGCCGTTTATACCATCCTACGAACCTGTCTCAATGAGCTTATTCGCTGTGGATTGATTGATGAGCAGGTATGTCATCGAAAGTCAACACTCCTCTCAAAAAGAGGAATGAGCTAAGTCTGTATAGACGGAAATAGCTACGGCCGAAGAAGCCAGCTTGACACTGTTCTCGCAGCCCTGCTTTGCGTCGAGCAGGCTGTGGCGTATCGCAGAGGAGTGTACGGACTTCTCAGGCCGGACACTGAGGAGGCTGCCAGTTCTAATGCATGCGGCCTATATTCAGAAGGAGAGTTGTAGCCTGCTCGAGGCATTGAAGGCGCTGGAGTTGACGGTGGAGGATGAAAAGAGGGCAAGAAGGGAGTTGGCGGTAGACTGAGAGGCGTTTGTTTACTAGCAGCAGTAGATTTCTTTTGATGTAGGGTGATTTCTGCTGATAAGGTTGTGCTTTTTTTCTCCTATGGTGGCTAGATGGTAGCGTATGTAGCTATTTTAGGTGTGTCGGCAACGATGTATAGGGGTTAAAGGTTCTGGGAGGAATTCATCACTGGATGTCACTCGATAGTTGTAGACCAATGCGTGTGTTGTCTCCGCGACAGGTTGTTGTTTGGTTGATGTATTAACACACACGTATGTGCAGCAGCAGTACCGCCCATACATTACATGTATATTCAACACCACTCACCTACTCACTCCTCCTGCACAGGTGTGCTACCACTGCGACTACATGTACTACTACATGTACTACTACATGTACTTCTATTGTTACCAGGAAAAAAAATGGAATTAAGAAACAGCGTCATCCTAAATCATCTATATGTAGATATCTAACTAGTTACTCTCCTTTTTGTCAGTCTCCTCTTCGAAACTTACAATCCCTGCCTCAACCTATCCGCCAACTGCCTCTTGCCAAACTCCCATGCATTGAGCAGCCCCTGTTCCGAGAGGTCAATGTTCTTGACACTCGGCGCATCCTCCATGGGCTGCTTCGTCACCCGTGTAGCGATCGTCGCCGGATCTGTCTCCAGTATCACTCCATCATCGACAACTTCGTCGACAGCTAGGGAGACAACATCAAAGTTCTCCAGTATGGTGCGCTTATCTACCGTATTCCTACCAGCGTATATCATCATCATCAGCCCCTTCCCTCACCTCCTTTTCAATTGAAGTAGTAGATAACGGGTACACACCTCAGTAGAATACTCAACGTATCCCTGAGTGCCAGCAGAGCGTTCCACAGGAGGAGCTCATTCTCGTTGGCGCCACCAACTACATAGAGGATGATGTCGCCCTCGGCCTTGAAGACAACGACACGACCATCATAGAGAATGATGTCGTTTCCAGCGGTCGCCGTCTTCTCGGCGAGACCCTTTTCAAATGCGGCCTGAGAGGCTGGCGTGGGGTAGGGCGGGGCGCTGCCAGCGGGGGAATGCGGGGGATGGTAGTATTTGGCGAGGAGGCGGGTTCCAGTATTCGTCAAGAGGAGGATCGCGTTTACCTAGGTGTAATGGAGGCGCGGTTAGCAGCGGATAGGGCGATTCGGAGGTGAGGGGGGGGAGGGGGAGGTAGGTGTGCTACCGAGAAGAGGGTGAGATTGGGGGACATTGTGTAGATACTGGGTGGGTAGGTACTTCTGCGCTGGTGAGAGTGGAATACAGCCGTAAGGTGTAAGATGGTTGTCGCGGGTACAATTAAAGTAAGTGCAGTAGTATAGTACATGTAGTTGTCGCAGGAGTTAATACCTAGTTAGCCTGAGCGGGAGAAGCCGTTAGGAGTAGGAGTTGCAATAGATTGAATAAATTGACAGTTCTGCACTCTTAACTGGTATTATTAGGATTCGCGAATATATGTGCATATGTGCTAATGAAAAACAGCTATTAATTGAATTCTGCTATTGGTCAAGGGCTCTATCACTCATCCAAAATCACTCGTTGTTCTGTTCCAACCAGTAAGCGCGTTCCTGCATTCATGTATGTACAGGCTTCTTTCTTTTTTTCGCCCCTCCCCATTTTTGTGTGTGGTCAGCTTACTACTCTACATTTATCACTCAAGTGTGCGCACCGCAGACGGACTAGATAGGATATATTAGTGATTTTCCGAGTTTCATGCATTCACCGCCGGAAACATGCCTTACTGGCGGAGCTCCTAGCTTTTCGAGCTCGAATGAAGACAAAAGCGCGGAGCGAAACGAAACATCTTAAGGCTCGCACTTTTATTAGGGGCAAAAGTATAATCTGTCGTATTGGTACTCCCTTGATCGCAGTTGTGTAGCACATTAATATAACGGCCGACCAGTAAGATAATTAGCGCTTGTGATCACAATATTATATATATAGCGGGTGTCTCAGCTAGCATGAAAAAGCTATACCCACACATTCCTCGGGGTAAAACTGCCCTCGAAATTATATATAGCTGAAGGAACAACAACCATAGGTAGGACCCCCGGAAATGAAAGAGAATGCACTTTCACTCTTCAAGAGAAAGCCAGGCTGCCAAAGAGCCCACAAAGGTGATGATCGATCTCTTTCCTTGTTGGCGGCATCGATTGATCTTATACGAGTATTTTATCTCCTTGTTCAAGAATCTAACCAAATACTAGGAGAAACAATACAATAGACACCCTAGCTAGACCAACTCAAAGAGTAGCACTAACCTGTTTACTTCCAGGGTTGTTAATGTATTTGGACATTTTAGCTTCTATATCACGCAGTCCACCTCATATATGTTTTATATATATATCATTTAAGCTTCTAACGACTTTGGCTTCAAGATTCGGATAGCGCAGTAGCAGATATTAGGCCACGATAAATGACTAGAGGATGCTATGTATTATGAATTAGTCGGTTGATTGAGCTCGTGGTAGCTAGATATATTCTTTTTTTATCACGGGATGCATGCAGGTATATATATACATGTATATATGAAATGAAGTGGAGGCTCATTCGGTGGACAGCGGAAATACTCCAGCATGAACTTTAACGACTATACTAAATATTTGTCAGATATTTTGACATCGACTAACATTATAGCGCACCACTATGATATAGCCAGTAGTTCGAGGCTCACTGCAGCGAGTGTAATTTCTCTAGCCATGGGCCGGTTACTCAGTCAGATCATATCATTAAGATCTTAAGAGTAAGCTCGTCAACCACAAAGTGTGATAAAAACATATAGTAATATACATATAATTTGTATAATATCAAAATTACCCGGGGCCATTTAGTTTTACCGTGTATAAATACTAAGGGACTCGATCACCCTATTATACGGGGTTAATAAATTCCCCGCCAACCCCGAATCCCTACCATAGTGTTAACTTCTGATCATGATATAAAGGGATATCGTTAGTAGTCTAAGCATCTAACGAACACCCAGGTTTTATTCGTATGTTACCGGTGTTCGCCAGCTATCCTAATACCACCGTCGCACTAGTCATAAACTCAAAGATTCTAGTGGCAATGTAATTATAACAGGGTCATGATATATTCAGATTAACCCCTGAAATCAAGTGCCGATTCAGTTGGTAAAGTACATGTAGGTGCGTTCAATCACAACCCGAGCCACACTTTCTTTACTAGCTCTAAGGTCTAAACACGACCGGCCCTTGCCCACAACATTGTAAGATGGTGGTAACATCATTCACGAGTGATGCCTTGTGATCCGTTCAATACCCAGCCGCATGATATAGGGACTTATATCCCCACCCAAGACCCAAAACCAAGCCCAGATCTAGGTATTCCTCTCCCATTAATAAATGATATCTTCTATTCAATTTAGTTGGGGGGCATTTTTCTCCCTTTGTTGCCCCGCTTAATTGGTGGCCCCTAATCATATTATAACACGACGCATTATATATTAATTAATCCCCCATTCTAGATATTAAATAATAGGCTAGATCGTAGATAGTTAAAATGTTAATGCGGTCATGAATATAGCTGTTCATACCCTATATACTAGTACTTATAGGCTTCTATTAATTACTTTGCTGAGCTAGAGGATGGTTTCTTGCCTTGAAGGCTCTAACAAGTCCTAGATGATTTGGTCTTTTGATGTTTTAGATGAATGAAATATTTGAGCACGAGATCGAGAAGCCATCTCTAGGGCCGATGAATATATGGTCCAGAGAACAGACGCCACGACCCCCTATGGGCGGCTGCACAATGGTCTCTGTAACCGAGTGCAAAGTTAATAGGAGAAGAAACACCCCTTGAAGCACATATATTTTCTTAAAAAAAGTGGTTTTGGAAAACTAAAAGAAGAAAAAAATAACGTTTTCCTGGGCGTGATCATAAAACATCACTCGAGTTGCATCGCCACGGGATTTCGGCACCCCAGCAGGGGGTGTTGGTCAAAGCCAACCCAGCATATTCCGGGATAAAGTCATTGTTAACTTGTCCAGCTTGAAGCCTTCAGGCTACTGGTTAGGGGGATCCAATCTCATGATTCTGGGGCAATGTGACATATCATGTGTTAATTACATCCGATAAAAGATGCCAAAAGCGAGCAGGTACTAAATGTACTAGGTATCTCGACAGGTTCGTTCATGCACCGGCTGTCAGAATTGCCGGTGAAACTGCTATCCCAAGCGGCATATGTACATACTATGCCTTACGAATTCTCGCTCACGAAGGATTTACAGTACAATTCGTAACTCACACATAATCCTTCCTGCCGCGCGTTACTAGTTTTTTCTTCTACCCCCCCTGCTAATTTCTTCCAGAAATTCTTTATTGTACTCTAGACAAATTATGAAAAACCCCTGACTTACGCAGCTTTCCCTGGGGGATGAGCTCTTCGCTAGATCCGCGATTCCTGATTTAATTGATCCAGGAGACGGCGACGCGGAATCGTCATCCCCTAGCAGATGGTAACTCCGTTCAGAACCGGCCTGAATCTAGTACATTAACGACTATCTTCCTCCTACCTAAGGGACGTCGGCATAGGCAACCCAAGCGTTATTTCTGTAGGAGTGAATACATGTATTTGATGCATGGTAGATTGGGATTGTGAGTGGGGATTGTCGTTGGGTGCAACCAGGACAAAGAGATATGGAATTACAGATAGTATGTATATCACACATCCTTCCGACTATCCTTGAATATTTCATGCCAATAGTTTTTTTTTGTCTGGCCTGGTTACTGATCAGGACTGGATAAAACGCTAAGTACATATCACAAACCAAAAAATGAGAGTGGCACCGATTAGCTAGAAAGATCGCGCACAGCGAGTAAGATGTGCATACCATGTGGCAAAGATCTTTAATAGACGTTATTGTGAAGTTGCGTAAACAACCTCTTTCTCCTTTTTTTCTCAAGTTATGAAGTATTATTATTATTATTATTATTACTACTACTTCTCAAGTTGATATTACCGCGAGTGATAGCACATGACCGAACATGTTACTACACAGTTCCTTGACCAAGGGCATGGCAAGATAATAAGTAGTCTATTTGTGTTCGTACGTTCGAAAACCCCGGGGGTCTTCATGAGACCGTTAAAATATCGCAATTACCAACGGTTTTGGATAGACTATAACCAGATACGTTAATCAAAAATATAGGTCCTTCACTATATTAAAAATAATGCACACGAACGAAACCCGCATGTAACACTAGCACGATTTATTCCCTGTCCAAAGTTTGGTTTCAGATCGAGCGGTATTTATTTTGTTTGGTGCTAGCATTCTCAGCGGATACATATCTAGACCTCGAGATTGACAGAAATCGGCTATATCAAGACACTTGCATGATGTCGTTGCCTTCGAAACAAATGTTTTTTCTGGGGAAAGAATAAATGCGATATCCCCGCGAACTCAAGCGAGATGGAGTCCCAAGAAAAATTTGTTCAAGGGTCATGCTTTATCCTTTTTGGCGGCGTACATACATGAAGAAGCGAAGCCTTGTACCTATTGTGTCCTGGTTACAGCCCTGCCTGTCCCCCCCTCGCACCAGAGTACCTATCTATGTGACGGAATTTTCAAGTTCGAGCGCGGTGCTCTAGTTTTTTTTCTTTTCTCACCGGGGGAAAGTACGACAGCGGCGTAAGTGGTAATCTTGGCTGCTTTTGATCCTGTCTGCACACACCCAAAAACATTCTTAATTGGTGGTGGTAAAATCCACCCTGGGCCTTACTAAGTTGGGCTTATTACCATACACCTCACTTGGTCTTGGCGCAGGAGCTACTACATGTAAGTAGGATATGATCTTCGTCTAGATTTGTGGGGTAGTATTTTACCTCCTCACGAAAACACGATTTGTCCGGGGAAACAATTGAATGGAGTATGGAGTGGCAACCTTACTCGCGATGGCCAGAATAACAACTGTGATTCGCCGGCACCTGATCTCAGGAGTAGTATCCGGCCCTAATAGTTGACGATCTCCTTGCGGAGAAACAACAAACTATGAAATTTGAGCGAAGAATAATTTGTCTAGAAACCAATGGGGCCTGGACAGGTTTAAATTCGAAGGTTGGGTACTGATCGAGTACATGCACAGTTTGATTGACATGTCGACACCCGCTGGAGTATGTATACATTGCCTCTGATACTCCGTGAAACTATATGATGTCAGGTGACGTCGAAGAGGGGAATCCAGCTGCTTTGTATCATTGCAGCGAAGTGAGGACCAAGCACCTGTAGAATATATGCCTCAGTTAAGGGCTCGCCTAACAAAGCTTGTTTGGTTATATGGAAATAAACAATTGGCTAAGAAGAAAGGAGACTAATTTGTTGAATTGAAGGCCAGTAAGGTGTTTTTGAGAAGTGATTCCTCGATAAGATAAGAATACATGTACCTATGGTATATGTACCTCTTACCTATACATGTACTTACGTAGGTAATCAACTTCAATCACGTGCTGAATTGTTGGGAGAGAAGGCGCATAACTTACTTAAGTATGTACCTAGAGTATACATGTATGTACTCTATGTAGGTACATACATGTGCGCCTGTTAGCTCCCTCGAAGGGCGGCGGCCGATCTGCTGAACCTGTACCACTGGGTAGATTACTTACCTAGACCTGCGTTGGAGGTAACCTATCACCACAAAAACTACTAGGGTGCATATTAAAGTGCAACCGATTTTCAGCACACCAAGACTTGAATATCGTTTTTGGCTGATCTCGGCTCCTCATCGAGTAGTTTACTCTACTCTACAGCTGGACTATGTACCAGCCAGTCCAAGTTTAAACAACACAAGACCCTTATTTTTCAAACCTTGAGCCTGACGTAGGTCGGGTGTGTAGGTACAGGTGTCGCACTGGATGCACTGCAGCTGGATAAAAATTATGTGAGAAGAGAAAAATTTATTGATACACACGATACATTTAATACATTGTAGATACTCCATGACGGATTTGAAGGTCATGCGAGAGATGGGGGTGCTCTAGAGTAGGGTACCAGGGTGGAGGATGGGGTTCGCATTAATTGGGGTACGAACAGGCCTCGGAGTGGAAGGTTCTGGAGTATCGAATCATATACGGTACCTAGGGAATTTTACCGGCCGGTAGATAAGTGGAGATACCCAATGTGGGTCAAGTATTTGGTGTGGCCTATTTTCCACGAGACATGTTCCTTCTGTTGCCACTACTAGGATTCAGCGTATAGGTACATCATGGGAGAAATTTTATATTGCAGTTGAGACTGTGCGGTCGCCTACGTACCCAGGAGGAAAAAATGTCGTCTTAAACGTGCCAGAGCACCTCGCTGGGAGATGTGGTACCTATCCATTCCCTGCCATTTTCTTCAGAGACTTCAGGTTTACCATACCAGTCAAGGAAAAATATAAAAATCAAATATCAATGAACAATCCTGCCGAGTGCCTAGCTAGCTGCAGCAGTAGTGTCCGTGGAGTATATCGTATCCGCGTGCGTGTGAAAGAACTCTCGGGCAAGGCGGTGAGAACGAGGAAAGCCTAGACGGTGATACCTTGCCGACATACATACTTCTCACGCATACATCCGACGAGCAAGAGCGGGACCGAAATAGTTTGATGTAGGCCGACTATTGGCGGGGGAAGGGAGTATATATGTACTCTGCTGTACCTACTAGCAAGAACAGCAGATGTGCACATCCGAGCACATACATTTCCATGTAACTAGGAGTAGAGTATGTAGGTATTGGGGGGTAGGAGGTCTTACGGTCTCACAAGCAAAAAGTTCTCCAACCAAACACAATGTTCCGCTGGGATTTTTGTGACTGTCATTGCCGGTGATGGAGATGAGCATGGGTGATGATGAAGAACGCCAGCACAACCAGTTTCTGTTTGAGGGACCCCTTAACGTGCCTGCATATATGATATGCGCCAGTTCAGCTTAAAGCCTATCGATGAGGTCCAGAGTTAGAGATTTGGGGTTAGAAAATTGTTCCTGTCTGCGTGCGGGAACAACATAGGAAAACAAAATAAATTCCGATCAAGTTGTGACGCGTAACTGAGATTTGGTTCCTGGCATCACGTTTCTGTTTTTTTCCCCACAGCCGCCCTCTATGTTGAAACTAGGCTTTCTCTGGCTAAGAGAAATGGGGGGAGGGCGTGAATTCCGAGCTTGTGGTGTGGCCGAGTTGCTTCTGCACAGCCGGGCCCGCCTCACTGACTTTTGTAGCCGTTAAGGCCCGCCCAGGGTGTGCAGCTAGCGGCCCTACACCCCTAAGAGGCACTTAAACTCGAACAAGGAGGATGAATTATGGGTGAGTTACGTGCTTGTATGGGAGTTACACTACTTAAGCAAAAAAAAAAAAAACCTGTTACTGTTTCTTCTCAGGTCAAGCATAAGCGATATCTGTTTTTGGTTGGATGTTTTTTTTTCTCTGGGCGCCCGCGCATTGTTGGTTGGCGTACCTACTAGTAAGTAGGTGGTGGTGCTGATACTGGGGGGGTGCGTGAGAAGGGAGTTTTCGGCGCTGAAAGGAAGGCGACCCGTTTTGAAACCCCGTACGTAACTACTTTTTTACTATTGCTGTAACTTGTCGCTTGAAAGGATTCGTTCGGTCTCTGCCTGGTCCATAGTGTCTCCCAAGTGTTCGCCTCTTGCCTTTCTTCTTTGCTAGTCTGCCCACCCCCCCCACTAATACGCTAGCGGCCTTTACCACACCATCACCACCTTGGGTGTTTACCAACCTCCATCGTTTACGACCATCGCTCCACATCATTCTACTACACCTTACTCCGGCCGGCAACGTCAGCATCACGTTCCTTTATAAAACAACTTACTATAGGATCTCGAGAAATCATAAGGAAGAAGAAGAAGACACACGCACAGAGGCTGGCCTGCAGTGCCCAAGCTTCGTCTACGTGAACTTGCAACCAACCTTAAAATGTCTGGCTCAGTAGGCGCCCTTTTATGGGTGTTTTTGGTTATCTCAGCTCTTGCCGTGGCCTCTGAGGGATTCCCTCCTTCCGAGGTTAGGAACATAAACCAGCGGCAATCGGAACCAGAGCTATCGCGTATCGTCTCTCCAGGGGCTTCAAAGCAGAACATCAATGACAGCGAGAAATCTAACAACTTTAACGATCTTACATCTTCTCTAAGTGCTGCCAGAGCACTTGCAACATATTCTCCAGAAGCTACAAACGGAATCCATCAATCTGGGCTGGGAAGGGTTGGGGGTGGAGGAGGGGTAGCACTTCAGAGGGAAAGATATATTCATGACTGGGAAGTTGAGGACTATGTATTGTTATCCACCGTCGATGGAAGTCTCTATGCCACCGACAGGAAGACAGGAATGAAGAGGTGGGATATTTCGTCGAATTATCCAGCAGTGCAAATTACTGCCCACCGGGCCAATATTTCTCATCCAGTACGGGATTGGATTCCAGACGATAATGTTGTTTGGATCGTAGAGCCAGTCAACGGGGGTCAATTGTACTATTATTCCCCAGATAGTGGGCTGAAGGTAGGTTTAAATAAACAAGGACCTCCTTGCTCTATTTATAAATAAAGCTGACCAATGCGTCTCTTAGAAATTCGGTATTTCTGTCAAAGGGATCGTGGATAATACGCCCTTTTCTTCAGAAGGTAGTGACAAAGTCTATAATGGAGACAAGAAAACCACTACATTATCTATTGATGCTCGTGCCGGTAAAGTTCAAAGAGTGTTTAGCTCAAATGGACCGGTGAACATAATGCATAATGAAAAGTGCAAACCAAAGAAAGGTCTTGAGGTTGAAGACTTGGACGATGAATGCGATTCCACCGAAAAGATCATCTTGATTGGAAGAACTGGTATGGTTATGATTACTTTCTGAGCAACGCATATTTTTAGGTGATTATTTGCTGATAGTTTTTATAGAGTACACTGTCACTATTAGCAATGTTAATACTGGGGAGCTTCTTTGGACCATTAGGTACACTGAATGGGGTCCTAACAATAGTGATCGTGATTTGGCCGAACAGCACCACCAGCCTATGGATAACCGCTATATTTATAGTAATTACTATGGCAGAATCTATGGCTTTGAGGGGGACCCGACAGGCATGTCTTCACAGCTTACATTTTTAGGGATTTGAACCTAACAATTTATTAGGTATTGCAAGCGAAAGGCGCCCAAGGTATCAGCAAGATCTCATGTCACCCGTCACCAGAATCTTTGACGTTGTCAAGTCTGCATCGCCGTCAGATACAGAGGCTTCAACATTTGTGGTTCTTCCCCAACCAATTGTGCATGCAAAGGATGTTCCTCGCGATGACAAAATGACTTTTGTTGGTCTCGGGAAAGGTGGCCATTTTGCCTTGTCCGAGCTTAGTTACCCGTATGTAACGCATGGGGCGGATAAGGCAGGATGCTACAGCAAGGGTATCGATTGGCCATACCTAGAACACAACGAGCGTCAAAAGTCCTTGGTTGGAATTCACTCCGCTCAGTTTGTATATCCAGACTCGTACCCACACCCTGCATCGCTCCCGGCTCGCTCTCAGAATGAGGACGAGAAACCAGTGCAATCTAGAAGTACATCCCCGCCATTACCTTCTTCACCTTCACTGGGAGGTAGTAAGCTGCTTGGCTTGGCCGTGAGCAATCCTGTAGATCTCAGCATTGTGGTCTTGATTTTCTCTTTGGCGCTTTATGTTCTTCGTGGTGGGTCGAAAAAGGGAAAATACAAGTTCCCAAGCGAGGGTCGCGAATTTCAAGAACCCCAGTCTCAACAAGACGCAATAAAAGAAATCGTCATACCTGGAGTCGGCTTAGAAAAACCAGAGGAGGTTATCAAACCGGAGCCAATTGTAGACTTGGAACAACCAAGGCAGCCAGAACCAAAAGGACCTAGCGCAACACCACTGGCCGAGGAAACAATAATGGCTGCCGAGGCACGGGTCCCAGAGGATGAACCAACTATTCTTGCAGATGATACCAAACCTCGTGAGGTGAGATTTGATCCTAAACCGCAGGAGATCAAGGATGGAGAGGAGATAGTTGCGCCTGCCCCACCCGTTACGCCGAAAAAGAAAAAAGCCCATAGGGGCCAACGTGGGGGTGCGAGGCGACGTAAAGGAAACAGCAACTCCGAGAAGGAAGAGGATAGGATTGACAAGATTGTAAATGATGCCAAGAAGGTCGAGCAAGAGATTACTTTACAACCAGATATGACAGATGGATCTTCCATGAACGAAGTCGAAACATCAAAGGTTGTGATAAACGGTCTTGAGGTTTATGAGGACGAAATCCTGGGTAAGTTTACCATACTAGGACCCCTAAAATATGAATTCCTGCTCATTAAATTCAAGGGAGGGGGAGTCAAGGAACAACCGTCTGCAGAGGGAAATTTGAAAACAGAGACGTTGCAGTCAAGAGGATGTTGAATGATTTCGTCGAGATCGCTGAGCATGAGGTTAAGCTCTTACAGGCGAGCGATGATCACCCTAATGTCATAAGATACCACTGCAAGCAAAAAGGGGGCAAATTTCTCTACATTGCGTTGGAACTTTGTCAAGCCTCTCTTAACGACTTCTTATTAGATCCGGTAAGATTTTTGGAGCTTACCGATGCTTTGGATGCCACAGAAATTCTCTATCAGATCGCTGCAGGCGTACATCATCTACACTCACTAAAGATTGTACACCGAGACCTTAAACCACAAAACATCCTGGTTAGCTTTCCCAAGGCGCCACGGAACGGGGGCCGGGGAGCCGCCAAAAAGCCACGACTGCTCATTTCCGATTTTGGACTTTGCAAAACTCTTGACGATAACCAGAGTTCATTCAAGCTAACAACACATGCTTCACCTGGAACATGTGGATGGAGAGCACCTGAATTGTTGACAATGGATGATGAAAGACGTCGGCCCTTTTCGTCGCCTGGGAATACGGAGAGCTCCGGGTCAGCCTCGTCTGAGACCGTAATCTTTGAGGTTAATAACACTCAGCGCAGAGCGACGAGGGCCATCGACATCTTTTCAATGGGCTGTGTATTCTACTTCATCTTGACGCAGGGAGAACATCCCTTTGGAGATAGGTGGCACAGAGAGTTGAACATCATTAGCAACAAGAGTGATCTGAGCAGATTGAACATTCTGGGACACCCAGGACATGAGGCAAGAGACTTGATCAGTAGTATGATCGATCACAATCCAAAGAAAAGGTAATAATGCATAATAAAAGCTCATAAGAGCTAATCTGAAGCTAACATCAACCAATTAGACCCGACGCTACAAAGGTCATGATCCATCCCTTCTTCTGGTCACCAGAGAAGCGTTTGAACTTTCTTCTAGACGTTTCAGACCGGTTTGAAGTAGAGAAAGATAAAGAGAAAGACCCAAATTACAAGTCGAAGTGGATTCCCTACATCGAAAGAAATGCCATCCAAGTTACTGGGGGCGATTGGCTGAAACGCCTAGATCGCGGTTTTCTCGAAGAGTTGATAGTCAACAAACGGCGAGGCTATGAGGGTGTGAAGGTTTTGGACCTGCTGAGAGCTATTCGGAACAAAAAGCATCACTATCAAGATATGAAGCCCGCAGCTAAAGCCTCTGTTGGTGCTTTGCCGGGCGAGTATCTCAACTACTTTACCACAAAATTCCCCGACCTCTTGCTACACGCCTATCAGGTAATTCGAGATACTGGGTTTTACGAGGAGCCGATGTTCCATTCCTACTTCTCCACCACTATCTCGACCTTATAGCTTTAATGTCTTGGGATACCTTCTAACTTGCATATACTTTGGGCATAATTTTCATTTCTGGTGTTGGGTAAGCGTTTGCTATATTTATTGAGCTGTTATGGACTCGGGGCATTCTTGGTCTTTTTTTTTTCTTGTTTATGAATTTATTTCCTTTGTTTTCATCGTCCTTTCTTTGCTATACTTCATGACTCAGGCTCGAAGGGATTTTTCCCTCGCCTGAACTCGATAAAAACAAAAAGTACCCGCTCGTTAGGCTTTTGGATACCAGTTTTGCTTTGTTATTATTTTTTATACTGGTTGGGTTTATGTTTTGGGGAACAGATGGCTGGGTCGGGATGGGATTGGGGTTCTCTTTTTCTTTTATATATATATATATTGGGCTTGAACATGCTGTTCTGCTCAATTTCATGTCTATTTACGATGGTCACGACTTTTTTTGTCTTGCGCTCGTTTAGTTCGGGAAGGGGTATTTTTCTTTTGTTGCTCCTTTCCTTTCTTTTGTTAGAATTCCGATTTTACCTCTTTCCTATAGCTTGTTGCGGGCTTAAGGTTATATCACCACCTCTGTTCATGGTTATTCCGCAAAGGTTAATCGCGGTTCCAATCACTGGTTTATCTTATGTGAAGATGCAAGGTTATATATATATCACTTCCTCACGTTATCATATTCCATATACTACTTTAGTTAGCTTATAAAAGTGGTGGGAATCAGCTGTACTATCAGTGATTTCTTGCTACAAGTACTCAATTCTGTCCAGTTATACCCTCATAAATCGGTCTTTTCAAGCACAGTTACATGTATACTAGCTAATCGCAGAAAGTGCACTTTTAGGCATATGCCTACATACTATGACATGGATTTTAAATTTATAAGTCACGTTATAACGAAGCGTTGTAATAACACATAACTATTCGCAGAAGTATATCTTAATAAACATTTAATGACTTAATTTGTGGTATTTAAGGAAATGATAGTAATTGCAGGTTATACGATCATGCCATCAACGAAAATCTAGGCAGGGGCTAGACCTTCTATTCTGGAATCTACGTATATGGGTACATATTCTTTTTAGTCCCTCCTCTTTTCCATCATGAAAAAGCCCTACTTCCAGAAAAAAAAAAGAGAATACGAACGCAGACATAAGGAGATGTTTTTATGCGTAGAAATTAACCTGCAAAATCACAATTAGCAATAGCCCGCATTATAGAACTTATGGAGGTTGAGCATACCGTATCCTTCTTCTTCGCCTGAACTTCACCGATAGCATCCACATAATGCTCGTGGCTTACTTTCGTCTTCCCACCTCTTAACGCAATCATACCGGCCTCTACACAAACAGCCTTCAGTTGAGCACCACCAAACTCATCTGTAGACCTAGCAAGCTCCATCCAATTTACACCATCTTCAACAGTCATCTTCCTACTGTGAATACGGAGAATACCAGCTCTGGCTTCCTCATTTGGTAGCGGGAACTCAATCTTCCTGTCCAAACGCCCGGATCGCAACAACGCAGGGTCAAGTACATCTACTCTGTTTGTCGCTGCAAGAACCTTAACCCGATCATCCGATGAGAAACCGTCAAGCTGGTTAAGAAGCTCCAACATGGTACGCTGAACCTCACGATCTCCGGATTTCTCTGAGTCGAAACGCTTGGTACCAACAGCATCTAGCTCATCGATGAAAATAATGGCTGGCGCCTTCTCCTTTGCTAGCGCGAAGGCATCACGAACAAGTTTTGCACCATCACCAATGAACATTTGAACAAGCTGAGGGCCGGCAATCTTTAAGAAGGTAGCGTTACTCTGGGCAGCGCAAGCACGAGCAAGAAGGGTCTTTCCGGTTCCTGGGGGACCATACATCAGAGCTCCTATTTACTTATTAGCTGAGCTCCTCCATAAAGCTTGCTTGACTGCTTACCCTTTGGAGGCTTAATGCCGATTTTCTTAAACCTCTCTGCCTCCTTCATTGGCATTACCACAGCTTCCACAAGCTCTTCAATCTGCTTATCCAGACCACCGATATCACCATATGTCTCTGTAGGCTTCTCATCAACTTCCATAGCCTTAACTCGCGAATCATACTCGGCGGGCAGGGTGTCAAGAACGAGGTAGCTGTCCTTGTTAACACCGATAAGATCGCCGGGAGATAGTTTGTCTGGGTCAACAAGACCGATGAGGGGTAAGAAGATTGTCTGTCGGGTGGAGGTTTTGATAACCGCAGATTTGCCGGCGCGAGTCGCATCAAGATCAACATTAGCGCCATCCTCGGCTGCCTCAGCAGTTGGGTCCATATCTAGAAGCTCGACAACATTTCCAACAAGATAGGGGAGTTGTCTGGGAGATAAAAAGTATGACATTAGTACCTTCGATGGATGTGTGAAGCAAACATTCATTGCCCAACAAACCTGTTATTCTCAATTTTATCCAAATTATCCTTTATCCTATCCTTCATACTCCCCTTCTCGTGTATAAGCCGCTGGTGCTCCTGTCGCATGACTCTGAGATCATTCTCGAGTAATCGTTTTCGGTTGATGATATCGGGGGTGGAGAGAGACAAGATCTCCCGGTCGATACTATCATCCTCCCTCTCTCCATCGACGTCCATCTTTGCATCACTATCTACATCGGCGGCATCCTTCTTATTACCCTTCTCTTGTCTTTCCTGCTCAAGGTCTTCAAGGTCTTCCAAAGAGGCCATTTTGTGGAGTGTAAATAACCTGTAGGGATCGGTATTCGGTGAATAGGGCTCTCAGGTGTATACTATTTGGTAGTTTTTAGGATGTGTGAGGATAGTTGATGATGAACAACAGATAGCGATGGCAGTGTTGTAGATGGATGGGATGATTGAGAGTAAGTAGGATGAATGGAGGGTTGCCCCAAGAGTCGTTGGCTGGTGACGCTCCAAGGATACCTAGCTGCCCCCCCACCACGCGTAATTCGTATCCCTGCGAACCTCTAGTCACCGCCGCTAAATAATTCTTACAAGGCGAAAAAGCAGTAGTTACAACCACCTTCTAGGAAAAACTTCACGACTGACAACCCTCCAACAATTCAAAATGGTACGAAAATCTCACTATAGCTCCAATTATTCCTTGTATTAGAAATAAATATGCCCAAGAAAGAAAGAAAAATAACAAAGTAATTATAGGCCCGCCGCCGCCAAAAGAAAAGGACCCATCTCCCAGCAGAAACCTCTAAAACCAATGCCTCAGGTGTCGGTCAACCTCTCAATGCCTCAGCATCTCGTACACCAAAGACAATGGTTATTCGGATCGGCGCTGGCGAAGTCGGGCCTTCAATCTCTCAGCTCGTTACCGATGTGCGAACAATGATGGAGCCACACACCGCGAGTAGGTTGAAAGAGCGCAAGTCGAACAAACTGAAGGATTATACCACCATGGCTGGCCCTTTGGGGGTCACTCAACTCCTTCTCTTTTCAAGAAACGAAAACTCCGGATCTACAACTCTGCGAATAACGAGATGCCCCCGTGGCCCTACAATTCACTTCCGCGTGAAGAATTATTCGTTGTGTAAAGATGTGCGGAAGAGCATGCGGAATCCCAAGACCCCCGGGAAAGAGTTCATTACTCCACCTTTGGTATATTTCAAGCCTCTTTTTCCCTTCGAGAAGCGCGAAAAGTCAAACCAGACAGTCCAAAGCCCTCTAACACATCCTACAGCTTGTGATGAATGGCTTCAATACTCCTCAACCACCCAAACCTGATGGCACACCCGGACGCCAGCCTCCGCACGAAATGCTCCTTACCAGCATGTTCCAATCCCTTTTCCCGCCAATTTCTGCACAGCGCACTCCCCTCGCATCGATTCGCCGCATCCTCCTCCTCAACCGTAGACCCGTTTCTGAGGCTGACCCCAAAGATGGCACCACCTCCGAATATGTAATCGACGTGCGTCATTACATTATTAATACCAAGCCTGTTGGAGTCTCACGCCCCATCAGGCGCATCAACGCCGCTGAGCGAGCTCTACGCGCAAAATCCAGCGGCGAGAAGAAGAGCAATAAAGGGGCATTGCCTAATTTAGGTAGACTAGAAGATATTGCAGATTACATGCTCGACCCTGCCGTGGGCGGATACACGTCTGAGTCTGAAGTTGAGGAGGATGCTGAGGTTGAAGTGCTTCCGGGGGGCAGTCGCCACACTATCAAGAAGAAGAGAACTCCGAAAGGGCCGCAAAAGAGGGCAGTCAAGCTGTCTGAGATTGGGCCGAGAATGAGACTAGAGATGGTCAAAATCGAGGAAGGTCTGGCAGAAGGGAAGGTTCTTTGGCACGCATACGAGATGAAGACAAAACAGGAGGAACGGGAATTGGAGGAAAGACACAAGATCAAGAAGGCAGAGCGCGAGCAGAGGAGGGCAATTCAACAGGAAAACGTTAGAAGAAAGAAAGCGGAAAAGGAGGCGCTCAAAGGAAAGAAAAAAGCAGGCGTGGAAGGAGAAGATGAAGTTAATGATGACGATAACGACGAGGAAGAGATGTGGGACGACGATGACTTCGAGGGCGATTATGAGGACGAAAATGAAGAGGATGTAGAGATGGAAGATTAATAATCTTTTTTTTTCTTTTCTGTATTTTATATTTTTCTGTAGATCAAAATTTCATTGGGTTTATCAAAGTCCCTGTTCTAGGGTGATAAAGACCCTGGTTGTACAAATATCTTAAACGCCTGGCATCTAGGAACTCCCATCCTAGGATTGCAGGTTTTGGCGCATATATAGGCATAGGTAAAAAGATAGAATATCCTAGGTAATTTATCGAGTTTTTATTCATATCCGGTTCCCACGCATAATTAAGATGCTATGCGGCGGGGGGTACAAGGAGAGCAGTATAAAGCAGAAAATTGAATCACCAAGAACCACCAAGAGTCACTCATAGGCTACCCTAAAGCTCATCCATAGGGAAGGCCCGCTATAGTTATCATAAGGGCGGCATAACTTACGTTACAAGCTCTGGGCGCAGTCTATCAACCCGCCACCCTAACCAGTGACAGCCTGTTGGACCCATTCAACAAACTACTACTCTCTGGGGCTCTCCAGAAGATAAACGCCCCCGATGTGCTCCTGCTGAACGGGGCGCTCTTATTTCCCCTCCAGTAGCCCAATATCATGTTACTCCCTGGAAGCATGATACCCTCATAAACCCATTCCCAGTCCCTGTAGCGCTTTATAAACTCCAGCTTCTTCCATCCACTGACTGCGGAGAGTGGACCGGGCGGGGACGGAATCGGTGTTATCACTACACCCTTGACAACGAAGAGGCCACAGTCCTCCCCGCATCCAAAAAGTGGTGTAGTAGACGTCTCAGCACCTTCTGACCCTGGCTTATTAAACGTCAAATCGACAAGAAAGCCATCGGACCTGTCGGAGCGTAAAAACGCTATCCAGAAATTCAAATCAGTAGCTATCCCTGTTGGGAGTGATGGCAGGAGAACAAACTGTAAGCTCCAAACCATTTCGTCGGTATATCCCCCTCATCCCCCATCCTTCCCTCCCAAAACCCAGGGAATTCGCCCTTAGTTAATATCGACCTCTGGTGAAACAAGACACTGGAAGAGCGTGGGTTTATGTGCCATGTGAGAGTCTTTGCAATTGCGTTTAGAACTCTCACATTAGGGGAACCATCATGGCTAATAATCCAGTTTAAATCAGGGTTATAAGCGGTTCTCCGGAAGCCATCCAGCGAGTCATTGTCCGGCAGGTCTAGCAATGGGGTAAGGAACAAGCTGACGGCGTCCAGCAGCGGGTGCGCATCTGCGTGCGAGCTGAAGATGGTGCTTTTACCGCGCAGAGAAAGTAATTGACTAAAGTTTCGCCCATCCACCGGATCGTCCCCGAATCGGAGATTACCACGTGCATCTACAGAGTTATCAGCCTTTCAAGCCCCCCACACTAGCAAGGAAACTTTTACTCGCGAACCTGCTAGCATATCCCACAAAACCGCCAATACTTCTAGTTCTTCTTTCGAATAACCTTTGTAGAACGAAATCTCCTTCATTTGCTTTAACAGAGACCGGCGTTTCTGGTATGTGGCCTTCCAGTCGTAGAAGGTTTTGTTTATGGGTTCATCGTAAAGACTCAGGAACCGATCTCGCCATACGATCTGGTCGCCATGAACAGCATCGTGGAAGGTACTACATGCGAGAACAAAGCTGCAGAGGTCTTTATCGGAGAGACTGGCCGTTATTAGCTTAAGGAGCTATTCAGAAATAGGCGTTAGCTAACTGAAGATTTATTTCGAGCTGGGGCTTAACAGACTTCAACTGGAAATTCGACAATCGCCATAGTCATTTTCAGTGCTTGTATATGTATATACAGTCTTGAGGTGATATGTGAGTTGATGCGGGGGTTTTGATGGGACTTAGTGGAGAGTTTCAAAATAGGGCAACATCACTGGGCGTAGGCCAGTGTATATATTCCATAGCTGAGGTGGCAAGCCCTCCGGGTGGAATGTTCAGGGCTATTCCAAGCCTGGGAAGCGTAACTTGGGGTCCAGGTTCATGGAGTCAGTGATTGGGTGATGTTATGTAGATCACTGATGCCCTAGCTCGCAAAATTTGGAGTGGTGTACCTGCTACATGTACAATACATGTACTAGGGTGTCGCAAAAGGTGATCAGAATCTGATAAGACGCATTCGCTACAACATTCACTTATCAGATTCTGATCACTTACCCACACACCCGAGTACAAGTTAAGGATCTAAATTAAGCCTTCCACTACATGTGAGTAGAAATACATTCCTACATGGGGCTCCCTCTAAGTTATGGGAGTAAGAGTCATATTATAAAGTCATGGTACTGCTGCCGGCGGCCCGCCTGAAAACCGTAACATACTTACTGGGTTCAATATTAAAACATTTTATCCATTATAATCTATTGCGTCATTCAGTCGAGAATGGAATTCAACCATGGGATCCCATGGCGGATTAGTTGTGTGGTTCCTCCTCGTAATCTTGGTGTTCGGAGACCATTCTCTCGATAACCCGCTACAGAACCCGAGCATCCCGTTGGAGGTGAATGTAGGTACATGTAGTTCGAGGGGGGGTTGTGTACTTACATGTATGCAGCCCCATACAATCTGCAGGGGGCCGTGGTATGCATTTGTCATATTGCCCCAGGTACCTACATGTACTACATACTACACGCATGTGTGCTCACAAGGATCATCGAGAAGCGCATATTTGGCGAAGTGCTTAAACTGACTTCATAGTGATCAACATTTTAGTAAAACGGAGCCTTTGTTCAGTTATTGTGCAGCCGCTACATTAGTATTGACGGCTAAATTGGGAAGTATTCGTGGGCTCGATAATGCTTGCCTTCCCTGGCCATGCAATATACTTACATGTATGAGCTATTCGCAGAATCTACATTCTATCTTGATTTTACCATAGAAGTTGTTTTCACGCCTACGCCCTCCTTAGGCTGTTTGATAAGTTATTACCTTCTGTTACTGAGCGGATGCTTATGTGGTAAGGCTGCCGCCGAGTGAGAATCTGTGATTGCCGCATATATAGTCACACTTATGCGAACGCAGTGCTGTGCATATCTTCCACCTACAATGTACATAAATACATGTAGTTTCTCTTTGTGCTCTCCTGTATTTATTATTAGTGGGACAATGTCTGCGTTGACTGATGATGAGTGTCTAATTTACCTATAAAGGGATCCTGCTTCTCATAGCTACATACTATCCGATCATACAATACAGCTCTTTGTCTCTTTCGATCAAGACATGAATTGTTTATGAAGCTCGAGCTCATGAATGGAATGTTCGGGCCATACATGCGTTGCAGCTGTAAGATGGTGTTTATCATAGTATGTAGTAGGTAAATATGTAGCTGTTCGCACGTACTCTACCAGCACAGCTTCAGTACAGACGTATTGACAGAGATGGATCGGATCTGAAACCAAAATATAGAGACCAAGAAACAACAAGAATTTACAAAGCGGTAGGGAAGCCTCAGAGCCCAGTCACAGACCTCAACCTCGGGTGTGTTGATTAGATAAGACAACACGTCCATCCATCCCAGGCCTCGGCTCTGCTACTCAACTCACATTGCAACGCCAACAACCTAAACCCGCGATCTCAACCACCACGAAAGCCCGTGAACCTCCACGCCCATGACCACCGAGACAGCAACCTCCGGGGCCGTAGCCATCACTGCCAATGGCTCATCAAATCCCACCGGATCCTCATCGTCCTCAGAATCAGCGTTCAACTTCCCCTTTGCAGCTGCACCAGACATAAGTAACGCCCCCTCCAGAGCGCCTTTGCTCAGTATGGTCTCTAACAACCCATAGTCCGGTCAAACCAGAAGGATGCCTACTACCAGGGCGTACTCCTCGAACAAATCTCCACAATCCTCCGCAAAATCTATGGTTCGTGATGCCTCCTTTCAATGTGCGCGTGCGAGGCTCGCCCTCTCCTCAGCTCAGCTTACAATCGACCAAAAACAGGAGCCCGGATCCTCCACAAATACGCGCTTGAGACTAAAACCCTCGCCGACATTCTCTACTTGACGCTCACAACATTCCGTGGCGCGCGAACCCTCGGTGAGGAATACTGCGACATCCTCCACGTCGAGTCCAAAACGCTCCGTCTCCCGGGTATCAAGCGTCGTGCCGGCTTCATCCTAACCACCATCCTCGTACCCTATTTCCTCACGAAAGCGCTACCGCGCTTCCGCTCGCGCATACGACAGAAGCTCCAACGAGCAACGATGCAGGGGAACGCTGGGAAACCGGGCCAGGACTCGGCAGGGATGAAGGTGAAGAAGTATCTATTAGAAAACTTGGATACCCTTACGTCCACAGAGAGCCTTCTTGCGGTGCACTTGGGAATGTTTTACTTTACGGGAGCTTATTACCATCTCTCGAAGCGCATCTGGGGATTGAGGTACATATTCACGAAGCGACTGGCGCCGCATGAGCAGCGGGTTGGGTATGAGGTATTGGGGTTACTGTTGCTGGCACAGTTGGCGACGCAGGGGTACTTTCATATCTCGAGTACGTTTGCGCATACGGCGGCTGTCACGACGGACGATGAGGCGGTCGATATCGTTGCGACGAGCGGTGTACTCAGTAGTTCGGATTCGCATGTTCAGGATGCGGGGAAAGCGACGTATGATCTGGACGATGACAAGACGATGCGCTTCATGAGCGGGGAGATGGGAAGGAAGTGCACACTGTGTCTGGAGAATATGAAGGACCCGACGGCGACGGGGTGCGGGCATGTGTTTTGTTGGAGCTGTATCAGCGAGTGGTGCCGTAGCAAGGTTTGTAAACCCCAACCCCCCATTCCTCTCTCTTTTTAAATAGGCTATGGCAGTGGAATCTCAACTAACGAACTCAATTCAGCCCGAATGTCCACTTTGCCGACAGTCTGCGCTTGTGCAGCACCTATTGCCGCTGAGGTGCTAGTTGTCTGAACTTGTTTATTACCTGCCTTGTGGTTGTGAGCTTGCCTTTTTTGAATTTCATGTTTCTTTTTGTTTCTTTCCTCTGAGCATTACGGGCAGTTGCGTTGTTATTTATGTCATGATTCATATACATATATTGTGCATTGGTGGCCGAGTGGGATTATTAATAGACTAGACTCATAGGCTGTTTTATCGTGTTGTTTACGGGACTAAGGAGAAGTGCGTGTGCGTGTGTGTGTTAATCAGGATGAGCTAGGGATGTATGTGGTGATGTGGTGATGTGGTGAAATCAGGAGGTTTGGCTTTGGTCTACCGTGAGTAGGCTAGGAAGGATGCTACGTAATACATCAGTACTTTCCAGCATAGGCCGCGTTATGACTAGCGACGAGGTTGGATTGCACCTTCTACACCTTCTACACCCCTTTGTGATGATTTTAGGCCGAGGTTCTCCACCACAACGAAAGATAAAATTTATCTGGCTCTATCAAGCTGTAGAGGAGAAGCAGTTCTATCATCCAATAGGGAGAAAAATAATTTAGGGTCCGGTTGGGGAAAGTTGAAGTTGACTCGAAAGTGGTCACCATACACCTTCATCCTCCACACCTCTGGGTGTCTTGCCCCAAACTCGTGTCCACACAGGCACACATACACTACGCCAGCAAGGAGCAACAGACTCCCTGACCAACTTAAGCGACAACTATATATTGTTATAGTAATCATGTCGACTCCTACCTGCCTCTCTTGATATGGTCATCCCTCTCTCCAATGAAGTCTAGGAACATAACCTGACCTGGACCTCCTCTCTTTGTTGTAATCCAACTCTCTTTTTTCATTTGACGAGCTAGCCTACAATACCGTGCGCAGCAAGATACCATCGTCTCTGTTAGTTACATGCAGGCAGGTCACTTCTCGCTCTGCTTCAACACCTCGTACAGTCTTGGCGCCGAGTGATGCGCTATGATGTCACAAAACGACACAAGCTCAGCAACAGATACAGTCGAATCTCCCTATAAGGGTACTTATAAGAATAATCGCCCTGTAAGGGTAAGCGCCCCATAAGGGTACCAATCTTTGGTCCCGACATACCCTTATAGAGAAATTCAACTGTACACACATAAACTTCTTCGGATCATCCAGCAAGTCTAAATCTTCTAATAACCAAATACGGTGTTTAGATACATACAGATAATAATAACCACATGCCAAACCACAAGGTCGAAGCACGTAGAGCAATAATACAAAACATAGTAATAAAAAAAAACCCCACCCCCGAAACAAAAGTTTATAAATTTCTAACCTTTCCTAGATCGACCCATCCCTTTTTCCAAAAAAGCTTGTGATCCCTCTGACCAAACCCCGGACTCCCCACACCGACCATGACCACGACCGTCATGAATCAGCTGTGCTCTCGGTGGCCTTCACAATCTCGGCAGCCCCCACAATGTCGACCGCTTTCGCCGCGGCAACCTTAGCAGGTGCGGGTGTTGCAATTGATGTAGGGGGAGGTGGTACGGGCGCGGCGGGTCTTACTTCGAGCTCTGTGGGTGGTGCCTTCCCCTTCGCGGGCACCTCCCCGTCCTGCTCGTCCTCATCCTCTTCCTCGTCCTGCTCGTCCTCCTCCTCCTCATCATCGTCCCCTGAATCGGCAGCTAAGGCCTTTGGTTCACTGCTGTCATACTCCTCCTCATCGTCGTACTCACCGTCTGAGCCAAGGCCGGACGCATCGGATGCGTAGTTCCCGTCGAGTCCAGTGAATGCAACAAATCGCTCGTTTTTGGCCTCCGCTGTTCACAGGAAGCAGTGCGGTCAGTCTCTGGTTTACCACCTCCGACAGGGAAGTGTCTAACTTACCACCCTCCTCGACGACATATCCCTCTGCGACTTCGCAGTCCTTGAGGTTTGACTTAACACCGATGATGGCTTTTCGTCCGATCGTGCAACCCTCTAGTTTGGCCCCTTCACCGACACTCGCACCGTCCATGAGGACACACCCTGTCAGGCGCACGTTCTTACCAATACTTACACTGCTACCCAGAACTGAGCGCTTGATGAGGGATCTCTCTCCAATAGACACCCTATCCGCGATTAGACAATCGAAGCTCGTGACCTTCGCCTTCGGGTCGATAGACGATGACGGATCAACCTTGATCATTGTCGATGGAACAGTTGGGTCCGACTTCGCCAGATACAGCGATGTGAAAAGATATAGATGCACTGTATCTACTCTTCTTGTGAAGCCTGTCGCCGGCGATGGTAGGTAGGCTGTAATCGTCGGGATTTTGACCTCGCTCCTCTTCCCCTGCGCCCCTGCCGCCGAAATTGCGGCCGCCTCCTCGGAGGTCGCAGGAACCCTGGACGCAAAGATCCGCTCAGCATCGCTCATCTTATTTGAGAAGCTCCGTCTTCTCGTGGAGCTCATCGCGCCAACCTGGTATCGCTCGCCGCTACCATCCTCACTGTCGTCATCGCCGCCCTCTGCGCTCCCCTCCAGAATCTCCAGCAGCCCGAGTTTCCGCGCCAGCCGCTGGTTCTGCCAGCACGCCTTTGACCACCACGGCAGCACGTCCTCCCTGATGGAGTTCAGCTTTGGGTTCCGATCGATAAACTTCAGCACCCAGTACGGGAAGAAGTAGATGCCACTATCCCTTCTCGTCGCCAGCAGCTGCAAATTCGGATGCTTCCCCAGCAACCCGTCCCTCAGCTGTATATTCGCGTTTTCCCCACCACCCTTCAACGAGTCCCCCGGCAGTGTAAACAGCAATTGTGCCAGCCCTTCACGCTCCTCCCCCACCGCCAAAAAGTCTGTCTCCTGCCCCTTCACCGCCCCGTCCCCCCTCGTCTCGTACCATATCCCTAGCGCCCCCCTCCGTCCTTCGTCCCCATCGCCGCCCTTCTGGCTCCGCCGCGAGCGTAGTCCCATATCCCCGTCGAAACCCGCCTGCTCAACCATCCATATCTGCGCAACCTCCTGCGCGTCCAGATTCGTAACCAGGTCGCAGGGCAGCACCGCGAAGTCGCCCTTGATCCAGCCGCGCCGGAAGGCGGTGCGTAGGACGTCGGCAGTGCCGTGATTGTCATTGAGGGAGGAGGCAGGCTCGACTTGGATGTATATGGATGACTTTTGCATGCGGTGGGAACGCATGTAGGATTGGATTGCGGGGTGGTGCTCGGTCAGGGTCAGGATTAAGATTGCTTGTTACAGAGCATCAGATATCACAACCTATTTACCACCCCGCCCATACACGAAACAGAAGGACATACACTCAAAACCAGCCTTCTCACACCACTCCAGCGGATAGTGCAGCATCGGCTTGTTCGCAATCGGCAGCAGCGCCTTTGGCAGGTCCTCGGCGCCCGTGAACGGGTATAGGGAGGTGCCGGGACCACAAAGGATCACGGC
The DNA here is from genome assembly GCA_024713795.1 of Morchella sp. 2015-shanyang. Taxonomy (NCBI): domain Eukaryota; kingdom Fungi; phylum Ascomycota; class Pezizomycetes; order Pezizales; family Morchellaceae; genus Morchella; species Morchella sp. 2015-shanyang. The sequence goes on from JAMGZB010000007.1 coordinate 1,601,543, forward strand.
CTGGAAGCCGATAGATGGGTGTGCTGAGGGCATTTTGGGACTTGAGTTGGTTGTAATTGGTGGTATCGGAGAGTCACTTGCTGGTCAGTCTCCTTCCCCGCTCCTCCCCCGTTTTTGAAGTTTCAACACCAGGATCTGCTAAGCAACCAGGTTACACAAGTAGAAAAGTGCTTAACTCTTAGGCTTTGAAGATGCCATCACTAACAACTACCCCCCTTCTTCGAAAACCAGGCACTGAAGTCACCACTTTATTCTCCTCTTTCGTCCCTTTCATTTTTTAAATCCGGATATATTAGGTCAGGACTAAGCGTCTTTTCTATCCTCCTTCCTTCCTCTGTAATGATTAATAGAAAAAATTTCTTTGTGTATTATTTATATCAGGCAGTTTCCTTTGTCCAGGATGGGGATAGGTTTTGTTTATAGGGGGTTCCTGCACGCAATATTCTTGTACCTAGAAACAAACGAAGAAAGAGTCACTTCTGATGGAGTGAGTAGTGGTGGGGCGGTTGCCACTGGAACGGAGACGGGAGGGTAATCATTGGATTGTGGCTTACCCGGTCCGGGCCTGGTGAGCGGTGGGTGATAGTTGGTGATTGAGACCAATGGCTTGGTTGGGTCCAAAGTACATGTAGCTCCGTGGGGCATCACTTACTTCCCAATAGAGAAGTTGGATGCCAACAACTCCTAGGCTAGAACCCAGCAGGTTCAGGCGCACGTAAGTTTTCTGGAATAAACTCGGCCGTTGTAGGTGTGGAGTTGGGGGCTATTCCTGCGGGAGGCCTGAAGATGATAAACACTACCTTACTACAGCTCTTTCTTGACCTTTTAGAGAGATTTGGACTGTCAGGCGTCATAGTAGGCTGCTCGCGTGTGTTAAAAAGCTATCTAGATACATGCTCGGCCTTCCAACCAGAGAAAAAGAAATAAACACAGCACAGCACCCGGTTCTATTCTCCGGCCTGTGGTTCATAGAGTCGAGTTGTAAGACATGCCCATCACTGTAAACACTGTTTTTGTAATTAAGCTCCTCTAGCTATAGTAAGATTAAACAAAAGTATCTCGGGCTGCGCTAAAGAGCTATCTATCCTATGTATCTCGGCCAGAGCAGGAGGACTGGTAATCTATGAAACCAAGAACTATACCAGAGCACATGAGAAAAAGCAGGCCCCCCACTACTGCTTGGGTGAACATAAAGTAATCATGAGTGAGTTTCTCTACAGTCCAACATGGAACAGGATCTGCTTCTGTTTCCCCTTCTTCTTTTTCCCGCCACTGCTGCTCCCACCAACACCCTCGCTCTCACTCGGTTCAGCACTCTGTTCGCCGCCGCTTCCCCCGCCACCTCCCCCCCATGCGCCCGCCTGTGGAGCGGGTGCACCATTGTAGGCCGCATATGGGTCCTTCTTCTTGATCGGGCCCCACCCCGGCGGTGGTGGTGGCTTCGTTGGTAGACTCGGAAATTCGTCCTTACCACCAGCCTTTCTTGAAGGGCCGGTAACGACAACAGGGGGGTCCGACACTGTTACTAGCGGCCGAGCAGGTGCGCTGGGCGCTACCCAGGGTGTTGGGGCATGTGCGCTGGGGCCTTGGCGCTTCACTGATCGCGGTGCAGGGCCAGGCGCAGAAGAGGATGTAGACGATGATGACGATGGGACGACTGCAGCGGCGCCCCAGGAGCCCTGGCGGGCGGTGGTGGAGCGTGCAGAGTGCGATGTTGAGGATTTGATCTTGAGGACGCGGGAGTTTTGCGTGCCACCAGAACCGGAGGCGGAGGAGGCGCCGCCGGCAAAAGGAGGGTAGTCTTCGTTGATGGCCTTCCAGTCGTTCCATGCCTTAAGAAGGCCCTGCCGTTTTGGGTCGTCCTCGAAGAGGTCGGCAAGCTCTCTTATGAGGGTACCGAGTTCGGCAGCGTTTGCATCGAAAAGACCACAGAACTGGTCAACAAGCTTGCTGGCGGTTATATAGTCTTGACGGTACCTGCTAACACCCGCTTTAAAGGTCTCTAGCTTTTTATCGCTATGCCGAAGCATTGTGAATGCCCTATCAATGACTGCAGTATGTCTCCTATAAAAGGTTAGCCTTGCAGGGTTGCTAGGTATAAGAATTTATACTCACGACCTCTTAATTTCATCTGTAGCAGATACGCCCTTACCGGCACTAGTAATGGGCGGCCGGGTAGCACTAGATGAAGAGGAGGTGGAGGCAGCTACAACAGGCGGGCTCGGCCTCGCAAGAGGCGGGAACGCAGCCCGGGATGTCGCCGGTGATGGCTCAGAGGGTCGTGCTGGAGGACGCGCTGGGGGGGCCTGGCTCGTAGTGGCAGCCACAGGCTGCGCTGCTGGTCTCACTGCCTGAGAAGGTGGCGGCGGCGTTGGTCTAGCACTATACGCCGGTTCTGTTAACTGTCCCCCAAATGTCCTTGTAGTTGTAGACTGTGCACTCTGTACAGCCAATGTTCTAAAATATGCCAATTCAGCTCTACTCATTTGTTGCTCAGTCCTAATTGGAGGCTCCTCTGGTTCCTGCTGCCCACGGCCGTCATAGCGACGGCGGCGATTCCCGCCTCTATCGTTACTATGGGGTTCTGCAAGCTGACTAAGATCAATCCTTCTTGCATCCCTTTTCGCATTCTTTGAGAGCCCATTAGGATGCGCTTCCAGCTGATGTGCTTTCAGATCAACTTCATTCTCAAAAACAATGAACCTCTTCTCTATGCACTCTTCATCCGCACACATGAAGTGGTCTCTTGCAAAATGAGCTGCCAGTTCTTTGTAATCAATGTAATACTGCTGTGGCGCCGTTGGGTTTCTCCGGTCACATATGTGGCATCGCTCATGCTTGTCCCGACAGTGAGTAAAGAGCTCATCAGATGAATAGAACCGCTGACGGCAGAAACCACATTCCGGGTGGCCCTTGAATCCACTTTGATTTTCAGAGCCTGGTTGATCGTCACCTGTCCTTTCGTGCTTGCGGAGTTCTTGCGTGGTGAAAAGAGTGTGCTCATGCGTAAAAACCTTTTTGTTTCGGACGCATAGATCGCTGTAATAGGTTAGCATGTTTAAAATCGGTTGGCCATGTAGCTTTTTGAGTCAGATTGGGAGCTCGATTGATAATCATGTTTTTTAAGCAGAAGGGGGCCGCAAGTTCTGGCCCTCAAACAATAATCAAAATAACTCTGTTTTGTGACGGCGGACCTACCATAAAACTCTTTCATGGGCAGTCCTTACGTGGTAGTGCAGGTCTGGCCAACCTCGACAGGCCCTCGTACAATCCTTGTCAGGGCAATTATAGTGCAGTAGAAAATTTGTGATGTCTTCAATAGCTTTGTCGTCGAACTTGATTCCTAGAGTTTCGTTTGTCGAGACAATATCTGATTCTTGGAAATCTGTGAACCTCTTGTCCTCAAGCTTTGAGAATATTACCCACTCCGCCTCTGTCTGTTCCGGTATATTAGAAACCCATTTTCGCTGCTTACTATGCGTAGAAATTCCTTACCCTACAATGAGCACAGGCTCTATTCTTATACAACGCTCTCATACGGAGTGCGCATATGTGGCAAGTAGTGTGCGTACATAGTGCAATGGCAGAGTATATGACTGGATCTGCACAAATAAAGCAAACTGGTGAATCTTTATCTGAAGCAGCATCATCGGCATCAGGTTTGACCACGGTTGTTGCCTGAGGCGTAGTAGGGCTAGCCAAGACGCTGGTCGTTAACTCCGGTGGTTGTCCATCTTCAGGCGTACCATCTTGGGGCCTGTTTTGTTGATACTGGCGACGGCCGGCGCGGGGTTTGCGGAAACCACCTCGGCCTTCTCCTGCTCCCCCGGGACCGCCACCACTACGCCTACCACCACGGCCCCTATAGCCTCCACGCTGCGATCCATTCTGACCCGCTCCTTGGGAAGAGGGCCCAGTAGGAGGCACAATGTCTGTAGTTGTTGAGGCCATGGTTTAAACTTCGAAATTGGGAACGGGATTGAAATGCCGGAGTTTGTAGGTCTGATTCTGGGTGTTTGAACAATTGTTTCAATGCAGATGTTACTTGGCAGAAGACGTTCTGTGGAAAAGACGGAAAAGACACAAAGTTGAGGCCAACCCAAAGCGATGAGGAGATGAGGGGCCCACCTTTTTAAAGAGCGAAGAGTAAGGGGATGACCGGGGGGACTAAGGATGTGTCATTTTGTCATTTTGTCAGCCTCAACTTTGCAGCCACACGATGACGGCAAACATCATCGGTTTCAAGTCCCTTTCTCAGCCTTCTACTCTATTCTCTTCTAAGATTTGGATTTCGGTACATAGTAAAGACAAACGCTGAACGAGATAGATGTGCATGTGGCCAATCGTAGTTCGTCGTTTGACTTATCAGATGCGGCACCCTGCCATCAGATAATCGGAATACTAGCCTGTTGCACTCACCCGTCTTTGCCAAGGATTCTTACGTGAGTCACACTCTGAGGTTTTATTGGTGGTGGTGATTCACTGGAGAGCTCGAGTGGTCAGGTGAAAATCCTTGGCACATAGCAGCATCTTGGCATCCCACTGCCACGTGATAACGGCGGGGGTCCACCACAACCAACCCAGCCACGGCCGTCATCTGCAACCAGCTGGCCCGCTTGCTTTCGCCTCTCCTCACTCGTCTGTCTTCGTCATCCTTCCCCTCAATACCTAGATATACGAAACCCCTCCCCCATATAAACCATACGGAAGATGTCCGGACGCATGACGCCCCAAGAGGTGCGTGTTACCCAAATACCTACGTTACTTCTACGATTGAGCTGAAAGGAACTCTCTAAACATCTAGGCTTTTGCTATCAACGCAGCTGCTGCTACACGTAATTACAGGGTATATATCCGTTTCGAGGCTCATATAAATAAGCATTAGCTTATAAAAGTACTAGGTCAACCCAAGAATCAACTACAACACGGTAGCTGGAGTCAACGGGCCTTTGGTTATTCTAGGTATTTTTCACCACTAATTTTAAAATATGGCATCCTTGGGACGAGCGGTGTAGTTTTGTACTTGCTTCTGCAGTTCCGAGTTTTCTGGGGTTTTCTGGTGGTCAATTGGAATTGGGGCTAACTTGCTTGTCAAGATGGTGTCAAATTCCCTCGCTACAATGAGGTGAGCTTTACTTCAGCCTGGTATCCTAAGATAAGCTCAGCTAAGCCTGGAGTTTTAGATTGTAAACCTCACCCTACCAGATGGAAGCAAGCGCGCCGGTCAGGTTCTAGAGGTCCGTGGTAGCAGAGCTGTTGTCCAGGTCTTCGAGGGTACCACCGGTATCGATGTTCGTAAGACAACCGTGGAATTCACAGGACAGAACCTAAAGATCCCTGTTTCGGAGGATATGCTGGGACGTATCTTCGATGGATCTGGTAGAGCTATCGACAAGGGCCCCAAGGTTTTCGCAGAGGATTACCTGGATATCAACGGATCTCCCATTAATCCATACTCTCGTGTCTATCCCGAGGAAATGATATCCACCGGTATTAGTACTATCGACACAATGAACTCTGTTGGTGAGTCTGCCCGTTTGGCGCAATAAACTCCCGCAATATGGACTTTATACTGACATTAAATATAGCCCGTGGTCAAAAGATTCCTATCTTCTCTGCCGCCGGTCTTCCGCACAACGAAATCGCTGCCCAGATCTGTCGTCAGGCAGGCCTTGTTAAGCGTCCCGGAAATACTAAAGGTGTCCACGATGGTCACGATGACAACTTCTCAATTGTCTTTGCAGCCATGGGTGTCAACTTGGAAACCAGTCGTTTCTTCACACGTGATTTCGAGGAGAACGGTTCTTTGGAGAAGGTTACTCTGTTCTTGAACCTGGCAAACGATCCTACGTAGGCCCTCCATAACATGTAGTCTAGTGTAGATTGGGCTGACAATATTGCGCCATAGTATCGAACGTATCATCACACCTAGATTGGCATTGACAACCGCAGAATACTTTGCCTACCAGCTGGAGAAGCACGTTTTGGTCATTCTTACTGATCTTTCTGCCTACTGTGATGCTCTTCGTGAGGTTTCTGCTGCGCGTGAAGAAGTGCCAGGTCGTCGCGGTTACCCAGGTTACATGTACACGGATTTGTCCACCATCTACGAGCGTGCTGGTCGTGTCGAGGGAAGAAACGGATCAATTACTCAAATCCCTATCTTGACCATGCCTAACGATGGTTTGCCAGCCCTAACCTAGCTCAACATAGATGCAGTGTCTAACCCTTTATAGATATTACCCACCCCATCCCTGATTTGACCGGTTACATTACGGAGGGTCAGATCTTCATCGACAGACAACTTCACAACCGTGGGATCTACCCCCCCATCAACGTTCTCCCCTCACTCTCCCGTCTCATGAAATCCGCTATTGGTGAGGGTATGACACGGAAGGACCACGGTGATGTATCCAACCAGCTCTACGCAAAATACGCCATTGGACGTGATGCCGCCGGTATGAAGGCTGTAGTCGGAGAGGAAGCCCTGTCCTCTGAGGATCGTCTGTCGCTCGAGTTCTTGGAGAAGTTTGAGAGGACCTTCGTCGCCCAGGGAGCATATGAGAGCAGGAGCATTTTTGAATCTCTGGATTTGGCATGGAGTTTGCTCAGAATCTACCCCAAGGAACTACTCAACAGAATCCCAGCCAAGGTCATCAACGAGTTCTATGCCAGGAGCGGTGGTGACCGCAAGGGCAAGGGCAAAGCAAAGGAGAGGGAGAGCAACAAGGACACCAGAGATAACAGTGGGGACCAGCCTGCCGAGGAGGAGAACCTTATTGAGACCTAGATGTAGTACTGTGTGGACTGCCTTGTTACATATGATGGAGTGGGGTATGGGGCCATTTGCGATAAGCTTGTGTTCTTATTTGATATCGATTTCTTCCTCTAAAGCCTTGATTTGAAAATTAAAGTTCTTTTTTTTTTACTGTAGTTAAGTTCTCTAGAACTAGACCTTAGTTAAATGAGTAGTTTACCTGACTTTGGTTGTTTACCAGGTGAGTACTTTCATAGCATCGGTCATTTTGAAAAGGAAAGAGTTTTCGACCACGCTGCACGACATTTTCTGTAGATTCTTAGGAGGAGCATGCATATATGACCGGATCGGTACTTGGAAACCGCCGATTTACTGATTGTACTTCGAGTGTAGGGGTAAGTGAGAAGACACCAGGCTGCCAAGTTTGTGTGAAGGGTGTCTTCTCACTTACCCCTACACCCGAAGTATATGGGCCTAAAGGGGCCTATAGAAAGATCGACGGTATCTTAATATCATCTAGGGTACGGATGGGACATTACTGATCACTCGACTCATCTATGTAGACCCGAGTGATACCTCATGATGCCCACCACTAAACTCGGTCCCCTTACAGCAATGCTCGTTGGTATATTACAGATAAATATCACTCTATAAACTTCCCTTCCTCTTCCTTGCTAGGAACCCGAGGGCCCCCGGCAGGTAGGGGTCAGCCGGGAATGTTTGTAGCCGAACATGGGAGCTGGAAATGCCCGGAATCCGAGTACTTCTGACAGCCTAGGTGCCGATACGTATGTTGATCGTCAGATCAAGACTGTATCACCACTGTGTTGTATGATTGTTCTCACATCTGAAAGTCATGTGAGCAACGGAACATGCCGCGTCAAGGCCTGAATATATATTTCCGCGACTCAAGCGGCGTGCTATGGGTGTTTTATATATTTTGTACAGGTCCCTTTTCAAGCATAATATTGACCGTGGGCCAGTTTGTCCGAATAAATATACATCCGTGTATGTATATTTCATGCTATATTCCTACATTTAGGATTCAATGCCCCAGTATGCAACTCCAGACCAAGTTTCAATCTGGTGGGATGTGCCAGTGAAGTTTCATGCGATGTTTGCACTATGCTTTTGTTTGGCTTGGTGATTCCGAGTGTATAATATGGGAGCCTTATTTATGCGGGTAGGCTTATTGATTGACTTCCGCTTAGTTTGGCTTAAAAGGGTGCCGTGGCGCATGTTGTGTAACACCAGATGATTTCAACTGTTGATAGAACCTGCTCACTTGCTCGCTCACTCAGCCTTGGGCTGGGAAGAAACACACCCCACCTACCAACATCATAAATTTTCCGTTAGCTCATATATTCCTACATTGTGAATAAATACTTGAGTGACCCCTCCCCCCATCCCCGCCTGAGGGGAGTGAGTTTTGCAGATACTCAAACCCTCCCCCCACCATCCCCCCTCGGATACTGGTAGTTAGCTATCTATCTGATATCCCTAGCCACAATGGTCCACTTTCTCAACCTCCCCAATGAGATCCTCCTCCTAATCTCCTCCCACCTCTCCCCACGCAGCTTCAATTCCCTCCTACGCACAAACCAGCAACTCTACACACTCCTAGCGCCAACCCTCCGGCAAGACATCCTCCACGGGATCCAGGACGTCCAGTGGAGTTCTGAAGGTAACTCTGAGCCCTACCAAAAGCTCTACTGGGCCTGCTTCCGCGGGCACCCAAAGCCCCTTCGAATGCTCCTCGAAACGGGCCGGCTCAATGTCAATGCACGCACACGCCGCTACTCGTCAACCGGCTTCATCCAGAAGTCGAGGCGGCACAGTGTAACCGCGCTGCACATGGCGGTGGTGAACGGGAACGAGGAGGTTGTAAGGCTATTGTTGGATTATGGCGCGGATGTTGATGCGCGGGAGACGGTGTCGGGAAAGACAGCGCTGCTATTGGCGGCGGAGAGTGGAAATGAGAAGGTTTCTAGGCTGTTGGTAGCGAGGGGCGCGGATATAGAGGCGAGTACGGATCGTGGGACGGTGCTGGATAGGATGATTATGGCTGGGATGCTGGATCTAGCTGGAGAGATTATAAAAATGGGGGTGAAGTCGCCGTATATAGAGACTTATAAGTACCAGGTAGAGGAGGCGGGGAGGGCAAGGGCGAGGGTGAAGACGGAGGGAGTTCTATATGGTGTCGGGGTAGGATTTATGGTGGCTTTGGGGGCGTTGGTGCGGGTGGGGAGAGAGTAGTGGGAGCTTGGGAGTTCTGTTTAGGTAAAAAAAAATGGCAGGTAATGTAAATTGCCGAGTACGAATGGACCTCCAGAAACCCGAGACTTTAAGGAGACAGCAGAGGCTTGAGTTTGATCACTGAGGGTAATGCAAGAGAGAGACTAGACCGCCAAGAAAGACACTGGAAACCCGCATATAACTATCATTGACACAGGGCTAAACCCCATACCTCATTTCAGCACACAAAATATGGGCAAGAAAAGATTACATGTAGTATGGAGGAGTGTGTTTACCCCAGTTTATAATTCCTGTAAGTAGTGAAATATAAAGGGTTCTCTTAGGGTCGAGTATCTATACCTTGGCATAATCCGATCCGACCTTCCTTTCTCTTCCCACATCGAGGGGCCATCAATACATTTACCAACTGTGAGCGGGGTCCGCTGGTTGAGTCATGGCTGGACTAGGCATCGCACCAAACTGGTTAATATATCCAGTAACTCACAATCCTAGGTGGTGAAGAGTGAGTAATGAAGAGGACTGGTATACTAAACAAAGAACTAGTGTTCCAGGACAAAGTAATACACGAACTAAAGCAGATTTCAAGCCATAGCTACAAGTAAACTGGCAGTTACACCCGTCTACAACCCAACATAGGAACAGTGATGCGAGAATACAGCACCGCCCCAGCCACCTCCGAGCAAATATCGACCGGTAAGAAACCGCGGGTAATAGGCTATCAACTAGCTGACCAGTCGATCTTCTATTTGTAGCGGGTAGGAGCGTTCCGGCGTCGAAACTTCAAGGAATAGAGGTAATGCCTGCAGACTCAACGCATGTGGAATTAGTTACACACATTGTCTGAACATGGCATCTCTCATCATCACTATCATCGGTCAATGATTCTCCAACACGTTACAGATCCAACACGAGAAGGCTTCAAGAAGGTGGCTTCCTAGGGAGGTTAATGGGAGCGAGCTGGATCAAACGGCCCCTCCGCAACGATGCACAATATGGGTGAAATCAATTGGCTACATGTCTGGTTTCCAGCACAACATACGAGCCAAGGATTTCGCCTCTCTTACTCCCCTAGATGCTTCAAATAGTGCAAGTAGGTAATGAACAATATCTAGCCTGCTACAAGGAGCTAGAGGAGGTCATTGGCCCGATGCCCAGAATGCTAGGTATGAATTACTTACTGACTCTTGGGGGCAGGACAGACACTCTAGGCAAAAAGTATCACCTAGCTAGACGAGCCGCCTACTTACATACATGTAGTTACTGGATATCAGACACTTCAGCCGAACACTTTCTCAGTCATAAGTAATCACTCGGGATGTCGATCGAGACCGAGGTTAGACTACATGTAGGCTTGTACCTCGACCCACGCTGACTAAATGTACCTTAAACTCGCCCATTTTATAATTTGCGTTTATTAAGTATGTTAGAATTCTCTAGAAGAAAAAGGAAAAGAAGTTATCGCAAGCCCTCCCCCACCCCCTATTTGGGATCGTTATAATATAAAGGCACCAAAGCCCGCAAAACCGCTAACTACAAGTCTCTTTGCTATTTCATATATTACCTGAATCTAGCCAATCCCGTCTTGGCGGTAGACCCACTCACCAGCCTAATTATTCCGGTCAGTATGAGGCCAGTTTCTGATTTGGGGGGGGGCAGCAGCAACATCTTTAGACACAGAGGGGCCGGGGGGGGGGCTTACTTCTCTAGCAATATCGGTCCGTGCATGGGGTTGACATTAGAGTACTTCCTCATCCTAGTATCAATGCTAAAGAATTCGTCCGCATTGTCGCTCTGGAGAAGATCGATCGTCTGCCGTAGCTCCTCGAAGATCTGTAAAAGAAGTGGTTCGTTAAGACTGGCAACAAAGTCTTGCAGATACCGTGCGTCTAGATCTAGATCCGCGACAGCTATCTTATTGATTTTCTTGACAGAGTCCGCGAGTGGTAGGGCCTGCGGGTATACATTAGTCTTCAATAAGAAACCCTCGAGAGAAGGGGAGGAGACTTACCAAGATTGAAGTGGCGATATGAGATAGGGCATCAAAGTAAATTAGGCCCTTTATATCTTTGGGTAGGCCCAACAGAGTTGAGCTCATAATATTGCCCAAGAACAGTGTCATCTGCTGCAAGTACTCGCTAGGTTGTCCTTGCTTTTTAGTTGCCATCCAGTTATACTCTGCAGTCTCTACAAGGTCATCAATCTTGCTGTTGACAAGTTCAAATATACGCTTTTCAGCGGTCTTTTTCTCGGCACGGAACTGCTCAGTAGCCTTGAGTGAGATCTCGCCGCCGTGGTTAGACTGTCGAGCTTCTACGAGAAGTACTTCGAGCTCTTGGCAAGCATACTCGAATTGTTCAAGGTTGATGAGTATTTGCACAATTTGTCCAAGGTATTTTGAGCCTAGGCGTTCCACCAGAGCAGTACAAACAACATTGCATAAGAGCTCATCCAGTGACTATAGATAGCTTAAATGTCAGTGAATTTTGATTAAACAAAGAAGTGGGCAGCTTAATTACATTCTTGAGTTCTTCGTCGATTGCACTTTGATGCGTGAAGTACTCGTCAGAGAAGAAATAATACTTATTCAGGAAGTTGCGTATGTCGATACAGCATAGAGGGTACATTTGCGAGAATGGCAAGACAATGGGAAACCTAACGACAGTAAAGTTAGAACTCGCAATATCTGGTAGCAATTAGGTATTAACGTACTCTATCTCCTCTTTCTCTTTTTCGGGCTTATACCAACTAACGTTGACAACATTGGCGTATTCCTCAGCGGTGCTAACAGGCATTGGCATGTAATCATCACTAGTAACAATCTATAAGGATATGTCAATAAATCCGAGATATACAAGGTAGAATAAAGGCAAAAATAAAAGAAATACTTCTTTGAAGCCGGCACTGAATTCCTTTTTGAGGCGTTCAGAGTATTTCTCAAAGAGTACTAGCAGGAACTGATCAAGCGCTTCTACAGAATATCCCCAACTCTGGCAGGAAGATTAGCACCGATTTCTCAAAGGAAGGATCACAAATGGCCCGCTTACGTCCATTGTTTGTATAAATAATGCTAAGACATTTTTGACTTTTAGAAGGTTATCGGCATCAGTAATACTTTCCAGGGCTGGTGAGATCATATGGATGGCTTTTTTGCACATTGAGTCCCACAATTCGTCGACCTGTTCGCTGGTAAGTAGAGGTCAGGGCAAGGAAGGGCTCCGGGTGAGATGGGGCTATACATCTACAGCAGATCGGAAACTTATTGTCTTTTTCATCGTTTCTCTCTCAACAATAGCAAAACCAGCTATATCTTCTAGAAGTCGATTCAAACCTGATATGTCTTCATTCGTGAAGTTCAAAGAGCCCGATAGAAGAAGATCTTTTTGTTGCCGTCTCACATTCGCATATGTGACTCTAAACTCGTCCCTTTCCCCGAGAGCTTCATGAATGTGAAGACACTCGAATAACGGTGTAAAGTCGATTTTGACATTTTCATTATCCAATACATCGAACTCTTCTCTTTCATCAAGCACCAGCTCAATCGCAGAGTTGAGCTTGAAGGATCCTATATCCGGGAGTTTTAGGCGGGTACCTTCAGCCATCATGGATGAAAACTTACGCAAATATGGTGACTTCTCGATCCGGTCCTTTTGTCGGCGCCGGCGGAGCTCGGTCTGGTCAAATGCTACTTGCCCTAGAAGCACAGAGCTCTCACGGATTCGGTAGAGCCAACTGTTGAGATCCGTCATGACCGCTTCCTTAACCATGCCTTGCATTGCTGGAACGGACTTCCGAATCATGTCGGCAACCTCATACTGCATCACCTCTTTGAGATGAACATTCTGTAGCTCATCCAGTGTCCGCAAAGCTGCATAGTGCTTCTTTGCTCTTAAGAGATCGCCGACACGGTTTGCTAGCCCTAGCACCTCTAAACAAAGCCGTAGCGCCTGTGTCGCTTCGTCAATGTTTTGCCTGACATCTCGCGAGTCCACCAAGGCTTTCTTCTGCTCCACTAGTTTCTCCGTAGATCCCTGAATCGATTGGTTTAGCTTCAATATCTCTTCTGTTAAATCTACAGTCCCCTTCCTGACGTTCAGTAACTGGTTGACGGAGGAGACAAAGTCCTGGTGATTGTTGTTGCACAAGCGCTCAATTTCAGTTTCCCGTTCATTGGAGAACTTGTCAAGCTCATACATCAGCTGGTCTTCACGACCCTCTGCAGTGGCATCTTTAATGGTGGTAATTAGTTGGTCAATGTGATCTGTGTCCGACGGAGCATGTAGAAGCTGGATACCACCTCGGTGAGCACTTGAACTGGTCCTCAGGAACAACAACTAAACAAACCTGTTGCACACTGGCTTTGAGACTCGGTGGTGCGCCAGTGCCCTGTGGGCGAAGCGAAAGTACCGACTTTACGACGGTTTGGAGCTGGAGCTTTCGAGCAGCGGAATTCATAGCTGTTGATCTGATGTTGCTAACTTGCGGCTCAAAATTGAGGCATGAGCTCCTGGAGTCAATGCCAAGCCGAGCAGGGTGCTTGTTCCCAGGGACTGCAACCGATGACCCTGACATGAGGTGCCTCGACGGTCCTTCCCCTGGCGTCACGCCCTGAGCGGTCGCAAAACCCTAAGGCTCCGTTCGGTTGACGTTGAGTTGGTTGCAATCCATGGATTGAATAAACTGGAGGTGATTATTTTATTAGGCCCAATATGCAATCCATAGATTGCAACCAATCTATGGATTTTTTGTGCCAACCGAACAGACCTAGTTTAGTCATGGCCTGTGAATCCTAAATGATTACCACCATGGTATCACTGCAGGTTGGCTGTACTTTATTAGCCTTAAGTTTCAGGCCCAACTCCCAAGCATGAGCAGAATCAGCGATTATGTCAAGCTCACAAAATTTAAGATACATCTAATGAGCCCTGTTCAAATGCCATTCCCAATCCTCACCCATGATTAGGAGGAGTTAAAGCCAAGCAAGGATATTCGAGTGATAACATATGACTATAATATCCCCTCAAAATTCTAGACCTAAGAGAGCTGACATACCCTGTCAGACAACCTACAAACATCCCTTTATCGTAATCAGTGGATGTCCATACCACCACCCAAGAGTTACCGTGCTCGTTGTTTTTGTTCTATCAATGTATGCGAGTGATAGATGGTGATCTCGCGTTTTACTATGAGGGTAAGTCTGTTAATACATGTAGTGAGAACTGTTGTAACTCCAGCCACTGTCAACAGACTTGCCACTACATAAATGTATTGGCATTAATAGGTTCTTGAATGCATGTATACATGTAGTCGAATCTCGTTATGTCGCTAGCGTATCCTGGGAGCCAAACTCCTACGGGATAGCAAGGGTAAGTGGTGGGGTTTCAGGAAAACACATTTCGGTATAACTACATGTATGCTTCGAAATCAGCAAGGGATGCACACATTAAATTAAAGCTCTGCAATCAATTATGTTGCTTTTTCTCCGGTGGGCTCCTTGGGATTGAGCTCGTATATTGTACGATATATGGTTCTAATCGAACATATAGATCTTATATATACGCATTTGTCTTATTCTTTTGTATGTACGTTCTTGCAGTGTGTCATCAGATTAATTCAGGTCAATGCGACACATAACCACCTAGTAATTTTATCATAGTATATAGTCTCCAGTCGGCTGGCTATATACCGTAAATTCTCGAGAAATCCACTATCCCCGCTTCGCTAAATCTTAATTCCGGGTGAGAAAAAGTATGTATCTGCATGAATTCCTGGAGTTTGATCCGCCAATTCGCCTTGGTTCGGGCTTACCACATACAAATACGGGGATAGTGGATTATTCAAGAATTAACGGTACTGGGATGGCCTATAATTAAAAATCTAATTCCCATATACAACCATACTCAAATAAACTATAATAACACCTCGACACCCGTATCACTTATGGAGCGGTAAACGTGTCAAAAGTGATTTTACCACCGTTGGTAAAATCACTTTTGACACGTTTACCGCTCCATATTATAGATCACGTAGGGTCAATGATTGCACTGGCCTCTTGGCGGTGTTCTTTTTGGGGGCTGGCACTACGTGTCCTACTAATAATTTCTGATATATCAGAAGACACATGTGGCCATGACACAGAATGCGTGGGTTAGTCTGGGCCGATCCGTTAGTAAATTTATGTGTACTAATGAGCTGACCGAGTCTTTTTTTCCGCCCGCATTGATCCCTGAAATTTGAAGCTGATCTTGGTTACGAAAAGAGCTGCCCTTCCTGAACTATGGGTATATTATGAAAGGTTTCTCCTATCAAATCAAGTTTAAAGGTGACTATCTATCTCACCCCCAAATCCCTAATGCCTAAGCTAGGGATATGGGTTATGCGAATTCAAGGCGTCTCATTAACTTCTCTAAAGTTTGGTTCGATTCGTGTAAACCCTATGATAATAAATGTTTCCACATGACGGCGTGTTGTTTAAATATGATATATGCAGGTTTTGTGCCTCGAGACTGTTCGTCGCGGGCTTTATCTATAAGCACATGTAGTAGAAATGGTTGCCTGCACATGCATGTACTCATATACATATTAGTAGTATTTGCGAACCAAAGAGAAAAGTCCTTCTCATATCCGGTACCTGTAGCACAAAAATTAGTAATATGAATCGTAGTAGAGTCATATCTATGACTAGGCTACTGATCCTAGAGAAACCCAACCTCCCCCAAACCCAGCCCATATATCCATGGTGTAGTTTTGAACTTCCTTTACGACCGTGATTACGTGATAGAGATTCCTATAGCTACATGTTATTCTGTGAGGGAACTAGTGATGCCGCTG
Source organism: Morchella sp. 2015-shanyang (assembly GCA_024713795.1). NCBI lineage: Eukaryota > Fungi > Ascomycota > Pezizomycetes > Pezizales > Morchellaceae > Morchella > Morchella sp. 2015-shanyang. Next base: position 1,617,384 of record JAMGZB010000007.1, read on the forward strand.
TTTTTCAGTCACATTGGGATAGAGAGTGGTAAAGAGCATATCAGCCTTTACACTCACACATACATTATTTGGCTTATACCTTACCGAAAAATCTGTGCTCGGCGCGATGGGCTTTTTCGTTTTTCAGATTGCCGGCCCCTAGGTGGGGCTGTATATCAAGGAGGTTCCAAAGATATAACTAGCCGCCTTGGTAACAGACCAACACGCGAGATCAACTACCATAAGGAGGCCTCATAATTACACACTTTTTCTCGACCCGCTAATGTCTCCGACGGTATCTGGCTTGAGGAGATTGATAAAGGGGTAACTACATACATGTACTTAGTACATATATGTGGTATATATATACATGTATGCATGGAGATAACCAGAGCTCGTACCACAAGGTTCGGTCTAGTCATCCCCTCTTCATGAATTCCGATAGCTCAAAGTGGCCCGTTTCATAGATAATGAAGTCTACTTAAATCTTCTTCGTGAACGGGGTGTTGTAATGCATGTATTTTAACTCGTAGTTTTTATATACACATATCAGCGGATCGCCAAATAAGGTTATTCCGGGGTTGGTATTATCTAAATCCAGAGTGGTTGGAATAGAGAAGGGGGTAAGTATGTATATAACTGCATACATGTAGACATGGGGGGAAGTAGCAACAGAAGGATACGTAACACGCTAACCTCGTACCCATCACTTACGGGCAGCTTTTGGAATAGGTCTAGTAACACGTCTCATTGCGATGTATAACGTGTAAGAGAAGAAGCTATTAAAACTAAAGCCCTAGCAGAGTTAATTAATGCAAAGGTTCTAATCATATGATCCACCAGCAGGTATACTGGGCAGAGAAATGATTAGTAAATCCCATCAATCCCCCAAGGCACTATTGTTGTCTCCTTCTCCCCGGACCTGATTCATGCCTTCGCTAGGTCTCGGTTTCATCGTCCATGTCCTCACTTTGTTCCTGCGCAAGGTCCAGGCCTAGATCATCAGAGAGTCTATTCGAACTTTCCTGAATTTCACTTTCGCCATCATCATCATTCTCTTCATCCACCCCCCCATCTCTACTCCCCTCATCTTCCTCATCAGCAAGGTCCTCGGAGAGTTTCGACATCCTAGTAACAAACTCGTCCTGGACCTTGGCCAGCCAGGATTGCAACGTCTTATCATCCATATTTCCATCCCTGGCTTGAATCAAAGTCTCTTTTAGCTTGAGTATAAGGTTCCTTCTTCTAGACAGATGAAATGACTTAGATTTTCGTTTCTGTTTGTCAAGATTCCTAGAAAGAGTCTCAGACACCAACGTGGCCTTAGCTAGCACATCCTGCGGAAGTCCAACAATTCTGGCTAAAGCTAGGCCTGTTTTTAAATGCTGTAAGTAAGCCTTATTATAACCAAATTATATATATATATATATATATTAGGAATTTGTCTTGTGCTTCACCATAATATTGATCTTTTACACTTCCGTCTGCAACTTTATAGAGCATTGTCATAGTGTTTGGATCTTTCATCTAGGTTTCATATTCATGTTAGTCATATGGCTGTATCTATTCCATTGGACAGCACTAGTGATAATAATTCACAGCCAGCGAAGATTCACCTCAACCTGTAAGTGTAGATTAACTACGCCGGCCCTTTCGGCAAGTATGTTCGCCAAATCCCTAAAGTGCGTTGCGAACCATACAAAGGCTCTACTCTCAATCAATGCTTCGCAGACCGCCAACGCTAGAGCCAACCCATCTCTGGTACTGGTGCCTCGCCCAAGCTCATCCATGATTATCAGGCTGCCTTTGCCGAGATTGCGGAGTATAAAGGCCGTTTCCCGCATTTCAGACGCAAATGTGGAGGCATTAGCTTCGATTCCGTCATCCATGGAGACACGAGCGAACAGTTGTTGTGTAATAGGAAACGAGGCATACTGAGCCGGGACGCTAATTCAAAGGTAGTATTCTAGTAGGTATGTTCAGGGCTGAAGAGGGAGGAGTACTTACTATGATCCGATTTGCGCAATTACAGCCGTGAGTGCGATCGACCGCAGGTAGGTCGACTAGGGTGATAATAAATACTCAACAACCCACCAATATCAGTTCGTGTTAAAGACAACTACACACCTTTCCCGACATGTTGCAACCTATTTGGTCGAGAACGCCGTTAGATACGTTAGATACCCGAACCGCTAGCTATTCTGTGTAACAATCGTTTGGCCCAATAAAAAGGTACCTACCAGTAATTATCTGAAATCTGTCAAACGAGTTTTCATTAGCTACCGCCCCCTCCCCACCCCACACACACACTTAAAAAGCAAAGAAGTTGTGAATTGACCGAGTCCCAGTTCCTCGCGCTATTTTCTATATCACAGAATCTACCCCAAAGGGGCTTGGGATTGCGGGGTTTTCCTGGAATTCGACCTACCTAGATTGTTGGCTTGCATAGACGTCGTTTGGGACGAACTTGTCCTTGTGAACCTTCTCACGAATTGGATGACGTCCGGCCTTGATTGCAAGTGTATCTGTGAACTCAGGACGAACTGCAGTACCGTTAGTAAGATGCCCCCCACGTTTTATGGATTGATTTAATTCTTATTTGAACTGCCGGCAGCCGCCCAGTCGAGGAGATGAGCCAAACCGTAATCCTGAATTGTACAGAGATGTGCAAAAGATACAATCTATGAACATATGATCCTCAGTTGTTATCCAAATTTACCAGGTAATGGTGCGCACATGGGGGGTTCGGCGAACCATATCAAGCATCGCAATACCCTCACACACTTTGTATAGTGCGGATATCTCTTTTCTAATATCTTCAACCAATTGCTGCACAGATTTATCGCCTTAGGACTATGTAAGTCATGCATGCTAGGTTATATCAAGAAATTGGTGTTTCTGGACTGTTTACTCATAAGCAAAACCTCCGTCAACGAATCTCCGATCTACTCCTCGGCGTTAATTAAAATGAATCTTGAAGTATGCAAGTTGAGGAGAATGTCGATATTCCCTCATAATGTAGCCCAAGAGACCATTGGTTTTAGTAGGGGTCAATATCACCTTGGCATTTCGTTTGACTAGTTCCAAAGTAGTGAACTCGACAACAACTTTCTTCCGCACAACAACGTTCACAAAAATAGGCGGCAGGGATTTATCTTCTAAATCCATCGTTGAGAGCCGGAGGTAGTAACCTCTTCCAACCTCGAACTTTAGTTCCAGGGGGAGATCATGCTCCGCAGCCAGGCCTGCAACTAATGAATGAATGTCTTCTGTTGCTTCCTTGTAGGTCTGACGTGCAACATCAAGTAGACCATTCACGCCACTCTGCAGCAGGACGTGTCAATACACACTGAAATAACCGAACCCGATGGAAAATCGGAACTACCAACCTTTACGGCATAGCATCTTTGATTACGGAGGTCAAGTGGGCTTTTTGAAAACGAAATGTCTTCATTTATAACATTACTGATCAGACTCATGACTGGTTCGATACGCTCTTCTCCACAAAGCTACACTGTCTCGTCAACTACAGCCTAAACTTACAGATATTTGGGTGGGTGCGGGCAAATGAAAGGATGCCTACATCTCTAATAGCCATCAACAGCTCACTTCTCCCGGAGGCAAGACTCTCACGAACTGGGGCAATGCAAAACAATACTTGTTTGAGTACTATGATATTATTAATCGATTGTTCTGAGTGTTTTAGCGAGGGCTTGACTGGTATTGTAATGAGCTTTGATCGTCAGTTTAATTTTTTTACACAGTAAGAATCCTATATCATACTGAAGTAAGAAGCCTATCCATATCCAGAAATGGTTTTAGAGCCTGTCTTGCTTGGAAAAACATTTCTTCATGCTGTGTAAACTCTTCCAATGCATCCAACCTTGCATTAAGTGTGGATACGTCAGTGAGTGGCTGTAACAGGTTGGAACGAAGTAGACGTGCTCCCATAGGAGTCAGTGTGTTGTTCAGTAGCCCAAACAAACACTCTGTGGATTTAGCGTTCTGAAGATTCTGGATCAATTCTAGACTGTGGACAGTACTGAAATCAATGAGCATAGAACCTGCAAAGAAAGTCAACTTAGTGGATATCTTTTAGATTGAGCATATGTCATAGGCGACAGCAAACTGACCTTCACTCCCTTGGTACTTTATCCTGAGGGAATTGAGGGCGAATCTTGTGTAAGAAAGTTCGATATGCTTCAGGGCTGCACCAGCAGCAGAGATTGCATAAAACTTTGCAGATACAGCAACCTTGATACCAGCTATGTCGTCTGCAAAGGCTAGCTGCTGGATATAGTCATGCCCCATCTGCTCATTGTAGTATTTACGAGGCACTTGCGTGATAATCGCGCCGGGAATATAGTGCTCCAGTATGGAGATCAAGGTAGATTTGCGTGGTATGATGGCAGTGTTTGGGACTAGTATCTGCATATCAAACTATTGAGAACTCGCCGATCAAACAGAAAGATTCTTCCATCGTTATCAACTAACCTCTGCAGGATCAAAGACAGACAGCTTGTGTATGGTCCTAATATAGGTCTGTGAGTCACATATCTCACTCAATACACACTCACCTAGAATTGCGACGTCAGTCACTGCTTCTGGTGCATAGTTTATAGCTCGGTATCAACACAAGTAGAAAATACCAGTCGTCATGTTCACGAAGCAAAGACCAACAGTGGCCGAGACCCCACGAGACTCTGCCACGGCACACACAATCTGCTGGACACCCCCAACTGTTGAAGTAGCAGTTCGTGGTCGGCCTGTCCGTGGACGACCGGTGGAGGTCGAAGGGCGGGAAGGCCCCGAGGATGTGGATTGGAGATAGCTCATGATTGCAATTTTTTTTATGCAAGTGCCCAGTTTCGTATCATAGCGTGCGGGAGATCACATTTAGGGGAATGGGGCGGCCACGTTGAAAGGCAAATTATTCGGGGTCGGCCCGTCGGTCATCCTGCAGGAAAACAAGCTTTGCAGATCACTGGTCTAAGATCGGCTCGGGGGGGCTTTTCGGGCCTGTTTATCTAATCTAATCTTATCAAACGATCTAGAGATCTTTACGACATTCTTCAGAGTCAGCTTTTTAACTTTTGCACTGTCATCTCTCTCACCCTCAGGTTGAACGCCCCATCGCCAGCTTAACTTCAACAACAACGCCACAATGTCAGAACGTAAGGTGCTTCAGAAATAGTAAGTCCTTTAAACGCGTTAGGGAGCTTCTCTCGGCGGCTGCTAACATGTTTCTCTAGTTACCCTCCGGATTTCGATCCTTCCAAGATCGTCCGAAACAAGAACCCGAAACCCGCAGGTCCTAAGCAGCAGACAGTGCGTCTTATGGCACCGTTTAGTATGAAATGCCGAAGCTGTGGTGAGTTTATCTACAAGGGGCGAAAGTTCAACGCTCGTAAAGAGCACTCAGGCGAAAGTAAGCACCTAACCACCTCCTATCCCGTAAAGGTCTATAAGCTAAGAAGAAACCCCAGAATATTATAATATCAGTATATTCCGATTCTACATCAGGTGCACACGATGCTCTGCGGAAATCACATTCAAGACGGACCCTAAGAACATGGACTACACCTGCGAAAAGGGCGCTGAGCGAAATTTCGAGCCATGGCGCAACCACGATGAGGTTGAGGAAACCGAAGAGGAACGGTTAAACAGACTAGAAGAAGAAGAGAACGAGAGTGCTATGGCCAAGCTAGAGACAAAAACCTTGGACTCTAAACGCGAGATGCAGATCGCTGACGCGCTGGACGAGATCAGAACACGCAATGCACGGAACGAGAGGGTAGATGGGGTTGACGTGTTGGAAACCCTGCTGGAAGTAAAGGATGCGGCGCAGCTAGAGAGAGAAAGGCAGGACCAGGAGGATGAAGAGGCTGCCAAGAGGGCATTCAGAACCGACGAAGATAAGTTTGTCAGGAGGGTGGTCGAGGAGGCGGATGAACCCCTAGTCCAAGCAGGACCATCTGCTGCCATAGCCGAAGAGAAAGTGGAGATCCCAACGTTCAAGAAGACGATTAAGAGAAAGCGAGACCTGGGTGCTGCCCTAGGTATCAAAAAGAAAGCGAAATCACTTGTATAGGGAGTGCCTCATGAAATATAAACCTGGTCCGTGTCTTTTTTTTTCTTTTTTTTCATATGCGGGCCATGGTTAATTGGGCCTCCGTTGTTTTATGTTGGGGATATCTTTAGTGACGCGCCTTAGTAACTCAACCATTTTGCTCTTCCTTTCTTTTCCTTAATTCCTCTTCTCCTTTTTCCTTTTTCTTTTCCCCTTTCCTTTTTCCTTTTTCCTTTCACATAATTAACTACCACTCCCAATCTTATATATATGGCACCAAACACCTATATGTATATTTTGAATGTCCCGTCGCCCGAGTTCCTACATGTATGTGAGCCCGGCTTACCATCTACAGTGATTGTTGCATATCGATAAATGCTGGTGACTATCGCGGCCCGCTGGTACCCTTGCAAGTTGAACTCTACTACTTTTCGGTCAGAAGAACGGGTAGTCCGCACAAGATGTTTAGCACGTACTGTATGTAACGGTTACCGGTCCCGCAGCCGCTCGGAATCCTGCCATTCCATATCTGTCAGCCCGCATATGACATCAACCCTTCCAAGTAAAGAAACCACATCATGTAGGTGTAGTTGTAGGTACATTAGAGTACATGTAGTTCATGTTGGCTCATGTACCCCAGTAGGATACTCTACATCTTAGGGATCTTCCAACATCAACACTTCAGATTTCGGTTGCTTTGACCGCAAATGTACATCATAGTGGCATCGTGGCCTTAAGGATCTATCTAAATACTCGCTCTACCTAGATACAGTGCCTTTAAACGCAGAACATTAGCAACAGCAGCAACAGCAACAGCGCTCACACTCCTAGTACTCTGTCTCAGTACTTAAATCACCCCAGACCAATGTCACATAGAATACAAATTTGAACGGCCCAGGATAACACCCAGTCTTAGTTTCAAAAATAACCCTAATGCCTGGATGCAAAAATTCACCAATCGAAGCACATGAAAATGGCAATGAGTGCCAACAATATAGGACGGGTAAGGACACAGATATAATAGAATAAACCGAAAACAATCATTTCAGAGGTATCGTAACGATATCAGCCGTAAATGTCCAAGAAAAAAGAAAAAATAAACCATGCACCGTCCAGTTAGTTATATAAGACACCCGCAAATTAAACATACTCCAACAGATATATGTCCCCCAAACCCCGAAACCTTTTCCCACTTTTGAATCCCATGAGAGACTGATTATCTAGACCTCTGGGCCATCGCCTTTATCACGACGTATCGGAATTTTAATACCTAGGGCAAAAGGAATTAGCATATCGATCATGAATGAATGAATTGATAACTGGAATCAAGGCTTACCCTGGGTCGCAAAGCACTTGCTAAGGTTTGTGCTCTCAATTACGCCCGGGAACTTTTTGGCGCTGAAGACGTGGAAAACTTCGGAGAAAGCACTCGCAAGGACCGGAGCCGATCCAGTGTTCAAACCTGCGCCATCGCCCCGCCCGACATTGACGAAGTTCATTTTTAATCTGTAAAGGCAGAATACAATTAGAAAGTGCCCCAATAATATAATATCTGGCGCAAGAATGGGGCCCTACCTAAATGATCCCTCAGTTCTAACTGAAAGATCTTGAAGAATGAACCACACGCCGATCTTGTTGTCAGGATCTGTCAATTTAAATGCACTGGCGCTCAGGCTACCGATTAGGTTTCTTGTAAACATTCCTGATGGTGTTTGCTGAGGCGGCTGCTGCTGTTGAGGTGGCCCATGCATACTGTTAGGATAATAGCCTTGAGGCGCACTGTGTTGTTGCCCATAGTGCATCAGAGACTGGTGTTGCATTGGCTGGTGTGGGGGTTGCGCGCTATATCCAGGGTACGGGTTTGGTGGCTGTTGGTGCATGGGCTGCTGTGGGGGGTATTGAGAGTGCTGTAGTGGCTGTTGGTGGGGGATGTGATGGTGGGCTTGCGGGTGCGGGTGGGGAGGTGGGGTCGGAGGTGGAGGTGGGTACGATGATGAGGTCGCCGCAGAAATTGAGGGCGAGGTAGCGGAATGCCGAACAAGATTTACTTCGCGATTTGCGTCTGCAGACCATAAGTCCACGGTGAGGACGTAGAAAGATGTATCTACCTCACTGCAAGCACACAGACTTTAGCTCCGGGATCTTGCATACGGGAAAGATGGGACGCCGCGAACTCACTTAATGTCAACCTCCTTTCCCGTGGTCGCGTCCTTGACCACGAGCCGTACGCAAGGCGGGGGAGTAATTGGCCGACGATCCTGCGGAAACCCGTTAGCACGCGATCTCCAACTTCACAAGGGATCACCGTACCTTGTCTCCAAAACCACACATCCTAGCCCTGATGGGCTGCTGCTTGACTTCGAGACTGTAAATACGGTTCCCATCACCTCTGCATGATTGTGAAGGTGGCTCATGTTGTTGCTGCTGCTGGAGACTCTGGATCATTCCATTATTCGGTATTCCATTATTTGGTGGCGGCGGTGGTGGTGGTGGGCCGGATTGGGATGAGGACGAAGACGACGACACTCTAGTCATCGGGGGTGGTGGGATTGAATGGTGGTTTCGTTCATGATGCTGAGAAACGTACATTGCGTTCATGGGTGTTGTGTAATAGGCTATGAGGAGCTTGATATTTCGACTTGAGGGTTGTAGGGGCTTAGGCTAGGCCAAAGCTCTCTATTTGAATGTTCAAATCCCGACGAAGGAGAGGGGAAAAAGGAAAGAAGAAAAGAAAAAAAAACGGGGAAGTGGCGTTTCTCCCAGGTTTCACGGCTCCAGGTCTCGAGATAGTTGTTGTAACGTTTTTTTTTTTTGGTTGGTTGGTTGGATTCCCTCGATCGACCCTTTTTGACTTTTAACTTGTCTTTCTTTTTTTCTTTGCTGTCCCGAGCCTGGATCCTTATAGCACTCCCGCAGAACTCACAATGATCACCTCTGCGCCCAAAGCACCCAATTCTGTGTGACTCGGATTCTCGGCTGGTCTGCTGACTAGGCGGCAGGAGAGAGCTGCTGGCGAAACAGTTCGAGATAACCACAGCCGCTGGCAATCAGACGTTGCAGAGGAAGAGAGTGAGAACCCCGAACCAGCAAGGAAGTAACTGAGGAGTACAGGGGACTAGCGGCGGAGAAGTAGAAGGAGGTGGTGGAGGAAAGGCACGAGGGGGAATGGGAGGATCTATCTAGGGCGTGGAGGGGCCTGTAGAGGTGGGGAAGAGAACAGGATGATGGAATCGAAGTATGATGATACAGCACACGGGAAGCAGGCCGACTATCTGCGCATGAGCACGTACGGTATGGATGCATGCAATTCAGCGGCCAGGCCACAACAGCCAGTTGGGTTGTTGAGTGATTGACACGTTTGACACAGCTGAGGACCTTTACAGTACCTTCCGTCTACTCTGGATTGTACCTTGGGTCAATTGCGTTTGACAGATCGGTACGGATCAATTAGTCGATAACGGGGGGGGGGGGTATCATGTCTTGGAGTTCAGTACATAGAGAAACAGGTGGGGAATACAAGGAACCCACATGGAACATGAGCTGCCATAAGAAGAAATGGAAGTGATAGAGAGGGGGGGGGGGGCATACAATTAAAGTTGGCCCACCAGACAGAGAGTAGAAGAAGACGGTGCTTCCGGGACCGGGATCAATGCCCACATGAAGTACCAGTAAATGATGTTGATGGCCTGAAAGAGCACGAAGGATCCACCGGCGTCTGACTTCTCTTCAATGGAGATCGTTCTTATTTACCGAACTCTTTCCAATCAAATCAACCCCCAACGAAGATCAGAAAAGCCATAATTACTTTTTTCCCCCCCTTCTAACACTGCCGCCTATGTATGGCGCTCACTCCAAATGTCTCTCCTGACGTTGTATGTACCTACTTGCTTGCTGCTTGCTGCTTGCTGCTAAAGGATAAGACCAGACAGCCGGCAGGAGCGCTATGTACGGCTATTTGAAATGAATACATGTAGTTAAGATAGGCCTAGGTAAGGTAAGGGGAGGTATGTGGGAAGGCAAGAGAGAAAAAAAACCGAGAACCCACCATCAACTGAGCGAGCCATGCAGAGACAGCGAATAAATGGTATCGAGATACCTAGGCTGTAAGTGATGTACTTTGATAGAGTGTTAGAGATGGACCCGCCCATGTTTGAGTATAGTTGTTCCGGGCAAGCAAAGAATGGATAATTATCGATGATAAGAGGGGTAAATGCTACTAACTACTATCATACCGTGTCAAGCGGTGGCTTCCTGGGTTGGGCACACAGCGGATTTTACCTCTCATCAAAGCCCTGGAAGGAGTTATTATTAGTTGTAAGAAGTCTCTACGACAGGGTTAGCTAGCACATGTCTACAGTACCGCAAACAAGTAGAATCTCACAACGTAAGCATCGCAATTGAAAGTTTTTCTTAGACATACACCAACTCTACCACTCAGGTGGAGAACAGTAGTAGCAATACCTAGAGAAGCACCTACTGTACCTACATGAAAAAGCTTCTTAATCACATGTGCTAAAACCACGGATTCTACATCTTAACCAGAGATTTCGAGGTGACTCTTTCTACTCTGTCTCCTCCGACCCTCCCTGATTTTATTTTCTTTTGGACCCCTCAAGCCTTCACTTCTTGCCCGGCAACATCTGTTTCCCCCGTGGCGTTCCAAACAAATCCCTGCAAACGTGTTCCTTGCCCGCAACTGCAAGAATCAGCCCAACCATGCAAACAATCGCAAACCGTGGTTCGTCACACCTTATCGTTGCTTTTCCGGTAGTTGGTGGGGGGAGGTCTGCATTCGAACAAACATCCGACGTATCAGTAAACGTGAAAAGGCCACCTTGTCGTTGAAACTTGAGGTGGAAGGGAAAGGTGTTGATAGGTTGGGCAACCAAGTACTAGCGCATTTCCCCAAATCTCAACCCTGCGCTGGAATACTAGCTTCAAGCACGACAGATTCAACGTGTCCCAGCACACTGGATCCTTGAAACGAAACATTGTTCGACCTGTCCCAACCCCTCAAATGTCTCTAGGAGCTCCCAATCAACCCCACGAACAATAATAGCATGGGCAAATACGCAGCCTGTCTATCGTCTTTGCACCAAACCCTCGGAAAGTCCCCTTCCCCAACCCGTGCCACCCACGCACACAGGAACTCGCCTTATCATCCGATCGGTCCCAGCTTTCACTCCTCACTTTCCAGTCGATCGGGGCATAAAAAAATGTTTGTTCTTCAGGCCCACCACTAAATACGACTCCGCACACCCCCATCAGTGGTCGTCCACGAGAAACAAGGCCACCCCTAGGCATGAATGGACGAGCACATATGGAGAACCATGCCCCCCCCCCCTCTTCCTCGTCCCGACGGGACGGGCAGTCTAGGTACACTATGGGAGTATGTTCACCACACCAGACCCCCGGGTGTTTTATTTCTCCAGGCGGAAAGAGACATAGATGAGAAAAAAGACTCCCTTCTGGTCCAAGCCACCCGGCATAAGAGAAACATCCAGAAGGATAATTCCCGCAGGCATTGCACGGCCAAACGTTCGGTAGACTTACCGTACTGTCCGTACCCGCATTTGGTCCTGCATAGCCAAAAAAGCTCGAACCCCATGAGTACCAAAAACGAGCGGCTGGGGATCATCCAGATCCGCTGACATGAAAAAATAGAAAAAGGCTTTCCTCGCATAAATAACAAATACCATTTCCGATCTTTGGGTACTCCCATGCGTCGTGACACCAATCGATATATATATCATCCACCCATCCGTTTGATGTTCTCGATTGGGGCCTGCGGGCTGACATCAGTCGGGAAGTCCAATCTTCTTTTCTTTTTCTCTCTCTTTTGTATCCTGGCTCAATACTGCAAGGTTCCGGGATTGAATAAGAAAGGTACATACGGAAATTATTGGATTTCCAGGTTGCGAGGTATCTTGGATCTTCAACTCGAAAAGAGGGGTACCATTTGTTCCAAGCTTAGGGGCGTGCAGTGGTCGAACCTATCAGGGTGTATCAAAACCATGGAACCACGACATCCTTGAGGTATAAGTATATATCTTTTCGCCAGCCAAACAAGATGAAACAGATGCCATATGCGCCCGATAATCATAAGAGGCCCAATTAAAAGTGAACATTTCTATCTCAAGTCCATGCCATTCAATCTCCAGGACAATACTAAAAAAAAAAAGGAGAGAGAGAGAGAGAGAAAGAAAGGAGAAAAAAAGAAGCCCTGAAAACCCCCCAAATCCAGCATTTACAACAAGGAAAGAAAATATAGCAGGAAGAACAATTAGAGAAGAAAAGAGAGATCCCGTTTACGCCGTTAATTTGAGAGCAGTGGGTATGAAATACAGAAAATCCCAAATCCATCTATTTAGTGATCTTCTTTTTGAGACCGAACAGCTTATCCTTGCCACGGTCCGCCCAGCCACGGTAGTCAATTTTGCTGTGATCGATAGGTTCGTTCTGGCTCTTTCCATTGGCGGAGCCATTAGCGGCGGTGACACCGTTGGAGGTGTTTTTGGTGAGCCTGCGCTTCTCTTCCTCCTCACGGGCTAGGGCGGCCTCGATCTCCTCTGGGTTCATGACGTTTCCAGCTCCCTTTATATAAAAAAATGTTAGCCATTACTGATTTTAAACAAGCGGACTGGCGACTGAAGTCTAGAGGGGTAGAGCAGAGTATAGGAGCTATGGAATATGGGTAGGGGGGACATCTTTCATGCATATTTGGGTTTTTCCAAAGAATAGCTCAATAGACAATAGACCTTCGTCTAAGCACAATTCATTGAGTACCCAGACGAATGTCCGCAGTTTCCGGGGTCATGTATACCCAAAGCTTCAACCCCGATTGCGGCGAAAGAGTCCCCTCGTTCCTTTTTAACACAGCTCATACTCCTCCACTCTGCTTGAACCTCTGCTAACCTCAATGGTGGAATATAACATACCCCTCGTCCAGCATGGAAATCACCATTGCCAAAGGTCTTTGGAGCCTCCTCGACATCCTGCGCAAGGCGCGCCTTCTCGGGATAGTTTGGGTCGTTCTGGGCCATGTTTCCCTATATACCGCCAAAAGCCAGCCTTATGTCAACAACAACGCAGTTCCCAGCTCTATAAAACTGACAATGAAGAAACCGAATTTGAGCAGGCAGTTGGAAAGCAAGGTAATATATAAATGGAAGAAGACGAGGAGAGCAGATGCAGGAGTACTTACGTTTCCGCCACGACCAGTAGTATAGACTGGGCTCTTGAGGACTGGGATCTTCAAATTATCCTCCGTCTCCACATTATCGACGGGCCCCACATTTCCGGCGCCTCCTCTGCCTTTAAATGCGCGCCTTGGGGTCCGATCAACCCCCCGAACGTTAGTCACGGAAAACGTAATGTCTCGACCTCATTGGTTTTTCTTTTTCTTTTCTTTCCTTCAATTTCGGAGGTGGGGGGGGGGGTGTAGGGAGTAAGTAGGGGGATTATGATGGGATAGGAGAGGAGTGCCGAACCATGGAGAGACTAGAAAACCAAAAAATATTAGGACCATCATTTTACAGTCAATACAGTTTGTCACGAAGTAGATGACCCCGGGGGGGGGGGGTTCGGAGGTTAAGGGAAACTAGAGGACGCACAACGGAAGTAGTGGTGCTTTCGCGCTCTGGCGACGCATTGGTCATGACGGGAATGGTCGGGATCATGTGCGTGAATTCCTTTTTTTCTTTTTCTTTGCTTTTGCGCTCGGTACGTTGTGCTGGTGATGTTGATGATATGGAATGGGGAGGAAGGAGAGATGGAAGAGGTGGAAGAAGAAACAACCACAAGAAAAAAAAAAGAATAGATGAGAAGGTATAGGTACTGGCGCGATTTTCAGGGCGAGTGAAGTTATATACTAGCTCTCCCTGGCTAAAATCAGGGCCTACCTACCATAGTAGAACCCCCCTCCGCCCCTCGAGAGTTTCTAGTCTTCGACCTCACTTTAGATACATTTACATGTAGCTATGAGTGAGTCTGTGTGGCTAGCTACATGTACCTAGGCAATATGATGTTCCAAACACAACATCGATTCGGTTCGATTGTGCCATCCAAGCACCTTCTTCCGCAATTTCTCTCTATCTCTCTATTCTGGAGTGCTTCATGTTGATTACTTTACTTCACTTTCAAGGCTACACTTATAGAAATCTGGCAAAAGGAGAATAGATATAAGGTAAGAAAAACTGCACTGGGCAAAAATTTAGGTAATATATTGTTTTTGTCGTTGCAACGCATGCATTCACTCAACTCAGACAGGGACCGGGTAGGGTAATGGCGGCGGTGATTGGCCCTCTCTGTTAATTCCTACATGTGGAAAGTTGTAGTAAGACTACATCATAGTTAGGTAGTAGGTAGAATTAAGCTGGATGTATGTAGAGGGTGAGAAGGAGAGAGAGAAAGAGAAAAAAGAAATGAAGAGAAAAAAAATGTTTTACGGGAGGATGACACCTGGTTTGGAATGTAGAAACGAAGGGGGCGGGCGGTCTGCGAGCCCTCAGCTCAACCTGTATAATACCGAGTGGGTCTCAGTTGGCTTTTACTGTTGACAATAGGTGGTCGTGGTTGTGGTGGTCGTGGTTGTGGTTGTGGTGGTGGCTGTTGGAGGCTCAAACACGACACCCGCCCTACCGCATCGTAGAACTACATATGTAACTGCCGCGTAGAGGAATTTTTCTTCTTCTTGCCTACATGTAGTTTCGTTGATTCGGGGGTTGATGGTTGTTATGTAAGATGTGTTTAAAACCCCCCCTGTCTGTCCCCCGTCTGTGGGTTAGGTTACAATATACCTAACTCGTGGCGGCCGGTCTACCTCTATGACCTACATATATTCCCTAGCGGATGTTTCACGGGGAGTTCCTTTTTGTTGAATTTTTTTCGGAGGGCTATTTTTGCCTCCTGTGCAACTGCGGCACTTGATCATCGGATGAAGGGATTTAAGGGAAGGGAGGGGAATATGAGAGTGAGACAGTTGGACGTGATGCTGTCCCGGCCACTGATTTGTTTAGTGTTCCAGCCAGGGTTGCGTTGAAACAGAAACGAACCTATTGGCCAATGTCAGGGTCCACCACATATTCACATATGTTAATATGCGCCGTGATAACTGGATACATGATGTACCTACTTACCTACATCTTATCTTCAGTCAAGAGTTGCAACTCCATTACTACTATTACAATTACCATACCAACCTACCAATCGGTAGCCTTATCATTTCCCACCAGTTTAGTTGCTAAGTAGAAGCACAGCAGGAAGGCAGCAGCAGCACCGGTGGGAAACCAAGCATTTGCGATATGACAGGGCCTAGCCCGCAATCGATAAGGAGTGAATGATTGATTGGAGTGCTGTTTGCATGTGATTGTTAATGCGACGGATAAAGAATAATCATCCCCAGTACCATTGTAGGTACATACCCACAAGGGTGCCCCCTCCCTGAGTACATGTAGGTACCTGTAGTTAGGTAGAGCAAGTACCATGTAGGGTACATTTAGGTACTTGCTCTAGACTATGGCGGAAACAAGCGAGAGAGAGGGGGAAAAGACCCCGGCCCGACCGCCACAGACAGACCGTGGGGTGCGGAGATTCCGTGTAGAATTCGGAATTAGGGGAGACAGGGACCTTTTATTCTTGGCCTGCAGGTCATTGCGTCATAATAATAATAATAATGATAATGATAATAATCTAACCTTCCATGCTGTTACATCGATCCCATCACCTCAAAGATAGATATCGCGATATCAAAATACATCTTATTAATACCAATCAATATTTATCATCAACTTCAACTTACTACCCTCAATTGGACCCCCCCCTCCCCCTCAATGGCCGCCACACTTTCTCCTCCCCCGCCTAGTGAGTCCCTCGCCACCTATGTGTTCCCCTCCGCACGGTTACAGCGTCACCTTTCAGACCCAACCAAGACGCCCCTCGTGCTCGTAGCCTGTGGCTCCTTCTCACCAATCACGCATATGCACCTTCGTATGTTCGAGATGGCAGTCGACCATGTGAAGCAGAATATGGCCGCCACATATGAGGTCGTGGGCGGATATCTATCACCTGTCTCGGACAGCTATAATAAGGCTGGACTTGCGAGTGCCTTGCACCGGTATGGATTCCCGGAACCCAATATACCCCCCGTCTATCAACCTGCAATGGTCTATGTACATACATAACTTGAAGCTAACCTGACCTTGGAGAACAGCGTCCGCATGTGCGAGCTCGCCTGCAATGAGACCTCCACCTGGCTCATGGTGGACCCTTGGGAGGCACTTCAACCCACCTATCAGCCCACCGCCATTGTGCTCGACCACATCTCCACATGTATCAACACCCATCTCGGTGGCATCTCCGGCGTCCCCGCAAAAATCATGCTCCTCGGTGGCTCCGACCTTCTGCAGACCATGTCACAGCCCGGCGTGTGGTCCGCCGCCGACCTAGAGCACATCCTCGGCGGCTATGGGGTGTTCGTGATTGAGCGCAATGGCGCGGATGTCAGCGAGGCGCTGGCGCCACTGCAGCGCTGGGAGGACAATATCATTATCGTGAGGCAGCTGATTGCTAACGATATTAGCTCTACACGCATACGGCAGTTCATCAGGCAGGGCATGAGTGTGAGGTACTTGTTACCCGCAGTGGTGATCGAGTATATCAGGGAGCATAGGCTCTATGGCGAGCATGAGGAATTTAGAGAGACGAGGAGCAGTAGTATGCCGCCGTTGTGTACGGTGAAGGCAGCGGAGGGGGAGGGGGGGCAGACGGGGCAGGAGAGTGGGTCGGAGGTGCCGAGGCCGGCGTGCCCGGTGAGGTGTATGAGTGCGCAGAGGGTAAGGGGACCGAGCAGGTTGAGGGAGGAGAGTGTGGAGGATGATGGTGAGGCGGTGGACGAAGGGATGCAGACGATGGAGGAGGAGTATACGAGAGGGCGGAGGCCATCCTCGTGAGCTCTTCCTCTCCCCTTTCCTCCCTTTTCTTGTTTGAATACTGTTTGTTTATAGAATTCAATGGCCCCTCTTTTTTTTTTATCATGGTAAATGATCTTTCTTGTCTTTGGGTGAAAATGGGGGATAGGGTTTATTGTATTTCTATTATTATGTATCTAAGTATCTACATGTAGTCGTTAATTTAGAATTTTTGGGTAATTAAGATATAAGGTAGCCATAGGCTTTCCAACCCCCCATTGCTATATTCCCATCCCCATCCAAGTATCTACCAAATTAACCCCCTCCCCCCCCCCAAATCCCACTCCCAAGGCTGAATTGTCAAAACCCAGGTACGCATGTTTCAGGCACCCAACATAACCCGAACTAAGTGCCCTTCCTCCCGAATCATGTAGATATTTACAAATACTAATAACATACCCTATTCTACTTACTAATCACCACCCAATCACCGTGCAGCGCACTACGCACACTCCCCTTAACTCCTTGATGATCTTGTAATTACTGATCTACTCTACAGACTCATTTGAGCCCCCCCCCCCCCCCCTCGAACGCAGCACAGTGGGGGCTGATCTCTCCACGGCCAAACTAAGTAACTAAGCCGCATGCAAAACATCACCCGGAGTGCACGTTCTGGTTAGGGCCTCCAGCCTGACCATGACACAATGGATCAAATAAGACGATGGATTATATATATATATAAATAATAAAATAAAAATAAAAGACAAAGGTCACTGGACCATGGTGAGAGAAAGAAAGAGTAATCTACTTATAATACTGAGTGTGGCTACATGTATTTACGGTCTAGTGGCCAGCTCGGGAAAGCACCATGATCGATGGCCATGGCTAACACCACCGGTGGTATACCTACATGTATACATGTTAGCCACCTACCCCCGAGAGGGGGGGGGGGGGGACAGGTCATAGTTCGTGGAGGTCATGATCATGCGGTCGTGTGAGCAGCTACTACTAGCAGCGGGTTTGATCGGAGGATTGGCAATTGTCTTGACAAAAGCCTGTGTGCAATATTTATTGGTCTTTTTTATTATTATTTTTTATCTTTATTTTTTGATATTGCTCAGCTAAAACCGAGACCTTCTTGACTTGTAAGCATTAGCTACATCATGTAAGTGCATGTAGGTAGTGCGCCTGTATGTAAATGTATGCTAGGGAGGGCCAGTCGATAGAAAAAACTGTATTAAAATAATAATAAAAAATAACAAAAAAACCTATATATAAGTACATGTATATATCCCAAGAAAGCAAAGAGTAAAAAGAGTTACATGTATCATCACACTATAACAAATGTAGTATCAGATCCTACACAAGCCAGCCCTAGAGTGTAGAGTAGAGTACATGTAGATACAGTCTTGCAGCGGTATACACAAACAGAAAAAATGAGGGGGAAAAAAAAGAACGGAAAATAAACAATACCAACTACAAAGTGTGATGAATAGCGAAGGACCAGAACGCCGCCCAACCCTATTAAAGAAGGGGGAAGAAAAAAAAGTGTACCATAATATTCACCCAGAAACTGTTGCGGACCCTGGTCTCTCTCTTTTTTTTTTACAAAGAAAAAAGAATAACAAAAAAAAGTTATAAACCTACCCCCCCTCCCGCCCTCTCTCCCGCGTCTCTTTTATATATCTTGGCTTATCTTCATGTAATCTCTTTCAAAGGGTTTTATACATCATCCACTCATTAACCGGAACATTAAACCTACACCCTCTCTTGAACCACCATTCTCTTGCCTGCTTCCCGCCGCCAATCGCATCCTCTAGCGCTGCCTCGATATCGCACACGCAGTACTCAACCCTAAGTCCACTCCGGCTCCACCACTCAAGGATGTCCGCACGATTGAACTTTGTGGCCTCGACGAGCACTTCTTTGTCGTAGACCAACCGTAGTCCGCTCCGTTTCCACCACTCCAAGACCTCGACTTCACCACGGTAAGATGCGCCCTTTAGTGCGTTGTGGTAGTTGAGCGAGAGCCCAGAGTTCTTCCACCATTCGAGTACATCAAGGTGGCCAAAGGAGCTAGCAACATCCATAACAAGCCCGTAACGCAAGGGGAGGCCGCTGGATTTCCACCACTGGAGTACGTCGATGTGGCCTTCACGAGATGCATCATTGAGCGGCTCCTCATCGTAGTCTCGGGGGAGCGCATTCGGCTTCTTTGGGTCACTAGCTTCTAACCACCAAGATAGAACCTCCGTTCTTGCAAAGTGGCTAGCGAGGGTTGGAATCTTAAGTGTTGGCTCTGAATAAACTTTCATAAACTCCTTTGGATATCGCTCATAGAAGAAGGTAAGAAGATCCAAGTATCCGAACCGCACCATAGCCTTTGCGCCAAACTTGGTAAATACTTCACCCGGGTGTGATGAGAGGAAGGAGGCAACGTATGTGACGGAGCCAGAAAGGATCGCGTAGTCGAGGCGTGTCCCGTTATGTTTCCAGTCCTCAGAGCGTCGGAGGTTCGAACGGATTCCAAGAGCCACAGACAGTTCCCAATCGTTCAAGGTTTCAAAAATATCTGCCCATAGTTCCGGTGGGAGAGGTGGGTGGGTAGGAGTCGTTGAGGGAGAGGTGCATGCCACAGGAGAGTCGAGGGAGACCAATTGAGCCATGTCAACATCATCGTCGGAGGTGGTGGCTCCAAGAGATGGTGTGCTGTTAGTATTGGAGTTGAGAATATTGGTATTGGTATTAGTATTTGTATTATAATTCCGTTGTGACCCCTCGTTAAATGATGAGGCCGCTGATAGTGGTGGCGTGAGGCTGGTGGGTTGCTGATGTGCAAGGTCGGTACGGTGGGAAAGATCGTGAACCGCAAGACGGGAAGCGAGTTCATGGGGATTGCCACAGGTGGGAAGGGAGCGAAGCAGGAGTAGTAGATGAAGCTCTTTTTCTGATAGACGAGAATATGCCGCGGTGATGGCGTTCTGGAGAGGGATGTTAGGATTGATAGGCATGTAGGGGGAAACAGAGGGTTACCTCTAACTCATGGCGGCCCATGGAGGTTATGTCAAGTCCCTGTTCAGGGCGACTACTTTTCATGAGCCTCTTCATGCTTGAGTCTTGTGGAGGCGTGAACTGCGATTGTGGTACTGGAGACGGACCTTCAGTGTCCATTGCAAATACCATATCTGCCCTCATTCCCGGATTCAGGCTAGCGGCGATACAACAGACCCGTGTTGATCTCTTAATAATAAATTCCTAAGCGATTCTATTCTTTGTCCGGCCCTCCTTCCCGGCAGTGATTGAAGTGGATGTTGGTGGTTAAGTTAGGAATTGAATGGGTTGATGGTGATACTAAAGAACCGAGGGCGGATGACGGGTGATGCAAGAACAAGAAGGGATGACAAGGGATATGTGTCCAGATCAGATCAATATGTTACTAGAGTGTAGGGCAATGCCTCTAAACAAACGAGAATGCTCGTACACATTTCAGGACAGGATTGTGACTTTGGGGGTATGTAGAAAGTTGTGGCCGCCGTTCTATTGGAAGATCCTTTGGTTGTGATGTGGAGCAACCGGGTCTTGGGATGCCATAATGATGTACTCTAGACCGTCTCCAACCGATGGCACCGCTTTCTTCACCGAAAGTCATTATATATATACACTGGATGGCTCTTCTGAACTTAAGTTCAGCTATAGACTTTGTTATCATGGTCACTCTCGTGTGACCATCGGCCCATCTTCTAGCTACGTGAAAGTGTTTAATGGCCCTACAGCAGGTGATGTAGGTATGATGGTACTACATACATGTACATCTAGTAGTAGCCTTACCCGATCCGCACTTTGTTCATAAATCCTGCCTTTCCAGAGGAAACAACTGCGGTACCTCGCAGATATCAGTGAAGATGCCTACCCGGTCCTAGATGCACTGCAGACGTGTGGTGACACTTCTTTTGAGTAGTGTTACAACTCTTTTCATGGAGTTGTTGGTGGTTAGCCTCATCTCACCGGTCTGGTAGGTACTCCCATAGACAGGGAACGGCTTTCCGATGCGCTGTTCTGGAATATGTTTTCTAGGGATAATGCGTTGGCTGTCAGCCTCTTCTTTGCAGTGGGCACGCTCAAGATCCATCTTAGGATCTATTTTCCTTCTAATGTTTCAAAGGTAATATCAAGAGATCTATTGTACCTGCTCATTGCATACGGGTAGCTGGGTTCGAGATCGAGACATCGAATTTCACAGCTTGTCACTCAATACGGCTATCCGCGGCTAGGGTTCATCATACTACATCACTCGCCATGTCCTTGCCTTTGTCCCGGGCGCCTTGGCTTCCCCTTGTTTGTTTGCAAATATGTAAGATTATCATTGACACTGTATTAACTGATATCAGGCCCCCCAACGATCTCCGGCTCTTCGATAACAGGTAATCTCAACCCCTATATCCTCTAGCTATGTGATTATCCCTTAATGACCCCCTATAATAGAGGGTGGGGATTTGCGCGAGAGATTAATTATTTGATAAGGGGAATAACAAGGCCTGTTATTGACCTTTGCTTTTTCCTAGGGTCAGCATTTTAAGCAAAACTTCAAACGTCTGTGACTGCTGTACAGTCATGTAGGACAGGCAAGATCCGACAAGGTTCAATCCCATGATGATTAAGGCGCCCCATGCTGCTATGTATGCATAGATAACATTTACCATCACTAACTGGGATAGCACCAAAAAATGACTCCCATTCCCCAATCGCCAAGCGTGCAAGGCAAACAACAGCTTTTAATCGCCAGAAAAGGGTTATCGAAGTCTCCGTAACGGAAAAACTTGTGCAGAAAAAAAAAATATCTCGCCACACACCCAATGTTATTTGATGTAAGGAAGGAGGCCTGACTAGTGGCGCATGCAGTAAATTACGAGTATTTGAACGCATCTCTCCCTGCGTCCTTCTTCAATATCCACTACCCCTCTTTCAATTCTCGAAGAGCTCTTGCATATAGGATTGATTTTGAGGTCCTCAAGGCCTTTGGCCTTGGGGATCCTTCTACCATTTGTCTTTGACAATATGTCTCTACTTCCTGAAGACTAGGTGCGGGGTTTAGCACATGCAAAAACTCAGGCATCCCACGCAGAAGCACAAAATCACACTGGCTGGGGGGGGTGTCAGAGGATCGATGAGAAGTCTTAAATGACCGTTGAAATGTAGCAGTCAGTACACCGACCTGTTGCACATATACTAACCAAGGGTGAGCTACAAAAATCCCCCAGTTCCAACATAACAAAAATTTTCAAGTACTCATACCATTGTAGTACTATCTTCGAACCATTGCAAAGCGATCGTGCACGTGGTATATTCACACCACACTAAACTGATCAGACTCTACTCCATCGCACTACAACCCAAATCAACTTGCTGGTGGCTTGATGATTTGCGGGACTTCTCTACTAGGCCACGGGGCCATACGGTTATACTACAAACATATTCGAAAATACAAATCAAACTTCTCTACCTGGTGGTGGAGAATGCGCGAGAGCTTACGAAGGCCAGTTCATTCATACCCATACCGTCGTCATCCCTCTGGTGATCGATAGCGAATGGGTTGCCAAACAAAGTATAAATATTACATTACACAGGGACCATCTTTCTTATAATTGAGCCCATTGGGGTATTGGGAGTAACAGATATGATGCGGAGAGAGGTCCCCGGTGCTGTGCTAGCCCACATCTACTTCGACTACATGGCTGGGCAACCCACATTCATACCTCCTTCACATTTCCCGTTTTGTTTCTTACCAATACTCCACTTTAAATACCCCTAAATAACCCCACACCCCATGATGGGATGGGAGCTAGTCAAACAACCAATATCAACACGACCAACAACATCGATCCCTACATGATGGCCCACCGGGACCTCTTTGCGAACGCTGGGTTGATAGGGCTAAGGCTGCTGGAACTTCTCTTGCTTATATAGCATGGGAAGCTTCATCAAATGCGATGACGGGTCGCGTTCGACCAGCGAGTATGTCCACCACGACCAGTATATCACCCCCATAAAATTAACGATTCTTATTATATTAGCCAAGATACACGGAGAAAAAACGACATCCGAAATACGAAACTTAAACCCAAACACGATTAACACCCTATGCGCCCTTATTTATATTATCTACCTCTCAGAGAGAGGTAGAATTTCAGACTACCCCCCCGGCGGCGTTCCGCCGAATCTTCGCGCGAAAACTGGAGATCGCCCCCGCGCCCGCGCCCGGCCCCTGCCCCGGCACCATGCTCTCCGGCGGAAGATAAGTCCTTTGGGCTGCCTTCTTCGGTCAATACCCCTTATCCTCGGGGATAAGTATTGATAGCGAAGTTGGTAGCCTGGTGGCTGTGCCTCCCCCCCGGGGGTAATTTTTTATAGCGTAGTTGGTAGCCTGGTGGCTGTGCCCTCCAACACGCCACCAACAGCTACCCGGCTTCGACACCGCCCCCCAACATTCACGCCGGAGGGCTGTGGGCTCCGAGCCTTCCCTTCCCCTACCATTCTCTCCCATAGGCTTCCCGGCGGGAATCTTAGGGAGTTAGGGTTAGTTAGGGTTAAGTGTCTCCCACCCATACCGCCCCAGTAACCGCATACGATAAGTAAAATATTCAGTCGAAAGAGCCACAACTATACAGAGGACCCCCGCCGAGGTCGCGATCTGTCGGAATACAACAATGCCAAAAGCCCTTCCTCACCCCCGGCACTCCCAAAGCCCATAAAGTCTCTGCAGTTGCCCTCCCAGACGACATTGTGGTTTGTTAGGGAGAGGCGGTCCGACTACTGCTTGAAAGAGGCGTCGTTCAAGGTCGGGTTATATACGATGGAGGAGAAGAAGGTTAAGCAAGACGATGGAAGGTTCAAGTTTTAGGATGAAGCCAGAGTTAGTCGCACGGACATCGTTGTAACAAACAAAAAAACGAAAGAAAGAAAGAAAAAAAATAATAAAAGGGAAAAAAAAGAAAAAAGGTCACAATCTTGTGGAACATATCTGGGTGCATTTATGTGACTTTTTAAGTCCTAAGGAATCATTCTGTCGAGTGATATATTGTGATCCATATATATCTCCTCCCTCCAGATTTCGTAGTGAGATACATGCAACAACCAAACATCAGCGCCAGCGGAAATGCTATGCCGGCGCGGGAATATCAGTATAAATAAAATGACTGTGGTTGTTTGAGTTGTAGGCACGGCTGTACATAGACTCGTACCAGTCATTACTGGGAATAATTCTGCTGGGGGGTTGGAGGGAGGCACTACGCTGTTCCCTCTAGGCACCGGTACGGTGTTCACTAAAACATATCAGTTTGAGGGGTAGGAGATTGCACTGGGGAAGGGGGCTCAATTCTTAGGCAGTGAGATCAACTCGCGGCTGCGAGTTGGCTACCCTTAATAGGCTCGTACCGCATTAATTCGTCTCAGCGGACACTTATATCAACGTTGAAATTACATGCACTTGTTCTTACAATCTTCCCTCATACGCACTGTAAAAGGCAACTTCGGCGACTGTGTGGCCGTCCGCCGGGGTGGGTTGCTGTTGACGTATCCCCGCATGGCGCACCAAAAAGAAATAGCCAAGCCCAGTTTATTTATTAGCCAAAAGCCATAGTGTTTCGGGTGGGGGCGCATTATATATACATGTATTTGTAGCATTTTGTGTGGGCTTTGTTTTGGTTTCGGGGGATCAATTAGCTGAGTTCGAAGATTACATGTATGTATGTATGTATGAACTCAGCTACCCATAGATCGTCGTTGCTGACACTCCTCATGTGAGACCGAAAGCCACACCAACAAGTACCACAGAATTTGTTAGTACTAGCCACTCGTTGGAATTTTGGGAAGGGGCGTCACAACATTGTCTCGACGGTTTATATACACTACCGCCCGTCCGCATATCTGTATGAGGGTTATAGCATGCTTAGATACGTCCGAATTAACCATTATTTGATATTAACCTGTATAATTTTTATAAAGTCCTTGAAACGCCATGTTTGCTCTAAGGGTTTTATATATTAAGCCTTAGTATGTATGATGGTGCATATAAAAGGGTTATTTTATTCGGTGAAAAATCGGGATGCACAGGTAGGCCAGTATTCACACCCCTTCTAGCATAAGTGAATTTCACAAATTAGACTCTTGATTATTTCTCTATTTAATATGTACATTTTCTCTCTACTAGCAATCTTTCCTACCTGCTTACCTGACTGCCGTACCTGCTTACCTGCCTGCAATGCCTACTTGATTGGGTGCTGGATTCGCTGGATTGGGTGCTAGTTCCGATAGTTCCGCCGGATTGGGTGATGGATTCGCTGGATCCGCTGCCCGTTTCACTGATTAGCTTATGTCTAGACGATGATGGGATGTTCAATCGCAGCGGATATGGGGGCATAGATGAAGACATAGGAATGAAGCCGTAGGGATGAAGCCGTAGAGATGAAGCTGTAGAGATGAAGCCGTAGAGATGGAGGTGTAGAGATGATAGTGATGATGTAGAGATGATAGTGATGATGTAGAGATGATGGTGTGGAGGTGGAGGTGGAGGTGGAGGTGTAGAGACGGAGGGCGTGCATGTTGATGTCTGCTAAGTCCTAACCCTAACCCTCAAAAGCTTATGGATTTTCCTAATGCCTATTTCTACACGCATGCCTCTGCACAAAAGACAATTAATTGAGCCCTATTCGGTCCTAATTATGTGCCAAATATCAGTATAATCTCCAAACCAGGCTCAATTAGGCCCTTTTCTGATAAAAGGGTTATACCAGGCTTTTATATGCTATCGAGCCCTTATTTAGTCTCATACAGATATGCGGACGGGCGGTAAAGTAATTATGGGATAACGCTAAGTGTATGCAGCTAATATTTCTACTCTACATGTACTCGGGTGTGTACCAAAGTGATCAGAGCTCAACGACAATTGCATTGAGATTGTGTGAGTGCGATAGGCTGGGGCCAATAAGACCTACCAAGAACTCTCATCTTGGAAAAAAGTCATCAGAACTTTTCCAAGATCCTCATCAAACCTCCCCCCCCCAAAAAAAAAATCCAAAGTATATATAAAATATTGTATCTATCGGTACCTTCTCTATATACTACTTGGGTAAAATTTGACTGTGTAGAGGTAAATTTCAGCAGGCAGCAGTAAAGTTGAGGACCAGGTTTTGGCCTCTTATGTTTCCTGGGCCGGGGCACATGGTTTGGTATAAGCCCAGGGTGGGGTCAACCCAGCACTCTAGGCCAACCAGACAACCAGGGGCAGTTCTGATCACTTACCCTTACGCCCAAGTACATGTAGTTTCAGCAGCCAAACCATTCGCTTTGCCAAGTATAGCCCTTGAACACATAAGACACGATTCAAAATCAGAAGTACTGTGAGACTTCGGATTCTATATATACATAGCTACATGTATGAGGTGATCAATCTTGCGCGCGGCCAATGTGATCTAGCGATATATAAAGTATGTATCTCATATTACTACCAGTGATTAATTACAGTTAGAAACAGATACTATAGTCTGCGTATATTCACTAGTATAGCGCGGCTAACAGTAGAACTACATGTAGTCCCACAAGACCCCCAGGGCCATGTTTGAAAAGTTTTAGTGAATCCACATCACGCGCAGGTTCGGCCGCCAAATAAGAGGTCGACCATGCAGAAGACAGTAAGAAGCGGCTTGACACCCAGGCAGGTTTGTCTACGCGGCTATTAGATGACCACCAACCTAACCACCAAACTTATCACAGGGACACCTCCTCTAGGGCGCAGGAGCCCGACTACATGTATATATACCGGTACGTCAGGTCTGGGTGGTTGCCGGGCATGGAATTTGGGACTAGGCGTACGTCTTTTTTCGCTAACTAATGTGCAGTACTTGCTAAGAGGTTCCGTACCTCAATAGCCCGTCTAAATGTTTTATTATTCATCGGTTAGATATTAATTGAGTCAAGGGCATAGTCTTTGCAACTTGGCCCCGAGTGATAATTCGTGATCCAACGTAGTTACTTTTATGACAACAATTATAAGGGTGCAGGATATATCTGTGTGGTCTTGTACTTGATAAAATATATGTTTTCCTGCAACTAGACTCACTGGGTCCCGGCCGCCACGACAGTAGGTACAGGGGGATAGGGCGGGTGTGCCCGGCTGCACTGCATTTCCTGGCCCTTGACTAGGCAGACATTAGTAGCCGAAATGGTATTCCTCCATTCGTTATAATATATCACCAGGGCCAGGGGGCTAGGTACTGAGTCGATAGATGGTTCAGGTGGGGTATGATCTAGCTACACTGTTCGTATGGCCATGATCAATTATCAAATTAAACTAGTTGTAAGGGAGGGACAGAAAAGAAAACTAAGGACGTTAGCTCTCCATGATCCACCCCATGGTCGTTATATTCCCCCAAATTCTGGAGATACGTATTCTTCAATTGCAAGCTTGAGGTTTTCAAAGCCCCATAATTATATAAGGCGCGGCCCCCCGGTGATGGTTTACTGTTCAAGAAATTTGCGTGTATAGGATCGATACGAATCGTGCACTCTATGGCCATTGTATAGACAATTGCGGTATGGGTACGTACTTACGTAGCCCACTCCTCGATGTCGATGTCTATTACAGTTAACCGTATAATTACATATGTATACGTATAAGCACTGGCCGTACGGCCAGTGCTTGATTTTTGTCAAGGAGTCATGAAACTATGAGAAGTTTAAGACTAACCTATACTTTAAAAATATACCTCTGTTTACTAAATATTGTAATTCTGCACAGATCTGAAATTCGGTTTGGACGGGTTTTGCCAAGACCCATTCGATTCAGATTTGAGGTCTTGGCATACGAATAATCCACTATCCCCGTATTTGTATGTGGTAAGTCCGAACCAAGGTGAACTGGCGAATCAAACTTCACGGACTCGTGCAGATACATACTTTTTCTCACTTGGAATTAAGATTTAGCGACGCGGGGATAGTGAGAATTGACGCTAGTTGCCCAAAAGATACAAGACATCTGGGTGGTATTTCTATTTAATACATTTAATACATAACTGACCTGCATACATGTATATATACTTTAAAGTTGTGGGTTCTGTAGTAATTCCAGGGGAGTGATTTTGACGATGCGGCGATGCATGGTTTAAATTTGCTTCGCGGCAGTGTATACGGCCTATTGATAATGGAGTTAGTTTCTGCGGATGTGTTTTAGACATTTAGTTTGTTTAATTTTCTGTACTATTCGTGATGAGGTCGAAACACGCGCGCGTCTCAAACGCGTTATGGCTAAGTGACGCGTTTGCGCCACATTACTGCGGTTGCCTAAAATCGACGCTGGGCAAGCTCAAACTTCGAAAACACCTTCATACACATCAATACCTCGATAGTTATCCTATACCCGTGTCTTTTTTCTTTTTTTTCCGAGACTATATCTGAATTTAGGTGCCTCTATACCTGCATTATACGCCCACTTTTGCTCGATTAAGAGTACAAAGGTGAGAGATAGTTATGGCGTTCCAAGATTCAAACCCTTTCGGTGTTCTGGCGGACACTCAATCCCCATCGCCGGCGGCAGCTGGATCGCCACCCCAGGTGCAACTTGTGGGCGCCGATGGCGAGGAACCACTGGAGGTCGTTGTTGAGGTAAACTAAAAGAAAATCGAGGAGGCGGGGGTTCGGAGATTACTGACGAAACATTTGCGCTAGAATATTGGGTTTCTGGCTTTAGGCGGCGATACCAAGGTCAAAATCCTACCAAAAGGATACGACAAAGACTCATTACCACCGTCGAGTACATCACTATTCTCTATCGCAAGTAGAAGCGGACTGTTTGCCGCCGCAGCACATTCGGGTGAGTCGCAGCATCGGGAACTTCGCTAGTTAGGCATCAGGCGATAAGAATCTACTAACTTGTTATTATAGATTTGATTGTCGGCAGCACTTCATCTCTTCGTGAAACTTTTTCCAACGTATCTGATGGTATCGCAGAGTATCGTCCTCAACTCTCTCTTTCGTTGTCCGCAAATATTTCGCACATCGCATTCACAGCAGATGAATCCTATCTTGTAGTTGGTTCTACCTCTGGAGGGCTTGTAGTTTATCCTGTCAGCGAACTCAACAGCAGTAATGCGCAGCCTCTATTTGAGCTGGGGACAGGTGGTGTCGGGCTTCGGGAAATGAAGCCCAATCCAGCAACACCCGAGTTAATAGCAGTTGTTACCACCAATGGGGATGTTCAAATGGTAAACATAAATACTAAAGGATGGGAGGAGGGGTCGAACGGCTCATTATTGAAAGCAGGCGCCTCGACTGTCTCCTGGAGTCAACGTGGGAAACAGATTGTTTGTGGGATGGGGGATGGGACTGGCTGGCAGATGACGCCCCAAGGAGAAGGAAAGGCTGTTTTACCGTCAGTGCCTGGCTTGGAAAATCACTTTGTCTCATCGATTGTCTGGTTGGAAAACCACCTTTTCATCACAACTCACACGCCAGTCCCAGCCGAACCTCAGAACAATGACTCTCTTTTTCATGTATTGGTCCGGTCTGGCTCGTCATTTAAATATACCAGGCTTCCAGACCCTGTTCCTCCATATGGCTTGGATAGCCGGACACCACCTTATTTTTTCCATGCCCTCATCAAACAATACGCCCCGAGTCTGAAAGATATGGTCATATTCTCAAACACATGCTCATCAGACATTGGCCTTGTTAGTCGCTTCTCCACAGCAGTAGCTGGTGAACCTCCTGCACCTGCGGATACTTGGATAACATCATCGATTGGCGATGACACTCGCCGTGCACAGCTGCCTTTGTCTGGGACTGATTTTCAAGATACCTCTGTCATGGGTATGGCACTTGATCTTAGTAACAAAGAGAATGTCAAACGCCCTGTTGGCGGAGAAGAAATTGAAGAATCTCCGGGACCGCTACCTATCCTGATGGTTCTGAACCATGAGGGTTTATTATGCGCATGGCACGTCATCTATAACGACGCTATGGAAAAGGGTGAAAAATATACTGGAATGACGATATATTCGCCACAAGACCAGCAACAACAACAGCAGCAGCAGCAACAGCCTCTGCGGCCAGGAACACCTCCTAGGACCTCATTTGCAGCAGCTGCGCCGAATACTGGTACTAGTTCCCCATTTGGGGCGTTTGCTCCGAAATCTGGGTCTGGTGGTGCGTTTGGCAGTATGGGGGGTGGCTCAGCTACGGCCAGGCCTGCTTTTGGTGCCCCTAGCTTTGGAACGCCAAGTATGGGCTCCCCTTTTGCGGGCTCCTCCTCAACCCAGGTCTCGGGAAGTACTTTCGGCCAGCCCTCGACATTAGGGGGGACATCGTCCCCATTTGCAAAGGCAGGCTCAACCCCCTCTGGGAGTGCTTTCGGTCAACCCTCAGTCCTAGGACAGACATCAGGTACTGCGTTTGGTCAAACTTCAGCCCTAGGGCAAGCCTCGGGAGCTGCCTTTGGTCAGACTTCAGCACTAGGAGGAACTATATCCCCATTTGCTAAGGTAGCAGCTTCAGGCACAACCTCTGGGAGCGCCTTTGGCCAGCCATCAGCTCTTGGAGGTGCACCATCCCCATTTGCCACCGCTTCTCCAGCATTTGGAGCACCAACCCCCATTGGGTTAGGGAAGAACTCGGTACCAGGATTCGGCCAACCTACATCAGTTGGGAGTACAGGAGGATTAGGAAGTTTGAATAGCGGGTTTGGTGCATACGCAGATAAATCTGGGTTTGCTGCCGCTGCGACTACAGAAAATGCCACACCAATATGGGGTAATACTACAGGCAAAGGATTTAGCACAGATACCACACCCTCAGCATTTACACCTACGAATACATCTGCCTTTGGGTCTCCAGCAGGTGGTGGCTTTAAGATAACAAGTGGCTTCAAACCTGATCCATCGGCTTCGGATGGAACCACAACTCCCTCTGCAAATGCTGGAGGTAGCTTTGGATTGGGTGGTGGATTTAGAGATGCTTTGGGCACTACACAGGCTACACCAAGAGGTTTCAATGATCAAGGACCAAAAGATGCAGATATGGATAGTGATGCCGATCAGGATAATAATGTAAGTGATGATGATGAGGATTCCGCTCCTCCGACTAGGCTCCAGGGCGGTCCACAGCCAACCCCCTCAACGGCTTTCCAAAAGCCTGGTAATCTACCAAGTGGGATTTTTGCAAAGGCTAGTGCCGATGCGTCAAAGCCCAGTCCATTTGCGCAGTCGCCATTCGGGACGCCTGCAGCACCCGGTACACAGTCACCATTTGGCGCAGCTGCCAGTGGCTCGCCATTTGCCCATGGAAAGACTGCGTTTGCACCGCTACCTCCTAGCAGTACACCATCTCCTTTTGCCAGCTGGGGGAGTGTGAAGCAAACTACAAGCCCTTTTGCTACCGGTGCTCAGCCCATGAAACCTGCGTTTGGAAGCACTGGTTTTGGCGCTTTTGCCCCGAAACCACAAGCCCCAGCTACCGAAAAGCCCACACCGCCAGTAACAGGGCAGCCTGAAGCTGCACCTTTGCCACCAGACTTTACCTCGTCTAAAACTAAATCGGAGACAGCTGAAGGGGTTGTGCCAGACGCCCCTCTTCCTCCAGATTTTACCTCTACGAAGAAAGAGATCAAGCAAGAGCTCAATGCTGAGGATGCCCCCTTACCGCCCGATTTTACATCGGTGAAAAAAGAAGCTAAAGAGGATTTTAGCGCGGAAAATGCGCCGTTACCACCGGATTTCACTTCACAGAAGGAGACTGACAAGGAAGATCGCCCTGAGAGCGCCGCTGAAGACGCGCCGCTGCCGCCTGATTTTACAAAGAGCGTAAAAAGGGAGGCAGCAGAAGACGAGATCCCAAGCTTGCCTGTAGGTGATTCAGAAGACGAAGGAATTGATGAGGAAAAGACTTTTGATGGGGACGGGGAAGATGATGAGCGAGACGATGAAGAGGATGGGGAAGGCGATGATGAGGAGGACGAGGAGGAGGAGGAGGAGGAGGACGAGGAAGAGGACGAGGAAGAGGAGGAGGAGGAGGAGGAGGAGGAGGAAGAGGACGAGGAAGAGGACGACGTGTGGCTCACGGAACAGCAAGAGCGCCCCGTCACCCCCAAGGAATTCAACTACGAGCCCAAACTAAAGCTCTCGACTACAAGCCCAAGCACATCTAACATCTTTGGGTCAAACACATCTTTCAAAGATTCTATTGGCACTGTCGATAAGGCTGCTCCATTCGCAGGTCTGTTCGGTAGTAAGCCAACATCTAGTAAAGAACTCGAACATGGGAAAACACCATCTAAAACTAGTTCTCTGCTCGGAACACCAAAAAGCAAATCACCAGGGCATGGTATTACTCCTCCTTCAGGGAAGGATAAATTATCCAGATCCGGCTCCGGAATGGGTGCAGGAGGGATGTTCAACAAGACGAAGAAAGTAGGAGCTGAAATTGGTAAGCCTGTCTCTACACTAGCTCCTTCGGCTGGCTCATCGCCCTTCCCTGCACCCTCGCCTATTCTTGCTCCTGCATCCACAGCTTTTTCCGCTGCAGCCAACAAGCCGGGATTCGGAGGGCCTTCTTCGGGATCTCCACTGGTATCCTCCTTTCCACAGCCTTCTCTGGCATCTAAACCTCTGGCATCTACGCCACCTGCCGCAAACAGGCCAGGGGTAAATGTAATTTCTAGAACTGCATCTGCCCCTCCTCTGCTTGGCGGAACAAACTCTGGCTCGCCTGCAGTCCAGCACCAAACTAGGAGTAGTCCGCTTGCGGCGCCACCATTGGCCAATCAGGCACCGAAAGTAGCTCAGGTGGAGAAGATTGAAGAGCCAGATAGCGATTTGGACTTAGATAAGGAGTTTAATGAATTCGATGATGAGAAGGTCTGGAGGAAGCTTCAAAGAGGAACGATTAAGCCGCTTGAAAACTTGCCTAAGATTAAGAATATGGGAGAGATCCAACTCACAGATGTAAGCTTTTTGTTCATCGCTCCTAAGAATCGATTTACTAACTTATTGGACAGGATTTCATTGAAGTTTTTGATTCTATATATCTCAATGGTAATATGATGGTCAACAGACTTGGTTTGACTGTTAGAGGTATGGCAGCATATCACACGGCCCAGAGTCAACCTATCACCGATTGCAAGCATGAGAGCGCAAAGGACATGAGACAACCCAAAGACTGGAAGTTATGTGAGCTTGAAAAGGTTCGGAAAATATTGGAAGAGGTATTGGATGGTGTAAAGAAAGAGAATAAGGGAAACGAAGAATTAGAAGCGCAGTATGAAGCTGCGAATAAGGGATTCATAAAGCGTTCGTTCCAAATCATATCTTCTTATTAAGATAACCCATTGTTCCTTACTAATCTTGAAATAGTGGATACAAAAGATGCGGAAATTAAGCGTTTGCTTGCAGTTCATAACGATCCTCGAGCAGCTGCGGTGGCCCGTGCTAGGACCCTGACTTCTGAGCAGCATCTACAGCAAATAAAGCTCCGCAAAGAATATACCCGTGTCGAGAAACTCCTCAGAGATGCTGAAAAGGAGGTCACACAGCTTAAAGCCAAGATAGCCTCTCGAGACAAGAACAACCCGAGTGCAGTCCCCCCTCCAACCGTCGAGGCGGTTCGTAACACTATTATGAAACTCACAGGAATGGTTGAGCGTAAAAGTGGTGATATCGAATATCTTTCAGATCGTCTTAACAGGGTAAAGCTTAAGAGTAGGAGCATCTCTGTTACACCTGGTGGTCGCTCTAGGCTCATGTCCCCTGATGTTGGCGCGAGATCTGAAGCATCGTCAATGAGATTTAGCACACCTGAAAGAGGGCTTAGTGGTAACCTTCATGGGCCACCGTTCGGATGTGCTCCAACACCAGTGCTGACACTTACGGATCCGACCGATGTCGCTGTAGCCAGGGAGGAAAAGAAGGCGAGGAGGGAAATGGGGAACAGGTTAAGGGGCGCGTTGGAGAAAAATGGCCCAAGGGTGACGGGGGGGCAAGGGCAAGGGAATTATTTTATGAAATAAGAGTTTTCCCCCATGTTTCTATTAAAGGGAAAGTCATATATGTTGGAGAACGTGGGCTATTTTTTTTTGTTTCTGGCGGAGGCCGAAGATTTCTGTGGTTCCCATAGTGTAGTCAGGACAAGTAATAATTGTTTTGAGTTATGGAATCCTGCCATACAACGCCGGGCAGCGGGTATGGTGGAAAGGATAGTTGGTATTTTTTTTTTGATGGCTTTCTCTTGGAATAAACCTGTCTATGCATTTATACACAGTTCCCATTCCCAGGTTTAGAAAATTCGTGATCTAGGGCGGAAAACGCGGCCTCGAAACTTTCTGTGTTTGCACTCTCATCAGGCGCAATAATATCATTGACATCAGCTCAAAAGCAGGGTAACTTGGCCCTGGCATTTAGATCACGTGCTGGGGTGCTGTCCCTCTTCGAGTCCCGTCTCACCAAATTATTTCAGTACCCCGCCATACACAGCCAAAAACAAACAAACAATG
Source organism: Morchella sp. 2015-shanyang (assembly GCA_024713795.1). NCBI lineage: Eukaryota > Fungi > Ascomycota > Pezizomycetes > Pezizales > Morchellaceae > Morchella > Morchella sp. 2015-shanyang. The sequence goes on from JAMGZB010000007.1 coordinate 1,651,870, forward strand.
GTAAATCATCCACTGCGTTCAAAACGTTACTCTATCAAAGCTAACTTAGACCCTGTAGAGTAATCCCACACAAATCTTTGGAGAGGACGTCACGGAGGAGAGAGGAGAAAATGCTAGTACGTTGACCCCCACCTCCGAGTCCCTTAATCGATTGGAACCATGGACTATGGTAGATAATGGTAGATAATGGGATACTGATGAAAGTATGATAGGACTGTCTGCATTTGTTGGTGCCATAGCTGTGGGAGATTTGGTTAAGACGACCCTAGGCCCTAAAGGAATGGACAAAATATTACAGTCAGCGTACGTATAATCTATCAACATAAGTTGCAATGAAGCTTTCTATCACATGGGGAACACGTCTGACGACTAAATGATGAGGGTAGCTCGACAGGACAGATAATGGTGACCAATGATGGCGCCACCATTCTGAAGTCGATAGCGCTCGACAATGCAGCCGCTAAGGTCCTTGTCAACATCTCAAAGGTTCAGGACGATGAAGTTGGTGATGGTACCACATCTGTAACCGTTCTTGCTGCAGAGCTCCTTCGCGAGGCAGAAAAACTTGTCGACCAGAAGATCCACCCACAGACTATCATTGATGGATACAGGGTTGCATCCGCAGCTGCTCTTGAGGCGTTGAGGAACAGTGCAGTCGACCACAGGGAGGACGCGGAAAAGTTCAAGCAAGATCTTTTGAGCATCGCTAGGACAACGTTGAGCTCCAAGGTCCTGTCTCAAGATAAGGATCACTTTTCTAAGCTTGCAGTGGACGCGGTTCTCAGACTAAAGGGAAGTACCAATCTGAACAACATCCAGATCATTAAGAAAGCTGGTGGAAAGCTTAGTGATTCGTATTTGGATGAGGGATTTATTTTGGATAAAAGAATTGGCGTCAACCAGCCCAAGAAACTAGAGAAAGCCAAGATCCTCGTGGCTAACACTGGTGAGTCTTCAAAGCATTGCTTTCTATAGCCATTCAACGTCTAACAGCCTATAGCTATGGACACCGATAAGATCAAGATATTTGGTGCTCGTGTCAAAGTCGACTCTACCGGTAAACTTGCTGAGCTTGAAAAGGCTGAACGCGAAAAGATGCGTGCCAAGGTTGAGAAGATCAAGGCTCATGGCATTAACTGCTTTGTCAACCGTCAACTGATCTATAATTGGCCTGAACAACTTTTTGCGGATGCTGGAATCGTTTCTATTGAGCACGCTGATTTTGACGGCATTGAACGCCTTGCTCTTGTTACTGGGGGCGAAATTACTTCCACCTTCGATCACCCTGAGTCCGTTAAGCTTGGCCAATGTGATCTTATTGAGGAGGTCATTATTGGAGAGGATACCTTGATCAAGTTCTCGGGTGTCGCAGCTGGCGAGGCATGTACGATCGTTCTTAGGGGAGCTACTGAGCAGCTATTGGATGAAGCTGATAGGTCTCTCCACGATGCCCTTTCTGTCCTCTCTCAGACTGTTGTGGAGACCAGAACTGTTCTCGGTGGTGGTTGCTCGGAGATGATCATGAGTAAAGCAGTTGAACAGGCTGCGCAAAATACCCCAGGAAAAAAGGCCCTTGCAATTGAAGCATTTGCTCGGGCACTGAGACAGCTCCCAACAATTTTGGCCGACAACGCAGGATTTGACAGCAGCGAATTGGTTGCGAAGTTGCGTGCCGCTATCAACAACGGAATGTCCAGCTCCGGATTAGATTTGTACTACCCAGGTGGAAGGATCGGGGATATGAGGGAGCTTGGTGTGGTAAGTTAAATATAGTATTTTGTTATTGTTATTATTCTTAGCTAACGTGAATTATACATAACAGATTGAAAGTTATAAGCTTAAGCGGGCTGTTGTCTCCTCTGCATCGGAGGCTACAGAGATGTTGCTTAGAGTTGATAGCATTGTCAGATCAAAGCCTAGAATGGTAAGTTATCAGATACATTGAATCCATACCTATTACATGCATTAACTTTATACTCTTTCTTCATAGCGTGAGCGCCATTAGTGCATTAGGAGAGATACCGACATAAAAGCAATAGATTCTTTTTTTTCCCTTTTTTTTTTATCCCTTTTTTTTTTTTTTTTCGCAACATGACATTCCAAATGTGTAATCAACAAAGCTTCTCAGAAAGGGACAAATTAAGGAGCCTCAAGTACCGAGCAACACGAGCTTTAATCATCCAAGTAAACGTAGTATATATTTTATATAACTTGCGTGAAATGCAATAGTACATGTATTTTTCAGTGTTTACAGTGCCCCTTGAAATCTTGGGTTAGCCCTAAATCAAATGGTTTCGTTATCTTATCTAATTCTCTTGGCACGACCTCAACCATTGACCCTGTAACTTACGTATCCATAAGCACAGTACACTTCCGCTAGTTCAATAACACCTACATATCCTTCAGTCTCTTGATCATCAGTTTCTCCAATTTTCTTTTGGTAGGTACCTCCCTCATCTCAAGCTTCACTTGATGGCTAACCCTTCACATAGCTATAATGTCGTACTCAAACTATCAAGCTAGACCTGGACCTGGAGGCCCGCCACAAAGAGTCCCCGTTCCACATCGAGGGGCAGCACCGCCTAGAGAGTTTCAGCTCACCAAAAGCCCAAACGATGAATTTATCGTTACTAATTTGTAAGTATGCCTATCCTTGCCTTACTGCGCAATAAAGGGTTGGAGCTAATAGCTACGGTCATAGTGTCGCTGTTTCACCCCAGGACTTCCAGACTGAACAATACGTTATTTGTAACGAGAAATATGTGGTTTCCGTAAAACCCAACAACCAAATCCAACCAGGCTACGCAGGGTTCTCCTCGGTACATAGAGACTGGGCACAATGGAGTTTGACGGAAAGGATCCGTATGGCGCCCTACGATCCATTTGCTCAGCAAGGTGCTGCCTATCTAGGGAGCTTGGACCTTGAGCTAGGCTTTGCATCAAGGAAGATTAGTGATGAGCAATATGATCAAGATGATTTGACAAAGCAGTTTATACGGGTATGAAGTATCCACCGTTGCCAGGGGATCACTATTAAGGAAACAAATTTAGATTTTCGCGAACCAGGTTTTTGCTCCGGGACAGCGTCTCGTTATGGACGTCCGAAATATCAAGCTTCTGGTGGTCGTCAAAACCGTACAAGTCATTAGTCTAGGTGATAAAAAAGGAGCTCTACCCCCAGATGCGCCCACAAGTAGCAACCCATCGGACCGCGGTATTCTCACACCGCATACTTTCATAACATTCTACAAAGATGCAAAGTCTCCGATCAAGATTAAGGGCTCTAACAAACGCCCTTCTGCCAATGCTATTATTCAGCCTAACTTCAAATTCGAGGACATGGGGATTGGTGGTCTTGATACAGAGTTCTCACAGATCTTCCGTCGCGCATTCGCATCTAGGATATTTCCGCCGGGTCTAGTAGACAAGCTTGGTATCCAACATGTCAAGGGGATAATTCTATACGGGCCACCCGGTACAGGAAAGACGCTCATCGCCAGGCAAATCGGAAAAATGTTGAATGCGCGGGAACCAAAAGTTGTGAATGGTCCTGAAATCCTAAATAAGTTCGTTGGACAATCAGAGGAGAATATCAGAAAACTCTTTGCCGATGCAGAGAAAGAGTACAAAGAGAAGGCGGAGGAGAGTGGCTTGCATATCATTATTTTTGATGAGCTAGATGCCATCTGTAAACAGAGAGGGAGCAAAAATGATGGGACCGGTGTTGGTGACTCAGTTGTCAATCAACTCCTTTCTAAGGTTCGGACCCCTTCTCTAAATATCTTCAGGGACAGCACATTGATAGGGTATATTTAGCTCGACGGTGTTGACCAACTCAACAACATCCTTGTTATTGGTATGACTAACCGTCTAGACATGATTGATGAAGCTCTTCTTCGTCCGGGCCGTCTTGAGGTCCATATGGAAATTTCTCTACCCGATGAGTTCGGCCGTCGTCAAATATTGAAAATCCATACAAACAAGATGCGCAAAAATAATGTCATCGACCCGGACGTAGATATTGATGAGCTAGCAGCGGTTACCAAGAACTTTTCGGGTGCTGAAATTGGAGGTCTTATCAAGAGTGCATCATCATTTGCCTTCAATCGTCATGTTAAGGTCGGGACTGTTGCGGGAATTTCCGAGGATATTGAGAACATGAAAGTCAACCGCCAGGATTTCATGAATGCGCTCGAAGAAGTCCGACCCGCTTTCGGTGTGAGCGAAGAGGAGCTCGATGCATGTATCCAAGGTGGAATCATTCGTTACTCTCGGAATATCGACAACATACTTGCGGAGGGACGACTATTTGTTGAGCAGGTCCGCAAATCGGAAAAGACACCTCTTGTATCAGTTCTCATGCACGGTCCACCTGGCTCTGGAAAAACCGCGCTCGCTGCTTCAATCGCTATGGCATCCGAGTTCCCATTCATCAAACTTATTTCTCCTGAGGCCATGGTTGGGTTCAACGAAGCTAGTAAAGTTTCATTTCTATCCAAGATCTTTATGGACGCCTATAAATCCTCCCTCAGTGTTGTGGTGGTCGATAATATCGAACGTATCCTTGACTGGGTTCCTATTGGGCCGCGCTTTTCCAATGCCGTCCTCCAAACCCTCATGGTTCTCTTGCGTAAGCAGCCACCTAAGGGCCGACGACTTCTGATAATTGCCACTACCACTGAACGCTCTGTGTTATCTCAAATGGACTTATTAACTTCCTTCGATGCTGAGATTGCAGTTCCTAATGTTGCGGATCACCGTGAACTCACACATATCTTGAGGGAGTTACAATTCTCTGAACAGGAGCAATTGAAGACCGTGAGGGAGTTGGCAGATGCTACTGGAAGGAGGGATTTGAACGTCGGCATTAAGAGGATTCTCATGGGTGTTGAAACAGCCAGGCAGGATGAGGACATGTCTGGGAGGTTCGCAAGTGTCATGGTTAAGGCTGTTGGGGAGTCGAGTATCATGGGAGCCCCACCAGGCCCATATTAGTTATGAAACACGATTTCTGATGAGCGTTTGTGCTTTTAAATTTTTTATCCCATAGATATATTATATGATATAACCTTTTGAGGTGGTAGTTGAAGACGTGCTCTAAACCTACTGGCTTTAGTGTTTTCGGGTCTGTACATTGCAGTAAGGTTTGAAATTAGGTAAACACCGCCCCGTCGATTGGCCGTGGTTAGAACTGCGAGCAGAGACACTACATGTTATTCAGAGGGACCATGAGGAGCCTGCGGATTTAGGCTAGCCACCCTCTCCCTCCAGGACAAGAGCACCCAGGTAGAGGGGGGCAGCTAACTCCACTACCTATAGTTCGTGGGAAAGAGGGGTAGGGCCAATCCTAGGGTATAAGCGTCCAACAAAGCACTGCCGAAAGTGATCTGGATTGCGCATTGTGCTGTGCACGTGTGGCCAGGCACAGGTATATTTCCGTGGAGTCCATGAAAACACTTCCCAGTCGTTGTAGGGAGGACAAAACCAAACACCTTGTGTAGATCTTTTTCATTCGGGTTGAGTTAATCCCACGCCTCGTCTGTTTACGGGTTTTCAAGTATCTATTAGCGAGTGATACCTCATGATTTGCCCACATAGGATCTCTCTACAGCTTAGTTCATTTGATCTACCAAACATCCTCGATTATAGCTAAAAGTAGTTGTGCCCAACAAGGACCTCCCTAGGCCCTAGTATATCGATACAAGAAGTTATATACATGTTCTAAATAAGCGTATATACTTGGTCATCTTCTCCTGTTAGTATATTTGACGAGCCGGGCGGACCACTTGGGTGGGTATGCTCTGCTCTGCTTCACCCACCAAGCGTGCCAACCACGGATGGACCAGCTGCATGCAGGCCACCTGGCACGCACCTTTGGCGGGTGTTACTTCTTAGAAATTGAAAGCAGATTGACTGGCTAATATGAACGGCGGGTCTTATTGTATTGCTGGCCGAATGAAATGCCTTTTAATCACGTACGTTCCATGCCAGCCCTAATACTACCATATCTTTTGTGGCTACCTTCGCCATCCTTTGAGGAGTCTACATGATCATGTCTGGACTCATTTACTGCAGATATAATGATTTCTGGGAACATCATACCATCTGGGGTACTGTAGTCTCTCCAACAGGCTCATATACACATAGGCCCGGGGGGGTTGCATACATGTGTATTCAGTTTTCGATGGCCTGTCGGTGGGGTGCTCCATGATCAGAGTAAAAGTATATAGATACGCGCCTAATTCAGAGCTACATGTAGTAAACTAAACCTGCAATCCAACACCTCTAGACATGAACACCACAGACCAGTCAGCTATTGATAACGTAAGCCAGCGAGCTATTAGCCACTATTCGTGAACTACCCACCTTCTCCAGGCCTCTAATTAACTACATATGTAGCAAGCCAACCATTGATCTCGGTAGATACATATATATACAGTGTACGTACATCGATGTACCAGAGCAGATCGCCATTCCCTGGTTGATAGGTCAATCGATGACCAGATGACGAGTCGAGCTTACAGTGCACAGGCTCCTCCCCCAGATGATTCGCGAGGTTTGCTCGAGCTCTCAACAATTTGGGTTTGAGCAGGCTCTGAATTGGCGAGCAGTTCAAGTTAGTGACAACGCTCCTGGATTCATAAACTGCATGGGTCAGCTTTCTTCATCAGATCGAGGCCATTGGGCAAGTGGGAAATAAAGTGGGTCTATAGCCCAATAAGATTCTGGTACCCGCCTGAGGACCCACCAGAATTCGGGTTTCAGCTGCAATGGGTTCCAATCTAGTTCTGTTTGATGGCCGAGCTATTTTAGCGGCTGAGCTAGTTCGAACTTTTGGCCCATTGAGAGCGCGTTGCACGCATTACCACTAAGGACTCAAGACTTCCACTACAATTCTCTAAATTAGACTTGAGAAACGACTATGATGCCACAGACTAGACGAATCTAGGGATGGAGATGAGGGTGGTGACCTCAGGGTTTTATAGAGGCTGGAGGACCTCACTCTCGCCCTCGTCGACCCTTGTCCTTGCGTACCTCCCGAGGTAGTTGTGGGGAGCTTAGGCTCGGGGTCAATCCTGTCTCTTTTTATAAATAGTAATAAAGAAGAGAGAAAAGATGTGCACTATAAATGGTGGTATGTCTGGCGGAGACCTAAATCTCAAGACGAACACATAGGAGATCGAGAATGTCAGTAAAATCCTTTCTTTTTCAGCAGACCTTAAGCCAGCTGCGTATACACTGTCTGTGCGGTTGGTTGTTGACCTTGTGCCTCGGGGGGAGGGCACGTAGCCTCGATGAACCTTAGCCTTGTCAGGGCTAGCCTTGTATGTGCCCGCGAGGCCATGCCCTCGAGATAAGAATACATGTATGCATGTACTAATGTAAGAACACTCATTCTCGTGGATAGCATTACATCTGAATAGTGCCTTTTCGAAAGCCATATACATAAAGTACATACATGTTTATTGGTTCAATCGTACAGTAATTACATGTATTTGCCTTGAGCATCTCCTGTTGGCTGAGCAAGGAAAGACACGTGTCTTACGAGGCGAAGCCGCCTGGTGCTACTTGGGATTCCTATAGCAGCTAGAGGGTACTGTTGGAAAATCGAGTGGATGGCCATGAGCCAAGACTTGTTAATGAAAGAACTCTTCAACTGTTCTTAATCTCCCCAACAAACGATTCCATTGACGATGTACTAGAAGTCTTTGATGGACTCACAATACATTGTACTTGGGAATTGACACGTTTACCGCACCATACACCCCCGTTGAGGGTTGACGACTAAGCATGCTACTAACTGTTTATTATATAACTATTTATATTATATATATCTTAGCAGGTTTCAAGCCGGTCTCTAGACCGGAAATATTTGGTGCCGAGCTGCTCGATCTAAGATTCTCGATATCTAACAAGACACCAAAGATGTCTCGTCTCGTGGAGAATACTACTAGAGAAGTTCTAAAGACAGTCCATGCGGCCCCAAGCAATATCAAGCTAGGAAAAACGGCATTTTCCACTTTAAACATCATCTGTAGGCCGATTCCTTGCCAGTGTAGCAGGGTCATCTAGTATAACCATGGGCATACCAGCTAGACCATCCTCACGGTCGCGTATGCCCCCAGCACCTTTCGGGAAGGTACACCAAATTAAACTATATTTTCAGTTAATGTCTGCTGCATATAGGGTGTTGTTACATACATGTATATAAGGTGATGCTGCCGCAATAACATCTTAGTGCAAGTTTCTGCTTACATAATTGCTGCTGGTTTCCTGGTCGAAAAATCATTTCCAGCCTACTAGTCGATACATGTACTTACCTTGAACTCCTTGAGCACCTCGAACAGAGATATATGACCTATTAATGGGTAGAGGAATCTTGAATTATCTGCCTCTGCTTGCCTTAGTGACTACAGTAGGTTATGGTCAACACCGCTGCCACTGGACAGTTCCGAGCCCCACGCGATCTAGCTACAGCGAGTGCTAAGTCTCTTCTATCCCTCTACTTCTAGCTATAGTCTACCGCGAGGAGAAGAAAGAGGAGCAGGAACATATTTAAACCCTTTCAGGTCCCCGTATGGGACTAAAGCCTACAGAAGTTTCCATCCTTACAGAAAGGAATAGAGTGGAAAGAGATCACTCTCAGCCTCTCGGACTACGCCCAGGGACTAATAGTGGTCTACCCCCTCCGCGAGGAGAGAGCCGAAGCAGGGACAGGAACAGGAACAGGGAACAACGCGAACATTCCTAACAACTGAACGCAAAAAGGCCCCTCCTAGCACCTGAGCCGAAGCACAAGCGCTAGGAGGGGCCTATTGCTACCCTCTCCATAAGGAGAGGGCCGGAGCAGGGACAGGAACAACGACAGGGACAGACAGGGACAGGCACAACAAACCGAACGCAAAAAAGGCCTCCCCCAGCACCTGGCCGAAGCCATGTGCCAGGAGAGGCCTATCCCCACCCCTCCACCGCGGAGGAGACCTAACGCAAAAAAGGCCTCCCCCAGCACCTGGCCGAAGCCATGTGCCAGGAGAGGCCTATCCCCACCCCTCCTCCACCGCGGAGGAGACCTAACGCAAAAAAGGCCTCCCCCAGCACCTGGCCGAAGCCATGTGCCAGGAGAGGCCTATTCCCACTCCTCCACCGCGGAGGAGACCTAACGCAACTCAGGCCCCCCTCGATCTCCCATAAAGGGGACCAAGAGAGGCCTGAAATTGCGGCCTTGGGCAGCCATGCTAGGTTCCCCCCGCCCTCCCTCTAAGGCAACAGCGCCCAAGCGAGTGGAGATTGGGGGTAGCTAGCAGTGCTACCCTTAGCTTTTGGAGAGAGAAGAAGGAGTGAGAGGTGGAATGTGTTTATATAGCTGGTGGTTTTGAATGCCAAGACGTGGTTTTTTGGCCGACGAAATTTAAAAGTTCGCCAAGCTAGAGGTTTGAATTCGCCGACAGGTGGTGGCAGGGCTAGCCACACGTAGCCCTGAAACTTCAGTTGCCCAGACAAACATTCTTACAGCTGAGAGAGTGGGTAGGCTGTCATACCGTGAAGGTGTGATCAGGCAGGTCCAGCGTGTACTAATGTCCCGTCTACATTGGACACAATTGAGAGGTTGACCGTGGCCATACAGCAAGTAGAAACGTCACGTATTACATGTAGCTTAGCTTTCAGCGTTCTCAGGAGTCTTAGTGTTTGTTCATACATATATTATTTTGGACCACAGAGTTCGTACTACATCATATACTAGAACTATAAGTATATTTCTTTTCATTTGAGGTTACTAGATTGTCCACCAGTCCCTAGTTCCCATTCTTGTTTTATTTTATTTCCTAACTTACAATACTAAGAGATTATTATAAATTCATATATCATGTAGCTGGGGTGCCATGTGTGCTTCGTGGATGTAGCGATTGTTTGCGAATGTTTAGTTTTTCCGAACGATATCGAGTGATAACCCATGATTTACCCAGTACCAACGCACACCAACAAGCTCACCCCTGCTCCATGAACCGGCCCCGCACAATTAACGTTCCAACTACATAGATGGCACTACTTACGGGAAGTATAAACCTGTAAACACCTAGGAAAGTTGGATGAGGCGAGATGCAGTCCTCCGTTCATGATGGGGCGGCTGTTGTTAGCTACAGTAGACTACTCTGCGCGAGCGACACGAACTCTCTCGCGATCGAGCGCACGTGGGGTGGGATATCCCAGCCTTGAACTCAGAACCCTCTCGAGTGGATTACCCCAGCCATGACCGACGGGTGCGTCAATCAAGGAAGCTTATTCGGAGAGGCATCTCCCAACAATGGAAATGGAGCAACATTGAATCGGCTAGATAGGAAGACAGCAAATATTACAGTCGGAAAAATAAAATGTCGTCACACCGGCCGAACCAACCACTGAAACCTTCCTTGTTCCCCGCGGGGAGGCCCCTGCAGGGCACCGCCTGGAACGATCGATCAAGGAATGATAGGTGACCTAATAGCAAGTACATGTACTCTATGTGGAGACAGAATATGCACCCCTACGATTTCTTACGATTGGGGGTTATTGGAGTAATTCAGCAGCAGCCAGATTCCAGATCCAGAATTGCCTCGAAGACCGAGCTCCAGAACTGCCTTTATCGAAGCCCGAGTTCAAAGATGGTTCCTTTTTTCTGCGAGAATTGGTCTAGAGCCCCCAACCTCTGCTCCCCACGTCTAGCCCCGCGCCCCGAACCCCGCAGATCGCCCAGCCGGCCACAAGCCAAACACAGCCTGGCCTACCAGCGGTGGCCCCCAGCGGGTACATGCTTGAGGCTCGTGTCCCTCTATATCTACGAATGATCAAAGGGAAGTGCCGGTTGTCTTTAAGGTTAGCAGAGGAACTTTCTATCGGTATGAACACTTCCTTAGCACTTGCTCGTCTGCACTTTGGTATAAAATATACTTGCTGTAAACCAAACTTAGGCTGACGAAAAGTACAGCATCCGGGCTTTCGCCAAGAGAGTTTGCGGGTCAGGTTAAACCCATATTCATACAAGCGGTGTACATAATCCGTCGTTCAGGCACCCCGCTTAATACTGAATATAATACAACTGTTTGCTAAGCTAGAAGTGAGTCACCCGCGCATAAGACATTGAGGCACTACCGGGCCATCAACTTCTATGGCGGAGGTGGAGTGTTTGTAGTTTTGTGTGCAGTTGGTAACTACCATGGTTTAGACCTAAATATCTAGAAGGGGCGACGGAGCCTAGATGATTGGAGTCTTTCTCATCATTCGATACGGGATCATAAAAGGTGTGGTAGATTAATTCTGTGGTGCATGTGAATGAAAATGTACTTCTACGGGATGCACGATAGGGTTTCAACATTTCTTCTCGCCCTCTAAGACTGACATGCATTCTAGATACATCATTGAATTCAAGGCTTATTCCCACAGTGCGCAGTGGGCAATGAAAAGGCTCCCTAGGCTGAAATCAGCGTTGCTACACAACAGCTTCAACAAAAGGCGTATTAACCACGGATCCCAACCCCCAACGCGTTGACGGTCCAGATGACATCGCCATCTTTAAACACTGCATGCGAGCCAAGAAAAACCCGCAAACACGAGTGATCATCCATGAACCAAAGTCATGGGTCGTGGGGTTTGGATGTGCATTACTTATCACTTATGCACTCACCGCAGACAATCCAGTGTCTGTAGGTACCCCCCCTAGGGGGGGGGAGATGGAGCGAGACGCAACAGGCTACTCTATGCTCGGCATAATTCCCGACGGGAAGTAGGTGTGGGTAAACCTACCAGGATGATCTCTCAACCCTTTCCCCCCCCACCCTCCCACCCCCCAGTCGACCACACCTCTAGCCGAAAGTTCAAGCTTTTTTCTTTTCTTTTTCTAGTCGTTCGTGGCTGCACGTTGTTGGTCTGTTTTGGATGCCGAGCGGCCGTGATTAGTATTGTTTCACTGGGAGGTGTGCTAGGATAAGGGAGCGTGTGTAGGGCCTTCAAAAAGATCTAATACCAAGCATTGTGGGGATCGAAGGTGCAGGAGGGTGGAGGGGGTGGGTGGACGGATGGGCAGGCAGGCATATAAGGACCCGACAATCTCCACGCCCAGCTTTCACCAAGACTTTTTCTTACCCCCCTGGGTCAGGAATAAATACCTCACCATGCGCAGCCCTTCTTCACATTGTTTCTCGCTGCTGCTGTTCTTCCTAGTGTTGTTCTTTGCCCTATCCGCAACTGCAACCACAACCACAACCGCAACCGCAACAGCAGCGGATAACAACACCACACCACCACCGGTAAATAACCTCAACCCTATAATACACGCCCGAATATCGTTGCGCTGCGAGACAAGCGCTACTTCCCCATGGTCCACCGATGTCCTCAACGCCGCCACAGTCCTGTACACTCGTGGACGCAAACGGTGCCAGCAGACAAACACGGTGGGGTCTGTGTGCAAGCTGTTGAAGACGCTCGATACGGCATCAGTGGGGATATGCGCCATACCGGGAAACTGGATCACGTGCCAACAGGCAGGAGAGGTTGCGGGGAAGCTGGTTGAGAGATGCCAAAAGTTTGTGAATGGTGCATGGAGAGTGGGCGGGTATGCGTTGGTCGACCATATCACGAGGCCAGAAGTGGTGAGGATTATCGTCTATAACAGTAACGATAATTAGGGGGGTGGTGGGTGTGTGGGTGTGTGGTGTGTGAATGGGGCTTGAGTGATTGAGGCAAGGTAGAATGTGGATTCGGGCCGTAGATGCCGCGAGTTCCGTGCGAGTGATTATGGGTGACTGGAAGGGAAGTGAGGGGTTAGATTTTATGACTACTTTTATATAGATGGGCTGGGGGGGGGGTGGAGTATTTGCATTTTTTTTATTTTATTTTTTCTCCACATTTTTTTCCCCGTTCTATCTATGTATTAACTATCGCGTGAGTAGGGGGAGTAATGAGGGCAGTGGAGGAGGGGGGGGGGGTAAAAAAGATTGAGAAGAAATTTGGGACGGAGCGCTGTCCAGGTAGATGCGTATCTGTCAAGCAAGCATATGGCTATTCGGGTTTTGATTGTGGGATTGGGATGGTATTGGGCCAGGGATGGCCGGTTGGTTGCTGTTTCGGATGATGGGCTAAGCTTTCCCAGATGACGTTTGGTTACAGCATGCACAGTGCGTACCCTGCCTCGGGAATGGTCGGACAGCAGAATCGTTCCCCACTCCGGGAGGGAAACAACTTGGTCAGGATTCGATCTCGTTTGTATTCAGCTGTATACTATTATTGTTATCACTATCGTTATTATCATCGCTACATTGTGTTGCTACGATATATATTTTTATTGTGTGCGAGACTACAGTTCACTGTATGCGCCGGTTTGATGATGTATACGTATCGATCGTGATCATGATCCGACCGTTAGCTAATGTTTAAAACATGTCTTATATACGATCATGCCTCTCCTTCTCTCCCTTTTTTTCTTTTCTTTTTCTTTTTCTTCCTTTCTTTTTTCTTTCGTTTCTGCCGTTTAGCATGTGCTTTTTGTGTAAGGCGTTTGAGTGTTTATTTGTTGGGGAAATCAAGCATATGGAGCACGTGGTTCATAAGTTGTTCCCATGCATATCTGCGGCACAGGAAACATTTCTGCAGCTGCACTTGTAGCCTGAGAGAGAAGTAAGCATTATCGTAGGAACTACATGTATCTTTTTCTGAGGGTATAAGACGGTTGAAGCAGGAATTGGCGTATGTACTGTGAGCTGGATTATTTGTCGAAAGAAGATTAAAGCCACACCTGAAATGTGGGTCAGATTAATTATTCTGTAGGCTGGGCTGTGTCGGAGGGGAGGATGGATCAAGAGATACATGTAGGTACTGGATTGATGTGTATATTATGTGTGACCTTAGATGTATTTGTGCGGGGTGTCACCGAATACGTACATACTTACATATACATACATCATGTGTGTATGTGAGTCTGCCCTTCTGTGACTGTGTCCTCCCGGTTATGTAACTTCTTTTCTAATTTGTGTTCCTTTCTAGCGGTTAATTTCCAGTGCCATAACCTTAACCCATAAGACTTACTAGAGGTGCGGAGCAATAGGTAGGCCAACTTACTGCCTGGAGGATATCACTATTCCTTTCCCGAACGTACCTACCATTCCTGCTGCCCCAATAGGTCCCATCCGAATACCGATCCATGGCCGTGGTTGATTATCAATCAGCCCAATTGGCCGACTCGCAGATGGGGAAATGAACGGTAGGGTTTCATAGGAAAATTTTTTATCCATGGACTGTACCCGTCTCTCCCCGAGCATTTTACCTCAGTCTTTCCCTCGAGTCTAAGCAACTATCCCACCTCAGGTCATTTAACTTCACAGACAATCACTCGATCACATTCCTCGGCGTCATACATGGGGTTTCAATTTTATGCATGTCTGTTGTATGTGCGTATGTCTTGGCAGCCTCGAGCACGTGACTATTGAACCCCTGTCTCAGCTGCACCTTCGTTAACTTCATTACTTGTATAGGTAGACTTACTCGGGGCAGGGAAAGCAGCCTTGTACCTTGCTACATACACAGACACACACCACAAACCCACCTTCACGAATACACAACCATCCCCCCCCCCTCCCCCACTATATCTACATTCCCGGGAACTTCAGATATACTATATTACCCCGGATTTCTACATTTCCACGCAAAAGCAGTTCAATCAATGTCTGCCCGATTCTCTGTACAGTCACCCACCCTACCACCTCCTACACAGCGAGCAGGTGGTGGTGTAAGGTCCTCATTCCCTGCAGCAAAGATGGAGCTTACCCCACCACTAGCCATAACACGCCGCCGCTCACAGCTCCAGCTCGGCCATGGCAACTCGGATAAACCAATATTACCAGCTGGTTGACCTCTCTCTCTCTGCTCTCTGCTCTTCTCTGGCCTCTCTCTGGCATCCCCTCCCCCCTTGATCTACCTTTTCTCCTCCGCTCTGCCCAATTCTTTTTTCCTTTATAAATATACAAACGAATGGAGCGAAATGCTGAGATCTTGCCCCTCCCCTCGTATTCAGAAATCTTCGCGGCGATCCTCGAATACCTCCCAATCTCGGACCTGCTCCGCTTCGCCCGCGTATCCCGACGCATGCAGGAGATGGTCTACGACGATACTCGCTGGGTCTACCGACTCCGCCTCATGGGCGTCTGGAACGAAACGGAGGCGCGCAAGCGCTTCGAGGAGGCCATGAAGCGGCGGCGGGCCACCATGGCCGCCGCGAAAGCTCAGGAGCCAGTACAATCCGACCGATCCTCGACTATCTTTGACGCTACGGAGGAGGAGACAAGGGCGCGGAGACCCGTGAGTGATGGACTAGATATGATGGCGCCGCTGAGGGCCGAGCTTCCAGTCCCGAGTCTGAGGGATCCAGCGAGTCTGCTGCTGGTGCTGCCGAGCGTGAAGAGTGTTAGGGGGTTTGCAAGGCAGGAATATGGGCGGGTGTATGGGGCCCTTGCGCCACTGTATTTTGACCTTGCAAAGGCGAAGACGCATACGGATCCGGTGGTGTTTAGGATCTTCAGGGATCCGGAGCAGCAGGCTAGGATGTTGGCGCAGATGAAGGTGTTTGCGCTGAGCGATACAGCGTATGGGTTTGCGGAGAGGATAGAAAGGCTGAATCTCATGGCGGGGATCTTTGAGAATGCGGCTTTGAGGGAGTTTGAAGGGTGCGTCTTCTCCTTTTTCTTCCACATTCACCCCCCCTTTGCGCTAATAGCTTTATAGAGGGTACGAGTCGGGCGATATAGACGGCCGGATGAAGCGCTATGCTAATGTCCTTATACTACTTAATGGCGGCCAGGCGTGCGTACAGTTATTTGTGCAGAAGCATCCCGTCATGTTTGAACGGGAGAAGTTAGGGAATCCTATGGATTCATTCGACAAGCCGACGCCAGGGCGATTCTCACTTACACCCTCAGAAACGTTCTTTGACCGACTATCTAAGGTAATCAACGAGCAGGCCTCCGTCATAGACCGTGTGTTCCCCCCACAAGTTAATGCAATGATGCCCTTCCTCGAGAGAGTTTCTGAAGATGTAATATCCGAGTACATCACACCAATACTCGAAGAAGCGCGCGAGCGAGACACAGAAATGTACCTCAAAGCCGTTGCAGGCATCTACACTCAGTGCGTCAACTTTGCACGCAACCTCACCCCCACCAAGGGCTATACCGATGAGATCTGGAAAAAGGACGTCCGCACTGTGATCGCTCGGGTCTGGGATAGCCACGTTGACCTCTATCTCAGCGACGAGCTCGAGTGGTTCCGCAAGCGCGGCGAGGCCGAGGTCGAGAAGTGGGAGAAGAAGATCCTCGACGCCGACGCCGCCACAGAGTCCTTCTTCATGTCAAACATCAACCGCGAGGCCGACAAGCGGGACTTCCTCTCTACATTTAAGAAGGTCATCCTCATGCCCGTGTCGGTGATCCCCTCACCCTTCGCGCGCAACAGCGTCGTCATCCCCTCAAAAACTGAGGTGGCCGCCGCAGATCCAAGTCCGTACGTAAACCCAACAACCATAGAGGCACCCAGCGCGGGCACCGTCGGCCCCCCGCCAACGACAGAGCTTGCTGCAAAAGCAGCAATCATGAACTCCCGCCTCGAGGGCATCCGGTCCCTCTTCAGCCTCGAGGTCGCCCTGTCCCTTGTCCACTACGCCAAAGAGAGCCTCGAGCGTGCCGCCCTCTTCGCCCGCAGTGGCGGTCAAACCGGCGAAGAAGCGTAATACCCCCCCCCCCCCGATCGTCCCCTCTACTCACACCACTAACACCACCGCCAGCAAAGAACAATGTGAAGCCATATTCATCGCCCTCCTGCAGGTGCTTGGCCCTCGCCACGTCAAAGCCGGGTTCGACAAAGCTGTTGAGCACCTCAAAGCGTACGACCCTCGAAGCGTCACCCAACACAACCGCGTCGCGCCACTGGTGACCTTCCTTGAGCTCGTCAACGTTGGCGACCTGATCCAGCAGATGGTCGACGTCTTCTACGAGCAGGAGCTCGTTGCCGGAAAGCTCACCGATCGTAATGATTTCCTCAACCCCGCGGCAAAGGAGAAGAAGCGTTTCGAGCAGATGCTAGATGAGCGAGTAGCGGCCGGCCTCAACATGGGCATTGACGTGCTCATGGATGAGGTTGACCACATCTTTGCGACTACACAGCAGCCCGCGGACTTTAATCCGGGGGTGTTGAACGGTGTGGCGGGAGAGGCGCATGCGCAGGGCGGGATGGTTGATTTCGATATTGGCCCGAGTAAAACGGCGGTGCAGGTCGTGGAAGTGGTCAGTGGGCATACGAAGCTACTGGTAGGCAGCACAGATAAGAATGTGCTCGATGTGTTTAACCAGGAAGTTGGCGTGCGCTTATTTGCGTCGCTATGCAAACACATAAAGCGTCAGCGCATCAGCGTCGATGGCGCAATCAAGCTCATCAGGTAACCCCCCCCCCCCCTTCTCCCACTACAGAACCAACACTAACACCGGTGAAACAGTGACATGAACCACTACCACTCCTACATCACTACCCTCAAGATCAAAGCCCTCGAGGCCTACTTCAACGCCTTACGCGAGCTGTCGCAAATCTACCTGATAGATCCCGGCCACGCACGGCAGATGGCGACTGTCATTGCGGACCCCAGCCGCTTTGGAGGCATATTCAGGGTCGAGGAGGTCTATGAGTATGCAACAAGGCGCGAGGACTGGTACCGCGTCAAGAAAGAGGTCGAAAGGGCTATGTATGGGATTGGGTGTGTGGTTTGTTAGGTGGTTGTAGTCCGGTGAAGAGTAGAGAGATGAGAAAAGGGATTAGATAGGTCTTAAAAAATAGTTACTTTTTTGTTTGGGTTGGGATAGAAGGCTGTTTGTTTTTGTGTTTGTCGAGCGAGCGTGGGGCGCGGGTGCTTGTAGGGAAATATAATAGATAGAGCGTGACTGTGAGTAGTGTGAAGGTTCATAGGGTATTACTCGGTTTGCAATGTGTTGAGTTGTGATAGTGCTTTGTAATAACACATTTACCCCAGCTACAGCGCAGTACTGGTCTGCCCTGATCAGAAGAGTATTCGCATGGGATAAACCGCTGGTAAACGGTCCTGCAGCCTACTGTGTAACACCGCACCGTTCACACATGCTGCACGCGGCAGGAGAAATCTATCCGGCCACTGTTGAGCGAGATGAGAGGCTGTGATGGGGCAGGGTAGGGCGAGTGCCTGTCGATGTTGGATCATGGGTTGTCACTCGGTATAAACCGGGGGGGGGAGGGTGGTTGGGGCCGCCGCAATTACCCGGACTGGGGGTAAGGGGGGTGGCTGGCGCCAAACGAAAAAGAGGTGAGAATACTGGGCTGAGGAACTGATTGGATCCGACCCGAAAGGTTTGGGGTTTTATGAGGTTTACATTATTGGCACTACTAAGTATATACGGCCTAAGCTAATCTAATCCCATAATATGTTGGTTGTGTAATAGAAACCCCCCAATCTACCATGGGTGTAAGCTGTTTTCGCAAGCCACCTACCCGCTTAAGTAAGTGCTACATGTATATGGCCGACCTCACTCATTCCCTTCCCGGATATGAAGATGATTGTGATACTGTTAACCCCACGGGATATCGCTGGTCCTGCCTTCAAGTTGGGGGGTTGCAGGTTTGGGTCGTCGCTGGGGGTGGGATCACGGGAAATCACTCGGTAAAGAATCTTGCCAAGAGATATAAACGCAGGAGAAATGAAATTGGGGACATTCTTTATCCCCCAGCTCCATGTTCATTTGCAAACAATTGAGAAGCATAAACAAGGAGAGAAGAATCGATCAAGGTATATACCGGAGGTGATGCTTACTTGAACCTCTAAGAGTGTAATAATTTCGCGAAATGGTAATATAGAAGCACAAAAAACAAAACAAAAAAAGGTTAAAACACATCCAAGCCTCCTTTCGTTACAAAGTTTTAACCCCTTTAGCTATCGCAGCCCCACCCCACATTTACGGCCATATAATATGGTAGCTATTCTACAATCCTTCGAATTCACCACCTGCATCATCGTCGTCAATCTCGCCATCTTGGATCTCCTTGGCCAATTCTCTCTCTCTCTCTCTAGCCTCCTGTGCGTTCTTGAGCTCAAGCCTGTGCTGATTCATTGGAAACCTCATAGCCTGCAAAAGAGATGGAATTAGTGAAATGTTAAATTGATAAACGTCCTTCCGGAAAAAAAGTATCATACCTTAACACTATCATTATGCAAGCTCATGCAAAACATGATTCTCTCGTGGAATGCTTCCTGTGGTTCTTGAGTGGCATACACGTCCAATAACTCTTTGCTTTGCATGTAGCCCCTCTCGTGATTAAGTGTCGCTTCGATGACACCATCCCTAATTGCCTTGGCTACAAT
Source organism: Morchella sp. 2015-shanyang (assembly GCA_024713795.1). Classification (NCBI taxonomy): domain Eukaryota; kingdom Fungi; phylum Ascomycota; class Pezizomycetes; order Pezizales; family Morchellaceae; genus Morchella; species Morchella sp. 2015-shanyang. The sequence goes on from JAMGZB010000007.1 coordinate 1,671,266, forward strand.
GTACTCGGCGCTTTCCTCGCTGTCCAACCTAAGTCGCACACAAATATCCCGCAAGGAAATCTTAGAGTAACTCAAACTCATCATACGTATACCGGTCTTGATGACGTTCTGGCGGAGACGAAGAATAAGTGAATATGTTCCATCCTTTTTGAATGTTTCTGCATGAGTATTGAGTGTATCGAAAAAGGCATCAAGTTCTCCAATGCGAACAGCCTGGACCAACAAGAAGTAGGCACGAAGAGCCTTCTCAAGCCTTGGTTCGCGAAAAATAGATCTTTCAGGGATATCGCCCATGAGGAGCTCAACAATTATATTTAGTTTGTTGGCGGCCTGGACGAACCCAGCTGCTGCAGCGGTTTGAGGTGCCTTACGAATGGCCCCAACCAGTTCATTATGAGCTGCAGTATAGTCGAGCTGAATTGCACGGATACGTCCCAGGTAGTACTGGTAGCGCGCAATGAGGTTATTCGCAGCAGATTCGGGGAAAACAGTCTTAGAGACAAGGTGGTCAGCTTGCGTAATATGTGACGTGAGGAGGTAATTGCGCAGAAGGAGCGTGATGAGGGTAGCTTGAGTGTCGATGTCCTTGCGTAGGGTGGCGGTCCTAAGAGACGCTAGAAGCTGGGGGCGAATGCTGGTGACAGCAGGGGACGGGAGGAGCTCATGGAAACGAGCATAGTAGAAATAAACTTTAGCGGCAAGAGAATCCAATGTCCGGCGGTTGAGCTGATGGATTGTTTCAACGAGTTCTGTGGAAAACTTTGCTCCTTCTTCAAGCGACTTCTGGTCTAGAAGGTAGATCTGTGCAAGCAGATGGATGTAGATATCGACCTCTGGTAGCACATTCCCGCTAGCGCTTTCTTTAGAGCCCGTATCAGTGCTTTCTACTTCCATAGCTCCATCGTATTTGATGACTGCCTCTAGCCTTCGTACGGACGGGTGATCTACGGGGTATGTGTCCTTGATCACCTTTGCGAGAATTTCGGGGTTAAGGCGCCGACGGAGAGATGAAATTGTACGGAGGACTCGAAGGGTAAATCGAGCATCAAAGAGAGTAACAGCTCTCTCTAGGAGGGTGAAGTTATCTTTGATTTCTGCGTTGATTGTCATGAGCTCATCCTCCATCCACCACACGTGAATTCAAGATAACAGAAGTAGAAATTCGACATACCAGTAATGACCGAAATCATAGGATCCTCTTTAGATTCATCCTTCTTATCATCTCCATCACTCCCAGAAGCTTTTCCATCGTCCATTTCCACATCTCCGCCCGCCCCGACTTTCTTAATAGCTATCGGTTTCTGGGGAACAGAGTTATCCTTCATATCAATATCCTCAGATTCAAGCTGTTTATCATCCATCTCTGAACTTCCCGATGCTGATTTTTTAGCCGGTAGCTTCCGAGATGATGACTTGGCTGGTTGTTTTGGATCGGGCTTCTTGTTATCTTTAGAGTCTTTAGAGTCTTTAGAGCCTCTGTTTGAGCGAAGAGAGCTTTTATCGACCATAATGCAGCCTTAGATGAAATCGCGAGATGTGTGCGATGGCTAGAAATGCCTGCGGTAGATGGATGATGATGGAGTGGGATGGGAAATAACGGGATGAGAGCTTAGAAGTGTAGAGTTGCTTGGGTTCTTGGGAGGTTTTGTGTCGCCGCGCCTGTTCACTTGCCCCCCATTATGTCAGCAGTCTCGTTTCTACGTCAGTGCGCGTGGACACCAGCCCCTTGTACCATCAAGACGGGCCATCACAATCTGTGGTATATGGACTTCAAAAAAAAAGTTTTTTTTCCACTCATCCAGTTATGACTGGTAATAAAAAGGCTTTACTTTATTTTTATACAGTTCTGTACTTGATCTTTTTTGCCCTCCTCTAGTAGCTAGAGCTTACACAATTGATATATAGGCGATTGCAATGATTATAATGTAATTACTGTTATTGTAATTTAAATTTCATGACCACCGGGCTAATTGAACGGCCTCAAGATTCTCCTAGCTATTTCGTCTCTGATCGGGGTTGTAGTAGAAACTTTTTGTATTCGGGCTATAACTCCACCAAGATCATTGTTTTAACCCGGTCTTTATGAATGGCATCGTGAACATCTACCGGAATCGAGGCGCCAGGTGCCTTTATGAAACAGCAGTAGCTCCAGAGGGGCCGTCCCCACCGGGAATTAACTTTAAAAAGATTCAAGTAAGCTTCTGCATTGGTAATTGGAGGCCTGAAACTGGGAGGTTTTGTACCATGCAAATGTTATTTCCGTTCAAAAGGATCTTCTTGAGTTTAATCTGTTCGCCATTACTTTCGCTATGGTAGAGTTAATATTAATGGGAACTATCCCTTGTAAGTTATACTTTTCCACTCACTATTCAGTCACATCCTCAAGCACCATGTCTCACCGGAGGTCAGTTTTATATCGAGTAACAGGATAGATGTTGATAAACTTACTAACGTAATCGTCGAAGCCGACTAAAGTCCCGCTGAACTCTGAATTATCAGTTAGATATATTTAAGCCCCAAAGCTGCGGGGCTTGGGGTCGCAGGACTGGGTCACGCAATTCTACCTTTTTCACCTTTCATGACAACCCATATTCTGGAGCCCACACATTTATCGACGAGCTCTATAATGGCAGAACAATTAGTTTCTAATAGGTTAAGGATGGGGTCAAGAAACTTACCTAGAGGAAGGAGTTGAGAAGCCATAGTTCGTGCAATTTGTGCTCGATTTAGGGTAGGCGCGGATAGTGTAGGTACGGATTCGGAGGGACAGCCCCTCGTCACTAAGCAGGGTAACATTCGCGATAAAGCGCCACTTTGCGCCAGATAATGCTAAGACAAATAACGTTATCCACATAATTTGCATACGAGAGCCTCATCTCGCGCAAATTTTGGGCTTCGACATTTTTTTCCTCACAGTTTACATTTCTCCGCCTTGGATGTTTCATACTAACTACTAGAGATATTTTTTCAATAGAGATTTCTTTGTGTTACCACTTCAAATCACTCATGCTCCAAAGACGTAGAACTGGGGCAAAACAGTTGTCAATTCACTGTTCGCTGCGACATACAACTTTTGTGGCGCCCTCACTCAAGTACTCCTCCCCGGTTGACCATTCCTTCATGTCTCCCCTAACTGGGCGTTGAAAACAGAGCATGTCACTCGACACTCGCGCACTTGCCAATACAGAATAGGAGCCTGCAACATCTTAAACAGAGTATATACCCTTCCCGGCTGGACGAATGGAATGAAAATCGGCGGAAAACTCATGGAGAATTAGCGTTTGGTTGGTGCAAACCCGATGCCTTTACAAATCCTATAAAAGAGCACCCTGGTGCACGGTCCTTTTCATATTCTACTATGGGGTATCAAGCCTCAAATTGGGGGCATATAATTTTACGGAAAGCTTTGCGTAATAAGTGCGCACCCCCGAGGTTAGGCGCAGGTGTGTCACGGAGAAATCTTGCGACCTCAAGGGGTGCAATAACTAAAACATCCTTGACCGAGAGGCTCCGAGCATTGGAGAAAAGTATGGGGGGGATTAAGGACAAAGGTAAATTAACAGTGGCTCATGAGTGCCTCTCCGTTTTTGAAAATGCGATAAAACACATTTCTTCCCCAGTGGATCGAGTGGAAACCCCCGCAATAAGGTCATCTGTTAAATCGGCGAAAGGAAAACAAACCACGGTCACCACCATCGAGGCTACCACAACTACCATGACCTGCCAGAGTGAGCCAGGCCAAGTTCTCCTCGAAAGCCTCGAATTTACGCCAGAGCCAGAACCATATGACCCACTTATGGAATTCCAAATACCGAAAGATGTACTAGAACGGAGGCAGCTTTTAAAGGATGGTGCTGTCAATAAGGCTTGGAGTCATTTATTATACCAAAATGAGAACAAAAAATGCCCTAGGGTGCATTACTGCAAAACCGTTGAAGAAGCAAACAGAATAGCAGCCCTCTTTTTAGGCGATAAGGCTCTGGGGTTCGATTTGGAATGGGATCCGTGGGCGAAAGTTAGTGATCCGTCACCAAGGTAATATAACGATTCATAATTCTAATGAATCGGGTGGTTAATCTTATGTCTCGTGTCGCGCAGAACTCAGGTATCCTTAATGCAAATTGCCAACCAAAGTGATATCGCCCTCTTTCACATTTCGCTCTTTAAATGTAGGCTACTCATATATTCCCCGGCTTATTTATTGTACTTCTGATTTTGGACCTATGCTAATTTACTATTTAAGGCAATGACAAGGATCTTATACCTGACAACCTTCGCAAGGTCTTGACCTCTGAGGATATTTTAAAAGTTGGTGTCAATGTTGGAGGTATTTTGCAATTTCCATACCTCAAAGTTGACTCTAAAACTTATTGAATCAGGTGATGCCCTCAGAGTACACAAGTATCTCAACATCACTATGCAAGGGGCTTTTGAGCTTAGCGACCTCAAAAATTTGCTAGACACGGTCCGAAAAGGAGGAGGGTATATCCCTAAAAGGATGGTGTCGCTGGCAAATCTGACAGAAGAAACTTTGCTTCTTCCACTACCCAAGGGGAAAGTGAGGTTTAGCCAATGGAAAAATGCATTGACGGAGAAACAATTAATTTGTATGTGAAAATAAGCTTTGTCAAGCTTTAACTTACTAACCAATCAAAAACCTTTACAGACGCCGCAGGCGACGCTTATGCGGGGCTACGGATATTCGATGCCCTTCAGACAGATAGGAGCAAACTTAGGCCCTGTCCACCCCTGCCAAAGTGCCGAGTACTGAGTGTACTACGAGAAGGGTCAAGGGCCCGAAGAGTATCGAGAAAAGTAACTCCTTCAGCAACTAGTGAGAATGACGAGATACCCGGGGCTGAACCGATACCAGAACTCGAAATCGATTCACCGGGAAATATGAATGGTGGGTCAAGCGGACCACAAAGGTCCAAAGGGATGGAAGAAGCAGATAAATGGGTGGCCAAGTATATGGAAGAAGAAGAGGGAGGTTTGGCAGCTTCGGCACCACAGCTACGAGCTTACGCACTGTGGTATGATGGAGGCTACGGAATAGAGGAAATATCAAAACTTTGGAGGAACCCGCCACTTCAGTTGCGTACCGTGGCAGAATACATCTTAGGAGCCATACGCCTCGAGGGTCTACCGTATGATGAGAAAAAAGTTAAAGAGTTGTTGAAATATGTGAGGCCTACTATCTCTTCCTACTTTAGAAAGTGGATGTAATCAATGGGCAACGTGGTCATTGTTAGGCTATGCACGCAATCGCCAAATCTACATTCCTGCTGACTAAGTTTAATATACATGTAACTGTATGTACTATAAGAAGATCTTGATCATTAGTCAGCTGATATTTCTAGATCAGTTCATGAGGACATGCATGTATGTGAAAATACTGTGTAAATTAAATACAAAAGTTACCACTCCTCAAAACACTTATCTATACTTGTGTGTTAATTGAATGATCGGTATAGTTGCAACCATACAAACAAACGCTCACTAAAGGTTCTGACCTTTTAATTAACGACTGAGTATACATGTACATTACATGTAGTTATGGCTTATAAGTTAGGGGGGGAAAAATAAGATAGGAGATCGAAGATCGCGGTTTAGACAGATGTATGTACATACACGGCAATATATCCGTCACTAGATTCCCGGAGCCAGATATCATTTGCGAAATAATGGGAGTACAGTTTTTATCGACGCGGCCAGAGCAACTCCTAAACAAGTAGTTCTCAACCTCAATTCCCTTTTGGTGCGTATATCCCATATAGGTAAGGAAAGGAGCTAGAGTCAAGTATCTAAGCGTTATTCAAGACTGGAGATTTCCGTGGCTTGCATTGGTCCACGGGCGTGCAAATTACCTCCAAATCTAATGCTCAATTTTAAACTCTCTCCTGAAAAACTTACTTCAGGCGGCAGATCTGAAGCGGGAGAGAGCACAGGGCAGCGAACATCTCTCTTAAGTCTTGACGTGGAGGAGTAAAAGGAGTTGTCGGTTGTCGCCTTGGCAGGAACCAGTACCCTGCCGGCAACAGTGCGCCCTAGACGAAAAGGGCCCCGAGGTGCGGGCCATTGGTCGACTACCGCTACAACAACACCTGGCAACAAGCAAGCCTCAGAGTTGTTCGCACCCCTTTCGCCCAGACTTTTCGTAGTTACCCCCTTTCCCTGGCATTTGGGGCTATCCCACTTAGTGCAATTGACTTCTTTTTATACTTCGTCGACTCCCGCTCTTTCCTTCCATCCTCCCTCATCCAACTCATCCTGCCACCAACCCCAGTAGCAGGAACTCAACCAATTCTTCACAATGAGTATCCCCGATGTTGAGGTGAACTTCGAGTTCATAGAAACTCCTCCTGCTAAACCCCCTGCACCTTCATCATCGGAATGCGGTGTAAAAACCACAGCCGTAAGTTAATTGATATTAATTGAGCAATTGTTTTAAATTGCGATCTTATCCTTATTGCGATATATTAATATTTTTATAGTATCCTACAATTCCAAATGCTCCACTTCCAGCAGACGGTCCCGGGAGTGATACTTTCAACAATTATATCCTCTTTGGTGCTCTGTTTGCGGTCCCCTTCTACCTCCGTTACAAGGTTGGTGGAGGGTGGAAGACCTTCATCTTCTTCGCCTTGATCACTTCTCTCCCTATCCTCGTTGGCTACTGGACTGTCGCTTCCCGCTTCTCCCCAAGAAAGACCGAGAAGGTTAAGCTTCCCGGAAAGCCCATTGAACACTACCTTGAGTTCCACAAGAAAGAGGATGCCGCCGTATACAAGGGCAAGGCCAAGATTGCTATGGAGACCTTCCACGAAAAGTACTTTGAGGGTGATGTCTCATTCAAGGGTGACTGCTTGGAAGTTATGGAATCTCGTCACGACTGGGCCAGCTTTGAGTTTACTATCTCTCTCTTCAAGTACTTCTTGCTTGGCATGATCCCGGAATTGCTTGTACACAGCAGGTCTCAGGGTAAGATAGATCCCTAGATTGCACCTACTATATAATTATGCTAACCAGTACACAGATGAGGAACAGGTCCGTGACCACTACGACCGCGGTGATGACTTCTATGGTTGGTTCTTGGGTCCACGCATGATCTACACCTCCGGAATTATCTCAGACCCCAGCAAGGAAGAGACTCTTGAACAGCTCCAGGACAACAAGCTTAAGATCGTATGTGAGAAGATCAATCTCCAGAAGGGTGAGCGTATGCTCGATCTTGGATGTGGATGGGGTACTCTCGCTCGCTTTGCCTCTAAGAACTACGGAGCTCATGTCACCGGTATCACCCTTGGACGTAACCAGACTGCTTGGGGTAACAGTGGACTTCGTCGTGACGGCATTGAGGAGTCTCAGTCTCGCATTGTCTGCACTGATTACCGTGATTCTCCTGTCCCCACCGGAAAGTACAACAAGATCACCTGCTTGGAGATGGCCGAGCACGTCGGTGTTAGGCACTTCGGAACTTTCTTGACTCAGGTTTATAACATGCTTGATGACGATGGTATTTTCTTCTTGCAGATTGCTGGATTGAGGAAGAGCTGGCAATACGAGGATCTTATCTGGTAAGCTTTTTGTTGTCTTAATCCATCCAACTTTCATTTGCTAATCATCTGCTGTTTAGGGGTCTTTTCATGAACAAATATGTCTTCCCCGGTGCTGATGCTTCTACCCCTCTTGGTTGGTTCGTCGATAAGCTTGAGGGGGCCGGCTTTGAGGTTAAGAGCGTTGACACCATCGGAGTTCACTACAGCGCTACTCTCTGGAGGTGGTACAGGAACTGGATGGCAAACCGTGAGAAGGTTGAGGCCAAGTACGGTGCTAGGTGGTTCAGGGTAAGCCAAAATATCCAGCCCTTGTCATTTTACTGTGTGTTAATTTTGTTATAGATTTGGGAATTCTTCTTGGCCTACTCCACCATTGTCTCCCGTCAAGGTTCAGCCACCTGCTACCAGATCGTCCTTCACAAGAACATCAATTCTTTCCACCGCGTTGAGGGCATTGCCACTCACCACGGTCTGGAAGGTGCCCTTAATGTTAAGAGGGAGTGCTAAACGCTCTTGTACGAATTTCTTTTCTAAAAGAATTGGTTTTGGTGTTGAATTATAAACCGGTGATGTTTGAGAAGATAGTTCGTGGATAGTAGTGCACTATTTGTGCCACGGCTATGATGAAAAAAATTTATATATAGACGGTTTGAATTTGGTATCGGGTTTTGTTAGAGGTGGCTAGGGTTGTGGCTGTTGACCTTCGCGGTAATAATAAAGGTTAGCAGTATTTGGAGAAGTTTTGTTGAGATCGAAGTCTCTGTATAAGTAGTTGCGTTTGCTATACAATATCAACGTACTTGCTCCAGCATAGTGTGTGCTGATCAACAAAGTGATGTGCATCTCCTGCCAGACTTCTGAGACAAACTCCGGTGCCGACCAACCCATTCGACTATCCATTCACACTGCCGTTGCCCAACTGACCATCTCTTGCTGTGAGTAGACGTTGAGTTGTTGTGATCTGTATTTGCAAGAAAGGAGGAAGTCCTTGGCTCCTTTATAACCACAACTCCTACCTCCGGAAGCTAGCAAACCCGAGCCCGGCTCCTCCAGAACCGGCGGTCGGACCTAGTTGCGGTCAATGGTTGGGGAGGGGGATGGGGGGTTGAATCTACTTCCCGTTCTTGGTCTCTCGGTCTAGTTAGGGTTTAAGTTTGGAACTCGTGATCCTGGAGTAGCGTAGTTTTAACCTTACAGGATACACACCCTGGTAAAGGTATTATTGGGGTGGGGGGGTGGTGGGGGGGCTAGGACGCATTTGGATCTAAGACAATATTGGAGCGGGAGGAGGGTAAACACTCATTGGAGTTGGTGCGTGGGGCGTCAACTTCACTGTATTATTGTTTTTGGGTCATCTGTAGCTCTTACCTCCGGCGGTGGAGGGATATACTGCGTCTGTGGCTAGCTATATATATGGATACACTCGGTGGCTGCTGCTGCTGCCCCACCCCCGGATGGGATGGGGGTTGAGTTAAGTCTAGTGGGGATCATGGGTGGTTGGTTCTATCATATAGCCCTCTTCTATAGGGTATCTTCGTATATACATATATAAGAGGTATTTAGAGTATAGTACATATGTATAGAACTCATAACACCGTAATCTCCCCCCCGCTTGGCCAGTGCGGTAGCGCTGAATTTTGGGGGGGGGGGCGGGGTGGTACCATCGAGTGATACCCTGTGATCCGGGTGATGGTGCAGCTGCCCGTTCCGGGCGGTAGCGGGAATAGACATGTTCTGGTAAATGATATGGCTAGTTTGATTAGAGGGGCGTTGCAGGGTGTCTTGTGATTAGTAAAAAGGGGGGAGGGCGGGGATGCTGGTGGTGGGCGGTGGTGGGCGGTGGAGGGGAGGTGGTGGGGAGTAGGTGTGTTAAGATGGGGGGATTGGAGGGGTGGGTGCAATGGGGTTGGAGGGGGGGCAGGGGGTTGACGTTGGGATGGCGTTATGGTAGCATTGGTGGATGGGTGGGTTTATAGGGAGCTCGGATGTCCGGTTCCTGGTTGAGATTGCTATTTCTCCGGTAAGATTTGTGTGAGGGATATCCCCTGTCAGGTATAAAATACATGTAGGTACATGTATTGAAATTTGGAGCGAGTGATGGCTTGTGAATTAAATCCAATATTGAGTCTTATGGTTTGGGCTGTGTGTGGTATTTCGGGATACTCCCCCATAGTCCTAGGACATAGCAAACACTTCTTCTATCTCTAGTCACCATCAGCAGCTCAAACACCCCACTCACAAGCTTTTAGTTAACGCACAAGCAAAAAAAAAAAGAACAACCTTTTCTTCCATCACTCTATTTAAAAAGAAAAGAAAGGATAGAGAGAGAGCCCCACTACTCCTCTAGAACATCCACATCCAACTCCTCACAAACCCTCAGCACCGTCCCCAAGCTCTCGAAAATCCCATTCGTCGACACCCGCAGCATGCGCGCGGTCGTCGCCTTGTAGTGGATCAGCACCACTGGCTCTGCGGGGCCCTCGGCGGCCTTGGGGACCTCGAATCCCCGCTGCACGTACGGAGAGATCTCTTTATCGACGGCGAGGGCGCGCGCGACGGTCTCGGCGATACGCCATGATGGGACCGGGAGTGTGATTGTGCTAGTGGAGCAGACGGGGGCGACGTTAGTGTCAGGTAAGAAGGGAGGGGAAGGGGGAGGGGGAGGGGTAGGAGAGAGGGGGAGCGGCTCACAGGGAGTGCGGAAAGGCGGGGTCGGCGGCGGGGGTGGTCATTGTTTTCTTCTTCTTTGTAGGTGCGGTGCGGTGCGGTGCGGTGGGGGTGAGGTCGGTGGTGGGTAAGAGGGACCTTGGTGGGGCGGTGGTGTTTGAGATGGGGTGGAATGAGCTTTGGGGGGCCGATATAGCTATCGTGAGTCGTCTATTTACAATCTAGCTACGTACAAGTAGTCCCTTGCTCCCCGTTTACATCCCCGGGGGTCAATGATCGAACCCCACCCCTAACCCCCGCCAAGTCCTCAGAGCCTCATCTCATCCATCCCAATCTCATTTTCATCTTCACCCCACCACCAGCCCCACCAGCCATTCCAAACACCAAACAACCAAAAAAATGAAGATCCTCACAACAAACTACATCACCTGCGCCGTCAAGGCGTGCAAGTCCTCATCTCTCTCCTTCCCGCTCCACTTCCAAGACGCCGAGCTCGTGCAGGAAGAGGTCGACTTCAACCCGCAGTTCATCACCAACATCCTCCCGCGCATCGAGTGGGAGGCGCTTCGCGTCACCGCCGCCGAGGTATGTTTGCTTTCCGCGGATTAGGATAGAGCGGGGAGAGAGGATGCTAATTATGGGGTTGTATAGTTGGGGTTCACGACGCTGCCGGAGCAGAAGCCAGAGGCGGCGGAGGGGCAGCCGCTGGATGAGAAGATGCTGAAGGACCTGCATACGTTGCTGGTTGAGGTGTGTATCTTGTCTTGTCGGTATGGGGAGGAGGATGGAGGACTAATGAAGTGTGGGGGAGCAGACGCAGGTCATAGAGGGGAAGCTCGTGTGCGCGAATTGCAAGCATGTGTATAACATACACCAAGGCATTGCGAACTTCTTGCTGCCGAACCATCTTGGTATGTCCCCTTTGTGCTCTCAATTGGCAGTGGTTTAACTAACGGGCAGTGTAGTATAGTATAGTATACCGAACGGGCCATTTTCGGGCAGCAGCTCAGCTCCTCCGACATCATCCTAACCCACCGCATGTATCGTACGTACCCTATCGTATCGTAATGATCACCACCATCCCTCAAAAGGCGTTGTCTGTTGTGTTTTTTTTATATCTACATTTTCATATTCTGGGTCATAGAAACATGGATAAACCACCATTCCATCTTCTCTACGTTACATCGCACCACACATTACACGGCGCCACATCTCATCGGAACAGGAGGACAAGCGGACTGCAATCCCTCCATGAACGTACATTCGCAATACAATACATACACACTCGCGCACATTCGCAAAATGCCCATTACCACTAAGTACATACATGTAGCTAACTAGCTACATACACACCGTAACCCAACCCAACCCAACCAAAAACCAAACCAAACCAAACCCTCCCTTTCCTCCCTCCCTTCCACTCCCGCTCCACTCCCCCTGCCCACCTCCGTACTGCCAAACCGATCATTCCCGCTCCGTCCAATATCATCAAACCATACCAGTATTCACAAGAGAGGGGAAAAAAAGGACAAAAGGAAAACCACAAAAAAAAAAAAAAAAAAGAAAGGATAAAAAAAAGACCCAAACACCCCAATTTATTTTTGAAACTCTTTTACCTCCCTCTCCCCGCGGCCCATCCTCCTCCTTTCTTTCTCTCCTACATTCGTCTACTCGACATACTTTTTTTTCCCACCCACAACGGCCTCAGCACTGACTTTATCTCCCCCGCATAACATGATGGTGATGGTGATGATGGTGAAGATGATGGATGATGATACGAACCAATACAACCCAGACAGACCAAATCTACAAAAAAAAAAACTACCCCTGCGAGAAAGGGGGGTGCCCAGGAGTAACCAGAAAAAAGTAAAAGAAGAAATGAAAAAATGAGGCCATAAGTGCCCCAGAGGTTTTCCTAGAAATACTAGATCACGCCCCCCGCCGTCACAACCATGGTAAGAGTTGAGAGGTGGGATAGCAAGGATTTCGATATAGGAAGGGAAGAGGGGGATGGTGAGATGGAATATAGTACACTGTTATAGATACCACCGGGATAGAGGGAGAAGAAGGGGGAGGGGAATAAAAAGATATCCACCGCAGATGCTACACATACTTAACTAGCCCCCGGTAACAGAAAAGGAAGAAGGATGAAAAGAAATAAAATCATAAAATCAGATACCGCGCCGTTTATCAGAAAGTTAAAAAAAGAAAAGAAAAAAAGGCCCCTGAATTTTGTTGCGTCGAGAAATAATCGACCCGGAAGAAGTAAAAAAAGATGTTTCCAACATATGCGGTTCGAAGTATAGTTGATGTGCCCCCAAAATAACCCACCTGGACAAAAAAGAGAAAAAAAGAAAGGAGGAAGGATAGCAAATAACTTAATAGTGACACAAAATCAAAATCGGTCCCAGGTAGAGCTTTTTTCTTTTTCTTTTTTGGAAGAGATGCCAAAACCAAAACAAACCGAAAGGAAGTCGACGGACAGGAAATTATGATTAGGTAGGGGGTAAAGCCCGTTTCTCTTCTAGTTGAGGAAACCCTTGCAGCCGCTCGAACCACACAAGCACGGTATCCTATCATCACTTCCCAATTCCCTCTCAAATTTATAATCATAGGTCAACTCCTCGTCTAGCAGAGAATATAAGTTAGTTATTTCCTAAAAGTATCCACGGCACATAGGTTAACCTACTCTCTTTGATGTCCCGCAGTGCATATATAACGATCCTCTTGCTCCCCTCCACCTTGATAATCTTGGCGGTACAATTCGGCGTACAGCTGTGATTGATAAATCTTGCAATCCCGCCTCTCTTTGTAGCATCAATGACCGTGTTCTCATCGATTCTAAATAGATATGACGATCCAATCCCACTCTTGAGATATTTTATTTCTCTCATATCCGCTACCTGTTGCCTGACGATCTCACCGACATACTCAATGATCATGTCATTTGCAGCGATGTTTTCCATGGCGTACAGGCCCCAGTTATGAATAGCTGACCTTGCAAACCTGACAGGCTTCTTCCGCTTCTTGAGTTGATTGAAGCGCATCACATCTGCATCAGATGAGAATATTTGCTTTTGATTCTGGAGGTTTGCAACTAGACGTCTATTATTGACACGATTGGATCGTGATGTGGAGCCTGCGGTCTTGGTGATTGTGGTAGGTGCAGATGGAGAGGGTGGCTGGTTCATTGCTGCACGCTTGGCGGCGACTTGCAGACGGTGGGGAAGATACATTGATTTTTCCCTTTCAGGAATCTTTCGCCATCCTTCTGTGCGAGCACAACCCGTCAAGTTGGGCCGGTAAAAGCCTTCGATTTTTTCCTGTACTCGTGCAGCGCCTAAGAAGTCGTTAGCAAAATTGAAGCCAGCCCGAGGATATAATGATAGTGAGAAACTAGGCTCACCCCTCGTACCCTCCCTATTCGCTGCTTTGATTTCTTTTTGCTTGAAGGACCATGCAGCGACATTGCCGAGATCTGCCGGCTCGTAGCGCTCTTGGGCAAGAGCAATCTTCAAGAACTTGTAGTCTTCCTCATCCTTTACTAGAGTCTGCCAGCCGTCGAGATCCAATACCATATCTTCGTCGTCATCTACAGCCGGAATAGGGCCTTCGGCAGTCGAAACTCCCCAAGAGACGTCTACCACCTCCTTCGGTATGTCTTCATCGGTCTCCTCGTCTTCATCTGCGAGCTGCCTGGCAAGCAGTAGAGCCTTTGGAACCTCAACCGGTACGGCATCAGCCTTAGTTTTCGACCCAGACGCTCCCAGCTCCTTTCCTGTTTTCAGCGCTGTCTTTATAGCTATTGAATCATTAATGTCATCATAGTCATCTGTCACATTGACAATCTCATCTTCATCATCAACTGGAGGTCTCCTAGAGGGAGGTGGCCCTTGTTTCCTTTTCCTACTACGCTCCACCGATTTCGACACAACATCCTCTTCACCTTCGCTTTCGCTTGATGTAAAATCAATGTCACACTTCCTCTTCTTATTTTCCTTAAACTTCGCAGGTCCTGACATGGCACTCTCCACATCATCTTCGGCACTTTCACTAACCATCGGACTCCTCTCATTATCAGACAGTCGAGGTTTCTTTGACATAATCTGTTCTTTGGTATCAATACGCTCTTCCTCCGGTGTAGGCTCACCCTCATCTGAGGATACAGCAGTGTCCCGTAGCTTTGATGTAGGTCCAACGCTCCCCCTTTTCCTCTTTAGATTTCCAATATGATCTATCAGTGGTGAATTGCTCGTAGAATCATCATCCCCAATGTCTGTTGATAACCCGCGCGATAAGGGCCTATCTCCTGTAGCCGTCGACTCGTCGTCTGAGCCACCTTCCGAATCATATTGATTGAGACGATGCGCAAGTGGCCGGGCGTCCGTTTTTGCAGACTTTTTCTTGAAACCATTTGTCTTTGGGCGCTCCTCCTCCTTCTTTGGTTGGACTCTTTTCTTAAATCGCGGGAGTGCGACCTTTACCGGATTTGTAGTCATAGATTTGATAGAAGTCTTGGCAATTAAGTTTGAAGACAATATGGATTGAATAGGCGTGGCAACATCATTGACCGTCTGCGAAGCATTATCAGGGGAAACTACTTCATTTGTTGCGGCAGAGGTTCTCGATTCCGCCTCTTCAACCCTACGTCTTTTATGTAGTTTACTTGATTCCAGAGAGTCGTAAATTGTCGGGGCGACTATTCTCTTCTTGACATCGTTCATGAGCGCAGTTCTCATCTCTTTGATCAAAGCATCAGTAGTCTCAGCCAGATAATCGACTTTCACCTCGACTATCTTTGGGGGGTTGCGAACAGGCGAAGGGGTTCGGGTTCCTCCGGGATGCATTTCCATGAGCATTTTGTAGGAGAACAACCTATCTCCATCGCATACCCGAAAACACTTTTCCATGTCTCGTTTTTCCCAAAAGACAACATAAAATCCCGTTCTATCACATAGTACGGTTCTTAATCCAAAATTCTTTAAGCGGCCCTCCAAATGTCGTACATATCGCTGGTCCCCGGGAATGCATCGTGCAGTAATGAAGATATAAGGCCATCGCCCAACGTGATCTAATGCCCTAAAGTTTTCCTTCTGGGTTTCTGCTAGTCGCGAATCACGATCCCGGTCACGGTCACGGTCACGGTCCCGTTCTCGGTCCCGTTCTCGGTCTCGGTCTCTATCCCGGTCTCGGTCCAGAGCTCTACTCTCCTTTCGAATGGGCGAAGCTCCTCGGACCCTTGATGGAGATTCTGCGCGGTAAGAGGAGCGCGCGTGATCCTCCCTAGGCGGTGGCTTTGGGCGGTTCTTCGCAGCCTCCTGCTCCTTCCGTCTATTCTCTTCCACGATTCTTCCTGCTAGTTTCTGTAGTTTTAGGCCATCCCTATCCAATTCCACTCTAATTTTTTGCATTCCAATCGTTATTCCATTACCACTGACCACCGCCTTCTTAGCACCTTCATGTGCCGGTGATTTAGTTCTAACATTATCGCGATAAAGAACCGAACATATTCCCAGAGAACCCCCCGTTGCCGGGTCAACCTTGACCGCAACCTTTGCGATTTCACCATATGCCCGAAAATGCATAGAAATCTCATTCTCCGTAGTAAGCGGCGACAATCCCGATATTAAAATTTGCGACGGGGGGCCTGGTCCAATGTAATTCTCGTCCCATTTCCACCGTGTCCGGTAGAGGGCTATGCGAAGTCGCTTCTTGCCAGTCCTTGGACCCTTTGTGTAATCCGGAATGGCTAGTCGGGGGTCTGTGATGGGACCGGAGACCTACTCACGTTCAGTCAGTTGTGAGCTCTCCGTCCCCCGACATCACCGTAGCTCGACCGGGATAGGTGTGTGGTGAGGGAAATTGAAATCAACAAAAATGCAAAAACGTACCCCTTCACCGTCGAACCGTACTATTGTTTCTTTACTCCTCTTCGGGGCACCTTTCTCCTCGAGGGCTGGATCGTACTTGACTATCCAGTTTCTCTTTGTTGGAACCGCGGGGGGTGTCCCCTTGGGTGTCGGAAGTGCAGGAGGGGGTGGCGGTAATGGAGGGGGTTCTTTTGAGGCATATGATTGTACAAGAGATACTTGTGGTCGTGGTGGTAGGCTGTGTTTTGGGGCAGGAAGCACAGGGAGCGATTGTGTCGTTGTCGCGGAAGAGCGGTTATTGCTTTGGAGTAAATGACTCGAGGGAGTTGTTTTTGTTACAGTCTGGGTTGAGGTAATGGTGGAAAAGTTTGTTGAATTTGATGTATTATTTGTCAAGGAATTTGAAGATAGTGCGCCGTTAGAGGAGTCCCGATCATAATCCCGATGAGATCTCTGGCGGGATCTTTCCCGTTCAGCCTGAGCCTTCTTCTCAGCCAAAACCGAGGGGGCAGCGGGGAAGAAGTCGGCATAGCCTGCGCGCGACATTCTGCTGCGAAACTTACAGCGGAAGTTGCATCTACAGTAGGCGTGAAGCTAGCAAAGTACCGTTCGGGGGTTGATGAGGGATTTGGTGAGCGACGATGCAAGCCCAAAGAGAACGCCGATGGACCTTCGAGTTTGAGGATTATAGAATTGTGTGTTCGCGTGTGTTTTGGGCGGGGGTGGACGCGAAGAAACAAGAAAAGCAAGAGACTGCAAGGGGAGGGGGGTAGAGAGGTTTTGCCAAATGAAGGATAAGACTAGCAGAAGCTAGACTAGTAGTAATGGAATTATTGAATGGTGACAGAAGCGAGCGGAAGAATGGAAGATGAGGACAATAGAAAGAGAAGTGAAGATGGACACCGAGCAGGGGGGGGGGGAGGGGAGTTCCTTCTTGAGAGAAGCAGCTGCAATAATTCCCAGGGAGGCGTCAAATTCCAGTTGGTCAATCAGTACGTTTTGGTCGGTAGTAGGTGTAACTGAGAGAACGACAGAGGAAGATATATTAACAAGGACCAAGAGAGATGTTGATGGGGGGAGGCCCTGTTGAAATGTGCGTGTGTGTGTGTATGGTGTGTGTGTGTGTGAATTTCCAAGGAAATAGGCACGACCAGAGGGTTATAGTTAGGCAGTAGCACCGTGGGGATGAAAGCGTGTCGTAACTCGTGACAGCTCAAGAAACCTGACCGAAGAGAAATCGCGAAAAAAAACGATGGCCGACAGGCTCAGGGAATAAAGAGGAGAAGAGAAAAGAAACGGGGAAGAAATTCCTATCCTATCCTATCCTATCTGTGGGGGTGCAGAAGGGTCTATTGTAGATGTGATGGTAGTAGTGGTAGTGGTAGATGTGGTAGGTGGTGGTTGAGATTGGATAGCCCGGAAGTCTGGCCTTACAGAAGAACTTCTAAAACTATCGAGTGTTCTCTGGTTAATTTTGAAGGAAACGAGGCGCGGTGGTGACGCCGTGACGGAACGTGAAGAGACACCCACGACACAGGTACACACAGCAAAAGTTCAAATTTCCCTCCTGACTTGGTGCTAGTACGATATGGTCATAGCGTCGTTCCCATTGCGGCTTAGAACACTGGCCGTTTGGATGTTGATCCTGCGCCCTGCCTCTTCATCGTTCGTCCCGCGGCTGCTCTTCAGCGAACCGTATGTACCTGCTGTGGGTACATGTTGGTATGGGTTAATCCTCCACCCCCCCCTCACTCACCGCTCTACAGATATAGCCCAGCCCAGCTCCAATACCCGACTCGATCTCTGCAGCAACTCTTCCCTCCCACACCTACTGCTTGATGGATGGAATGAACTGCCCTCAGTTCTTACATGCCATGTTGACAGATAGATGGTCGCAGACAGATGCAGCAGCGCCCCACTCCCAGCTAGCCAGGTTAGCGCATCTCCCAAATTAAGAGTCACCGAATTTCTACCCTCTCATGGGAAATGACGACATAACTATAACATGTATATATATCTAATAAAATGGTATACAGTCGTTCACAGGGTTTTGACGAACACGGGGTTCTGGCGGATCTCTCTGTAGCAACGCCATAGCAACGCCATAGCAACGCCTAAACTGGCGAATCTGTCATTGGCCCCAACCCCCTGTTCGCCAAAACCCCGTGTTCGCCAAAACCCCGTGTTCGCCAAAACCCTGTGAACGACTGTACCAATATCACGACTACTTCAAACGTTATTTTCCGTAAATTCTCTTTGGTATGTTCTTTCAGCAGATTTGATGTAGTAACGAACGGGGCCTTCGGCGGGACGGACTCTTGGTCAAACCAGCGACGATCGACCTGCCCAATGACAGGCAGTAGGCGCCATTCAGCAGCACCTCTGTACCATTCGAGGCAGTTATTTTTATCGGAAGCACTGGGATGCGAAATCCAAACCGGGTTGAGTCCCTCACACGGTACTCCAACTCTATGCGGTTTATGCTACAAGCCAACAGCAGTATTTGATCTTACAACAGTCTTCCCAGTGGAGGATTCGCCACAAAACCAGGAGATGCAGATTGACGAACGTCGTTGGAATTGTTATCAGGTTGGGGGGCTCACAGATTATGCTTTGTCCTCGAGGCGATTCGGCCAGTTCTAAACAGTACCCACCACTGGACAGAAGCCCGGCGAGAGCGAGTGATTATGTGTGATTAGTCGCTGACATTCTAATTACCGGATAGCATTTTACCTATATCTGTTTACTCTAGTTTTCATCGACGGGTAAGCTCTATACACCCGGGGTTCATCCACGAGAGGCTCGGTACCACTGGCTGCTGCTATCTTGACGGAATGAGGGTCACTTATCTCAGCTACTTAAAACCTCAGATTTTGTATATATATACTTTAAAACAATGCTTGTTTTGTAAAAATATGTACCCCGATCAAGTCTTTCCTGGGAGTGATCTATCTATCAGAGTATCTAGCTTTAACGAAATGCCTTTAACACGAAGTTTTCTGAGCCCCGACGGTATCTCAAGCTAGAGCTCTTATGTAAAGTAGTGGGTATTGGGCATCGCGTACGCCAAGAATTATGTTTCCCTTTTAGCAACCAACCAAAGCTGCCACGAGAGCCTCCCGTCAACTGCCCCCCCCTGCGAGATATCTCAACGAAAAGAAACCACCTAACCTTCTCGGCTCAAACACATTTCCCTCAAGGCTTTCGGGCCTTCCTCTTCCCTACATCTCAACTAACGAAAATTCACAATGAGGGTATCACCAACTCCGCTAGCATCTCTATTAATCGGCTTTGCCGCCATCTTGCCAACAACCCTCGCTGTCTTTCAAGACGAGGCTTTCCAGAATGACTGGCATATCCCACTTCTAGGCCCTTCGCTCCGGGAGTCTACCTTCTTTCACCGCCCCCTCCTAAATGCAAAAGCGAGCTTGATATATACACTTACTGAGCGTAACATTCTTGCTGCGCTACATCCAAAGGATGGCGGGATTGTATGGAGACACCAGTTGGAAGCTTGCACGTCCAAGAAGTTGGCTCGAGCTGCAGAAGGTGTAATTGTAACCGGCAGCTGTGGGAATGTCAAAGCATTCGATGCAGTGACAGGAAAGCTAGCGTGGGAAAATAGATTCGCGGGTGGAAACGTGAAAGATTTCAAGCCTGCAGGCAGGGAAGACGCGGTGGTAGTGCTTTTTGACGATGGTAGTGTGAGGATGTTAGAAGGTGGGAGTGGGATTGTGATGTGGGAATGGAAAGGACTTGATGCGTATGTCCCTGTTCCTATGGGCCCTTGAGAGAGCCGTTCATTAACTCAATGAGGTAATTATAGGAAGGATGCACCGTATTCGATCTCTGTAACGGGTGATAGTGTCTTGGTTGTTTCTGTTCAGCCGGAGAAGGTATCAAACAATATGCACATTACCAGTCTAGTACTCGAGTCCGGCTTGCCCGCCACATTCTCTGGCGACTTGCGCTCATCTTTGGAATCAGTGGACAACATCCTCAACTCCAATTCCCTCCTTGTATGGACTGAGGATAAACTTCGAACTCTCAAAATGGTTCCTCTTTGTGGAAATAGGCTCTCTGCTGAGACTATAAAGGTTCCAGAAGGGGTTATTGATATCGAGGTTCACACCGATGGCGACAGCACTGCGCTAGTGCATTACAAAACCATTGATAAATCATGGGCGACAGTTTATAGATGGGAATATGAGTACGGTCCACTCACCCCCATTTTGGACATTGAGGAAAAGCCTGGTGCGGATAGCACATTCTCAATAAGCAAGTCTGGATACGAAATGTTTTTTGTCTGGAATTTTGCCAACGGTGAAGCATATCTATATGGAGTAGAGGGCCAATTGGCCAACTACACCCCTAAAGTTGAACACAAAGAGAAGCATATCAGAAACGCCGCCTCAGAAGTTATCACTAGATCTGACGGCGCCTCATATGCGGTCCGCTCATTCATATCAACTTCCACTCCCGGATTTAAAGGAAATACCCACCTTGTCCGTAATGGCGACCTAGAGTGGACCCGCAAGGAGTCGTTGGCCTCTGTATCGATATCTACATTTGCTGAGCTATTGGATCCTGCCGCCGAAAAGGTCGCAGACGAGCTGAATGCTGAGGGGCACAAGAGCGTTGGTGCTGCATACGTTCATCGGCTCACCAGACATGTGCAGGAGCTCATTGAATATGGACCTGCTTGGGTGTCTGGCATCCCGGTGAGAGTTATGGATGCGTTCCTGAACAAGGAGAAAGCGGAGCTTGGCGGGAAATGGAGGGACTTGTTTGGATACAGGAAATACGCTATTGTTGCCACCGAAGATGGCGGTCTGGCGGCATTGGATATTGGAAAGAAGGGAGAAATTGCCTGGGAGTCCAATGTTCTACCAATTGAAGGAGAATGGAAGGGCGCTCTCGGGGTCTACGAAGTCTCCAAGGGGGTCGTCGCGGTTGTCACTAAAGGAGGTGAATACCTCGAATTTGATGCATTTGAGGGCACTACCCTTCACAGGGAGAAGATCCCCGGTTGTGGAACCGTAAAGAGCTCTAGTGTTGTAGATGGTGTTGACCGCAAACTCGTCCTTGCCGCCCTCAAGTGCGGCAAAGTCATGGTTCTCCCCGCTGGCTCACCTCTTCCGGAGACCGTCTTTCTCGCTGTTCAAGACAACGTCGGACATGCAAAGGGCCTTAAAGTGGCCGCCTCCGGCAAGCCCGAGCAAACGTGGATCTTCAACCCTCCCGCAAACGAGCAAATTTCCTCCATCTCTACCAGACCTGCCCACGACCCCATTGCATCTATTGGGAAAGTCCTCGGTGACCGCTCAGTAATGTATAAATACATTAACCCGCACCTCATCTCAATCATCACCGCAGACCCCAACGGCTCCACGGCTTCAATTCACCTTCTTGACTCCGTCTCCGGCGCCGTTCTCCACTCAGTAACACACACAGGCGTAGACACTAGCAAACCCATCGTTTCCACTGTCTCCGAGAACTGGGTTGTATACAGCTACTATGGCGATGATACCATCCCCGGCAAGACCGCCGCCAAGGGCTACCACCTTGTCGTCTCCGAGATCTTTGAAAGTGAACAGAAAAACGACCGAGGCCCTCTCGGCGGCGCACAAAACTACTCTGCGCTCGCCGGAGAAACTGGTGAGCCCTTTGTGCTCTCGCAGTCTTTTATCTTCCCAGGTGAGATCGCGTCCCTAGCGACCACTACTACCCGCCAAGGCATCACCAATCACGAGATCTTGGCACTCCTACCAGAGTATTCATCTATCTTGGGGCTGCCAAAGCGTATGCTTGATCCCCGCCGCCCTGTGGGTCGAGATCCGAACGCCGCAGAGATGGAGGAGGGCCTTGCCAAGTACTTCCCTGTCATTGATGCGGACCCCCGCGGCATGTTGAACCATAAGCGGGAGCTTGTGGGTATCAAGAAGATTGCCACCACTCCGGCGCTGCTGGAGAGTACCAGTCTTGTATTCGCGTATGGTGGCGATCTCTTTGGTACGAGAGTGACGCCCAGCATGGCGTTTGATGTACTCGCGAAGGGGTTCAGTAAGATTCAGCTTGTAGGGACGATTGTGGCGTTGGGCGTTGGTGTTGGCTTTGTGGCGCCCATGGTGAGGAGGAAGCAGATTAACCAGAGGTGGTCCACCAGCTAGATTGATAGTTATAGAACTAGATCCACTGCTTTTTTTTGTTTGACCGCCTGGCTGTGTATTTAAGCGCATATTGGGGGTTTATTTATTTATGTATTTCGTAATGACGGTGGTTGGGACAATCTTGGGAAAGGGAAAGGGAGGAGGGGATATTATTTACTGGCAATTGATTCATGGATCTCATTTCAATCTTTTACCTACAATATGGGTATCCGCACAAGTGATTTTATCTTTCTTGGGCTACAATACTGGTGTGATTGTGAATATTGTTTCCACACGCCAAAACATAAAATTCCTGGTTTACGTCCTTTGATTCCGGAAATCATTAGCCAGCTAAAATATTGCTCCTATCCCAGCTATTGGTTATTAGTATATATCCGTTTTAAGCCTACATACACATAACGAATTACATAAGACCGTCACCACCACCACCACACGCCATACTCACAAGATATCACTCGAGTCTCCAAGGCCCGCAAACTCCATCGCCGCCTCCCTCAGAGCCCTGACAGCGCCCTCCCTGACAGCCGCCACGACCTCCCCCGCCGGCATCAACTCACGGACCGACCCCACGCCCGTTCCACTAGTCATCGCCCCCATCAGCACACTACACTCCAACCACACACACATATATATATATGACATACCAGAACATTGTCAAGCGCTCCCAATCGCCCGCCGCGAGCGCCTCCTCGTACAGCCGCCTGTTCTCGGCCTCTGGCATGCCGCGCTCGTGGTCCCGCAGCGTGCCGTTCGTGGCGCCGCGGCCGTTATATTGCGGCGGCCAGAAGCCGGTCCCGCGCAGGGTGTCGAATATCCGCGTTCTTTACCTCCGGGTGAGTGTGTGTGTGTGTGAGGGTTGGGTTGTGGGACTTACCTGGTTGTGGACTGCCCGCCGTCGGAGAGGCGCAGGAGGTAGTTCTTGAAGCCGTCGGCGGCGGTGCATTCGGGCGTTAGGATGAACTACGCCCCCGTGGTGGTTAGTTGACGGTTGTGGATGGCTAGGAGACGTACCCACCCTTGTGCCCATTGCGACACCGCTCGCGCCTGTCCCGCCGCGGGGGTTAGTGCCCATAGCAGCGGTGGTAGTAGGTAGTAGTTACGTACCGAGCGCCAGCGCCGCCGCAGCGCCGCCCCCATCCACGATCCCCCCCGCCGCCAGCACGGGGATGACCCTTCCGCTCTCGGCCACGACAGCCCTCATCTCCGGTAGCAACCCGACGACACTGGCCCCCCTACACAGGCCGTGTCCGCCCGCGTCCGCAACGCCCTGCGCAACAAGCACGTCCACGTCCACGGCGGGGGCGGCAGCCAGCAGCTCCCGCAGCTCCCGCACGGACCCCAGCTGCACGAAGATCTTGAGCGCTGGGTGCTGCGCCCGCGTGGCCTGGATCCACGCGGTTAGTTGCGCTGTGCTCGAGGGCGCGAAGAACCAGGCTGCGGTGGGGGGGTGCGGCGTCAGCGAGCTGAGGAAGAGAGGGAGGGAGGCGCGGAAGAGGATCACCCCGACGCCGATGGGCTGCGGCGTCATTTGTAGGTGGGCGTGGGTCTGCTGGAGGGTGGCGGAGAGACCGCTGAGGTCGAAGCCGGCGCCGAGGAAGCCTGCTGCGGGTTAGTGTGGGGGTGTAGGTGGAGGGGGGGGGGGCTTGCCGAGGCCGCCGGAGTGGTAGACGGCGGTGACGAGGGAGGGGCCGGTGGTGCCTAGCATGGGGGCGCTGCAGATGAGGGGGGCTTTTGTGAATGGGAACATGGCCTTGAGGAGGGCGGTTTCTTTGGACATTGTTGTGTGTGTAGATATGTAATTGAAGTATTCAGAGAACTGTATCAGCTC
Source organism: Morchella sp. 2015-shanyang (assembly GCA_024713795.1). Taxonomy (NCBI): domain Eukaryota; kingdom Fungi; phylum Ascomycota; class Pezizomycetes; order Pezizales; family Morchellaceae; genus Morchella; species Morchella sp. 2015-shanyang. Next base: position 1,695,360 of record JAMGZB010000007.1, read on the forward strand.
CCCCGTTGTGTACTGTATATAGAAATGTAATTGAGGTATTCAGAGGACTGTATCAGCTGCACATTTATATATCCAGCTGTGTCCGAGTGAATTTGTAATCCATGGCCTGTGTATCTCCGTTTCTCCGGAAGGGAATGCTTCACGAGCAGAGAAGGAATTACTGTGACCATTAGCTGTCTGATTGGCCAATAGCTGGACACCGGGGCCGCAGCACGATCATTGACCCACCACCACCACCACCACGACCCGGTAATGCTCGGCACCGCGCTCTCGGAGAGATGTGTGGCCCTGGGGTGTCTGTAAGTTCTATGGTGTGTATAACGTATCTTTGGGTATCGGGGTTGGGCGCTCGTTGTGTTGTCAGGAGTGTGTGCCGGATGAGATTTGGTGATGCAGTGAGATGCGTGCAACAATTATTAATAATGGATTCCTCTACAGCGTGTGTTTCCACGACGACGACGTTATCTAATCCGGGGCCGACACCCGCCGCAGTGACGTCTTTGTGGAGTAGGCTATCCAACACCCGATTCAACGAGGATGTATCTATTCGAAGCGGACCTGAGAATAGTAATATCAACAGACCATAGGTTAGTTTTAGAGTGTACTCTATCTCCACATGCAAGAATCTGGCGTGGGGTGCAGGCGAAACGCGACGGCGGGCCAGCCAATTGCAGGCGCGCCCGTCACATCGCAGCGAAACACTTCAGGCAACCGACCGATAGACGGCGCAGTCACGTGCGCGGGGGGCGCAGAGGAGGAAAGAGCTGAGAGGAGAGCGAGAGCGAATGAGTGACAACAACAGCCACTCGTTGATCATTTACGCATTCTACCGGAGTAAAGGGGGGGTATTTATTGATTATCTTTCTCTTTCTCTCTCTTTCTTCTCTTCTCTCTCTCTGCTCTCTCTCTCTCCTCCTTCTCTCTCTTTTCTCTCTGCCATCACCCCCTCGAATACAGTCAGCCAGTCAGAAGAATAGAAGATCGATTCTCTCTCTCTCTCTCTGGCCTGCTATACAAAACGAAACATCCTCTAAGTGACAGCACCCCCCAGCAGCCGTCGCTTAGACACCTCACCTGCAGCCTTACAACTTTCCCTATATTCGGAATATGAAATCCCCCGGATTCATCTACTCTCCAATAAAAGACAATGAACCCACAAGAACTTGCCGATCAGCTTGCGCAACTCCAAGTATGAAAAACTACCTACTGCAAAAAAAAAAAAAAAAAAGAGAGGGGGGAGGAAGAAGAAATGGCACCCCCCCCCCCCCACAGGAGGGAAGGAGGGAAGACGGAGAGATATGCTGACTAACGCGGGCCCCACCCACCTCCAACCCAGATCGAATTCCCTGCGCTAGACTCGTCTCTCGTCGCGGCGATACTTAATGATACAGGCTCCAGCACCGAAGCCCGCGAGACCCTCGCACAACTCGCACTGGAAACCCGCATCGACGATAATGACGAAAACAATTCTCCAGAATGGTCAATCAGCGACGAGACTGACCCGACCACATACTCGCTCTCCTCGTGGCATATAGAGGAGGATATCGAGGACAATATCTCTAGGGGCAGGGGGGCCGAGGATGCCAATGCGGTCCTGGCAGTCATGTTCCCATCGCTGTCCCCCTTCGCAATCAGAAACATACTCAGCAAGTACGACGGGAACATCAGGCGCGCAACCGACGAGCTTCTCAGTCGCGTCTACATCGCGGAGGATCCGGAGGCGGAGGTGGCGCGCGGCGTCGACGGCTTCGATGCAGGGCTAAACGGCGCAAAGGGCAAGAAGAAGGGCCGCAAAGGGCGCAGGAACGGAAATGCGGTCGCCACTGGAAACTATTCCCCTGGTCAGCAGATACGACTGACAACAGGCCCCGCAAACGCTAATGCCAATGATACCCCCTCGAGGTGGGAGGAAATGGCATCGGAGATCTCCTATATCTCAACCGCGCTTGGTCTGCCCGAGAAGACGGTCAAGGCGGCCTATCACCGCCATAACAGCGCACTCGGCCCTACAATCATGGCTCTGCTTGATGCCAACTCTCCCAGCGGTGCGGTCCGCGACCCGACGCATCTGGCGCAGCTTCAGGAGCTATCCGCAGAGTTTGGCAGCAGCGTGAGGCGCCAGCACCTCGAGGCCCTTCTCCACCTCTGCAGAGAAAACACCCCAGCCGTCTTCAAACTCGCCGGTGTCCTCGGCCGCGAACCCAAACCCACCATCACGATCGTCACCAACAACCCCATCCCCGCCCCCAGCCCCCCAAGGACCACCCGCCCAGCTGCTACCAACGGCTGGGTCGTCGTCGGCGGCGGCGGCGGCACCTCCTCCTCCTCCTCCTCCTCAACCCCCATCTCCCCCCCCGTCTCCCCACGCTTCCAAACCCCCTCCTCACCGCTGCAGGACCTCTCCATGCAGACCGCGGCCCGCAACGAAGCCTTCTCCAAGGCGTCCGCCTCCTTCCGCCGGTCCCGGTCCGACCACCTCATGGGCGGCGCCGCAGCATTCTACTCGAACGTCGGCCACCGCCACAACGCCACCGTCAAGAGCCTCCGGGACCGTGCGGCCGAGCAGCTCGTCGAGTCCAACAGCACGCTCAACAGCCTGGACCTCCACGGCGCCACCGTGTCGCAGGGGGTGCGCTTCGCGCGCGAGAAGACCACGGAGTGGTGGGTGCGGCAGCGGCGCGAGCAGGAGCTTGCGGGCGGCGGGAGGCGCGAGGTCACGCCCTTCCATATCGTGTGCGGCGCGGGCAGACACAGTCGCGATGGGGTGCCGCAGCTGCTGCCCGCGGTCACGAGGATGCTGCTCAACGAGGGGTGGAGGGTCGTGTGTGAGTCGGGGAAGATTGTGGTGATGGGGGTCAGCGGGGCGAGGGCTAGGTTGAAGAGTTTTTAGCTCTCTGGAGGGGGAGGGACATATATTGTGGTTTTGGGGGGGGCTTATATTGTGGTTTTGGGGGGGGGCTTTTTTATTTTTATTTTTTATTTTTGGTTAGATATAGATGTTTTTACAATTCATGTAGATTCGGACCGTATCTAGACTAGAACTAAAATAAAAGTGGACTGAACTAACTCCTACTCTTCTCTTCCTGCTCTGCTGTAATCAAGTACCTTTCTCCAACCCAGTGATTCCTTTCAAACTGTTTGACTCATCCTACCCAGGGTAAAAAAAACCGGTCGGGGCGTGCCCCGCGCGCCCTGGGCAGACACATACAACCCACGGACTGGAACGTGGAATGTAATCGATAGGACGGGGGCAGGTAATGGCTGTAGCAACCAAAGTCCTATCGATAAAACCTGACTAGTGGAATGCCGCGGAATGCAGTTAGAAAACCATCATTATTATCACTGGTGCCCCCCAGCCCCCCGGCCCCCCACCGGCCCCTACCCACCCGCCCCCCCGCAACCTGGGGTAAATCGCACGGAGCGCCGGTACCCGGATATACGATGTAATGTAATACGATGCGTTTCACGTGCCGTGCCGCGGTTTCGTTTCGTTTCGTCACCGGATCCGGAAGTATCTGGTGATTGATTAGTATCTACAGTGGGAATTAGGCTTTTTTGGCTTCTCCGCTCTCTATTTCTCTCTCTCTGTTGTTTGTTCACGGTTGCTGTTTTCTATATACGCTTTACCTATCTACAAACATGTCGTCGCCCAGAAAGATAGCGGTCCTCGACCTTGAGGAGCAGCTCCTCTCCGTATGGCCCCTCCTCCATATCCAGCTAGATACAGATAGCTAACCCCCCCCTCCCAGTACGCCTCCTACCACCACAACCCCGTAAGCCCGCCCCCCGCCCTGCCCTGCTCCACTAACAAGTACCCGGGCAGCACAACATCCTAATCCACCTCTTCGGCGTCCCGGGGATAATGTTCACGGGCTTCCTGCTAGGCACGAACACGCCCGCGCTGATCGACACGCCCTACATCCCGCTCAACCTGGCCGGCATCGTCGCCGCGGTCTTCTGCGTCTTCTACGTGCTCATGGAGCCCGTCGCCGGCGGCCTCTTCGCGCCGCTCATCGCCGCAATGATGGTGCTCGTCAACCACCTGTCCGCCACGTACGGCGCCCAGGCGCACTGGTGGGCGTGGTGCGGCTTCGCGGCCGCGTGGGCCGTCCAGTTTGTTGGCCACGGCGTCTTTGAGAAGAGGGCGCCGGCGGTGCTGGTTTGTGCTTCTTCTTGTGTGTTTTTGGGGGGTGTGAGGGCTGATGTGCTGGGTAGGATAATCCGATACAGCCCATCTTGCTGGCGCCGTTCTTTGTGTGGTTTGAGATACTCTTCTGGTTTGGGTATCGGCCTGAGCTGAAGGCGCGGATCGAGGAGAGGGTCGTGGCTGAGTTGGAGAGGCTGAAGGGTGAGGAGGCGGTCAGGAAGGGGAGGAAGAAGTTGTAGGGTGGATCCACATGTAGTTGTAAGTGTTTGTATGCATTTGGTATTTTGTAGGTAGTGGTGGTGGTGGTGGTGATGGATGGGGGGTGAGGAGAGGATGGTGTTTTGAGACTCCCCTTTCTTTTCTTTTCTTTTTCCTTTTTCCCCTCTCTTCTCTTGCTTTTTTCTCTTTTTCCACTACCTACTTGCGTTCCTCCCCTTCCATTGTTTCTGCCTGCCTGTCCGCCTGCCTGTCTCTAGTATAGTCCGGACCAGTTCTAGCCATGTGCCGTGAATCGAAGCCATGCATCCACCCATCCAGTTACTCTACTCTAGGTACTCTACTCTTCATAGCTAGCCAGTTCTAAAATACAATTCCTTTTTCCCCCTCCCCGGGGAATTATTCTACGTTTTCTATCCTTCCTTCCTTCCTTCCCCCGGGACGGACCGTGCGGTCGGTCGCCCGTATCCCAGAAAAAAACTAGCTCTTTTGCCGGTAGGGCTGCCGACATTTGAGGGGGCCGCATAGTGCACCGTGCACCCGAAAAATTCCCCCAGGAACACGCCGCCTATACTTCTAAGAACTAGTTCATAGTTGTCACGGTGGCAGAGGCCAGTGGCCCCTCAAAAGTTGGCAGCACTTAATAACCAGTAAAAGAGATACCCCCCATGCACCTACCAGAGGAACACCAAGTCTAGGCGCGCGCAGTGGGTGGCCTCAAAAAAAAAAAAAAAAGAAAGAGGGAAAGAAAAGAATATAGTTTCTAGAGATTATGTTTATCTTGAAAATGGCCTGACTCCATTTACTGACCGAATGTAAACGAAACAGCACCACTCTCGGGTACAGAATAGCCCAACCCATGATAAGGCTGTATACCTTCACATTTCCACCATCAGAGGCATAAAAGACTTATCTCAGTAACATGTAAGAGGCAATTAACCATACCGTGACACACCTAACGAAACAGATGAACCACCCTAACGACACGCCCCAGGGCTAGGGGTCTTGTATACACACCCTTATTTTATGCCCATACGAGCTATTGCTAGCTAGACTTGAAGTCTACTATAAAGCTCGAAGGTTTAATCCATGGTACGGCCGTAAACTACCCCGCAGCACTCGGTCGAGTGATTATTCGTGATCACAAATATTCTTCATGAGTAGTCACTCGGCCGATCGAGTACCCTAATGGGGGGAATTGTCTATTGGTGTTAGTTATCCAAACAATCTTTATACACACCAATTTGCGGTCAGCATTTCGTGAGAAAAAAAGGTAGCCCGAGTGACAAACCGAAAACCAGTGACCGCTATTGCAATGATAAACATCTAAAGCCGTCGGGCTCCACAGTGATAGAACAGTCATTGCTCTATGCTTTTTGTTGGTGGCTGAGTAAATTACTATAGGAGGTGGTTATGATCTAGAGATAGTAGTTGCTGATGTAACAAGATACAGGGGAACAATATAGCAGAAAAAACAGCCACCAACACAACTAAATCTCAGGGCCAGACGAATTCAATACCCATCAAAGAAAAAGCCCAAATCGACTATTTTTGTGGCGGAGAAAAGCTATGCCACTGCCCTCACTGCCTCCACTATTTTCACTGCCTTCATAACCCATGCCCTATTCACCTCCTCTACGGCCCAGAGATTCATAATGGCGACCCTAACCTCCCCCTCCGCCAAAAACAATTCCCACAGGCCTCCACCCCTCCACTGCTGTTTGATATCCCAAAAACTATCAAGCACACTCCTTACCACCACAAGAAGCCTCTCCAGCTGACCCTTCTCGACTTTTGCTTTCATCTTTAGCCCCCTAATATCTGCAAGCACCTCTGTATCCAAGTAGTTCGCATACTCGTTTTTTCCACCGAGCACCTCTACTAGTCTCTGCTTGAGTGGCTTATTGAGAGTTAATTCTGCGTAAACGGCGTTCCGCTTCTGCTGTGGGTTTGTAGGTCGGGATATCTCCTGCAGCGTCTTGCGTAAGTGCTCCAGGCGGCTTTGGACGCGGTTTGCTTGCGCGAGTGCGGTAGTTGCTAGGCGAATTTGGCGCTGTAGTGTGGAGACTCGTTGCTGGAGGGCAATGGGGAGGAAGGTATGAGTAGTATTGAGGAGTGGACGGAACTCTTTGAGGAGGGAAGTTAGGGTTTCGGGGGAGTGGGTGGGGGAGAGGAGCTTGTCGAGATGAAAGTGGATAGTTTCGAGTATGTTGATTTCGGAGGGTGTGAGAAGGGGATTCATAAACTCGGATAAAGTGGGGCAGGGAGTTTCATCCTCTGTGCTGTCAGATGAAGGAGATTCATCTTCGGCGACACAAAGATTGAGGTGTGGAGGGCGCGCGGTGCGGTGGAAACTCATCGATGTCTGAATGGGCAGTTTTGTGAGGATTGGGGGATATGAAGAGTGTGGATGTATTCAGTGAGATGGATTACTTAGTATTGGAAATTTATTTTTCGTGTAGACTTTCACCTATGTTTTCATGAATCTGGTAAAGCCGCCCGAAAGGCCAAGCAACCGAGTAAATCAAGATTACTATGGCAACGGCTGGATTCAAGAGGTACAAAGATAATAGTACGGAGATCTATAACTTGGCTAGTCTTAATAAGAAATTTCATTCTTTTTTTTTTCGAGTCGAAACTCACCGCTTCGTACAATCCTATTCATTGTAACTGATGGAGAGATTCTAAGAAAGCATCGACGGTACTCTATACAGACATTTGTATCGGGACGAGTGTGGATTGAGAGAGTCTCTATGTAGTTAGTAAAGTCTGCTGTGAGAGAGTCTCTATGTAGTTAGTAAAGTCTGCTGCTGACTTAAGTTGGTGATTGATTCAAAGACACCCCACAGCAACCCTAGGCTCAAACTCATGATATTAGCGATATGAATAAGTGATTTATATTATTAGGAACATCCCAAACAGTTAATTACGAGCATCGTGAATAAGTGTGCGTGTTCAATAGAATGTTTCTTCCTTGACAACTCTCCATTGAATTGCATTTGTTTGACAAGTGCAAAAACCCAACGCTTCTCCTTCTTCTAAAAGGCAGCCCCATAAGGCCCCAGGCCGGATAATCCCGACCTCTGGCTTGAGGAGAAATTGGTGAGGCCCAAGGGGCTCAAGATTTCCAGGTTCCTTGACATTAGGTTTTATGAGGCAGCGTAATAGAATGGCCCACTAGCCGCTTTAGGAAAAGAATAATTCATCTAATTGCCCACAACTCAAGAATTAGAACGATACCTGATTGCTAAAGAGCTGCTAATTAACCAAACACCGTACGTACCCGATAACCAATAAGGAGAAACTGACCAGGCACCAACACCTCCTGCTGAATCCCCAACCGATATTTAATTGCTGTAAATGTTGGCGAAGTCACTGATGAAGTTGGTCACAATAGCGCACTACAAGCATAGCTGGAATATCGTGTGAATAAGATCAGTCTAGTCTCAGAAGCCTTCAGATGGACGATCTAGCCTTGGGACAGCTCACCCCCATACAGTATCGATGATGATCTGCTGTGCTGAGGAGAGACATCTCCCACAAGACCGACCCGACAGCAGTTCAATGAGGTCACGGTGCTTCCCCGCCAGCCTGCATTCGACGAGGCTGTGGTTGAATACACATAGCTAGTGATAAACAGACCCCAGGATGCTGCGGGAGTAGGTGGCGGCGTGATGTTTATTCACCGTGGGGCGAGGGGCAGTGTGATCTGGCACCTAACACGACACGACGCTATAGGGACACGATTAGGTGTCTCGATTATTTAGCTCCGACTACAGATGCCGCAGAAACGGCTCTCTACTCAGTTTCGTGCTACTTGGAAAGCGGCGGGTAGGCAAAGCCAAACTGGGTGGTCACGGCGCAGCGGAGAACCTTCTAGGGCCGTTAGCCTCGCCGGCCTGAATTGAATACCATATCAGACTTCAGTGGGAAGACAATAGCCACAATTATGGTTTAGTATAGAGGACAAAAAGCTTCGTTTTGAGGCAGTTCTGTTCGAGGTGGAATCCTTAGAGAGTTTCCTTAGGTCAAACAGGAGTCTAAAATATCCTTTCCCTTGGGACTGTGGAGACCTTGTATAGTTCTTAGGGAGAGCGAACTATACAATGGAAATATAAAAGCATGTATATCATGTTTCATGTATGTATGTGTCCGCTGCCCGGATCTCAGGCCTTGGTAGAAAGAGACCCTCACTTATCTCTACAGCGATCAAAGGCCTATTCCCCCGCTACCCATAAATCAATGTATTCAATTTCCCCTAGATAGAGAGAGACAACCACCACAGCAAAACTCGGCGGACCAGGGACGAACCGCGGCGGAAGAACAGCCCTGGCCCCTCTTACCCAGCTGCCCATGGTCTTTGGCCGGGCGCCTCAGGCCTACTTCTCCCACGGGTCGGAAGGTGGCTGGCTCCTCGCTCATGGCCCTCCCTTCCGGTTCTGCAGATAGACATTTGGAAGCAGTACACTAAGGGGTGTCGTGCTAATCTATAGCCCCCCGGTCTAGACATTGAGTAAATGCTTGTATACCCAAGCGGACATCTTATTATGCCACCAGTATGACCCCCGCTACGCTAACCATTGGGTACGAGTCCTAGGATTCGTTTATAGAACCTAGCCAAGAAAGAAAGCTAGGAATGTCTCTATTCACGAGATTTTGTGAATTTCAATTTTCTTGGTGGCGAAGTACTAGACCCCCTTCAGATACTCTCCGGCTTACTTTCCTGTACTTGCCCTTGTATAAAAATTCCAAACAAGCCAGAAAGAAACCCAACCCATGGAAACATACAACAAACCAACCTGGCTGGTTGCCAACCCATGATAGCTGAGACCTGACCTCTAACTGCTCAGCACCAAAACCACTTTTATCCAGATTTCCACATAAGGTCTGATGGTAAAGATAGCAATGGGTATGGGAATCCTTAAATGCTCATATAGAGAGATGCAGGGGTGAGTGTGTGGCATTGTTGCTTGTGAGTTCACATGTTGTGCTTATTTTCAGGGGATCATCTCTGGAGTGGGCTGTTTTGCTTCTGGGTTTGTTGTGGTCCTGGGTGTTTGGGTTCTGTTTGTTGGGGTTTCGCACTGTCGGTTTGTTTTTCTTGCTACAGAGGGTGCTGGTTATACCACTTTACTATAGGTTTCTTGCTATCGTTAACCCTGTTACACTATTGGGGTCTTGCCATTTATCCTGTTTAAGTTAACCAAGAGAACCAGCGGATGTTTCCATCCATGGAGTTCTCCGCACTATTACATTGAATGATGCCCATACGAATCAAAAACCTCACACATCTACTACCCACCTAATGCCAATAGTATCACCTTTCCTAGGTAAAGGCCACCACGCCATGACTCCAGAGCACCTAAAACCGATACAGTAACCCTTTATGACGAGTCTATAACCAACGCCCCCCGATACCACAATCCTCATAGATGGTCACTCGCACCGAGTGATGATTCATGATTAACACCAGATCGTTGAAACATACCCTAGCCTTCGCTCTCAGTAATAAGCCCTTCTCGTTCGCATCCAGGAGCCATGTAGCCGGATGTAAAGCGTGGAGAGATGGCGGTGGGGAGGGGGGGGATCCGGGAGGCACATACTTTTCCTGTATGCGTGGGGGTATGCTATTACGCACTTATACTTCATGCATAAATGCAGTGGGTGGGGGCATGTATGTAGATAGATGTGCTGCTTAGCCAGCGGCCAAAGCCAGAAAGATACCACCTGCTTTCATCGGGGGGTTGTCTGAGTGGCGCCACAACTCAGGTCCAACCCCCCCCCCCCCACTAACCCACCAACACATCTAGCGTAGGAAAGCCGCACCCGGGTGGGGTGCCTAAGTCTTTTGCCCTTTTTCAGAGGGCCGGGTTGGATGGATACTTTGGTTTTCGTCTATTTCAGCCCCCCAGCTAGGCGGAGGCCTTGTGGGCGCTGTTTCAACGGTTTGGTTTGGGTCTGATGCAAGCCGGCACACAGCACACAGCACACAGCACGCAGCACGCAGCCGCTCCCGCCACAGAGCAACTACATGTACATGTACAATATCGTCCCCGCACCCAGGGGCGCCAACCCTCCGTGCCACAGTTCACCCCCTGGTAGCGAGTGTACTCACGTCCAACGCGATACCACCGTGATCGAGTCTTTAGGCCAGGGCTATATATAAATTAAACTAAACGCCCCACGCCCATCCACCTGCAGGCGGGGATATGTACATCCTATGCTTTACCCCCATTTTCTCCCCAGGAGCCAGACCGCCGTGATGTGTTGAAACATTTCATCCAGCGTTTGTACATGTATAGCACGAATGCGACCCACCACCCCACCCCTGCTCTAGAACCACCCCCACCGAGTGACGGACCATGACCACAGTGCTGCCACAACCCCATACTTATCCGGACTGAACCATCGACCCCCACCCGCCCCCGCGTGTAAGGCGTTACTGGCAGATTCCCCACGCAACGGATTTGGGGGGGGGGGGGGGTTAATACTGATACTAATACTAAGAGACTACCCGTTGGTGCTAATATGTAAGATTTACTTTCCAACGCCAATGCCGGTGCCGGTGCCAGTAGTGAGGCAGTAGTGAGGCAATCACCACGCACCCCGACTACCTACGAACCCAACACCACCACCAGCCACAACCCAGCCCCCCTTCTTCTCTGCATATCGCGATAAACCCACCCACCGCGTCCAAGAACGAATTTATTCGGTGGTTTCCGAACAAAGAATTTTTTTACATAACAATATATTACCAAAACCGTGGTATTAGACCCGGCACACCCGAATCTGTAAGCTCAGGCTTTTGCAAGAGTGAGAAATCAATGACTATTCTGTAGATTCTCTACCAATTGGTCGTTTCAATTTTTTTTTCTCCATCTTATATCCTGGGGGCGTGATATGTTGGCGTAAGGGGAAGTTCTGGACGCGGATGGTGTAGGTAGGTCTATCACGACCGGCACCATACGACCCCCAAAAAGCCAAAGACCAAAACCAGATAAACATAAAGCCCTCTACAGCTACACATTACGGTATCCCACATTACAGTACATACATACACCCCCCCACGTCTATAATCTACCAATGCATACAACAATTTTAAACGGACCCCCCTTCCCCCTCCCCCCCCTGCAGCAATGCACTGCAATGCACTACAGGACAGAGATGTTGATAATCTTCACGTCCTCCTCCGGCTTCTCCTTGAACGTGCGTACATTCTCAATCTTGTGGACGACGTCGAGGCCCTGTATTGTGCGGCCAAAGATGGTATGTTTCCCGTCCAGCCACGGCGTCTTCTCGGTCGTGATGAAGAACTGGGATCCGTTCGTGTCTACATGTACCCATCCCGCATTAGCCCCCCGCCCTCAAAAACAAAGAAAGAGGGGGAAAAAAAAAAACTTACTAGGCCCCGCATTCGCCATGCTCAGCGTATACGGCTTGTCATGCCTCAGCGTCGAGAACTCATCCTCAAACTCGCCGCCCCAGATACTCTCCCCGCCCGTGCCATCACCGCACGGGTCCCCGCCCTGTATCATGAATTTGCGAATGACCCTGTGGAAGATTGTGCCGTTGTAGTAGCCGTTGCGCGCGTGCGTCACAAAGTTCTCGACCGTGCGCGGCGCCGCCTCCGGGAACAGGCGCACATGGATGTCGCCCATGCTGGTGTGTATGATTGCCGCCTTTCCGCTCTCCTTTGGCGCCGCGTCGGCCGCGGAGCCGCCGCCAGCGCCTCCGGCGGCGCCAGCGTCGCGCAGGGGCTTCTCATTGAGGATGTCGCGGTCGGCCTTGCCCGCCGAGGCGTCGTTGGTGAAGATGTAGAAGCGGGGCTTGGCGGCGGCCGTGCAGAAGAGCATCGGGTCGCGGGACTCGGCCTCGCTGAGCAGCGGGTTGGACGACGCGGCCATCTCGACGGTGACGAGGGACTTTTTGTTTGGTGCGCCCTGGTAGAGGGCGAGGTGGAGGGGGCGGATGGGGTCCTCGCGGCCGAGGGTGCGGAGGACGCGGTTGGTGGTGGTGTTGAGAACCTTGATGCCCGTTAGGGAGCCGTAGATGATGAAGTGGCCCGACTCGTCGAAGATGATGTTGGCTTTGGAGAGGTGGGTTGTTGTTAATGTTGTGGAGGGGGTGGCGGAGGTGCTGGCGAGGGAGGAGAGGTCGGACTCGAGGGCGATGCGGCGGCCAAACTCGATGTCGGGGAGCTTGGAGGTTGGGGCGGCGGCCTGCTGCATGGTGGTTAGGGTGGCGATGGATTCGTCGTAGGTTCGGGTGAGGCGTGCGCTGGGAAAGTCAAAGACGCGGATTTGACGGTCTGGGTGCGAGAAAGTTGCGAAGGACTCGTGCGTGGGGGAGATTGTGATGGATGTTGGGACCGATTTTGCCTGTGCTCTGCTGGTTAGTGGTGGTCAATGATCGAAAGAGGAAGACGGGATATACCTTTCTGAAATCAAACAGCCCGGTGGAGCTCTTGTACTCGAAGACGTTATCAGGCTTCTCAAACTCGCGCTCGGGCTTCGGCGACCAGTACTCCACCATACCGCTCTCATCGCAGGAAACCACGCAGTCGTACTTGTCATTGAAGGCCATGAGGTGCACGATGCTCCGGTGCAGATCCGACACCGTGTACAGCACCTTTGGATTATCCCCCCGGCCGTCATAGATCACGATATGTGGGTTCACCGAATCCGACACCGCCAGCAGCGGCAGAGACGACCCCCGCCGATTCACCCAGCAGATTGCCTTTGGCGCGCTCTGCAGCGTTATCGTCGTCAACAGGTCTACCCTTTGACATTAGCCCACTCACTCACTACCCTCCCGGGATGGGGAAAGAAAACTCACCAAACGTCACCACATCAAAGATTGCAACTCTCCCGTCCACCCCCGCCGAGGCAAAGCTGCGCCCATCGGTGCTGACAGACACGGAAACAATCTCCCCCTGGTGGGCACGAAACATCTTTACAAACTCGATCCCCACGGCCATCTTCTTCCAGAACTTTACGACGCCGTCGAAGCTCGTCGTGATCAGGAAGTCTGTGAAGGGCGTCATCGTCACGAACGCCAGGTTGTCGCGGTGCATCAGAGACTTTGAGTAGCGCGGCGCTGTGGGCAGCGCTGCCAGGTAGAGCTTCTCATGGGGGAGAGTGCGTCGCTTCTTCTTCTTGGCTGCTGCACCGGCGGCGGGGGGGAGCGTGGGGCCAATGTCGTCGTCCGAGGAGGAGCTGTCATCTGTAGTTTTTTAGTTAGTTTTCTATGAAGAAGGGGGGGGGGAGGGGACGATATGAGCTCGCCGGGGGTGCCTACCATCTGCTGCGCCGGTAGAGCCAGAGACCTCAGCTGGAGGAACGGGATTGCTGTCGGTACGAACACGCTTTGCGGGACGCGTTCCGGAGCCGGAGGCAGATTCATTGTCGGATGCCATTTTTTTTTTGGTGTTGTCTGTACTGTGGGTGTCGATGGTGGAGAGAAGTGAATTTCTCGGGGGTGTCGCGAATTAAGCAGAAGGGGTTGTTGTGTGGCTTGTTAAGAGTTACATATGTAATCAGCCACCGCTACTAAATACTTGTTGTACTCAAGCCTCACTCATATCTTATCACTGACAAACAACCAAACTTTTCTCGAGACACACACACGCACACACACATCGCACCCACATCCAGAGCAAAATGGTACTCCCCCTCCCTCCCCCCTCCCTCATACCAATCACTAACCCCCCTTCCACTCCAGGCCCCCACAAAACCCAGCAAGCGCCCCTCCCTCCGCTCCAAGACCCCCCGCCCCACCAGCACGAGCACGAGCAGCACCCCCCGCCCCACCGGTGCCAAACCCACCAAGAAGGCCAAACTCCTCACGCGCAAGACCACCTTCCTCCGCAAGATCGAGAAGGCGTCGACAAAGGCGTCCGCGCGCTCCCGGCGCCGCAAGAACAAGGCGCTGCAGCAGAACCTCGTCACGGAGCTCGACTCGCTCGCGGACGCGCTCGACGACGTCATCACCAGCGCCCCCCCCGCGCCCGGGAAGAAGAGCATCACCTCGAGGCCCGGCGCAATGAAGCGTAAGGAGGCCGTCGTGAAGGGCGAGTGCGAGCGCTTCGGGAAGAACTTGGCTATCATGCAGGCTGGCATGGCGGCGACGCAGGTGGCGGGGGGGAGGCCCTCCACGTGGGTCGCGTTGAGGGGGTTTATTGAGGGGACGATGGAGAGGAAGGAGGAGTTTGTGAAGGCGCCTGCGGCGGTGCACAAGGAGGGGGAGGAGGAAATGGTGTTGTAGATAGATGGTGGGGAATAAAAGTTTGGGTCTGTTTCCTTTTGAGGGCTCCCTCTTTTACTCTGTGATTCTCTAAAAGTGTAGTGCATGCTATGTGATTCCTGTGTTCTAAACTATATGTAGTAGAAACCCATACCTACGGTGCCGGCTACTATACTGCTCTACATAGTGCTTGCACAATAATAGTAGCTACAAGTAGTCCGTCTCCTGGGGAAGTTGGATCATGGGCTATCACTCGCGGCCCGTCATCACTTTTAAGTTATTTATCTCAAGTATCTATATTCCATATGGCATGCAACGACAGCAGCGAATATAGGGGGTGCTTTCACTATACACGCCAAGGGGACTCGAACAAGCTCAGGCTATAACAACTTTAATAAACTATCTAACTACCAACCAAGCACAGACGACACACTATAACCCGAGTAAAAACTACCCCATAAAAATAAAACAAATAAAACAACCACAGTCCCTACCGCCCCCTCTCCCTCCTCCTGATCTTATCCTCCTCGATATTCCTCAATATGCGCTCCCTCTCCCTGCGCGCCTCCTCGCGCAGCTGCCGCTGCTCAGCCAGATACTTTAGTCTCTGGGGCGACGGGGGCGGCGGCGGCGGCCGTGGCCGCGGCGGCGCAGGGCGTGCGGAGGGTCTCACGAACGGGGGTGGTGGTGGGGGAGGCTGGGCCCTGCTTGAGCTTGCGCCAAAATTCGGCGGGGGCGGCGGCGGTGGGGGCTGGGCCCTGCTTGAGCCCGCGCCAAAACTCGGCGGGGGCCTATTTACAGGTAGTGCCCGCGGAACTCCACCATCACCAGCGGCAGGCCGACTCTGACTCTGACTCCCCCCGGGCGCCACGTCGAACAGCTTCGAGGTGGTCTGGGCCGGGTTGTAGAGCGCTGTTTTTGCAACAGGTGGCGGCGGTGGAGGTGGCGGTGGAGGGGGCGGCTTCTGGGCCTCCAGGCGGCGGCGGCGGAGCTCGGCGAGTTCGGCGAGGAGGGGGGTGGGGGTGGGGGTGGGGGTGGGGTCTGTCATTGTTGGTATGTATGTGGAGGTGGCCTGGGGTAGAACTGAGAGATATGGGGGTAGATAGCTAGAGGGGTGGGGGTGGGGGGCTTTTATAGGTTCGTTCCTTCGTTCGTTCGTTCGTTCGTTCGGATATGTAGCTACGTACTTGTAATTATAATTATAATTATAGCAGGTGCCTGCAGATACATAGTACTACCGCAGCTATGTACTTCATATATATACAAGTACATATATATCCCCACCAGCCAGCCAGCCAGCCAGCCAGCTACAATGAACTAACTACATTCTACGCCCACGTATGATATCCCATGACTATCTGTGTGCCCATGCACACCAATTAACCACATAGAATTTACACCCACTCACCCACCCACTCATATTGTACATGGCCGGGTGACTGGTGGTGGGT
This sequence comes from Morchella sp. 2015-shanyang, assembly GCA_024713795.1. Classification (NCBI taxonomy): domain Eukaryota; kingdom Fungi; phylum Ascomycota; class Pezizomycetes; order Pezizales; family Morchellaceae; genus Morchella; species Morchella sp. 2015-shanyang. The sequence continues at coordinate 1,711,416 of JAMGZB010000007.1, forward strand.
GGTGGTGGTGGGGTCACGGGGTGTCACTCGATCCTGGTGGTTTAAAAACACACCAACCCAACACCCCACACGGGGGTAATTCTATGGTTCACCAACAAGTTTCTGCGGTTGTGGCTGTGGCTGTGGCTGTGGTAGTCTTTTAGTTGTGGGCCCGGTCCTACTAACCATATCTACGTCCATATATAGCAAGTTAAAACCACCCAAGAGCAGGAAAACCGGCCGATACGAGGAGTAGATCAAGGGAACGAGAAATATCACTGTTTAATTTCGCTTAACAAACAAGTAATAAATCATTACTCTCCCTCTTTTTATACACTATTTGGTGGTCTCCGCTCATTCTGTTGTGAAGTTGGCCATAGATCGTTGGTCAATGGTCCCTATTTCCCAGTGGGCCGGCATATTGGCCGGCCGGGCGGTTTGCTGGTCGGTGGTATCTGTTGGTCGCTGGGACGGGGCACATATAGCACACGACCACCGTCTAGCCCTAAGCCACAGCACCGCGAGTTGTGTTATACCACATTACATACCCACGGCCTGCCTTGCTAAAGTATGTACTCCCGTGGTTAGATCCAACCAGCCTACTGCACAAACTATCACTCGACCCACACGCAACGACGTCGATATAGACATTCTATGAGCACAACCAATACACACGCAAGGGTCATGATATGAGCTCGGATTTTGTGGTGATGCTAAAGATGTAATATACAGAGTAGTGTAGGAGACAGGAAAGTACCTTACAGCTAGCTAGCTATCAAGTCCAACAGCAGCAGCAAAACACTTTTGAGGGGGGATTAAGGAACGCATTGGGGAGATGTTAAAGAAGAAAAGGGAAAGAAAGGGAAAGCTTTTGTTCACCGACATGTAGTACTCGGCACAGCTCTACTGAACCTGCCTCCGCAGCCCATACCACCTAACACACACACACGACCTACCCAGCCTGCGTCTTCAGCCACACAGCCTCCTCACTACTCCCCCTCCACCCGCTCTCCTTCAGCGTAACCCCACACTCCAACGCATCATCATAATACCAGCACCTCGGCCTCGCCATCTGCCCCCCGGGCCAGCACCACTGCGTCAACGAGTACCACCCCTCGACGCCATGTCCCGCCAGCACCTCAAACACCCCCGAGACCCTCGTATCCTCCCTGACATAGAGGGTGACGAAGCTCGTCGCGGGGTCCTCGGGGCCCTTCCCCCAGCACAGCCCCACATTGACCACCCACCACCTATCCTTCTCCCCGCCGCCCGCAAGCGGCAGACACAGATGCGCGCGCTGCAGATAGATGAGCAGGTTCCAGACGCGCCAGCGGACGCTCACGAGCTTCCCGGCGAAGAAGCCGTGCGTGCGGACGGCGGCGCTGTTGCGGTCGGTGGAGCGCCCGCCCGCGTAGGGCTCGGTGTACCATTGGGTGATGCCGCGCGAGGACACGAGGTGGTAGCGCTGGCCGCGCGTGGAGAAGTCGACCGTGAACAGCGGGCTGATGTGTGTGGCTGGGATCTGCAGGTGCAGCTGCGCGGAGGTGTCGGTGTGCTCGCCGGAGAGGTTGGCGTTGATGAGGTCTTGTAGGTACTTTGGGGCGCTGCTGGGAGGGTTGGTGTAGATGGCGAGGTAGTGCTGGAGGGCCTTGTCGGCGGAGATGCGCACAGTGATGGCCGTGGAGGCGGTGGGGGCTAGGGAGGGCATTTTTGATATAGGTGGGTGAGATCTGGTGATGGGGTGATAGGGTGGTCCTTAAGCTGTGTTTTGATAGTATGTAGATATATGAAATGGGAGTGAGAGCTGTGTTCCGATAGTATGTAGATGTATGAAATGGCAGTGAGAGAGAGATGTAGAGAGATCGATGAGAGGGATGAAAGAGAGAGAGAGAGATCGATCGATGAAAGGAATGAAAGCTGACGCTTAGGAATCCGACCTATCCCACAAACCGCCACCACGCGTATTGGTGGTGCCCACGACACATCTTTTGTTTTTGAAGCTCCTACATACTTATATAAGACGTATATAGACGTTGAAACATGTCTTTCTTCCGAGCAGTCAACCAGGACCATATGTCCAGTACACACATCAGTATGTGACATTTTAATTTACATATGGACATACAAGACACTCAAGCCAGATACATAATATCAATTAAGCCTCGTCTATACCGCCCACCTGTCCAAACCTCAAATCCCAAACCCCAAAAGTACGCAACTAAACGAGTGATAGCGCGTGACCAACCACACGAACCCATCTCCACCCTCACCAAGCAGCCCCGAAAGGCACAAAGCTCCCGTCTAGATTCGTTTCATCATGTGGAAGAGTTGGTATCAACTACGTACTCAAGTACGTGTAGCTCCACATACATATCGTATGTAATCGACTACATAGTTCAGTTTGGTTGTTTGGCAACGACTGCGTGTGTCAATGATTACATTGTAGGAAACTACGTTCAAGTTACGCTAACCACATGTACCATGTACGTAGCACATGATTCTAACTACTTGTAGTCTGGCCTGGGGGCACGAGATTTGTACAAACTTGTAAAAGGGCAGATACGGTAGGATTATACGGCCTCGTTCACACTTTTTTACCCTGGCTTGCACATATTAGAGGGCTACTCCTTGGTGATTCTATGTCAAAAAAAAAATGAGCCTCAATCGTTCTTTATCCAAATCAACTGCAAACTCTATATTGGTAAATCAGCCCACTCAGAGGCACTTAGGACCAGCTGAAAGTTGTTGATTAAAAAGCGTCTCATTTTATTTAACACGGGCCAATTGTGCTCCTACAGCCACCTTCTAAATTCAGGGTATATGATATCAATCAATTGCAACCCCTGCCTCAAATCCCTAGCAAGCGAGAGTTTTTTCCCTCAGGCTCAAAGGCTCGACAGCGTTAGCTGTCCGCTCTCAGACCCGCACCCGGGTAGGACCCAGAAATAACTGAGTCATAATCTCGCCATTGGCATTGAGCCGCTTTTACCATTTATCCCCCCACCTTGTAACCTTTATCTTCAGGAGGGATCCTTATCTCTAACCAGGACTCTCTCTCTCTCTCTCTCTTGTTTTTTTCCCCCGTGCGGCTACACGCTCGCGCGCCTAAACGGCTTATCACCGCGCACATCCCATTGTCAACCAGCATCCCACCCATGCCCGCCTCTCCTCACACTCCTGCCCGCATGTCCCAACCCACAGACATTCATTGGCGAACAGTACGGGGGTTTTGGCGAACAGGAGGCTGAGGCCAATGAAAAACCATTATTCTTAGAGAAATTCACCAGTTTAGTCGTTGCTACAGAGAGATTCGCTAAAAAACCCTGTTTGCCCAAAACCCGCAAACTGCTGTACCTATTTTAACAATCCCAAGCCTGCGCTGTTTTTGCCAAGATGTCATTCCTAGACTAGAAATGCCAAGAATTTTCTAGTGCATGAAGGTCCGTTGCACGGTGCTGTGGAGCTCCGCGCGTACCATCGGCTTTCAGGAAGCACAGCTGTTTGTGTTGGAATGCCAACACCCGTGGTAGAAATTGCATAGTTCCCACTCGCGAGTGTAGTCGCTGAGGGGTAGGGTTTCGGAACGGCCGTGCTGCCGGGCTTAGTAGAGGGGAAGGGTGCTTCACTTAAAGGTGATTATTTCGAGCACAGAGAGATCTCCGGCTGATAAGAATTTCGCACAATTTTTTGAACACACTCTTATTGAAAGTAAAGAAATTAAAAAAAAAAAATGAAACGGTATCGCCTAGACCCTTCCCGACAATGTACAGCGGCACGCTGCCTGGCTGTATAGGAGGTTTTCGGATGGATTATGCTACCGCTCGAAACTTTCCTCTGTACGCAGAAAAGATCAACAGGTCCAGAATCTAGATCCACCTCTTACCATACCTTTGCTTCAAGAAAGAGGGAGGGAGGGACAAAGGGAATGAAGCTCAAAAAATAGAATTAAACTCCCCTAGTACCTATATTTCGCAAATAGCCCGTCACCCTTTTCCACTACTGCTATGGTCTCATTATCGCCTCTCTCTTTTCTTACTACGTCATCCAAGTACTGGAGCAGTGGCTTATAGTTGGTTTGCTTCCTGCCAAGTACCTTCTTGAACGCTTGTGCGCCCAGCCACCTAACTTGACTCCTCCTTACGGTGCACTTGAAGTCACCCTTCTGCAGCAGGGTGTAACCAAGTTCCAGAAGGTCCGATACAATCTTGAGGAGGAGTGGCTGGCCAGGAGATCTTATTGCCCGTAGCGAGACGGCGGAACGGTGAAGCTTCATGGCAGCTTCTATGAAGTTGTGGTAGATGTTGGTGAGAACAGTGTGGGTGCTGTTGAGGGTAGTATCAAAGTACATGGGGTGTGCTTGCATTTTGAAGCCGCTAGGGAATGTTAGTGAGGTACAGGTATGGTGCGAGTTTAGGTGCTTACCCGATCGCTTTACGGTGAAGGGACCTTCCGGGTGCTTTAGAGTACTCAATTGTGAGAAAATCATTGACGTCTACGCATTTGTTAGCTGAATTTCCATACTCTCATCCTTAACCGGGACTAGAAACTTACTAGTCTGGTTCTTTCCGCCTCTGTCTTTCCTGATCTCTAGTGTCCTCGTATTGACAGAATTCCCACAATACGGGAACTCTTCAGTATCTGTCAACCTAGCTACCTCCACCCCGCCTACAGTAGTCGAAAAGTTCACCAACGTTTTCTGCACGCCTACAAAGGCCCCATACTCTGGCAGTCCTCCGTGCATGACCTCTAGGAATTTTTGTGCCTTCTCACGATTCGGGGTAATATACAAAAAATCATCTATAAGCCTCATTAAGATGCCGTCATCTTCAAGTGCAAAGGAGAGTTTATTTTTCTCCAGATCGCCATAGAAGAAATTGCACAATGTACTCGATAGTATAGACCCTTGTGGTATCCCATTCTTCTGTCGGTAGAACTTCTTCCCGATCCTGATGATATTCTTTCGGATATGTTCCTCAAGTAGATCAAGTAAGGAGTTGGATTCCTGGAACTGGTGAACAACTTCGTCGACAAAGATGGTTCTTTTCACATTCCTGCGCTTAACCTCTTCTTGTGCAAAGTCAGCGAACCGGTTGTAGTCTTCTGGGAGCCGGGCTTTGGCTATGAAGCGGCGTATAGGCTTTTTGCCACCTGCGGGGCCTGGAGGCCGAATCTCTGAGTGCTTTTCGACGCGGTATTTGGGCTCTGTAATGATGGATTCGATAAGCTTTACGAGTGCTCCATGCGGAATGGTATCAAAACAAGCGGCAATATCAACTTTGACGAAGAAGAGTTCTGGGAGGGTAGAATTGGCGCCACGGAGACGTGCTTGAAAGGCTTTGAGACGGGTGTAAATATCGCCCACAGAGAACATGGCGGCGCCAAGTCTTTCGGCTTTTCGGGACTTTTCGAATACCAACACGTTATGGACAGGTCTTAGAATTGTGTTAATACTTGGAGCCAATGTGGCTTTCCCTTTGTGTTTGTCCTTTACCAGAATCAGCATTAGAGCACCAAAAATCACTCGATCACCTTCAAAGTGACTCACCAGCTTTAAAACCCTCCTCCTTAGGTTCATGACCGGCCTCATACCGTTGGTTTTCGGTAGCAGCCGCACCTGCGCATATCCTAAGGCTCTCTGGTCCAATAACTTCCTGGCTCTTTCCATCTTCAGCTCTTGGAATGTGTCATTCTTGAGTCTGTTCAGCGCCGGCTCACTGATCTTCTTCCATACATCATGTCGGAAGTAGAACAACCTATTACGCTGCGAGCTGCTCTCTGTGATGTAGAAATGAAACCGTAATAGCGGGATCAGGAATGAATCAAATAACCAAAATAAGAACTCAGCCAGAAGCTCTCGGCGCTTGCGTGAGTCTGACACGCAGAGCTTTTCAGAAGGGGAAGCTCCAGCGGGACAAAGCCACATGAACTCGGTAAGCTTCAGACCCTGCATGATCTCGTGGAGTGAGTAGCTTTCATAGCGTCGTAGCTTGATGAATCGATCGACGTTAGTCATGATCAGCTTCTTATTGCCATCTCCCTTGCCCCAGAAAGCACGGGGGATCACTTTAAGGATGACAGCACGGGCAAAGGCCGAGACCTCGCTGGCACTCGAGGCAAAGTCCGTGAATGCCTCGCCATCCTTGACGATCTCCTCGTTATATTTAGGGGGTAGTGAAGGCCCAAAAACCACCGGTATCTCTGTAGAGGCTTCGACCTGCGTGGCGAGCCTATCATCGCTGCTGGTGGTTAAAAGATTATTGGCTAGAGCTGCGGCAGTGACGGGCTTTTGAACGGCACCATCACAGAGCTATTTATAAACCAACATTATCAGTCACGGCCTGCGAAAGGGGGTGCATATCAGATCTACCTTGACTGGACAGTAGTATTTCACGAGTGCATGATAAGAGCATCTCTTGTGCAATTTCTGTATTCTAGCCACCAGCTCAAACACAGTCCCTCTTAATCTCTTTGGGACACTAAGAGCTTCAGGCTTACCACTCAGAGCAGCAATGGCAGAGATCTCCTTTTCTCGCGTTGTGTAGTCCTTGAGTGGCTGCACCGTCTCCCGCCTATCGACAATTGATGTAAAGGCATTGTGGAGACCGAATTGACGGGGGAAAATGTATTTCAATACTTGTACCGTGTGGGATTTCACCGACGGGTCGGGGAAGCGGTTCAGGACGTCTATGTATATTTAATTAATTATTATTTTTTGATTTGATTTGATTTTTTGTTTGTTTTGTTTTGGGTTTTTGAGCGGGGTATGGGCCAGTCAGAATAATGTGAAGGCGAGGAAATAGAGTGCTGTTGAGGATTTGCAATTGGATATAATTATGATGCTGGGTTTCACAAGCTTTCAGAGGTTACGTTTTTGGGATGAGTGGTGCATTCACAAAATACACGTGATACCATGCGACAGCGAAAGAAAAAGCAAAAAAGCGGGTGGAGAGAAGAAGGAAAAGAAGAAGGAGAACACACGTATATGACGTAAGCCAAACTGGACCTCCCCACGGCCGTTGTAAGCCGGCCTCGAATAAAACATTCGAGATCGCACAAAGACGATCTCTCCAGGCGTCCTCAAGTCTCGCTGTACCACGGTTGCATTTTTACTTGCAGTCCCGTTGTTATTACATGTATTATTACATGTTTTTGTTACATGTAGTTTTTGTTTACCGGAATGCAAATGTTTCACATCATTCTTGCCATCATTGGTAATAGCGGGAGTGGTGGCATTGGTAAGTTCAAGGCTTGCGGCAGCGGGACGAAGACGGTTCGGTCTAATCTTCTTGTCGATATTCTTGGCGCCCTCACCTTCAATTTCCGACAAGCAGCGTTTCAAGGGTGCACCAGCACCAGCGGGACGGGTGCTACTAGTGTTCAGAAGTGGAGGTAGTACTGGTTGTGTTACCGGGTTGTTTATGAAATCCGAGAGTGATGGTCCTAAAATGGGGTAAAAAGAGGTTACAGTCTTGATAACGCGCAAACCGACACCGTGGGTGAATATAGGGGATAAGAGCTTAGAAAGACAACAGAGAAGGAACCGAAATCGGGTATCGGATGACTTGCATACTCTCACATGAATAATAACCGAATAGGGAAGTTGTAAGAAATAAGGGGGATGGGTACTTGGTATCGTGAAAAAAAAAAAAAAAATCCCATTTACCGAAACGCAACCACACTTATGTGACTAGGGACTATTAGGGAAGGGAAGGGAAATAGAAAAAAAAGTTAAATTGCAAGCACGGGCGAAAAAGAAATAAGAATATATGCATTGTCATTGACTATGTAATCGATTAACTGACCTGCAAGTTGGTAGTAGTTTGCTTTTGCAACATCGCACTGGTCACCGCGCCCTTCCAGTTGAAGGAATATGCTTGTGTTCAGCAACAGATCCAGCATCGCCTCATCTCCTATGATCCCCAGTAACCGACCCCACACTGGTGACCTCAATGTGCCGATATGGGCATTTGGATACAGGTTCACGACATCAACCCCAAACAAGCCCGAGTTGAGTCCATGTGGTGCTGCAATATGGTGGTTATTTAGAGCATAACCTTGTGCCAGTATATTATTTGGTTTCCCTGGGTAAACTGCGCTATTTGATCTCTTCCTTGATAAGGACCGATAGAAGAGAGTGTGGAGGGTTAGATCTACAATCTACCGAGCAGATTAGAGTGGATTGGCCTGCATCAGGGATAACCCACGTCAGGAACAATATGTAGGTACCTCAGATTGGGTGGTCGATGAATGACGGGAGCCCCCGGTTGATTGGGTGGCATCTTCAATATCCAATGTTGCATTCGGCGCACGTAGGTCCTTCAAACCCACGATGGAGGTTTTTAGTAGTAATACCAGATCCTTATCAGATCCCTTACCAGCAACTACTTCCTCGAGTTTTCTAAGAGAAGTATGTTTAGAGGAAAAGAGCGCCTGACGAAGGAAGGAATGAAGCAGTAACAAGTGGGGGAAATATAACGAGAGCACTGGATGCTGAACGAGCTGTAAGGGAGTGTGGGAAGAGGGCAATTGCGTTCTTTGCGGGTGCTGGCCCCGGAATTTCTTTGTTGGAGGACGAGGTTCAGGGGGAGGAGCAGTTTTGTTGATTAGAGGCTCAGCCGTGAATGACCTTTTGCCATGAACTTTTGATGTCGCTGGCGCCGCTGGTGGTGCTGCTGCTGCTGGTCCTGTTCCTGCTTCTGCGGCACCTCTCTTGCCATTGGCTCGACTTTTTGCTCGTTTTCGCTTCCTGTTTGATGCCATTATGGTGATAGTCGTTGAGTAGGTAGTTTTGGATTCTTTATTATAATAGACTCAAGGGAAGGGGTGATTGCGATTGGAATTTGATTTTTGAGGTGGTAGGGCTTGTGGTTGCAGTTACGCCGATCTCGAACGACGGGCGCGTTTCCAGGAAAGTAGCACACTTAAACGAAACGCGTCCCAAAATTAGTCTCACATTGAAAAAAAAATAGTCCCCGTGGTATGGGCAAAGTTGAATAGCGTGCCAAGGGGTGGGAGGGGGGCATCGAGAGGCTGCAGCAGCGCAGGCAGGCTGCACCCACGAAACCAACACACCAATCATAGTAATGACGCTCATGCCCACGAATGCCTGCGGGCTTCCCGGACAGCAACCCCTTGCCTCACCATCAGATTCTGAGTGGTGGAAGTTTTGCCAGGAAACCCAGGCTTGTTCAAAGCAAAGTTGCTCAAGTTGCGCAACTCAAGCTGGATGGGTGATATGATGGACGGATAGGTAAATTATGTGGGAAAACTACAGCGAGTGAGAGGAAGAGGAAGAAAAGGCATCCAGTCACTGGATTAGTTAACTCGACTCCTAACGCCTCAATCAATCAGCACTGATACCAGCTCGTAGTCTTTGCGTCTGTCAGTCAGGCATTCGGCATCCCTCGCCCCCCCCGGGAAAGAGAATGAGTACATAGGGTAGAAATCATCAGCAGAATTCAAGGATTTTGCCCCTCAACCCCCATCTCTACCTAGGCTCCCCCATTCATCAATCGAGAAATCAGTCCAATCAATCAATCACGACACTCTGGCATCGAGTCCCCCCATCCCCCCATCCCCCCTCATCCAACCCGTATTCCCCCATATCCGTCCCCAGTCATTCCCTCCCTCATCTTTTCATTCCTTAGGACCTGAGCTGCAACTGGCGTCTATCTCTGGGATTCCGGATAGTAGCATACATTTATACATACATAGGCCGTCCTGTGGGGTGGTGGTTCGTCGTATCTCTTCCCCTTACCCGTACAGGCCTTCTTTTTTTTTTTTACATACTCGTAAAGTGCTTGCAGGCAGGGGTACGCTCCCTCTCGTGGGCTTCCTTTCCTTCCTGCCCAACACCTGTTTCCTGTCTAAAACCTTTCCCGATCTAGTTTCGACATTCCGCCTTCTTCCCCCCTCCGAAACTATAGTTGAGAAGCGCAGAGAGAGGAAGAGAGAGTGAGAGTGAGAGTGAGTGAGAGAGAGAAAGAAAGAGAGAGGAAAGGGATTTGTGTGAGTTGATACGTCGAAACCGACTAAGAAAGCAATAACACATACAAACGGTGAGAATAGATTACTACTGCAGCTAACTCTATATTTCCCCCTACTACTACTACTATTATTTCCGCTGCTGTTACCGCCCGCCCAGCATCTTACTCCGTTTCCAGAATATCAGCTGCCCGCACTACCACTATCTACATGCCTACATACACACTACTACACAGACCCCCGCCTACCTGCCTGCACTCCTCCCTCCCCTCTCTCCTGCCTGTCTTCGTCGATTCCCGCCAAATTTGAGCTTCCTTGCTGATTTGGACCGCAGTTCCGAAAAGCGAGTGAGCATCACGGACGCGGGGGGATCCTCACTGCATACACCTACCTACCTACTTATCCACCATCTTCAACCACATACGCTCACACAAACTCAGCAACACAAACCTCTTAGAGTAACGGTCAAAACGTACAGCCATTTCCTTTTTATAGGAACCATATATAGTTATATCCTCGTGCTGAGCAGTGAACCAGTAGCATACATAGCGCTCCCCCACGGGAGAAAAAAAAAAGGCCCACACATACATAACATTCCTGGTGCATGCCCACTTACCTACATCATACATTACAGTACCCCCGGGCCCCAGCTACTAGTAGCCAACCCACAAGCAGCAGTCCCCAGCAGCAGCACGGCCCCTCCTCATCTATCAGCTCCTCCATCGAAAGCAAACAAAACAACCGAACCCTTCTTCTCTACAAACCTAACAACCCTCTCTAACATCTTTACCTATACAGATTTTTTCCTTTCTTCCCCTTCCCTTTTCTTTCAGTCGGTCGTTTCCCCCTTCCCTCCATTCCGTGTGCATTTCTGAGATCCCCCACATGTCCCGAAGCAATGCCTTCAAGTACCGGTACAAGTCATGAAGAACCTGCGCGCCCACCCCCGGCTGGTCCCCTCCCCGACCCACCTTCATCCACGCCCAGCTCCGCTACTTCTTCCCCCCTTCCGAAACAGCGAACCATAGTTCCAAAATCATCGACAATAAACTCAAGGAGCAACTACGTCTCCCCGTACCGTCAACAGGCCCCAAGTAGATCGGTATCCACCCCACTGCTCCCTAAATCCACCGGCGTCACAAATATCAATTCGCCAAACTTCAAAAACATAGTTAGTAGATTCAACGAGACAAAGGATGAGAAGATCCCGAATCCAAGCAATCGAATTCCTGCCGTAGCTGCGGGTCCTGCTCCACCAGGTTTCCGCACAAGAAAGACACCGCAGTGGAAGCCTGCAGGTGCCAGCCGAAATGGAAATGGGCAGCAGCCGCAACAAGCAGGCCCAAGGTCGAACTCATCAAACTCTAACAGTCGTAGTAATGGCGGAAGAGGTGAGACTCCTGCGCCGTTGGAAAGGGCGAAGACTGAGAGGTCGATGTCTGCCCATGAAATACATGTTGGAGGAACTGGGGGCATGGGTGGCTTGCAACGGACAAGGGATCGTAAGTTGTCGGAAGGTATGCTAAGGAACCTACCGCCGCTGGATACGACGGTGAACGATAAGCATCTCAACGTAAGCCGTCATAGGCGTAGCCGCTCGGCATTGCAGCTGCACTCACCCTCTGCAGCCTCAATGGCAGATACAGAGGGAGATGACATTGGGGATGGGTGCGGTGATGGTGCTGCCACTAATGCTGCTTCCAATTCTGCAGGAAGATCATTGCGCCATAGGAAGAGTAGGTCAGATGTGGGAAGTTACGGTTCTCCGGAGGAATCCGAGTATACGGATATGATCTACACTGCGTCCCCGCAGGAAGCTTCTCCAAGGGTCGTACAGGCGGTACGGTCTGGGATCCCACAACCAAAATCGAGGATCGAGTCGCCTACATCTCCCGGAACGAAGCGCAAAGGGGGGAAGGATTCAAAGGCTGAGACGCTGGCACCTATTGCCGTGTCTTCACATGGGTCGCGGCGTTCACCCCAACCTATCAGTAGCCCCAGACTCCAGGCATATATATCAGCGCCTCTTCCCGCGAAATCGCCGCCCTTGAGGTCATCACGACAGCGTTTACAACAATCGGCAGGCTCGGCAGCTGCTTCTTCAAGGCAAAAGTTTCAAAATACTTCATCTCCAACAACACCATCGTCATACGCAAAGGATGTAGGAATTCAGCGAGGCCGGGGAGCAAGGAGCTCTAGTGTTGGCGAAAACAGGGGCAGGGATGTCAAAAAGAAGATACCAGAGCTAGGGACTGTGGACTTTGCTGCAAGGAGAGCACGCATTCAGAGTGCCTTTAACAAGACTTTGAAGGAAACTAATGAGGGAAAGGCCAAGATTGTTCCTGCTGTTAGAACATCTAAACATAGTATGCAGGGGGAATTTGATTGTCCAACACCCAGAAGTGCCGTTAGCCAGAGGATCGAAGAAGAGGATGAGAACGAGGCTGAAGAATCATTTCAGCCACAATTTACAAATCAGGCTGATGTGCAGGCAGGGGCAGAGATAGGAGAGGATGCCCAAGAGCTGCCCACGCCAATTGACATTGATGATTCTGATAGTACTAGTGTTCAACCCTTAGAGGCAGTAAGTTTTGTACAGGACGAGGACGAGGAGGAGGAGGAGCAAAGACCTGTGTTTCGACACCAGGTTTTTGATAGGCCAGTGTCGCAAGCATCATCAACCTCAACGACCAGTAATAGCTCTGATTCATCATCCTCTTTTGACGACGATTTACCAGTACAAGGTAGGAGTGAAGATCGATTTCTGAAACACGCTCAACCACTAAACTTTGGTGAAGATACTATTTCTCCGATGTCACGGCAAAGGCCCTTCTCGTTAATCGAGCCTAAGCGTGCAGAACCATCGTCTATCCCTCTGATTGTTACACCAGACTCGCCAGGAGAGCCTCCTTTTCTTGCAGCATCGACTTTCCTCAGACCTAATTCGAACTGGTCGGGTTACAGCATCGACCCTGAATATACTAGAGAGCCCACAATACCAGAAATGCCAACACACCACACGTTTGATTCCGTTGGCGCGGTAGAGCCTCCTACAAGCGACCAACAGGATGCAACCACGAGCCCCAGCGAAGCGTACATCCCAATAATGTTAAGTAACACACTTGATGCTGCCATGCGAGGTAATATTATGGCACAAGCAGAGGTATATGGAAAGACACAAACACAAACCGGCTTATCTCCAGTACCAGCTTCAGTCTCTTCTCCAACTGACGCGTCAATCACGCCAGTTGACACCGTAGTAGGTGTTTTTGACCACTACGATGAGCCTAGGGAGGACTTTTTTAAATCTTATGAAAACACACCGGTAGATTTCCACCCCAGGGATCGATATTCGGGAGAGCTTGAACTGGTGACTCCAGGTGGATATCAAGTGGATGATGAAGGAGGTGATCAGGAAACAGAAACAGAGATGGATTCCGGGACAGAGACAGGGTCAAGCGGAGAAACAGAGACGGAGGCAGAAGGAACAGAGGCCGAATATCAGGATACAGAGGCAGGATATACGGAGACCGAGGGAGAATATCAAGACGAAACAGAGACCGAGGGAGAATATTCACATTGTGATGGTGAATACGACGAACAGTATGATTCCACGTCTTGCTCGGAGATGCCGGATTCGGCCCATCCAGGTTTAGATGATCAGTCGGACACTCAATCAGACCGCTGGACGTCTGCGTCCGCTAGCCCTGATCTGATGGAAGATCACCCGGCCAGGAGATTATCCATGCAGCTGAATGATTCGCCAACAACACCGCGGCAACCTCTTGACGGGATCGATTCCCCTCTTCCCCCAACCCCACCGCCAAAAGATTCTCACTTCTTGCCGGCGGTTCCCATGAATTTGATGCCGGCCCCTGTTCCGCCCGCAAAGGATCCGCCGCGAGCTGTCTCACCATCGCCATCTGCAATGAGCGCGCCGCCCCCGGCTCAGTCTACCTACTCGGGGTATACAAGCCATAGAATGCCAACCTATGGCTTTCCATCATACCCTTTACAGTTACCTGAAATACAAAGGGACACAGAGCCCTTAGGACTAGCCATTCAAGTGATGCCTGACGACTCCCCGGAACTACCTCCAGTCCCACCAAATAAAAGACCAAGTTTTGAGAGATGGCACACTGTTGCGAACATGGAAAATACAACTGAAAGCGCCAGACCAAGTCTTGAATATCATCAGTCTTACCCAAGCTCTAGGCAAAGCTTAGATCAATACTCGAACCATAGACCAAGCCTTGATCAATATCCAGCGGGGTCTCCATCTTCCAGCTTCCACTCTGAAATAGAGTCAAGACTTAGTAACCAAAATGGCAATCGACACTCAGAAACACCAGCATCATCTACAGCACCAACTAACCGCGGATCGTCTTCAATACATTCCCAGGACCAGATCCTACCACAGGTTCCGCCTGAACAGAAAATGCTTATTAAGCGTCGACATCTACTAAAGGAGTTAGTTGACACAGAGAGTTCCTACTTTCGAGATATGACAGTCGCAATGGAGATCTATAAAGGATCTGCGAATGCATGTGCCGCCATCACCATGGATGACATCAAAGTTCTGTTTGGAAACACCGAGGCGATTGTTGCATTCTCTAAGTCTTTTCTGGAGTCTCTAAGGAAGGCTGTAAAGAGTGTCTATGTAATGCAACGGGCAAGAAGCGGTGCCACAAGCAGCGCTGCAAGTATCTCAAACTCTGTTGTAAGCACGGATGAGCGAAATGGTAGCTCCATGGATGACTTCGCATTCGAGGAGGAGAAGGATAAGAAGACATATGTAGGAGAGGTATTCATGGATATGTTTTATCAAATGGAAAAGGTGTATGGGGAGTATTGCAAAAACCATGACGCCGCAGTGGGACGATTGGCAAAGCTGGAAAGCAACAAGGGTATTGCGATTTGGCTATCCGTATGTTTCTTCTTCTATCCTTCCGCTCTATTTGCTTCCCATATGATAAGTTTACTGATCGTATGACAGGAGTGTAAAGCTTGTGCTGAGGACCTTACAAATGCCTGGAACTTGGAATCGTTACTCATCAAGCCAGTACAGAGAATCTTAAAATACCCGCTTTTGCTCACGCAGCTACTCGAATGTACTCCGAGGAACCACCCTGACTTCACACAGCTAGAGGTGGCCGCCAAGGAGATGAAGTTTGTTGCTGACCGAATCAACGAAATGAAGAAGCGGAAGGATATGGTTGAGAAGATAGTAGGACGAAAGAGACAGGAGTCGGATATCGGTCATGGGATCACAAAGGCCTTTGCTCGCCAAGCGGAGAAACTAAAACAATCTGTTGGGTTGTCTGAAGTGGTTGTCGATGAGACCTACAATAAATACTTCGAAAACTACAACATGCACTTCGTACAAGTGCAGGTTATCATCCGGGATATAGAAATTTACAAGGAAGATATTCAAGGTCATGTGGACAAATTCCTTGAATATACACAAACAATCAGGGAATTTATTGATGTCTCTCACACTCAGCATCCGGAGGTTGAAGCAAAATGGAGGAAATTTGATGGTGCAATGCGGGAACTTGCAACAACCTATCTGGCCGAACATGTAATGCTTTG
Organism: Morchella sp. 2015-shanyang; assembly: GCA_024713795.1. NCBI lineage: Eukaryota > Fungi > Ascomycota > Pezizomycetes > Pezizales > Morchellaceae > Morchella > Morchella sp. 2015-shanyang. The sequence goes on from JAMGZB010000007.1 coordinate 1,726,971, forward strand.
ACCTCAAACTTTGCAGGTAGATTTGCTGACATATTTAGAAACACCGTGTTCAAAAACACTCCATCGAACCTCTGACGATGCTTCTGAAGCTGCATGAAAGTCCCCAACGAATAATGACAAAGCGTAACAAGAAGGCAGTTGACTATGCCCGCTTTAAAGCCATTATTGAACGTGGCGATACCCCAGATAAGAAGACTAAGGACCTAGCAGATGCCTATCTAGCACTCAACGAAACCCTGATTGATGAGCTTCCGAAACTTTTCAAGCTTACGAAGAAAATGGTCGATGCGGTCTTGTTAAACTTTGTGGAGCTGCAAGGTATATGGATGAATGGCTGGGCATTAAAGATCAAAATGACCTTTCCGGAGTTGGCAACTCTGCCAATAAAGTTGGAGGATGTTGTCAAGGATTTCACAGACGATTTCTCTTATAATGAACAGAGCCTCAACCATCTAGGGGTATGCAACGGTGAGTCAAAAATCTTATCTCGGGGTAAGATTATATCAACTAATTCCAAGAAGGATCAATGAAAGCCAAGTATATGTCATTGCTCCCAATCTCGTCACCTTCAATGACAACGTTGACTCTCGAAGCATTTGACGATTCATCCAGTCATCGGAGGCCTTCAACTGCGACCGAAGAAGCAACGCGGGACTTATCTCCAGGGCTTCGGGATAGGGCTATGTCTCTTACTAACAACTCACCCACAGCGGGTTCCTTCTATGAAAAACCTGAACGATTCTACGAGACTAGAAGCGAACGACGATCTAGTGGTGGTGGTTCAACACTCTCACCATTGGTAGCGATGGGTACTCCGGGGTTAAATATGATACCTCAAGTGGCGCAAAATTTGGCTCAGAACAGCCGTAATCGAGCTACCTCAGTTGCGCTCCCTCACAGGAGTCCATCTACAAGTAGCTTGAAATTGAACCCTCAAGTCCAAAGATCATTCTCGGAGAGACAAACACCTACACGCGATTTCACCTCCCGACCATCATCTAGGACCTATTCACTTGCCGAAACTATATTTGATGGACCAGAAACCCATGCAGCGTATGCCTCCGGTTCTGCACTCGTCGACCCCCGTATAGAAAGCCGAGCTCCCTCGCGGACAAACTCGCCGGCCCCTATATTCTCTTCTGCAATGCCCATGGAAGATGATAGGGATATAAAGCGCGATGACACACCTTCTGGATCACCGATGATCCAATCTCGACCGCCTTCAAGGGCCCCATCAATTGCAAGCTCAATGCATAGTCAAAGGAGAACCCTCACATTATCGGGTACTAGCACCCCGATTTTTGTGGCGGCAAGCTTATACGAGTTCAACATCGATAAGCAGCGGAGAGAAGGGGGATTCCCGTATTTGACTTATGTCCAGGGCGAAATTTTTGATGTAAGTTGTAGCACCCCATAACCATAGAGGCATCTACTAATCACTTTGCAGGTGGTGGGAACCAAAGGTGAAATCTGGCTAGCCAAGAACCAAGACGATAAGAATGGGGAGCTTGGTTGGATTTGGTGCAAGCACTTTGCAAAGCTATAGTCGCAAAGTATTACCTGCGCATTTTCGTGATCAGAAACCGATTCTGGGCAGTGGGGGGGGGGATATCTTATGTCATTTTGAGAGCGTACCACTACTACTACTTCGTGTCAATTTCGGTTTTTCTTCCCTTCTATAAATCTTTCGGTTTTATAGCACATCCCCTCCTCTACCCTAACCGATCACCTCATAACCCCCACTCTTCCTCGTCTCATTTTTGTTCTTTCTATTTCTTAACTGCACTTTGGGATTGGGTTTTGTTTTGTTGGTTTTGTTTTTTTTCTTCTTTTTCTTTTCTTTTCAGGCGGGATGGAGAAAATACGGGGCCCTTTTTGCATTTCCTTTACTTTTTTTTTACTGGAGCATTGTATCTTTTTTGTCACTTTCATCGACATATAGCGGGCGGCGTCTCTATTCTATATCTTCTATTATTACTACTCTTACTACTACTAAACTACTATTACTACCCTACTTCCTCTTAAATCTGTTTTTCCGCCATCTTTTTTTTTTTTACTGTTTGGTTGGCAGTGGAGTTTGGGGAAGAGGAAAAACAGGATTTTTCTTTCTCTTTTCTGGAACTGTTGGTAATTCTCTGCGTGCACATAATGAATACGTGTGTCTTATTGTTATCTCGGTGGCGCTTTGTGATTGTAGATATTATCCCCCGATAATGCTACAGCGGTGGATGGATGAGAACTGATAAGATGTTACTATTCGAAGCTTTGCAATGGCTTGTGCGGGTGGTATTCTATGATTTGAGACATCTTCGTACTGTGTATAATACCAATAGACTTCTCGGTATGGTACGGATACACGGGGCGATGTAAGTGAGAACATTATGTACTGTATGCATGTATCCCCCAAAACCAACAACCACCCCGCTTTATACATGTACATGTAGTTATACATGTAGTTAGAGCCCCATGTTCCCTTTCTACTCCCCACGTAGGGCTCGTGGTAGCCACAAAACTAGCTGTGGACCAACCATTACTACCACCACGTCCCTTCCTACAGAAAAACACCCCATACATACACCATTACCACCACCGTAGCCACCAAGCATACCTCCTCCTCTTCAACCCACCGGTCCTAGCCTAAACACTTTCTTTACAATGGAGCTCGTCATCTCTCCGCCATACCTTATAGTAGTTATATGGTATAGCCCCAAACACTATTATCTACAGCAACTGGGCTTAAGCAAAAACTCGGAACACTGGGGAAACCTCCTGGAAAGCGTTCAGTGTGAGGAATTGGCTCTTGCAAATTTGTCAGAACGGTTACCCTTCCGTTGGTTTTTGCCCCTGTGAATCATATTCTATCACTCGATTGTGGATGCCCTTTTCTATCGTCTGTACTCGTACTGTAACCATAGATGAGACTGCCTACACCCAGCCGCTGGAACATGACCCCCCCCCCCCCCTCTCTTTTTCCTTTCTTAAAAGAGCTCACCGTAGCATACTAGCTTGAGGATAATTTATTATAGCTTAGATTATCCCAATATAATGACTTCGGATAGTAACCGATCTATTCGGACTACCTAATCATAACTTCCTCTGGACCTTCTAGACTAAGGACAATGCCCGAGTACGGGGGACTTCTGGAGGGCCATACCATATTTTGTATAGGAAACGGAAAAGCAAGAACTTGGTTTCTCGTACTTATCCCCAGCGATAATTCACATCCAACTACACAACTCTCTTTCAGAACTCCAACATCGCAAACCCGGGGGGGAGGGGGAAAAAACAATTCTATTTTTAAGTTCAAGTCTAAAACCTCATTATACATCATAGTAAGATAATAGTACAACAAATAATATAGTAATACAGCCCACTCCCCCTCCCCTCCACACTGAATATTAACTATTTGGTACAGACTAAAAAAAGTAAAGACAAGAGGTCAAAGGAATATGCATGCAGAATATGTAATAAACTATCAAGGAAAACAGCAGACAGATGCAATTATAAAGTAGTCTTTTTTGGAAATAAAAGTATGGTTTTTCTGGAAAAATGTGAACGCCTTTGAAAACCCGGAATTCGAACTGAATGCCACCGCCCCGCACCTCTAAAACGCGCTATTATGCTTTAGTAGAGATTCTTCCTCGATCGCGATCCTTGGTCCCCTTTTCTCCTTTTCATGAATATCGTGTTAACGTCATATTTTTTCTAGCCCTCCCTTCTTCCCCAAGGGTAATAGTAGTAAGATAGATAGGAGAATGTAGACCTCTTTCCAGCCCAAAATGAAATATGTAATTAAGATAATGGAAAAGTTGAATATAAGAAAAATGTTATCAAAGGAGCGATGATTTATCCCAACCCCCCAAAATTCACAAGCCCAACCCTCTGCCGTCGTCGGCCGGCAACGAAAACGGTTGGGAAAACTATATTACTAGTGAAGTACTATTTTCTTACCTCATCTCCTTTTCTTGATAGTCGCTAATTGGGCCCGGTCTCGTCCTCTTTTGTCTCTCTTCCGGCCGCTCGGACTGCCTCCATGAACGAGTCCTCGGTGCCCATGTCCCACCTGATTTTTGATCCCTGCCATCCTAGAATCCCAATAACTTCCTCTGCGCTCCCATATAGCTTGCTTTCCATCACTGACAGTACGCCAACTGCGCACCTAATTAAGAATCTGTCTTCCTCGAATCCATATACATCCCAGATCCGGCACACAATATCAATTGGGCAATGCAACGAGAACAATGTCAGAAACATAGCTTCGAGATACTGCGGCGGTTGCAGCTTCAGCGTGGAGGTAATGTGTGAGTATAATGAGGGAAGTTTGTATCTGAACGCCCGGAGAAAATGATTATAGAAACTTGACATCGCGCCAGAGTCTTGGGTGTAGAAGGCAAGTGGTAGGGGACGATTGAGGAGATTAACAAGTGTTGTAAATGTTTCTGTTTGTGACTGGTTTAGCAGGAGGATACCAGCGATGGTGTGCGTGCCGTAAACATAACCAACGTCCGAGCGGTACATGGAATAGGCTTGAAGAACTTCCAGAAGCGATACATGGAGCGGGCCGTTTTCCTAATTTCCGTTAGTTTCGGGTGTTATTTATAGAAGTGGTGGGGGCCTCGGGGGAGTTATACTTGGAAAATCTTCAGCTCGGGGAAGGTTTTGCTAACATCTTTCCGGATTGAGTCGAATAGTTCCCGCTCTTTGAAGGAGTACATAGTCGGGCTCTTTTTCACGCCTTGTTCTACATCTCGTGCGCGCTTAAGAGCGAGCTTAAAGGTCTCGGGGCCCACCGCAAGATGATTCCCAAATGACATGCTCCATACTCTGTCTCTACACCTTGGGGCTACACCACGCCACCACATCTCGCGGACTTCTTCGGTGCGCCGAACCGTGTCCCAATTAGGGAGTATGTGTTCAACCCAGAGTGTGCGAGTGTCAGTCTTCATACGGTCCTTCTCAGCCTGTTCAGCACGCTCTTTTTCCACACGTTTGCGCTCTAAAAAAAACTCATGTCAGATTTCCGACATATTCCTAAGAGGGGCAGTCTCCTAATTACCAGCTTCTTGCGACAATCGCATCATTTTCTGGTACTCCTTCAGGTGTCTCTTCTCCTCCTCCTTACTCTTCGGGGGTAACCAGCTCGGTCTCGTCCTTGACAAAACCTTAGCCTTCTCTTTACTTATCGGCAATGGATCAATCATCCCATTCTGCATTTGTACCGGCGGTAGACTCACCGACGCTGCCTTTGTGGGCGGTGCAATCTTGTGAGGAGGCTCTACCTTTCCTAGAGCAAGCCGTTTCTCGGTCTTTTCATTCTCGATCTCGGCATATGCTTCTAACGCTTCGCTGAGCTCCTTGGCTTCGGTTCCCAGCTCGCTCATTGCATCACTCCAGCTCTTTGAGCGGTGCTGCGTACGTCCCCTGATAGAATCACCATGTGCAGGCTCCCCGGCAATCGGAATGTTACTTGTTGAACCTCCCCGCGTTGGCGGCCGTGTAGCTGGCGGTGTGGGGCCCGCGTTTCCAGGGCGGAGACTAATCGGAGACTCTACCATTGTAATTCGGTCCGGTGTAGTACTTAGTGCTCTAGATGAGCGCGGTGATACAGGAACATTGTAAAAGATCGTATCCGCGGGTATGTCATCATCTGAATCGCACTCCCCCTCAAGTTCCTCGACAGTTTTCCTTGCGGTCTGCCATGAACGGCGCCCTGCTGTTCCCGGGCCATTGGAGGTTGTTGGACGTCCTGGCGACACTGGAGGTACCGGAGCCAAAGGAGAGGGTGATGGTGAGCGATTTGTGAGCGAGAGCCTACCGAGGCCGGTGCTTGAAACAGCGCGTCTGCTACTAGGTGTGTAGGGGACTAGATGGTCGGCTTGAGGAGCGTGGACTTGGGGTTGGAGACCTGGGTGTGCAGATCGTCTACCATTTGTAAGATCACGGTTGCCAGCGGATTGGGGACCCATGCTGCTAAGGGGGCGGGAAACTATGGGGAGTCGTGGAAGTTGCTTCTGGAGGGGGCGATGGAATTCCTCAATATTGTCGTCATCGAGGCCAATTTCCTCAAAGTGCCCATCAAGGTCATTGAGGATACCGCCATCGTCAAGCTGGAAAGAGGATGGGAGAGATGAGGCAGAGCCAACGGTGGAGGAAAGGCCGGGAGGCGAAACCCAACCACTGGAGGCCATCTGAATGTCTTGAGGTGGGGTATCAGTGGGGAGAGTTAGGTTCTGGTTCTGGATGCTCGTGGAATTTCTAGGTGAGACTCCGGTGCTAGTTTGTACGCGAAATTTTGGCTTTAGGGAGAAATTATGCTTAAAATTTAGGGAATTATGGTCGAGGTTGTCCTGACTCCCGACGCTGTTGATTAAAGCAGAACTGAAAGTATTAGTTGTGAGTGTGGTTGTAGTGAGTGAATGGATTTCCGAGTCGATACTCTCTTCGCCAAATATTCCCTCCTATTACCCCGTAATTAGGTATCCCAGGTTGTTGTAGAAGTTTCCGTGCCGCAAGAAATAGATTGGGGTGGGGGGGGCTTTGTGGTCGATTATCCCTTATCAACAATCCTATGAACTCCTATTATCCCTATCCCGTTCGTTCCACTCTCCTTTTTCTTCTTTATCCTCCCTTATTCCGAGATTACTTAATTCCGCGCGCGCTATCAAAGGTCGGAGCCTCCGTGTGGTATAGTGTATTCGTATATGCTTATGTTTGTGTGAGTACCTTTCAGGGGGGCTGTCTGCTGAGGCGGAGTAGGAGCAATTGTGAAGTAGCGAATGAATGACGTCGACCTCCGGAATGACAAAAAAGAATTGAGACTGCACCTGTACAGCAGATAATGTAGACAGATGGAAAGAAAAGTCTTAGCTATGCGAGTATTGTACGAGGGTATATATATATATGTATATAGACGAATAGTACGGGGTAGAGTTGGAATGTAAAGAGCGACAAAATAGGCAAGGTAAGGAAGAGTAAGGCAAGGAAGGATGAGAGAAGGAAAGGAAGAAGGGAGGGGAGGAAAAGGAAACAAGAGTGGATAGATGTATGGTACCTGAAGAGAGAATAACAGGCAAAAACACACAGACATGAACACAAAAAGCAAAACTTAACACGATCTTGCAAAGAAAGGTGTTTTGTCTATCGGAGCCAGCCCTGAAAGTGCAAAATACATGTATGTACCTGCATATAACTAGAGTGGCAGTCTACAGCTTTCCTCATGCAGAAAGCAATCTCCATGTTCGTTCGTTCACAACGGGAGGAGGCGGGCGGCAAAGACAAATGATTGGCGTGAAGCCTTTGTTGCTTGCCTGCTGTTGTGCGACACCAGTTCTTCCCTTTTTTTTTTCTACGAGTACCGGTGCCTGATGGGTCCACGAGTAGTACGCGTGCTTGTGTATCCGCAAACCCCCCCCATTCTACAACTTTTACTTTATACGAGTACCTGCCTGGCCCCCATATCCCATATCCACTCGTTACAATTACACAACTCCCCTATCACCACCACCACCACCACCACCACCACCACCACCACCACCACCCCTCAATTCAATTAGACCCTCACAAAACATGTGCCTAACCCCAACCCTTATCCTTTTGTGAACCCCTTGTTTAACTCATCCCAGCACGCGCACACACCACCCCATCTGCATTCAGCACCTTCTCCTGGTTAGGATTTCTGTTGATTTTAGTCCTTGGCGCGCTAATAAATCCTCTTCTTCCGGGGGCCCGGGGGCTCGGCTCGGGATTCATGCAGACGTGAGGATCTCTGGATTACAGTTGTAATTTTGAGAGAGAGCTGTCTAACACAGGTTAAAGGTGCGGGAATTTCCAAAACGGCAGTAGTGGTAGTGGATGGGATTAGGTGTTGAGATAGCTGTGGTCCATAGAACCCACTTGGGTCCACTCAAGAGAATGATTTTGGTACGTTTTCGTAGCAGTTTCTACCTGTTCTGCTAACTGCTTCGATCTGCTAACATATACCTAGTCCACCTAGAGTAGATGGCTCTATTATCCAAAGAACACCCTTACTCTAGAGCGGAGTAATAATTTCCGTCCGCCCCGGTCCAGGTTCAATTTTACCTTCGTGACCGCTTCTTTACGTATTGTGACGTCTTGTCTAGAGATGTATGTACGAGGCTCATAATTGCTTTATGCAAACTGACATCGGATGAAGAAGATGTCCAATAAAATATGAGGTGTAGTATATGTGTGAGGCCCCAAGACTTGCGAGCCAGGTTTGAAGTAGACGGCACTTTACCCCGGACGATAATCGTATGACGAAGCCATGCTGGTGTGCTTGGTTGCAAACGGTTATTTTCGCAGAGTTTGGTTCGTACAACCACACAATGATGTTCTGGTTGAGATTGATCTACCTGATCATGTATGTAGGTAGGGCTTTATCCGGATGCATATAGATACATACATGTAGATACATGTAGTTACTATCTAGAGTACCACTAGAACAACGGATCAGACGGAGCCGCATGTAGGTACTCTAGTTTTTAATGCATGTGTGTCCCTAGCACGGTTGACGGTTGATGGTGCAATCGTATGTGCCTGCTCTTCTATGTCAGTTTCAGAATTTCAGGGACGTCGAGCTTTGGCGCTGAGGTGCGATAAGGATACTGAGAGGCGCTCCCGCTGCTTATGGCGGCAAGTAGTTTGCTGCTACTTCCTAAAACATCTTAACTTGCGTTTCTTTTTTAAAGCCCAATTCCTATAGAGAATCGTGTGTTCGTGTCAAATTGGCGAACTAGAGACTTGGGGCGTCTAATGCGCACGCTTTTATACTTCGGCTACACGTAGAAACGGCCTCGCAACTCGGACGAGAGTTTGTTGAATGCTATATACATGTACATGCATAACTCCACTAGCTGGCCGACTACTCCTGGATTTTCTAGGTAGATCTACCGTCACACCTCAGTAATGATGGATACCTCTGGAGCCCCCCCCCCCCCCGGGGGGGGGAGATCATTAGGTCTGTAACTCAACGACAAGCCAATTGAGCCATAAGGGCAAATGAGCGTACTTAATTGCTTCTCTACTTTGAAGTATGAGTTGAGAATTGCCCTGACGGCCAAAGGGAACAGAAAGGTACAAGTGTATAAATGAGGGAACATAGAGGAAGAAGAATGTAGAGAGGCCCCCCCGGGGGGAGGAGGGCGTAGCCCCCCAACAACAGCTGTACTAGAAGCCCAGGAGAACTTGATATCCATAAGTCTACATGTAACCCCATAGGGTGCTCTCTTCTCAAAAAAAAAAAGCCCACACATTCCTACCAAGGCCATTCTATTCATACTGGTCCATCACGCTACTAATTATGGTTTGATTCAACCCAATTTGGTTAAACTTACGAGTTGAGGATTGTCCTGATGGCCAAAGGGATAGAAAACACTCTGTATCACACCGTAGATATTCTACCTTTAGGTACTCTCAAGCTAGATAACATGAATTCCATGCGCTGAAATAAGCTATGGGTCCCATGGTGGAGAAAAAGACCCAAATCCGACCGAGAGTTAGTCTGAGGATAAGATCCAAGTTTGTTAGAAGCCTTAAGCTTTTACCAACGAAAGCGCTGACTTACAGATGGACCTCTCGTGCGGCCGGTTGGTATACTCTCTTCAAAGTTTTTAAAAAGGAAGCATACAGAATCATTCAACATCCTCCGATACTCCCGAGCTCATAAGACTTGGGGTCTAGCTAGGAAGCCACAGAAAATCCCCAGGACTACATGATGGGTGGTAAGATACCTGGATCACACTACTTGCCAGGTCAACAGCTTAACGAGCTCGAGTGGAACGTTTTCGAGCGCAAACTGCGCATACGTACCCGATCTAACGAATGGACGAATGCGTGCGCGCACTTGATCTTGACAATACAACACATCTTCAGCTCCAAATATCTTCTCGTCGCATGAAGCATATGTTGGAAAGGCGCTGGCAACACCCGATCGCTTTTTATTCGGTAGGCGTTGAGTCGCTAAGGGTACCGACCAATAATAGGCAATACTTACTCGAAGACGTGGACAGCTAGCTTGTGAAACACTACCGATGGCGATGGCCATAAATAAAAAAACATCCACTCACGTTGCCATGCCCAGGTTCCCGCGTGCATGCGCGCATCAGGATTGAGTGATCTGCCATATAGAGTACCCCTCACACTGGCACTCATATAGCTCATTCAGCTACCTACATAGCTCACAGTTACCAGCTAGAAAGAAGGCCATCAAGCATTTACGTCAAACATCATCACCATTCACAAAGTTTACCGAATGGCCCAAGAAACGAGTTACTACGAACTTCTCGGTGTTGCTGAAAATGCGACGACACTTGAGATAAAGAAAGCTTATCGCAAGCAAGCAATTTTACATCACCCCGATAAGAACTTGGATGACCCTGACGCCCCTATACGATTTCAGGAGGTATGAAATGTATTTCAGTGTACCGGGGTTCCTAGCTTGGCTGACAATCATGTAAAGATTGGAGAGGCATACCAAGGTAGCAACAATATCACTTCGATGTATGTGCCGATAACCTAATTCTGGCATTTGTAGTATTGAGCGACCCGGTTCTCCGCAAGAAATATGATACTTTAGGAAAGGAACACGCCAAACCAGAAGCTGGCTTCGGTACGTCTGTCTTCATTTAGCTTCGACTACATATTTCTGAAAATCTGCTAAACTCTGCATAGACGATGCGCTTGCGCTCTTCAACAAAATCTTCGGAGGGAATGCTTTTCACGATTGGTAAGCCAAACCGAAATCCTTACTCAGCCGTATATACATGTAGCTTATTATTATTGAAGGGTTGGCGAAATATCCCTATTCAAAGATATAATAGCCATAATAGAAATCAAAACTCGTGAAGTTGACCCTGACGAATCCGAATCTCATTCACAAAGATCTACATCAAAGCAGTATATGGTTACTGGTAAGTTAGTCAAGCATCTGCCGACCATTTGTTGTTTTACATGGCAATAATAAGCTTTGGTAGATCGACCTTATGAATCTCTCAAGGAGCGTCGTGCCTCTAGAAAGGCTAGACGAAGCCGTGGGGGCTCAAAAGCAACACCCCCAACAAGCAGAGAAGCTAGGGCGGAGGCTCTAAAGAAAGCAGAGCTCGCTAAATATGAGGAAGAGAGGCGGAGAGCGCGTGAAGAAAGAGTCCAAATGCTATCAGATAACTTAATCCAGAAACTTAGCATGCTAACTGATACTAAAATGAAATCCTCCGATACCCGGCGTTTCAGAAGAACTATTCAGGTATTGAGATCTTATCCATCTATCTCTTGTAGTGGTATTGCTAACTATCCTCTGCTGCCGCCATAAAAGGCAGAAGCAGATTCTCTAAAACTCGAATCTTTTGGCATTCACCTTTTACACACTCTTGGTGACATTTACCTTTCTAGGGCTCATGCCTTCCTCGATAATTCCATTCCTCTAGTAGGCCCAATTGGTTTCTGCGCAATGTTCAATTACGTGATAGAAAAGACCACCGACATCACCGAAACGTGGGGGACACTCTCTTGCGCTATGGGTGCACAGACTGCAGTTAAGCGAATGCACAGAGCTGAAGAGATGGGCGGGGAGGAATGGACAGCGGAACGAAAAGCGGAAATTGAACAACTGACGACCGGTAAGATATTGCTGGCGTGTTGGATGAGTACAAAGCTAGAGTTGCGAAGGATTATCCGGTACTTTTTAACTGCTACTGGGCCTATTGTGGATTCGTATGAGCTAATGAGGGTGTGAAGTGATGTTTGTGACCGCATTCTGAACGGGGACGAGGAATATGAAGTGCAGAGACGGAGGGCCGAGGCGTTGGTAGTCGTCGGTAATGTTTTTAATTCTGTAAGTTGCCGTCATATGCAAAACACATATTGTCCATCTACTAATACTAACACCTACTACTAAAGACGTATCGAGACTCCCTAGACGATCCCAGTGATAATATTTACGAAACATTGCTTTCTGGGGCGTCAGAGGGGTAAATTCAGTGGGGAAAAAAAGAAAGAAAAAAGCATGTTTACGATCCATTTATGACCTATTTCCTTTATCATTTTCCACTTAGCCCAATGGCCTCCTAAAGCGATATACGGCTTATAATTGTTAACGCTGCATATCAATATGCAATTCCTTTTGTTCATTCCCTACACTATCGTTTCTTCTCCATTACCCTATACTCAGAATACGATTTTGTCTCGACTCCAAGCTCTTCAAACAGCTTGAATAGTCTATGTAGTCATTCACAAGGGGAGGCCATAGAGGCACAGACACAAGACATGGCAGTTCACAATTGTAATGAGAATTCTCACTGCAAGCGGCTAGTACTGGTTGACGATTGAACTTTAAAAGTCCACTGTAAAACTAAATATCAAGCCAGGCTTCTCTGCAGTTTACTCGATTTGAGACTAGAAGTTAGAAATAACACTTTATTCCACCTATACCTGATCATCCAGTCCTGAATAGAGGATTGGTAGGAGATCTTTTTGGTGGGCATTGTACATTCGGCTTCCAAAGGAATTAATTAATCAATTCAGCTTTAGGGTGGAATCGAACAGGTGCACCTCCGAGTGATAACTTATGATTTCACTAGCTACACCCGCATCCATCTGAAGATATAAATCTTGAAGTGTATATAGACCTTCCATATTAAGTTGCAGCAAGTATGTAGCCTTTTATTTGTGAATTGAATACGGTTAGGTGTAAGTACTTTTAGGAATATGTACCCATTGGTACTTAAGTGCAATCAACACTTAGGAACGCGCCTTAGTTTTGGACCACCTAGAAAATTAACCTAAATTTACACTACAAGCATTAAAAATTTATATACTAAAAACGCAAGCACTGAAAGATTTTATACAGCGCAAAATCGAGCACGGACACCCTCGATCACGCCTATTTTAATTACACCAAACACTTCCCAATGCCCCAACCATTCTCAAGCGCATTTATAAACAGCACTAGAATCCATACTGTGATCCTATTTTGACCAAAATATTGTATGCGCTCAGCGTAAAACTCATAAATATATATCATTCGTTTAACATAAGCAAGTCTGTACCGCCTCATTAACGATAGTTTGGTGGCTTGTAGCGTGATCCTGCATATAGCGGTTGAGTCACCGAATATACTGGTTGTGGTGATGGCAGCACCTGCACGAACCGCTCCTCGCCTGCGCTGTAGACCAGTGGAGAGTGCGGCTGTGGGGGTAATGATTGTGTAGTGGCCTTTGGGCTCACAAACTCAAACTCGTTGTCAGCCAGGACAGCTTTTCCGGGTCCGTGTTCACGGTGGCCTATTCTCCCAATGAAGTACGAGCATAAGAAGACAAAGCTATTGATTTTGATAGTTAGTATCTGCAAAGAAGAGCAGAGATTAAAGTAAACTTACAAAGCAATAAGTGATACTATGAATACCGAGTACTGCACCGGATTGTAATGCATTTTATGGGCCCAGGCATCGGCTTCTACCATACCAATAGCACAGCATGCCACTAAAGATAGCCAAAAGACTATAAATACTATATCCCACCCCATGGATACCTTGGGCCGCAGCGTATGGCGTAGATATTCCCATAATGCATAAACACACCATACTATCGTCAATGCAGCCTATATTACTCGATCGTTAATCTGAAAATTCTTTCATTTACTTTGGGCAGAAAAACTTACAGCACCCATGCCAAGAAAAGGGGTGACATATCGTGCATTGGTCTGCCTAGAGTCCCCATCATCCCCATACCCCCCATCACTACTTGGAGTCGATGAGTGGGATCCGCCTCCACGTTTAGGTTCAAGAAGTAAACCGCGTTTTTGAAGAGGGTAGTTGTACCCGGGACCAGGCCTTGGGACCACTATGGCAAGGATAGCAATTGCCAGGAGAATCTGTAATATTCGGAGAACAACGAATGTTGGAGATCGCCATTGAATATTAGTCCTGCCTGTCATCTCTCCTCGATTTCCCTGTGAAGGTAACTAGAGGGGCTTTCTTTTGGAGGAAGTGGAGAGAGAAGGCACATATATGGCCTTTTCGACAAAAGGGAATTGGGAAGGACAGTTTTTAAGGTTGTCACATTGAGGGGGCGTTTTTTTGTCACACAAAATAGTTGCACGGACAGCTAGTAGAATTGATCTGTTGCACGTTGTCAGACAAGACAGGGGACATACGAATGTTTCACAAAAACCGTCCTAAAAGAGGTTAAGCCCATAGTCCCCATAGTCTCTTAGGATGGTAGTGGCTAGGCCCTCACATTCTCAGACCTTTACGGGCCGTCTCAAGACCTAAAATGTCAAAACAAGAAACTCCCGAGGCCTGACGGCTTCACCGAAAGGCCTTGTCTGTCTATCTGAACATAAAGGCAGTCAATATTACTGGAGGGTGGGGGTGGATAATCTTAAAGGCTAGGGCGACCCCTGAAAAAGTTGAGCCAACCTCCTCGAGAGTCCCTACATGTATACACCCATGCAAGTTGCGGGGTGCCAATTGATGGAGTCATCTGAATCATGTTCGTTATTGACGAATGACTGATAAGCTGTAGCAGCAAATTTTTGTGTGTTTCACATACTTACTAGGCTAATTTTGTGTGAAAGACCTGGTTGATCTCATGAGAATCGTCTATAATTCTTCTTGTTAGAAGCTAGAGACACAAAGAGCTTTAACCAAATAGGGTAGAGGGAAGTGCGTATTGATATCAAGCGAGGTCGATCGGGGCAGGTATTCTAATTAATTCTCGCTTCCTCTCCCCCCCCCCCCCTTTAAATTTGCTCGGAATCATCTCCGAGCTTCGGTGCTGCGCATCAATCAACCTTATTTTGACGCGCACCTGGTTGGGCCGACCTACCCTACAAAGTAGGAGAGAAGTATATGTAGTAATGAGAAAAGGGAGAGGTTGTAGTGTTACAGTGTGGTCAGTCTTAAAATACTAGCTCCAGGTCAATAGGGAACCTCAATGGAGAGCTTTGACGCTTGGCGCTGCATGATTAAGCCCGGCAACTGCTTGAGATACCGGTCCAACTATAGCTATGGCCCGAGTAAAAGGAAACCCTACACAGAGTGCCTACCCGGGTAGACTGTGTACCGGGAGAGAGGTTCCCGGGTTGCGTTAAGGAGAACTCCCAACTGCTCCTTCTAGGACAACACCCCCACTCCCGGGAAGGCTCTCCGGGGGGCTGTAAATACGTTTCCACTTGCAGGACCTGACCATATTTAGTCTGAGCCCTACAATCGTAGATGACCCCTCCCCCTCCCGGAAAAGAAAAAAGAATTAACTTGCATAATGAGCCTTATACTTAAGCTGGGCTGTCTCGTGAGGGGAAGCTTGAGCTTATAAGCCTGATCTAACTCTGCTATTCAGCTAAGATCGGCGGCCTGTGTATTATATCCACCACGCCATTGTGTAGCTTGGGCCTATGCTCAAGCTCTTCTCTCTTCTCCACGGAGCACATATCAGTGCACGAGCCATGAAGGGCATGAGCTTTGCAATTTAAGCGTCCCAAATATTCTATAATCCGAGTCCATCCGGCGAATCTAATTCCACATGGCAATAACCGATTAGAGTCTGCTTTATACTTAGTCGAGTTAGATATGTAGCGGTTGGAAAAGTATGACACCTAATACTTAGGGCTGATGCATCCTGAGCAGATGAGAAGTGGTTAATGGCAGAGGGGTTTGTTAGTTGAGCGTTGGGATGGAGATGAAGGGATCTACTCGAGCAATGTATCTTATGTAGGGGTTCGTGTAGCTTCTTTAGCTCATATGGATAACATGTGTTACAACCTAACGTTCCTCAGTCGTACGGGTGATTAAATACATCATGACAAATCACTCGACTCAGTCCTGGTGCCCCGCCCTGCCATAATTTTGCAAGCCAGCCGATAGCTTAGGGGGAAGATGCAAGCACCCTACATCATGTACATTAAGGTGAGGCGTCTGGAGGTGCGTGCAACTTTTTAGTGGTACAGGATACGGTGACAGCCGTTAACGTGGCACGTGCATGAGAAAGATACGCCTCTTTGGAATTCTAGCTACTCATGAGCAAGCACGATCTGTAGGGGACCAGTAGGGTTTACGTTTCGGAAACCATGGAACTGCACATTTATGTTTGTGATTGAGAGAATCAACTGCTGCCCCTCATTGAAGTCTCCGCTATCTAGATCTAGCGAGCTACTTCGAAACTGCCTTTATCCCTATCAATGCAGGAAATAGTAGCAATATCCTGACTACGTCATACCTACCCTCCACTGCCAATTAACCCTTGGGTGGAGAACAGAATTGGATTTTGATATTCATGGCTGGTCTCGTGCTAGAGTGTTTCACTGCAGAAGCTGTAACAGAAGTCTGGGACCATGACCTTTGTTACTCTATAAGAATTTCTCAATACAAGATCCGGTTAGTTATAGTCTTGCGGGATACCTTACGTAGCTACACCAACTGCACGCATGCCCCGGACGATAATCTGCAGTTAGCTACATGTTACTGTAGCTTTTCAGGCAGCTTAAGCCCCTGCTAGAGGAAACGGTCGAACATACCGTTGTAACAAGAGATATATAGGTATGCCTGTCCTATCCGGCAGCAAGAATCACTTGATCCTGTTAGCTACCGGTGAAGCCTGTACTGAACCGGGGGGGGATTATGTTTTAATTTGTGGCTGGGTGTCACCTGCAGCTGTTCGGCTTTTTAGAAGGCCGTCCGTCGTCTGAACTCTGGTAGTGTGATTAGTCAATTACGGAGTGATCTACTGTCTTATGAGGAAACGATTATTCTAACCACCCGAAGGATCTTCCGGCCGCCGGGACATTATGGTAGACACCCTTGAAAGGGGAACACAAAGCCTCCAGTAGTGTTAGCATCTGGGCCAAACCATCTATCACCCGGAGAGTAAAGGACATCCGCCCTTGACATGGACTATTGATTGATACAGAGTATCATTGACACTATTTACTTGGCATCGACGGTCACAAACACACCACATATGATAAAATATCACGACATCAGTCTTACGCCTCATTAAAGAATATAAAACTTTTCCAATTCCCTCTATCTGACCAAACCGAAAAAGCAAAATACCCCTAGTTATTATCCAGAACAAGATTAACAAAATAGCAAGCAAAGAAATCTATATCCTCCTCCTTCTCCTAGCATCCTTCAACTGCGCGCTAACACTCGAATACACATCTTCTCCGTCACTCTCCCTACCACCTTTCTTATTTGAGGAACTTGGGATGTTAGGGTGAGCGCCAGGATAATAACTTCCCCCTGGTGCATGTTCTACACTAGTTGGGTTTGAGTTTGAAGACCTGCGGGTATGTTTGCTGTCGCGGGTCAATGAACTTGATCGTGAACTCGAGCGGCGTGGTACAGTTGACGGTGTCGGAGATGGCTTGGTGGGAGGGAGATAGCTGGGGGAGTGCGCAGGTGATGCTTGTTGGCCGCGGAATGATGATGAGTAGGATGATTCACGGTTTGGAGTAAGCCTGGGGCCCTGCGCATAGAGGGAATCGGTGGAATCAGGCATAAATCGTTGTCGTCCAGGTCTTGCGAGAGAGGAGGAGGACGAAGAATTAGACGAATATAGGGATTGAGAGCCCCCAAGTCCTGTGAATGTCTGATCAACCATAAATCCTGGTTCTCCCCTAGTAGGAGGGTCGAGAGCGCCGCTTCGTCGTAATTCATCTAGTTCTCGTTGTAATTCCTCGGCCCTTGCGATATCTCGTTGTCGCTGCATTTCTCGTTCAATTTCCCGTTCGGCAACTCGTTTCTCTACTTCACGTTCAATGGACTCGTGAAGCTTCCATGCTTGCCATTCTCGCTCGCCCATTTCTACAACACCGTCACCACGCTGGCTTGCAGCTTTAACGGCCGCTAGTGCGCGCTGTAGAAACACTTCCTCGCCAACTGATCCCTCGTCTTGCCAATCATCCCCGCCACCACCCATTACCCCCCTGGTTCCACTACTGCTACTTCTCAAAAAATTAAAAACCTCGCCCTCAACATTATTACTAACCCCATTCTCAAACATCTTGCGCTGTTGTAACATCATATCCGTACTCCTCCCCCCTGATGGTCCATATCTTTTCGGTATTTGTGGAGTTCGCGGAGAGACCATCTCTAGACCGCCTCCTCGGAAAAAGCATTCTCGATTGGCTTGTCCATGAAGCTGGCATGGGCCAGGATGCAAGTTCCGCTGGCCCCGATAAGCCAGAGTACTGTGGAGATTGGGGAAGCAAAGATCCCGAGAGGCACAGCAACCACTAGAAGAGTTGTGTATAACTGAGAGGTAGTGGCATGAACAGGGCCTAGAACTCCAATCAGTCTCTATTGTCCCACCTCTCTCGTGCTATGAATACTAACCGATCTCTAGATCTCTACCACCCAACTTTCCAATACCCCACATGCCTCCGATTACAAGCATGATCACAAACAGCAACAACAAATTTGTCAACAAACTGTAGATGCTGAGCATGGCGAACACCACTGCATAGTTGCTTGCATAGTAGCTCAAATTGTAGCTTGCACGACTCTGGACCTCTCCAAAGTTGGCGGGTTTGGACAATCGTTTGAAGTCAAAAAACTCTCCAAGAGGCCTCAAGTTGCTGAATCGCGATGCCAGAGGCATCTGCCTCCCCTCCTGCTCGAGCATTAGCACGATGACCTGGGTGGGGGGGGGGGGGTTCAGATAATGGAGATGAGGCCACTTACGGTGAAGCGACCAAGGTTGAAGCGATCGGTTAACATAGAGATTGGGATTGACATCCTTGACATTTAATCGCAGTTACCCTTGAAGATATTCACGGGACTGTAGATTGATAAATAGGTACAAAGAGAGCGGCTGAAATCGCTCGCTGGAGGGGGAGCGTTTGGGAGAGAAGATGAGCGGGGAAAAGAGTGCGCGGTGGTCTTATGCACGAAAGAGGGGGGTTTATTGGTTGGTCAGATGTGAATGGTTATAGTAATGTCTACGTGGCCGATCGTTGGGTTGGTGGTGGGTTGGACAGATCCGATGTTTCTGGAGGGTTTGAGGGTCGAGGACTCAGTTGGTGGGTGGACAGATAAGGGGCCTTAAAGCTCAGGAGGGCATTGTGGCTGTGTTTTGTGGCAGAGTCAGAGGCCACGAATCAACCGAATGATTACGCGAGGGTTGATTAAGGACTGGTGACCTGGAGCCAACAGTCGATGAACTGAGGAATAAGCGATTCTAGGGATTCATGGTAGGGCTGTGACGAATTCATCCCCCTTGACACTACTCGGGCCCCTGTCCTATGTAGATTAACGTTATAACAGTAAAGATACCTCTAATCTACACATTTATAATTTAGGCTTCAAGAGTTGGGAACTGGACCCTGAGGCAGATCTGAAATCGAGCTTCAAAGGGTAGATCGCGTGCTCTTCATAGGGTCTCACTCGGGAGGGGCTGGAGTGGTTTGATATCAATATCTAATGAGATGCCAAACAAAATATCAATGCGTATCTAAAACCCCTATGCACTCTATCGATATCGACCCTCTCGATAATCTATCGACTTTACAAAGTATCTATCAGTTTTGTTACTCTGTCATTATAATGTCACTTTTGCTTAATCTCGTATTCGAGTGCGAGTGCGAGTGCGAGTCTTACGCGTCGCCAATATCATGCAAAAGCACTTTTTCTTGACAGCAGTTACGATACATGTAGTACATGTGTTACTCGTAACAGCAGCCCTCCCGCTACAAAAACCAAACATAAACACCGCAAGTATTATAACCGCACCACTCACTGTCTTTGCTACTGCCTGACTGGCCGTTGACTTGCGTCGCATCCCCACTAATGTCACTCATCACAAGCCAATGAATAATACCGGAGGCAAAAATAACGCCCACATGCCATGCACCGAGCGTTGTAACTTGTTTCCGTGAATTCCTCTGTTTTCTCCCCACAACACTGAACCGAGCCGGTGTGGTTCCAGACTTTCGAATGCGATAGAGACTCAATCCATAGACTTGGGACTGACTACCTGCCACGTATTTGTTTAACTATGGGGCGACAAGCGGCGGTTATGGATAGGGGATTAACAATTAAGAAGTGGCGGTTACATTCCCATGGGTTGGGTTCGGTTTGGGTTGGTCTTGGGTATGTGATGGGTGCTGGAACTTAGTGACTGTATGTAGGTACAACTGTCAGTCAAGCGCATTAGTTAGTAGGGCAGTGCGGGTACGACGGGTACGGAGATGAGTATGGGTTTTAGAGTGTTTGTTGTGGGTGTTCTTGGTTTTTTTTTTTTTCCTCCCACGGCTTTCCCAATGATAAAAGGTGGGGATCCCGCGGGGCTGTAAATTCCCAGTATCAGTAACAGAGCCTTCGTGATAAACATACATTTCCTGGAGAAATACATTCTACTGATAAAAAAAAAATACCCACGGAAACCAACAATCATTACTCACAATGTCGTCTTTCAGACCCTCTACATCTTCATCTTCAACCTCTACCTCCTCGTTTTCCAATTCAAGTTTTCACTCAACCTCTCGTTCCTCAACAAAGTCTTCAGAAGTGCGGCTGTTGATGTGGTGGCTGGTGCTCAAAGTTCGCGCCACAGAAAACAAATACCGTCGACGTAACGCGAAAAAATACACGAAATCACGTCTCGATGATCTCCCTCCGATGTCTACATACGCATAAATCTTTCCTCATCTTTTCGTTTTCGTTATCATTATTCCTATGTATGTATAACCTTTGCGACACTGCGCCTCATGACGGCGGGTCCAATCTGGGGCGCAACGCATCGATGTTGCCAGATCTTTTTTAGACGTTTCTCTACCGAGGCGCTACCCTGTCCTCTCTCCGTCCTTTAAAAGCTCTCTCTCTGCTGGCAGTGATAACCAACGACAATCAACGAATATATTCATTCACTTGTATCAATTTGATTACAACCTCTTACTTGATGCGATGAGGTTTTATATCCTCATTTCGTTTTTGCTCGTCGCTTTGGCGACGACTGCTCTTGCATCTTGGTCTGCGGAAGGTGTGTTTTTTTTTTGATACTGTCCGACTTTAAGCTTATAAGAAATTGAAGGCTGACATCCATTGCTACTAGATCAGGAGATTTTCCGAGTACGCGACGAGCTGGAGCTCGCCGAAGGTGAAGGGACTACTTTTTATGGTATTTTACCCTGATATTTACTCTTTCTTTCCCATCTTTGAGTCGTAGCTGACATACTTTAGAATTCATCGGTCTTGGAAAGAACCACGGAGCTTCGCAAGAAGACATTGGCCGAGCCTACAAGAAACAATCGATCCGCTTACACCCCGATAAGCAAAAGCACCTTCCTCCTCCTGGCCAAAAAAAGCTCACCAAAGCGCAACTTGCCGAGTCTAAGAGGCGTGCCGAAGAACGTTTCGCCCGCCTGGCCATCATCGCCGATGTACTTCGTGGAGAGGGTCGTGCGCGCTACGACCACTTCCTCAAGAACGGGTTCCCACGCTGGAGAGGTACCGGGTACTACTATGCCCGTTACCGCCCCGGCCTCGGCAGTGTCTTGACTGGTCTGTTTGTTTTCTGCGGTGGTGGGTTACACTATTGTATTTTGTGGCTCAACGCTAGGCAGCAAAGAGCTTTCATGGAGCGCTACATCAAGCACGCCCGTACTGCAGCATGGGGCGAGGCTGGTGTTCCGGGTCTTGCAGATCTCCAGGCTGCCGAAGATTCTGGCTCCTCCGGCGAGGCAGCTCCGCAGCAGCCGATGAATCGCGCGCAGCGCCGAACCAACAAGGTCGCAAAGGGTGGTTCAGGGACTTCGACTCCTGTCCCTGGTCCTAAGGGTGCTGGAAAGCGCAAAGTTGTTGCTGAGAACGGAAAGATTCTCATCGTGGACTCCTCTGGAAATGTGTTCCTCGAGGCAAAGGATGAGGATGGCAATAACGCTCAATACCCACTGGACATCAACGATATCGAGGGCCCGAAACTTCGCAACACGTTTTTGGTCAGACTGCCAATGTGGTGTTTCAACATTACTGTCGGCCGCTTCCTCCCGGCTAAGAAGGTTATTGAGGAGGAGGAGTATGAGGAGGAGTATGAGGACGATGAGCCTATTGAGGAAGAGACCGCAGCTGTCGGCGAGCCAAAGGTTGTGAAGCCCAAGAAGAAGGGCGTCCCAAAGAAGGTTGAGAGTAGGGGTGATGGCATGCCAAGGAGAAAGGTAGTTGCCAGACCTGCTAAGAAGCAAAAGTAGAATTTTGGTTTTCTTTCTTGCGTTAAATAGATTGATATACTTTGTGTTTTTGTACCCTGAGGATTGGGAAAAGTTTGCAAATATTTAGACACTTGATGTGTATGAATCCTGTACCAGTCCCCGCGCTGTAATTGGTTGATTGGGGAGGACCAAATAAAATTGAGGTAGTTCTTAAGTCATTTATTGCATGCAGCCTATGGGACTATGGTAAAAATAAAAATGGAGTTACTATGATGGGAAATCACTAAAAGTGCCTTAAAATAAATGTGATGTTGTTTCGGGGAGCTGTGTGGTATGGTTTAGTAGATCCCCTTTAACAAGTGTGTAGGCCGAGCGAGGTACAGCGAAAGCTTTCTATATCGGTATGTCTAACCTCTATCTACATAGTACTACTGCGCCAATAATTAGTAGAGTAGTAAACGGCTTCGACTTCGACGGTAATGTCTTAGTAGGAGACTTTCTCTGCTTATTAAGTACTGGGAACCGACCTGCAATGTTGTTCAGGTTAATTCAATATGCAATGGTGGAGTAGATCTGGGCCTCTAATCTGTAAACGGTGGTTGGAGGTTTCGTACTTCTACTTTGGGTGACCTTTGACCAACAAGGGGGCCTGGGGGCGCGTTAATGAAAGAGAGGGATGAATGGTTGACTACTAGCTACACTCCACGACCCTGCAGTCCTCATGACTGGCCTGTAACTACCATGCCTTTTTTTTTAGTCGACAACTCAAACTCAATTACCTTAATCACCTCTAATTAGTCGAACTTTTCACTACCAGCGTTAGGGCCAGGGCCAAAGAAAATACCTACCATCCAGCCTCGGCCATAGGATATCACTCGCACTTTCTCACCGAGTGGCCTCGCCCTCTCGTCGATTGATTGATATAGCTCATTCGCCTTCTCGTCTAAAGAGGAGGAACATTGAAATAGCTCGTATCCTTTATTAAGGAGGTGGGGATCTATCTTAATTTTAGCTTTGTTTCCCTGGGTCGGTAGGCAGTGGTGGGGGTACGTTGTCTCACTCATATACCTTATTCCTCATGATACACCGCGAACCCAGAGATCATATTCCTATGACCAACTCCTCAGTTAAGGTAAAGAGCGGTGCGTTTCTTCTCTGTCCTGTGGTAGACAACCGTGCCGGATTACCAGAGAGTCGAGAGATTTGAAGGACAGCTTAAAGTTTTCGGGTGTTGGTTCGAATTCCCTTGCGCTTGTTTAGAGTGCCCAGGTTTGGTTATAGCTTGACGAGGGTGCAGCTCTGCCTCTCATAAAAACGAGGAGGTAAAAGAACAGCTCCCTAAATCCCAGCCAGAATATTTCATTCAAATCAGGCTCTCCAACCGGTCGGATAGAGAGCCACGAGATTTCAATCTGTATTCCTTGGCTAAAAGGTCAAACTGAAGGCGTATTCGACATTATACGCTCTGAGATGCCTTAATATTCGAAGGAATCAAAACTACTTACAGATATAATATACACTCATAGCTAGTACGCTATAGTATAGTGTGAGACTTTGAAAAGAGCGAAGTGCCTATTTGACGGCTTCTTCATCACCATCACCGCCATACATCACTCTGGTGCTCTTCAGCTGGTTTCATCCAACCGATCAATAAAAAAAAAAGTTGATATCGAAACATCCTCCAAACATCCTCCAAACATCCTCCAAACATCCCCCAATCACCCTTCACATCCTCCAATCAAGCCTCACTCTCCGCTCATCCTCCGCTCATCCTCCAATCGTTCTCCGCTCATCCTACAGCCATCCTACAATCCTACAGCCATCTTACAACCATCCTCACGACATTGATTTCCTCTTTATTTTCTCCCGTCTATCGTTCGAAGCATAATACCTCATCATAACGGTTTTCTCGTCATCATCGTCATCATCAGGATGTGTTGGTTTATGGAGACTTGGAAATGGATCTCAGGCTTCACTTTTGCAGCGAGGTGGAGCTATTTCCGTAGCTGGGTTTCGTTCAAGTATGAAGTTTATACTGAAATCCTTTACTTTTACGGTGGTGGCTGGGTGTGAGTTTTGACTTGGGTCGAAAGATTTAACACTGGGTAAAATACAAGTATTGAGACATTAACACATGAGGGTTAATATAAGTCTTAATTTGTTGTATTTCGGTTGGCTTGTTTGCAAAAGTAATATGAATTGCAATTCTATTATAGACTGAAACGTACATATAGCCTGATTTGTAAACCTCCATTGTTAACAGATGAGTGTCTCATCCATTGTTCCCCTCCCTACCTACGTGCCCACCCGACTAAAGTAGAAAGAACAATGTCTCCGAACCACTATCCTATCTGCCCAGATCCAAACCAAGGATCACTCTTCTGCCAATCCTACTCCAGTGCACCCAATAGGCCATAGGGTTCATTCCCGTTATGGGTGCTAAAAGAATCCGAGTAACTCCGCTCTTGGCTGGACAGCCCGCGAGCTGCAGGGAGTTCTCTCTGATTGAACACACAGTATGCTTCCCACAACAGCTTTCTTTTCCGAAAGCGGTCGGGATACCGTCACCGGCTCATCTACGCGATGAGTACGTGTAGGTATTCATAAACCAGTAGCTATAAAAAATACGAATCAGCACTTTGTTTGTCATTACATACATGTACTTATAATACGTACTTTAAGTCTTATGCCCACGGCATTCTTTATAAATCCAATCCATACTCCCTGGAAATCGACATCAAGTTGACCTTCGAGGGTGGCCTGTCGAATTTTAGACCCGCCAAAGGACTATGATGAAATCCACGACGAGAATCAATATGTTTTTGCTCTATGGAGGGTGAGACACTCATAGAAAAGAATGTAATAATCATGGCTAGGGTTAGGGTTGTATATATGACTTTCTTGGGGGCGGTGCAGGGGGCATGCATTTTGAGTAATGGTAGCTTTGCAGGATGAAGAATGAAAAGAAAACAGAAGAAGACGGGTCAATATATATACCACTGCGCTCTCCCTCTTGTGTTACTACATTCCGTGAGCCTCGTTCATTTCCCTACCGGTAGGAAACTTCGGAGTCGTGGCTCATTCCGGAGTACAGGAACTATCATTACTATGACCCCCTGGCCCAGACAGCATAACCTCCATCAGGTGCTATCCCCGAGTGAATCAGCGCGCCCGGGCGGGTGGTTACAGTTTTCCCAATACCACATATATGCGAACGTGCGCAATAGAAGGTTTTTCGTTGATCCGGGGTAGTACCTGGCCATATTCTTGCCCGATGTAGGAATAATAATGATAAAGCTGGTAGGGGTCGCTTCTAAAGAGTTCGGGTGTTAATATGTTCTAGACTTGTTCTTATCTCGCATTGGAGGTCTTACCTGACTGCAGTATGAGGAAGCACTTAGTTTGTATTCTGAATTCTACCAGGTACAAGGTAGAACCAAGAGGATCAAGTCACTCATATCGGACCATTCCTCCACACAGGTATCAATAACAGTAATCGTCCGTCTTCTTAATACGCCATTGTAAAGGTATACGGAGTTATCATCGTCGTTCGATGGCCATACCAGAATACGGTCTTGCTGACATCGGTGGCTTCTCCTAGAACTTTAAGTGACTAAACCCATCCATTAGATATTTGATTGTCTCATAACATTCTATTCTTGATGAGGGGGTTAGAGTAACCTACAGCTTGGGTTCACGTTCAAGAAGATAATCGCAAGGGAGAGTAACAAAAAAACTAAACCACGGAAAATCCATGTAGAAGTGGCCCTAGTTACTGTTGCTTCGATAGGGTCCATCACGATTGGGGGATAAAAATATTTTTTAATATAGGGTGCCTATTGGTGGGTACCAAACATTAACTGAGTCTTTGTGGAAGTCAACAAGAATTGGTTACAGTCTATTGGCCTTTATGATACGTGTCTTAGTATTTGTAATTACATTCTATCGTTTTCTGATGAAATGCTACATATACATGGTGTACTATACGTATGTCGAGGAGCTACATATATGCATGACGTACGCCAGAACTCTCACTCATGACCACTCCTACCTGCAGCAATATCCCGCCCTCATAAATTGTAGAAGCACATACACTACATGTTTAATATGAGGCTCTGGCGCATTTAGCATGTGAGCATGTAGTGAAGTGACCGATAGGCCGTCTCAAGGCTTTGGTGAGACCTTCAGTTTCGATATTTCCTTGGCATTGGAAGAAGTTCTGAGGACTTGGTTTTTCATACAGCTATGGGTAAAATTATTGCAGAAACAGGGGTCGAAAAACAAGGTTTAGGTCGCGGGCAGACCAATAGGACTTTTCCAACGCTTCTAGAGTATTTATGTAGTTCTACCACAAGCTGTATGTATTATAACTAAGGGCCATTATGAATATACATACATGCGATTATGGGTGGAGTTGACTACAATATGTGCTTATACATTTCCATAATTTCAGTGTCTGGTTCTCACATTGAGATAGGTTCACAAATCTCAAGGTCTTTCAAATGGCGAATCGTTACACCATATTATTATTCTGCAACCACCATTTAATAGAACTGTAACCAATGAATAGAACCAAATCCAACCTTTAAGATGTTATGCGTTGAAACGAATACCTAATTCCACGATCTACCTAGGATGGTACGAACATGGGATGCACCGGGAAGACACGGCTCAACGAACACTGCGACACTCACCCCGACCCCATAAGCTCCAATAAACCCAATACCAAATACTGATATAATTCGAGTCTCTAGTATTTTATTATTACTATTTACTTTGTTTGTGGCATCTTCCTGGTTGGTCCTGGTTGGGAGTTTGTTATTATTTTTTGACAACTCGCAATACTTACTGGGTAATGGACTAGAGTTCACGTACATATATGAAGAAAGCGCTTGTATGAATGCATATGGGAATGAGTAAAATCTCGTCCATTATTGTAAACTGGGGGAATTTGTAGACTGAACTCAAGTGCCGTGTATGTGTTGTACCTCGATGTACAGCCGTCTTGCACCTATGCCTGTACCGCTTATATTCTCTATATGGTTTTTATATCTTGGTAAAATATGACCAATTAGCTTAATAATATAGTAGCCTAGATTTACTATAATGATACTGAGATATCTTCTGAGATCCTATGGATTGCGCTATATACCATCGCATTTGAAGTTGAACCTGAAGCCCACTTGGTTACTTGGGAAGTAAGGGTGCAGTCACCTAGTACCGGTTAAAAACACACCGGGAGGTGGGGACTATCTGTATAAAGTGGTGGTAGCCACGCGGGTGTACTAGAATAATTCGTAAAGAAACTACTGTGTCGGGGAAGATGACAATTACTTCCTACTAGGTATGTTGTAGTCAACATTACTTCCACGCTGAACAAAACAAATCGCACTGCTCCACGACAAAGTCGAGTGATGTTCCATGTTTGATTCTCTGTCCAACACACCTTCAAACGGCCCTTGCTTGAGTGAGCATTCAAACATGTATGTATGCAAAGTACGAGCAAGGGAAAGTTATGAAGTGGCACTCCGGAATGGCAGTACTACATTCTCTTAGCTCCTGTGGCGATTAATTGTTTCAGGCGGGAGTATATACCATCCGGGGAGTCGATCTTGTATACATATGCTCTTTTCCGCATCACCGGCCGTAGCGTTCACCTTTAGCGAACCAGAGTGTCTCTGTACTCTTCTTTCTGTCTCAGCCCCTGTGGTACGGATATGCTCTAGAGTGATAAGCTCTTAAAAAAGGGTTTCAGGGGTGTTGTTAGACTATACAGGATACGTTTTGGAAATGATTCCAAGCAGCTCAAAGGCAGTAACGGTACCCGAAACACGATCGGAATCTGGAGGATCTTTGGTAGGGCATTTCAAGGTTTGATCGGTGATATTATGACCTATTCAGGGTAGTGTTCGATTGCTAGATAGGCCCGCTTGGCGGTTGGGGTTGCGTTGGTGAGAGCTTCCTGTGCGAGACTTATCGACCGTAAATTACCTAGTAGTAGTGATGGTAAAGCGGACTGGCGATGATCACTTGCCAGCGCACCCAGGCCTGGGGAAACGATTACCCCGCTCTCCTCAGTTGACCCCCCATAGAGAAAACGAAAAGCCCCTGCGTAAGAAAAAAAAAGGAAAGTTGGGTATTGAGCTGGGGTGGGCGGCAGGATGGGGTATATTGCAGTCATCGCCTTACCAAGATTGACCAAATGGTTTGCCTTCTGTAGCCGTTTGGGGCTGGGGAATTAAGCTGTCAGCACCTGGATCGAGGGGTTAAGGATGTTTCCAGATTGAGAGATCTGAAATTGATGGGCGTTTTGGATGCCTGGCGGTAGTATGGGTAAATCGACGAGAGCTGGTGCTTGAGAGGCTGAGGGGTGAGTGTGAAGACTGAAGTCCCCGATGTCTACATGGTTCCATGGAGAGAATGGGTGGGTGTCATACATCTTTGTAGATCATGCATGTGGCACGAAGGTTTTGAGCCAAAGTGCCGAGAATTAGGGTGCTTAGCCTTTTGCTAGGAAATTATCTTGCGTAAAGGTGTCATGCGCTCATCGATATCTCATTCCTGACATTGTAAATTGGTCTCTGTCGGGCCTGTGAAAATTTGTGTACAAATCTCTGCATGACAACGGGGGCGACTCGAACCATACAATTCATTGAGCCACTTTTAAACATATCCAATAAAATCGTTGTAAGAGATGAAAGTTTTTGACAAGTATTTTGGGAACCATTGTTCAAGTACGATAAAAGGGCGGCTAGGAAGTGAGTGGCAACAAAGTAATCCAGGGTGTATAACGTATGTGGATTCTGATAAGGTCAATCAAGTCAGAAATTTTTGTCGGTGCCGTTTAAAAACAAGATGCGAAAAGTAGCACGCAATAAATAACAACAACAATGCGTAAGGTAGGTTGGTACAGCGTCGAGTGAGAATGTATGACTCAGAAGAGCCAAAGTAATCACACGATGTCTAAATAATATCCGGTAAACTTTTTATCACCAAAGAGCCCAAGAATTAATCTAAATCTACTCTTCGTCATCATCATCAGTATCGCTATCACTATCTTCTACAGCCTCCTCAGGCTCATCGACCTCTTCACCAATCTCCATCTCCATAGCCCCCAGGCACGTTATCCTCCTTTCTGTCTCGTAGATCCCCACAAGCTTGCCAACTTGTCGATCCGTAACCTCCTTCTCATCCATACGGATCTTCTTTATTTCTCTATCCTCGGTGGTGTCAAGTTCCCACACCCGAACGACACCACTTGAGCTCGCGGTAGTTACGAAAAGCTTCCCAGCGACCTTAACTGTATCAAAGTCTTTTACACGGCCGACCATACCGACAGATTTACCTCCAAGAACTCCGAGGAGGTGGGGAGAATCGATATCAGGGGTCTCGCCTTCTGAAGCAGGTTTCGGGAGTGCCGTTGAGTAAAAGAGGATTCGACCATCTTCAGTTGACACTGCCAAGACCTCTTCCTCGCTCTTCTCAGCAGAGATGCCAGGGCGGGTAAGGGTGAACGGAAGGTTCATGTAGCGAATTTTGTGGATCTTAGAGATTGGAGTTGCAGTGATCCGGCATTTCGGTTTAGAGTCCGCCCCAAAGACAACCACACCTCTCTCGAACGCAACGGCATACTCATTTCCGTCACTTGACCATTCCACTTTGATGCTCTCT
This sequence comes from Morchella sp. 2015-shanyang, assembly GCA_024713795.1. NCBI lineage: Eukaryota > Fungi > Ascomycota > Pezizomycetes > Pezizales > Morchellaceae > Morchella > Morchella sp. 2015-shanyang. Next base: position 1,756,803 of record JAMGZB010000007.1, read on the forward strand.
CGCCCAAATTTGTGCGGTACATCGTCGCGGCCAAACATAAGGACACCAGCCTTACGACCGGTCATCAGATTCCACATCCGCACTCCCCTCTCGCCCTTCCCTACTGAGAGCAGAATCTTCTGACTGGGATGTAGGGCGACGTCATTAACACCACCGGCCCCACCACCGTAACCGCCCTCAGAGCTGAAGGTCTCGATTCTGGGTCCGTAGCCGTCACTGTAGTTTTTGGCATAATTTATGGGTTTAGCTTTAGGTTTAGGGCATTTCAATGTCGACATGAGGGCCCAGTCGCGGCAGCGGAGGATATGAATCTGTCCATCGAGACCAGCAGAGATGAGTTTTGAGCGGGTGGGAGTGAAAACGATGGCAGTGGGGGTGTTGAGGTGGTGAGTGAGAGTTCCCAGGTGCTTGTTCTTGGGGTTCGAAGCAGTGGCAGCGGCAGCGGAGGAGGAGGAGGAGGAAGAAGAGGAGGGTTTTAAAATCCTCGTAGTAGGGGAGGTAGTGCGTGAAAGTATTGAGCTGAGGGTATAGAGGTGAATGTGTTCGTCAGCAGAAGACGTGGCGAGGATTCGCTTTTTAGAACCAGAGCCAGTCCCAACAGGAGATATTGATAAGGTTTCTATTGGTGCTGTGTGAGCAGTGAAGAGAAACGAATCTGCAAATGTCGCCGGGAGAGAGATTGAGTTTGTATCTGTCTCGGTGGTCTCTGCAGAAGTTGCTTTGGGGATAGTAACGACAAATCCGTGAAGAGTCTTCTCATAGGAGCCTGTAATGACCTGGAAATTGATTCCTGTACCAGGGGAGTCTGATAACGAGAGGCTACTGACCGCTGGGAGTAATGGAAGTTTAGTAGCGGGCACCGCAATTGGCTTATTTGAGTTGACTGGAATCTCGTTTTTCTCCGGTATAGTACCTGCAGCCGCAGCTGTGGAAGATTGTCTCTTTCTTTTTGCCATTGTAGTTGAAATATGGACAGAAACTGAGTAAGAGTTGATGTTTTTGGCAGCCTGGATCCTCCCACTATCGCAAACGGCGGACATGAGAATTATTTTCTGAATGCCAAGATTTAATTTTAGCACGTGACTACGCTTATCCCGCCACGCTGTTCCTAATCGGCAGCACGATTGTTGCTACCCCCACCCCCAGCCTAACCCATTTTTTGCTTTACGTTCTTTCTGTAGTGCCCAGCCAACCAAGTTGGTGTCCCCTCGCAACCTCTCCCAACCTTCCGCCGCCAGAAGAGAGAGAACTCCACAGAGAGCCCACACCACACCTGCGACCAGAGAAACCCTAACCCTTTCTTTCTTCCAACGTCACCTCATCCCCCTCAACAGCCTCTGTCCCCATATTCACAACAACAACCCCTCTACACAGGCTGCTATATACGGTAATCGTTTTCTCCGGCTCTGTTTACCCTATCCCCCTCGCTGTTTTATCATTTTTCGATGTCTAGTGCTGACTGAGCCGCAGAGTCGGCCCTAAGCGAGAGGAGTGTTCTGTATATATCTTCTATGCGACAGGACCGGGCGGAGGAGATATGGTCGAGAAGATCACCATCGAGAATCTGCGGAGAGATGCCCTCAACGCTCTTTGCGACGAGCGGAAGTAAGTCCTAGTTTTCCCCTTCGTTGTGCTCATATCTCCGAGCTCTGTTCCTCGCCTCGGGGGGTGCGTTGGTTGCCGCCCCCGGCTCGGTAACCGTTGCGACGACACGTCGCGTACTTTGAATATCAAAATAGTCAATTTTTCGCGACACGACAACACTCGAGTATCATAATTGTTAACCACCGATTACAATTAAAACCATGGTTGCATACATGTCTAATTTAATAAATTCAATTCGATAGATCCATTATAATCTCAAGGAAACGAAAGCTACAGGAGCTCTACGCAGTATGTCGTCACGTCGAGCGCTCAAAAGAATTCCCCAATGCCGATATTATGGCAGCTTGGGGAACAGTAGAAGACTATGGCGCGGCAAACATGGAAGACGCAGAGAAGCGCTTCCTCGAAGAGAATGACATCGAGAAGTAGGTGTCAATTGTCAGAACCTACCTTTCTCTTGCTAATGGTTTACAGAGGTAGGTTATTTAAAGAGTCTACTTTACCACAACACTCCTCATATCTTCCCGAGCCTGGTGGACTTAAGGCAGCTCCTACTCGAGGTCTGTCGCACCCATCTGTATCCCCCGGAACATCGACACCCCCAAAGCACACAGGGCAACCCTCAGCTGTTAAGCAGCCAAAAACCCGACCAGATTCTACAAATTCGCCCGAATTACCTCTTGAAAAAAGGCAACGCCGTGATCCTAACGACGAACCAGTCCAACATGAACCACCTTTTGAAGCACTGGAAGGGAATAGGGATTCGAACATGCAAGCACCAACACAACCCTTAGCCCAAGATCATATCCGCGAGGCCTCAAATAAAACTTCCACAGCCATTGATGAGTCCCGAACGGAACCTTTAGCACCGATATTCAATGTTGGAGGTATCGCAGTAATCCAAGGGACTGCAACTAAGGTACCAGATGAGAAGGAAGAAGCTTTGGGTATTCGTCCGCCACCAATACCAAAGGCGCTCACGGAGCGGCCAGGGGAGGATATTACCATGCAAGATACAGCACCTTCTGACAAGCCACTCATCGCATCGTCCGAGACTGTGGAGGATCTTGAGAAACTCAAAAAAGAAGCATCGCCGATACTGAAATCCACAGAAATCCCTGACTCACAAGAATTGTCTGTAGCGCCAGCCACGCCGCCAGTTAGACCCTTAACCAGGATATTTGAACATAGAGAAGAAGCTCGCCTACCCGCTCACCCATCGCAGCTACAACAGCTTCCACCTCATGCACCGCTTGCCGTGGTAACTGGACACAATAATCGGCCCTACCCGATAGCTTTTGCCTCGCCAGAAAAAGAAGGATCAGCACACCCCGAGGTATCTTCTCCCACGTCTTCCGTGGACGGAGCAGATGGATTTGGAACACCAGGTAATGCTGCATTATCTTCTGCAACAAGCCCAGATGCAAGCCATATGGCCCTAGAAGCCCAACCCTCTGGACTAGAAAAGAAAGATACCCGAGAAGTAGTTACCGAAAATGGCGGTAATAGAGTTGCATCTGTTTCGTCATCGCAGGCAGAGGTGGATGAGAAAGCTGGCGTTGTGGTGGAGAAGGAACCGGAATGCTGTGGTGACCGGCCAGACGCGGTTCTGCCCTCGGCCTCGACAGCTGAAGAAGTTGTAGATGCGGAGATTAACGCTCAACCCGCACTCTCGTCAATTACACCACGCGATATTCCGGTAGATGAGACTCATTTACAAGATCAAGAAAAGAAGGAGATGTCTTCTCCAGCTAATACATTACTTGAAGATAAAGTAAAAGATCAGCAAGCTTCAAACCTACTAACTCGGGAATCCTCAGCAGTACCTGTAAAGGACAAGGAGCCAACCACCCCAATTACTTCTAAGCCTATGGAATCTATTGTTGCAGGTACTTTAGCCGGTCAACAGTCTCCTGATCCTTCTGCACAACTGAGGTTAGAGCATCAGCTAGCGAATGGCGAACCTATCGTCCCATCTACTGTTACTAAGGCCACCCCACTCAACAATGAGATCAAAGCTACACCTGAACTGGTAATGTCGCATGCGCATGATGAAGAAGACGACGAAGATCAAGTACAACTTGTGGGCAGTCGAGAGCCAGAGCCTCTATCAGTCCGAAGAAGAGCCCCAGCCGAACCCCTGGTACAACCTAGGAAAGAAATAGTTGAGGTTGTGAAGGAGACTATTGAGGAGGTGCTTACGCCAACAGAGAAGGAAGTGCCAATTCATATCCCCCCACCCGAGCCAGAAGTGCGAGCGCCTATTGAGGTTAAACAAAAGACACCAGAACCTGTAGAGGTAACTGTGGAGACGAAAGCAAAAGAGGGCAAGGAAAGGGAAGAGCAGGATGAGGAGGAAGATGAGGAAGAGGCCGAGGCCGAGGCCGAAGGTGAGGCCGAAGGCGAAGGCGAAGAGGATGATGTGGAAATGGGAGAGGCCGAACACAATGACCCCGAAGCAATCTCGGTTCCATATCAGCCTAGTCCCGAGCCAGAAGCGGAAGGCGATGGTGAGGTGGAGGAAGAGCCGCTAAAGGGAGACGAGATGCCTGGGAAAGCTGAACGAATGGATGTTACGGAGGAGAAGACACCGGAGGTGCCTTTAGATCCATCACCAACCCAACCTACGGCTGAAGAACCAAGCTCCTTGGCGCCCGAATCTACAGAGAATCTAGATGCTACTAAACACGGTCCAGCTGCTGACACAACCGTCATGGATATCAATCTTCCCACCCCTGATGCGACTCGAGCTTCGGTACCTGTTTCAACTAAGTCTGTTTCTCCACCACGACAAAAACCCTCAAAAATTATATGCCGGAATAAGCAAAGGGAAAAATCGAGGTCAAAGCTTCACAAGGTTGTTATTTCGTCCGCTCACTATGCAGCGGCGGCTGCAGAGGCAGAGGCCCAGCGACTGCGTGAGGATCAGGAAAACCAGGGCATGATAGTTGTTGCGCGTCGTCGTGATCAAGCGGCAGCAGCAAGGGGAAGGAGCGCACAATTTCAACCTGGTAGTAAAACTGATGTCCTTACTCGGTATGGCATTGCCGAGCCGCCACTAGCAGATGGGGAGAAGAAGAAAATCCCGGATATGTTCGATGTCCTGTATACCGTAAAATCGGCTCACACTTCCGCAAAGGAGCTCATTAGTAGGGCCAATAAAACTGTGAGCACTAGCAACCATCAAGTCCATTACTTTGAGTCACAGGCTGCGAGGATTTTGGAGATAATCCAGAAAAACCAAGATTCGGGCAACTCTAGCTTAAGGCAGATTGCAAGGGCTAGGGAACCGAAGAGGAGAAAGTGCCATTGGGATTATCTAATCGAGGAAGCGAGGTGGCTGAGAGAGGATTTCAGGGAAGAGAGGAAGTGGAAGATTGCGGTCGCCAAGCAGGTGGCAGATTGGTGTGTTGAATGGCACGAAATAGGTGAAAATAAGCAAGAGTTAGTTGTGGATAAGCGGAAGTGGGGCAGAATCCCGAAGGGGAAAAGGGATGAGAAGAAGCAGATCGCTTGCGGGGGCGATGTAGAAATGGGAGGCGCAGGGTCTTTTACAGAATTAAACCAGCCAACACCAGAATTAGTTGTTGGGGGCGCAACTCCAGACGACGAGGGGAGCGAAGATTATTTTCCAACCGGCATCGAACAAGGTGGGGGTATAGGATGGGGCACACAAGACTTCTTTGGGTATCTTCAGGATCCACCACCAGCTGCATTATTCGCTCTTTCACCCGATGAGATTATGTTCGGGGTTGCACCAACCAAGGCCGCAGAGGACATTCTGGGACAATTACCACTGTTTGCACCCCCTAAACCGCCTAATGTTGAAAATCGAAGATTTGAGCATGTCGACGAAGAGTGGATGACACCTGTTATTCCAGTGACCAAGTATTGCTCGGGTAAGTTGTCGTTGAAACAACAAGAAGAAGGCCCTCTACGGAAGAAAAGCCGTTATGAATATGATGAAAATTATGAGCTATTCGCCGATGATTCAGACGAAGACGATATTACCAATGGTGGTGCTTATGGACAAAACGGCAAACGAGACAGGGACAGGACAAGAAAGCCTGTCCCGTTGCCTCCAGAGCAGACAGATGTTGCACTGTTTCACCCCAATTCCAAGTCTCTCCTCTCAAGAATACACAATGCTCACTTATTTCGACCGCCAAGTGATCTGCCGCCTCAAGCATTCTTTGAATCTCGTACCCCAAGTTTGTGGACTTCTTCTGAGGATGACACACTTAAACAGCTGGCTAGAGAATACCATCACAACTGGGCTCTTGTGTCGGCTTGCATGCAACTAGAAGGGACATGGCATTCGGGATCTGAAAGGAGGAGCCCATGGGAGTGCTTTGAGAGGTGGATTGGATTGGAACCAGTGTCGCAGGAATTCATGAAGAGTCCATACTACAAGCCCGTTCAGCAACGACTCGATATTGCAGCAAGGGTTGGCGGCATATATGTTGCTAACCCAAGTAGCGCTGGTGGTAACAACCCTAATGGAATGACAAAGAGGCGAGGAACAGTACCAGTCAAGGTTGAGAAGAGACGGGTGACAAAGTACTTCAATATCTTTGAAGCCATGAGGAAGTTGGCGAAGAAAAGGGAGACGAGCATCAGCAAACAACAGAGTGGAAGAGGTATGTTTGTTTTTTCCAAAATTTATCAAAGACATCGTTTATTAACTTTTAGTAGCGGCGCAAATAGCTGCGATGAGGAAAGCACAAGATTCTACGAACACTACCACCTCGCAGAGGACTCCGGCATTCTTCAGTAATTTAAAGTGGGACCGTGAGCAAAAGCAGGCTGAACATATAAAGGCCAATATGTATGCAGCTCAGTTACAGATGCAACAATCAGGCAGAGTAAGTATCTCCTCTCAGTAGCTGATTTCAATCATTTTAATAGAAACCAGAACCTACAGGGGCAACCACTTCCTGCTCAAGCCGGTAGGCTTCATCCAGCACAGCAACAAGCTCTTGCAAATGGCGTGCCTGTTCCTGGGCAAAGGATTCCCCAAGTTGGCATGCCGAATGGACTTCCTGTGAGTGTTAGGGCCCAACCAGGAGTTGTTATGCAGAATGGGAGCGTTCCTGTAGGTATGAACGGTATACCGATGGGCGCTCGTGTACACCCCCAAGCGCAAATGCGGGCTCCAATGACAGCTGAACAAATTGCACAACTCCGAGCTCATCACCTAAAACAGCAGCAGCAGCAACAGCAACAGCAGCAACAGCAGCAGCAGCAGCAGCAACAGCAGCCACAGCAGCAGGCAGCCGCCCAGAGCCAGTCTTATCCCCAAGCAGGTATGCAAGGATTTCCGACTGGCGCTGCCGGGAGCCGAGACCCAGCTGCAGTGAAGGCTATGATACAGCAGGCCCAACAGGCAGCACTAGGGGGTCCGAGACCGGCAAACGCAGCCAATGGCCAAGCGGGCTCCCCCAGGATGCAAAACCAACAACCACTAAACCCTCAGCAACAGCAAGCGGCAGCAGGTTAGTTAACTCTCTTCTCTATCCCCGTTGTCCCCAAGCAGCTGACAGCTGTGTAACCGGCAGGCAGAGGACAATTTCAGCTAACAGCGGCGGAAATGACAGCTCTTGTGCAGCATCAGCACCCTCATCTGCCTCCATCAGAAATTGCTAAAGCCACACAACAGCATCTTGCTAACTATCACCAGCAAATGAGGCAAACATTGGCTGGGTCTGCAAATGGAAACGGACAAGGCATACCGAGCATGGCATCATCTCCGCCCGCTGCACAACTTCTAGCACGTACGCAACAGCAAGCAAGAGCTGCAGCGGCTAACACCGGGCCAATGATTGGTGCGAATGGCCCTGTTGGGCCGGGAGCGAATGTTGCAAGTAGGAGTGCTACACCGCAGCAGCAGCGCTCAACTAGCGTACAGAGTCCGATGAGTTTGCAGCAGAGCCCAAGATTAGGACAGGCAATGTTGGCTGGGCAGCAGCAACAGCAGGCGCAACAGCAGCAGTAGGGTAATAGAAAACGGGTGTCGTCTTTCTTTCTTTGTGTTCGGGTTGGTTGTTCAGAAGGGTATTACTTTCTAGTGGTGTTCTATTTTCTCGGGGTCTTCTTTGCTTGGGTGGTTGTCTTGTGTTTCGGTCTGGGTATTCACTTTTACAATTATATTTTATTATTTTCCTCCGGAAATATTATTTCTCCCTCACCAATACTTAACTCTTTACTACTGTGTTTATTAACCACATTTTTTTCTTCATTAGGACAGGAAACTCCTTATTCTTATTCACTCTCTGGGCGCCTTTACCTGTTCAGTTTTCTGTCCCTTCCCGTCTAAACTCTTGTCTCATCTTTTAACACACTCCGTGTTACTTGTCATTATTATGGATTTGGGCTGGTAAGAAAGAAAATTGTAACTAGGCTTTTAGCGTTGGGTATTATTTTTTCCGTTTGTGATGAGGGTGTCTGTTTCTTCCTTTTTTCCTCGGTTTTTCTTTCCTTTTTGTTTTCTTTGTGATAAGAGATGGGAACGATAAAGGGAAAGATATTTTATTTTCGCTCATGTCTTTGCATGACGGTCGGGGTTTGATTTTTCACCGGTATTGCATTTCTGGAAAACTTGGGTTCTGTGCGAGTTATTGTGGGACTGGGTTGTATTTATCTGAATTTTAACCCGGACTTAAGTGTTGTAACATGATATCGGTGTAATAGGTGCGCTGAGGTTACTATTCCGTACACACGCGCACTTAAGGACAAATGCCTAAATTTAGGCCCTTAATAGGACCTATAGTATTGATTTATTGTTTGCGCTAGTAAAGTAATCATACTCGAGTCTTTATCCATCTGAAGTTTTTCTTCCGCGGATATCCGAGTGATGCATTGTGAATCACTCGGAGCACGATTAGGTATATCAAGACAATCTTTGTAGCCTATTTGGGTAGAATCGGGGCCTAGGTAACAAAGAACACTCCCCAGAGAATTCTCTTGGGGATTTGCTAGTTTATTAGTATACTTGAGATTCAATGTTGAAACCATTTTCTCAACACTCGAGATATAGTTTTCTTAATACTACAACGGTTATAGTTGCCACTAACAAATACTAAGAGAGTCTAGACTTGTAACAAGGGCTGAAGTTGGTTGCGCCTTTATATACCAAAAGACCCGAGAAAAGAAAAGAAAGGGCATCGAAGCTCCTAAGCAGCTTTGTCAAGATTTACCCCAATGAAGAAAAGAAAAATAAGTTTCGAATAGGCAATCTCAAATGTGTCCCTACTCTTTGACCGAAAAAAAAAGAAAATACTGCCGTTAAATGAAGTGTCTAAGTGGATGGGCCATTGTATGATCATGGCTATGGAAATGCTGTCGATGAGTTCAAAGAGATTCTCATATCAACTTTAATGCTGGAATATGTTAGGGTTGTACGGTCCGAACTGTGGGTGTGGTTGCAACTGATGGCCCTGACGGCCCTGATGGCCCGGATGCTGGATTTGCTGGGGAAAAGGTTGATGGATCGGATATGCACCAGGCATCTGCTGACGGTGCTGCATCCTGAAGTTTTGTTGCATCTGCATCTGCTGCATCTGAATTTGCTGTTGCGGAATTTGTATCGGTTGCTGCTGCTGCTGCCGCTGCCGCTGATAGTCTTGTTGCTGACCATAACCAGGATAGACGACAGACTGACGAGTCACAACAATGTGGTTTACTGGTCCCACATGGATTATCGGAGGGGGGACACTATGCTCAGGAACCTGTAAATACCGAGGGCTTTGATATTGGATCCCGGGAACAGCATGGCCTGGAATAGGAAAGTCACCATTACTCACGGACCGCCTGCCATTTTGGGGTACATCGAGTTGTATACTACCAGGAGGGTTGGAAAACTCATCCCCGGGCATAGATCTACGTCTAATATCGTGAGACATTGAATGGGCGCTACCTGTAGTATCTCTCGAAGATAGGCTTCCATAGGAGCCTGGTAGAGGGGAGTGTTGATAGTTGACAACGGGGACTGGAGTGGGAATAGAGAAAGCCAAGGCCGGATTATGTGCTTTGATTCCTTCACGCCCCTTAAATGGATGATTCACCTGATCGGACTCCTTTGGACCAAGTTCGGGTGAGGGAGGGAACTGCGGGGACCCTGATATTGACATTGGCTGGTGAGGATGGGGACTACTAAGGATATCCCTAACTCCTTTTTGGCTCCCGGCCGAGGAGATATGTGGGCTCTGTGCTCTAGGTCTAATAGGTTTGGTTGGTTGAAGTAGGTACTGCTGATACGGCATCGTAGGGGAATCACTGCCACTCGATGAAATATCCGATTTGATCGAGATCCGCCTATTGGTTAAGAAATAGTAGTCTCCCGCATTTGATGATGCAATGGAGCTGGGCCTCTGTGATGGAATATCGGTCGGTGCAGGGCTGCTTCGTAGAATCTCTTGTGACAAACCGCTCGGACTAAAGTTACCAGCGTTGGAAGAAGGGTGGAAATACATCCCTTTTGTACTTGGATTAGGATCAGAAGCGCTTCTGAGCTGGGAAGTATATGCATTTTGGTGACTAAGGCGAATCTTCGGCACGGGCTGACTAGTGAATTGTGTCGACTCCGAAGCGGGGCCTACACCTCTATTACCACTGATAGGGGAAAGAACCTTATTGTAGTTTCTTGCGTCATCTTCTGGGCATGTATAACGCATAACTGGGCGCTTCCTCTGGCCGAGGTGCATGAACTTTGGAGGATCATCTTCCCACTTTCCTCTATTGTTGATTGAGCCCTGGGGAATTTTGGTGGCAGTTTTCAGGCCAGCATTGGTACGTTCACGTTTACGGACCTGCAGTGGAGGGGTCTTTGGACGAAAGTACTCGATCTCTATAATCCATGTTAACAAATATCCATTATACGCTGATGACTAAAATATCTGGGGATAGGAACCTGGGTCAAACGGCATCAACCATCCATGTTTTCCCTTTTCCTCCCAGAACCTCATGTACTTTCTACAATCGAAAGTTGTTTCTTTAAAGTCCTTGCCAACACATAGCCATCCAGGGCGTTCATCCCCAGGCTTAGCGAATAGGTGAAGACGGCGTTGACCCATAGAGAAATTCTCGATAATCCTTGAGAGTAACGAGGACTTCGGAGGACACAAGCCGTCACATGCCATAACATCTGTATTGATGTTACAATGAATCAAATGTGAATCATAGGTCCTAGAAGATGTAAACTGGGTCAGTCAAAAGTCCACCGAAATGCTAATCAATAAGCGGACTAACCGTTTTGCTGTTCCCTTAACACCCACTAAACACCATTCAAGCCCCCGACGAAGGACTCCATTTCCGGTAGATTCGGCGGATAAATATTCTTCCTCATGTATTTCGACCCCATCCCAAGTCCCATTGGTGGTTTTCATCCATCCAATGCACTCAACTTTTCTAAAGCCGAATTTTCCTAGTATGCGTCTACCCTCTGGCATATTCTCTGTGTTACCGACCCACAAGAATAACCACCCAGGGCGACCTGCTAAACTCTCCATAGATAAGTTATTTATATCCTTTCTTACCCTATTACCCCTAGCATTATCTTTCCCAGGGCCGTAGTGGGGTTCACCCTCCAAGTCTTTCTCCTTCCATGGTAATTCTGATTCCCGCGAATCCTCTAGATTGATATCAGTATCACTCCGTGTACTACCAGAGCACTGGTCTTCTGATGCATTCGTTAGGTCGATCAGGACTACATCAAAATGTGGCGCTCTGGGGTCGAATCTTGGGGCAGATTCATCTCGTTTGTCTTGCCACGGCTTCTTTTGCTTCTGGGGGCCCTTGCTGCACGACTCGAGGGCTTCGATAATCCTACTGAGATCTTGCATATCCCATTTCATGACAAGAGGCTCATGGGATGTTAGGACATGTTGTTCGCGCTTCATGCGGTCTAGATGGCGGAGACGCCCGTAGCCCTGGGAGGGCTCAGTTGCATGGCGAATGGCGTTTGCAGGTGACCAGAGGGTTGGAGGGGCGGGGGTAGAGGAGGGGATAGACATAGGGGTACCAGAGAGGGGGGGATTTGATGGGGGGAAGTGGTTGGTGATGGATGTAGATTGAGATGGAGTTACGATTCGGTTGGTGGGGTCTCCGGTGAGGAGGTGTTCGTGTTGGGTATCCTCCATGGCAGACCACGGGCTCTGTTACGGGAACAGAGGTGGGGGGCTCCAGTTTTGTTATAAAGATGGGGAACTCGGGTGTGTGATGAATCGTGGAGTGGCCTGCGGGCATATTTTGGTGGCTCCCAGTCAATATCAAGAAGGGGGCTCTAGAAAGGGTGGTGGTGGGGAACTGGTTTTGTGCCCGTAGTAAGCAGCCCACCCCTTCCTGGACCAGCAGCTAATATAATACCGGGGGATTGGCGGAATCTAAAACCTCAAGATTTCTGGGCTGTATTCAAGAGAATCAAACCTAGGGCCCCGGGGGTGCAGTATTTGTCTAAACATCGTTTTAACCCCAGCTTACCTCGACTCATTTCCTTGCTACAGCCACAGATGCTACATGAGGTAAATTGCCCTCGTCAATTTACCCAGCACCTCCCCAAACCCAGGAGTAAAGAGGGGCACAAACCACTATGTAAGCCTACCCTTCCGCCGTGAGGAATCCTCAACGCCAAGCTTAACCACTTCCATCATGACTACACTTTCTCCGTATATGGTTCTTATTCTTATGGATTTAAGGGTACCGAGGGGGTATTCCCGCTGGAAGTGATCCCCCTCCAGTACAGGGTGAGCATCTCTAGTGTCTGGTATGCCTTCAGAGGTCTTCGGCGCGATATGTATTGACGGTACACAGATAAAATGTGTTTAAGCCTCAGGATAAGCTAAAAAAATCGTTGATCCCACTATTGAAAACCTGAATGATGGGAGGGAGAATACAAAGAGAGGTGGAAGGGACTGGGAGCTGATAGAAATGCGTAAAAAATAGTGATTTGTATGCACTTAAATTCCTCCGCGACCTTCCCCTTACCGTGACAAGCGCCGAACCTCTAGCATACGGGTAGAATGATTGAGGAGCTAAGGGTATTGTTTTTTATGTAAACATACTGGATTTGTCTGTCTATAGCTCTGTGCTGCATCAAGGATCTCCTTTTAATAGTCTCTCAATGGCTCTTCGACGTTCCAGGAGAGAAGCTTACGGTTGGAATAGATATTGGCGGGGCAAGGCGGTGATTTATGGGATTTCTGTAGCGTCACACGTTATCACTCGCATGAAACTATGAACACTGTTGATTGATACTTCATACATGCATGCAGCCCGTTATGAACATAGTTGAGTGGTTAGAAATAACTACATAATTACGGGTGTGGTTTTCTGGGGGGCGGTAGCTGTGGGAGCAGAGTCCCCCGACTTGAGTAAGTTACACGGAGAGGATAGATGATGGAAATTAATGTTATTGTTCGGGGGTATGCGGGGGGGGGCATTTATCAAGCGAGGGACTCAGCGATATTAATTAAAATATAAAGGGGACATAAGACGTGGGGTTCTAAGCAGTATATAAGGGTTAGGGGGTTAGGAGTTAAAGTACATATACCTATTATACTTACACATCTACGATCGATCACCTCTACTATGTACGTATATACCGGTACTCTAGTTTTAAGGATACATGGAGAGCATAGGAAATTACTACGTCGTGGGAGTGACGAGGGGAAAGACGACTATATATATAAGGCGGCAGATGCGGCGAAGGCAACTTTATCATCGGCGGTATAACAAATTTAATTTCAGTATTTCTGCGCGCATTAGTCTTTACCCTTAAATTCAAAGTTTTATTTCCTGGTGCTTTATTCACTAACCCACCAAAGCCGAATTAGACCGTTTTAATAGTAAATTATATTACACTGGTACTTACATGTAGTAGTAGTAGGACCGCATTTTTGAGATCCAGGTATTGTATATATATATATATATGTACAACGGTGGGTATTAAGTTATCTGGCGGCCTAGCCACAATTGTGCCTGCAAACCGATTTTTTGGCGACATTCCGTCTGATCGCTTATTACACATAGCTGTACTACAGTTAAATAATATTCCCCCCCCCCCCGGTGGTGTTACTCACTGAGTTAAACTAATATCTGTACATATCCTTAATTCTACAGACAACATATATATCATATGAGATGAACTTCGAAGGTAGGAGGGTGTTATTTAGGGTACAAGACCTGAATTTTAAGATAGATATGAGGCGGTACGAAAAGTGTAGTCTTATCAAGACCGATATAGTCTGGTTCACTACCGGAAGAGCTCAGTTTACTTCTTGTACTGAGTTAATGAATAAATGGTAAGGTGTACAAACTATCTACTGAATTTAAGGGCTAATGCACACAGGCATACTGAAATTCAGCATATTATATATACCTCGGCGGTAAATAGTTTAGCAGCCGATCGATGGTAAACTTACTTGCGACAAACCTACCGCTCCATATTGTAATATTTAACAAGCTAGCTCTCACTATATATATATACAAGGAACAAAAGCAAAAATGATAGTCACAGGCTTTGGTAAAGACATCTACCCCTACCTACAGGGCATGGGCACAACATTCTTAATTATGCCCCGGCCTGTTCTCCTAAATAGCACGGGTAGAAACCTTGTTAAGTCGAGCTTTGGATATTATAACGCCGGAGCCAGCTCCACTCTCAGCTAGAAGTTCGTCTTTTGACCCTTGACATCCCGACCTTTTGACTATTCGTCTGTCTGACCTTCAACTCCCTATTTTTGTCTTTTTGGCCATACGAGCTTTCGGTATTCGGTATTCGAGTTTCATCTTTCTGACCTTCGTCTTTTGGCTAGCCTTCCGACTTTCGGACCCCCGGACTTTGGGACTCTCTGTCTTTCGGGCCTTTTACCCCCCGTTATTTCCGACTTTGGTTTCTTTACGGCCTTCGTCTATTTTTAGGGTTTAAGCCTTGTTTTTCTGTACTTCTAACATCCATCACCTTCGCGTATGAGCAGCGGGATTATTGAGGATATATTATAGGCAAGCCCATAAGCGGGTATTTCCACCAGTAGACATAGCAAGGAGGATGGAATACCGCCAAAAATACCTGGGACCGATGGGAAGAGTATCTTTTCTTTGGTGTGAGGTCCACCTTACTTCTCCCTGGATCCACTCGGGATCGACATGATGCATACATATCTAGTACAACCAACAGTCTATTTTACCCAACAAACACAGTATTAGGTGCGCAGGTAATCGGTTCCAGTGACAGGTCACTGCCCCCGGCGCTGAAACTGTAGTTAACTTGCTAGAGGTAAGTTAACCTACACCCTACTGTTTAGACGCGAAAAGACTACCGTTACTGCTTTTTGAGACCGGCCAATATTACCTAGACTCTACTGTCCCGTATTCCTCTAGGTGTGAGGGTTCCGGCGACGATATCTGTCCTCCGCTACGGTCTCCTCGCAGATACCGGTCCCATGGTCATGTACTCCCCAGAGTCCTGGTGCTCCGGTTGTCCTTCAGTCTTTGGCTTGGTTCTGCCCCTAGGCACTGTTCCCGTGATTGACCCCCGTTGCTCTGGGAAGCAGCATTGTTTCAAGTCCTTACGACCCGGAGTAGATATATATCGGCGGTTAGGTTTATCTAGTACGGTTCAGTCTGGTAGGATTATTGGAAATGTGGGTCTTGCGTGACCCGATATTCCCATTAGCCCTTGAGGGGACATTTTGCATGGGGTCCCGAGTTTACCATTGCCAACGGTACTTCTTTCACCATATCGAATATTAGGAGCGAGAAACTCTCGTTGGTCGTCTTTTGCCTAACGGGACCATTAAAGACGAGTGCTGACGGGTTTTGGCGGGATCTATAGCTAGCGATACTGGATGTGGGGTTAGATGCGCCGAGTGACCCGTTATGACGGAAAGCTTAGGTATGTGGTAAGAGTTGAATCACTATCTGTCGGGGTGCTTTGGTGATATGTATTCGGTTGATTAGGAACCGGCCTTCAACTTCACCATTTTCGTCGCCACTGCCGCCCATCCCGTCCCCGCCCTGGTAGTCCCCGTCCTGGTTGCCCCCGTCCTGGTTGCCCCCGCCCTCGCCCTGATTGCCCCCGTCCTCATCTTCCGCTCATTTGCCCTTACTTGTAGCATTCCAATCTTGGCACGTGAGGGGCCTTTCCTATAGGACCCCCCTTTCATAAATTGTCTATCAGGTATTTCTTATTAGGCTCTTATAAATAAGACGATTGTATTGATTCCCCTACGGAACTTGTTTTGTCAATTGCGCGTCACGGCTTTGCCCGTTAGTCACAATACCATTAGGGCCTTTCCCGTCAAGGCCTTTCGATTCCCGCCACGCATATGCCCGTCCAAACTTTACCCCGGCCCAACTCCGCTAACCTACTTACCGATAGAATCTCCACCTCCAAAGGTCATGGTGGGGGATAATACTGGCAACGGGTAGATAGATGCATGTATATATCCGGCGTATCAACGGTATTAGGAAACCCTATTAAGGTCAGTACAACGAATGGCCATATCCGCAAACGCGGCCGAATCTGTGCGAAGAGGACCAGGTCCTGGACAGTACATTGATCAAAGAGCAGTCCATCGGTCTTTTAGGTTAGGACTAGACACCCGGCTGGCATGGTCCATCTAGCCCATAGGCTGGAATATGGATTACTGTTCTCTCTATAGGGCGTTAAGCCCAATCCTATATGTACTGTGTATCAAGAGTACAGTCCTGTGCCAAGGACCACAGTCTTACTTATGCAAAGGGCTATAGTCTCACAACGCTAAAGACCATAGTCCTGCCCCGAGGACTGAAGCCCTAGTAGGGCCTGGCGGCCATCTATGGGGACTCGACCTGGAGTCTGCCGCGCGCCTACCAGTAGGACTATAAGGTCGACGTCCCCTACGGTCTTTGGTTTTCCAGCCCCAGACGGGCTACAGGTCATGGTCCGTCCAGTACCCTGCTCTCTAAGGTCCTATAGGGCGCCCTCCAGGGTAGTCTCGACGGGCCCGAATACTTTCTAAGGCTGAGGCCATAGCTATATATAGGCCTATATATATATATAGCTAGGAGGTACTCTTGTACCCATGTAGTTCTAGGCCGACTAGTTTGAAAACTAGCTACAGTTCTAGCTCGATATAAGAGTATTTGAGGCGGTGAAAATTATATGACTAATATGTACAGTATAGTAACTAGCCTACGCCACCTATTTTCACCACTCCGTCTTCGAGTTTCTCTCATAAATGATTAGGGATGTGACCTACGGGACATGCGTACTTCCAGTCACGGTTCAAAAAATCCTGCGAACAGCTAGAAAAGCACCCCAAAAGGCAAAATCACGAAAGTTCAAGAAGCGCTGACCATGCTAGATGGTATATTCCAAATCATCTGTGTTCCTCTATCCGCTGTGCGGCGAATCATACGATATCACTCGACGCTATTTACTAGCCTAGACCCTGTATTTTAGGATAGGAGCCGGTGAAAAGACGGTGGAAAACCAACTACCTAAAGAAAAACGCGCAGGGTGACCGTTCCGACGGCGCAGGAGTCAAGCGTCTACCATCCGACTAACCCTATATCGTCCTGAGCGCCCCCGAGTGCACCCAGCGCCCTCCAAGGGGACTCTGCACGTCCCGAGCACTTCTAGCGGGCCAAAAAAGCTACCGAGACACTTAATATGCTGCCCGCGCTCTCTAAAGTCTTCAGGCGCTGACCAAAGGCTTACAGAGCACCATAGTACCCCACGAAGAGCCTCTAGAGCCCTCCAGTCGCCTTCCAGCGTCCTTCCGACGCCTTCCACCGTCCTCCCGACGCTCCCCATACTGTGCGAGTACTATTAGCGAGCTATAATGACTCTAAAAAGTCTCCCGGAGGCTCACAGAAGGCTTATAGCGCCCGAAAATGGGCCAACACCCTCCCTGATGCTCCTATCGTTCTTCGAATGCTCTTGGTGCTTTCCCGGAGGGCCTTAGTACCCTACACGCACCCCTACGGTTGTCCCGGAGACTTTGGACACTCTCCGATGCCTTTCAGGGCCTCCTGGGGTTTCATAGACCTCTAGCGCCCTGAAAAAGGCTCCTACCGCTCTACAGAGCGCCCGAAGACGCTGAACGTCTTTCCGAGGACGCTGTGCATCCCCAACTGCGCAACCATGAGGCTAAGGTCCGCCCATATGGCGCCCGAGAAAGCCAGCGCAGAGTATTCGAGCAATTCTACCACCCCCGCAGCTCCCGCTCGTTACTTGAACACTCTCCGACTCTTCATGGGAGAAGGCGCAAAGCGCAGTGGTAAAGGCGCACGCCCTACACGGCGCCGACGAAGGGAGCGCAAGGCGTCGGGTACAGGCCCACCTCGTAAAACACTAGCGTAGCGCATTCAGACCACCGCGCACCTAGCTCGGGGACTTTCGATATCCGTCCTCAGAGCACCGACGAAAGCTCCTGGAGCCCTCTAGAAGGCTCCTGGAGCCCTGGACCTGGAGCCCTGGAAAAGCTAGAGCCCTGGAAATGCCTGGAAAAGGCTTTTGGAGCACTGGCGACGGCTTCTGGAGCACTGGCGACGGCTTCTGGGGCACTGGCGACGGCTCCTGGGCACTGGCGACGGCTCCTGGAGCACTGGCGAATGCCCCTGGAGCACTGGCGAATGCCCCTGGAGCACTGGCGAATGCCCCTGGAGCACTCCCAAGTGCTCGGCGCGCCCATAAAACTGCGGCGCATGCCCTATCAAATCGTTGGGCGCTCTGAAATCACAAACCCAAAAACTTGGAATAGTACACAAGGATGCGTAAGGGCTAAAATGACACTCTTTTGTCGCTTTCTTGTTATCAATACTAGAGGTTTTCAATGTCGAGATGAAGACCTGAAATTGGCTTCTAAAAAAAGTTATAGTCAGTAAGAAAATAGTGCTAGGTATTGTTTTCATGTGTATCTTACTGGAGGTATGGGGAGAGCTCTCAGAGCTCTCGTGAAGGCTCTGGGAGCCTTCTGGGAGCTTTGGGAGACGTCCAAAAGACCTGAAAGCGTCGGGTGACTTCCGAAAGCCCTGGGAGTCTTTTGAAATCGTCGGATGACTTCTGAAAGCCCTGGGAGTCTTCTGAAATCGTCGGATGACTTCCAAAAGCCCAGGGAGTCTTCTGAAAGCGTCGGATGACTTACGAAAGCCCAGGAGACTTCTGAAAGCTCCGGGAGCCTTCTGAAAGCGTCGGATGACTTATGAAAGCCTAGGGAGCCCCCTGAAAGCCTCGGATGACTTCTAGGAGTCTTCTGAAAGCGTCGGATGACTTCTAGGAGTCTTCTAAAAGCGTCGGATGACTTCCAAAAGCACAGGGAGACTTCTGAAAGCCCCGGGAGCCTTCTGAAAGCCCCGGGAGCCTTCTGAAAGCCCCGGGAGCCTTCTGAAAGCCCCGGGAGCCTTCTGAAAGCCCTGGGAGCCTTCTGAAATTCCTGGAAGGCTTCTAGGAGGCTCCGGGAGGCTTCTGAAAGCTTCGGGTGACTTCTGAGAGCTCCGGGAGCCTTTAGTACATCTTCAATAAAGTTTTACAGAGCTTTGAAGTTTTGTAGAGTCTTGTAAAGTCCTTACCAGTTCTTAAAGGGCGTTTATTAGGACTTCAAAGTAATTTGCGAATGTTAGATATTATTGGGACTTGATATTAACTTTTCTACTACTGTCCACATAAGAACCCAATTCAATAACATGTTCGGCGATAATTGGGGGTGTATTTTTTAGAGTCTTGGTACGGTCATAGTGATGAGGGGGCGGAAATTGGAGTCTATTCATCCTGCGCACATTGAAATGAAAAATTAGAAATTTAGGTGTATAGAAAGTTAGCAGTAGAAGAGTGAGATTATATGATCTGTACCAACTGATATTGATAAAATTAAAACAATCAGGGCTCAAAAAGTCTCAACAGAAAAACGGTTATCAGCTGCTCGTACAGGATAGGTTCCAAGCCTATGGGAAGGAGAATGGAATAGCTGGTAACTCTACAGCAACTGACGAGGAGAGGGGAAATTTTGAGAGTCCCGTTGTCAACGATAGGAGCTAGCTAGACAAACAGATCATCGTTTCGTCGGCGCGTCATCCCCAACCCTACCATCGGCTGCCGGCCTGGTGGGGACAGTCTGATAGTATGCAAGGTCCGTCCGTCGCCTAAGGCACATGCAGAGAATCCCTAGCAAGGCTCGGCCCGCTACGTACGGCTCCAGTTCGGGGAGGTGTCTCAAGGGGAACATACAATGTAGGGTAAGTTCTCCGATGTATGGACGAACCTAGGGGGCCTAAGGCGGGCTTAATTGTTTCACGATATACAGCTTTTGATATAAACCCACAACTTCGATAGCTACTAGCGATCGGTACTTGCCTTGAGTAGTTGCTACGCCCACGACGAAACTTACTGGTTCGGGTAAGAGGCTTCGGGCCCGCTCCAGCTGAAATTTTTTATCGGTGCCCGAAGGATGATTGGGGCGGCTTTGGGCTGGCTGAATTATTTTACAAGAGTGTAGGTAGCCCTAAAAGTGCTATTTAAGCCACAACTGACCTAACTCCCTGTCATGTTTGCGTTCATTGGACTATCCCAACTTTAGTTTAGCAAGTGCAATTTCATCCAACCAATAGTTACAGAGGAATCATATATCTAGCGTGGAGGTAGAATTGAGATGTACACGTATTTACTAACAGCAAACTGATATCTCGAGAGTTCAGGGAAACGGGGGCGTTCTCCTGAGCGATTTTGTGGTATTGAGAGTATGGTATGGGTGACCCCGCTCCGCGGATCCAGCGAATACCCGTTCTAGAGCTATCGCGAGATATCTTTATGTAAACGAATTAGAGGGACATTTTCTTAATGGTCGACCGACTACCCTAGGTGCAGGGACGGCTATCCACACAGGCATCACGGTGCCAGCTGAAGATATTCACTTCTGGCTCTGGCGCCGCGCCGAGGAAGGTACAGTCTTTCGAGTCACTGTTGACGATTCGCAGGGATTCCAAGTACGTATGGTAAGCAATAGCCAAGCTGCGAGATCGATCTCCAGTCCTTTTAATTAATTTTATTGGCCTAAAGTCCCCTATTCGTCAACTGGTGGTACGTCAAGCGACGGTGAACGAGTAGTACCGCTTTTTCTTTTTTCCCCTTGCTTTCCCCCAATCCGGGCCGTACTTTTAAGACAGTACCAAGTATGACATAATTTGTTTGGGGAGATCTTCGCCAGCGATCAGGGATCCAGACCACACCGCAGCACCCGGCATATTGTGTAGATCAACCTAACCCAAACCTACATGTATTCATCCTGCATCTTTCCCTTACTTGCGTGTGGCTTTGAATATGATAAATCCACGAATTAAGGGACGGATATTGGCACATGATCCAACAAAAGGGGTCAATAACTTGGTATGATACATCATCTAATTATCGTTAGCTTCTAGGTATTGAAGGGGTTTCGGGGGAGTTTTAGGCGCGTTAGGGCTGAGTTTGTTACCCTTACTATAGGTCTTCTATAGAGGCTGATCAAAGATTACATCAGTGTGTGAAGGGAGATTTCCCTTAGTAACGCTGCACAGGCGCCAGAAGGGCACAAAATCCCACCCGATCGTGATACAGAAATTGCGATATATTGGCCAACAAGTTACCATCAGCCTAGATCTGTGTTTTTATAGGGGGGGGGGGGGTGGACCCATCGCCCGGGATATCACCAGCTGCAGGAAATGATGAGATGGTGCAGGATATGTGGGGTTCATGCTGAGGCGTAGTGCCTGTACCTATATAATGCGTATATAGGAATACAGTTCCAGTACCCTATCCGGTGATTGAGCCATTGCATTTGAGGTTGCATGCGGGAGATCCTACACTAGAAACCTTGCTATCATCGAGATTAGAGCGTGTATGTCGTAGCGTTCCGGTGTGCTGGAACCACTGTTGGTATGGCCTTGTAGATAGACATGCATATGCAAGTAGTACTGCTTACTACGTATACATGTAGTTATATGTAGTACTATGTAGTAAGATGGAGAGAAGTGAGCGGTGACCCGCCAATATTACTGGTGTCGACTATGGCTGGGGAGCAAGGGTAAGAGATCTAGAGAGCGTACCTACAGAGTCTTACTGTTGTTCACGGGGTGGTGATAATGGATTAGGGCGTATTGGCCAAGAACTTCTGAGTCTAAATATTTAGTTCTTGGCGATTGGTTTTTGGTGTGGATAACCCGCCAAGAGCTCGAAATTTGAACTCAAAATTTGAAAATATGAGTGTGGCCAACACGCTCTATTGTACTAAACCCTACCAGAGAGAAACAGCCAAGCCTGGTTTATTACTCCTATTGGCCGAAAATCCCCTGTCCGTCAACACTGTCCAGTGAGTGAGTTACATACAGGCTCAATACAGGATAGCGGTATCGGAGAAATGTTTTTCCTACTATATAGACCTGCCTTGGCATAGGGAGTTTTGGGTTTAGGTTACATGTGCATCGAGTTGCCAAGACCCACGAAGTCCCGACTCCCGAATACCAGTCCCAGCGCAGCCACATTACTTGCAATATGCAAATCCCAGGCGCCCCGCTGATCTTTCACTGGCTATGAATTCTTCGAACCCCATGAGTGCAGAACCGTAAGCGCCCTAGGCTGATCTATGAAGGACGAGAGGCCCTAAACCACGGAATTTCAGCCTAGCTATGTTTTCGTGGAGTACTACATACTAGTGTACTACCCGTTCTAGGTCGGATGAACGCCCCCGCTAATGATTTTCGCAGATGTTGAGAGAAACGCCTTCCGACACCCCCGGTGTTTGTCGGCATATGCAAGGCGCCGAGAGTATATTTCAGCTACGAAAATCGTACGCACGACCGTGCATGCTTTCCTGCCCACACAAGAGGCAGGATAACACCCGAGGCACGTTTTGACAAGGGTGTTCTCGTAACGACTTCATTGGGCTCGTAAAATTTCATCTAGCGAGTATAGTGGCGGGCTTGGTGCGCCGTCACAAATCAAAAAATAAGCCTGGATCTTTTAAACTTTCTCTATGGGCTCCTACCTGCCCAGGGACACATCTATGGATTAGGTTAAGTTACTATAAGCCTTGCGAGGTAGGGACCAGTGTGCCTGGCGAGGCTAGGAGTGTATCCTTCAAGCCAGGCTAGATATTAATACTCACTTGACCCAATGTAAGTAGTGCACCCCACACTCAGCTATTAGAGGGACTGGGGGTATTGGAACATACCCTAGATGTAATTGATACGGTATTGACACAGGAACTAGGAGTTGGTCCCCGCGACGAAAAAACCAAGCTGTGATACACCAGTGTGCATCTGCTTGGAAAGGGCATTGTGCTAAAGGCCACTTGAACCAGCGTGGGAGCATGATATCCCGTTTTTACTCCGCCTCCACCAAATTCTGCTCAAGCAAGATAATCAAGTTGCATGGACCCATGTGGCCATACTTTTAACACACTTACCAGATGCTGAGACTGTAATCCAACCGTAGTGCCTAGACCCCTCTGTAACCTTTAAGTAACTATCGGTATCTGATTCCATTTTCGTTAAATCAAGCTCCGCACTGAGAGACCAGGTGGACAGATGACTATATGATACCATTGGCGGTCATTCAATTACATGAAGCAAACAATCAACCTTGTGCTCTGCCATGCATGGTAACATAGAAACAGTAGGCTGGAGTACATTTACAGGAGCTGACTCAAGATATTAGTCTAATACTGCTAGAATCTTCTACCCATCCAGCTCCGGGTTTGGGGTGTATGCTACTATTCATCCCTCGATGTCCGTTTAGAGGAGCTACATCCAATCCCAAGAGTTATCGAGTTCTGGGCCGGATACTTACTTGGGATGTTATCGGGGGACATCAGGATTCCAGTCGACTAAAGAATAGCTCTATCTAGCAATTACATACATGTAATTATAACTGTCTAATGCGCAGCCAGTAGACTCTTCCGGGGCTTAGCGACTTTAATGAGCTCCTGCAGCTGGCCTTATCGATCTATTAGATCTCATCTTGAAATAGCAACGACATTTCGAAATAATTATACCCCTCCTAACACATATAACTCAGTACTAATGAACCAATCAGGCAGGCATGATGTTGCAGCCGGGATCTGCACACGCTTGGCTCATGCAGCTGCAGCATTGAACATTGAAGGCAGTGCCAGGAACTGGTCGTTCCACCAGAATCATTACCGCCCCACCAATACCATAACCTAACCCTGGGAGCAATTATTGAGGGTTAGGTTCCCCCTGCGGATACGTATCGATTACAGAAAGCAATCCAGGAGTTTCGGAGGTAGATCCGCGTTCGTTGTCTCTATGATTAAGGTGAAGAGTAAATCTTACCCGACATCAATGTCTAGAGTGTTGTATGCATGACGAGATTTTTTTAGAGCAGGTAACACAAGATGTCATTTTTCGTCACCTTGTTTTGAAAACTTGGGGTGTTAGGGAATCAGTTACTACGTTATTTCCCCTACCTTCCGCTGCCTACATGTAGCTTCCCGAACCTACATGTACTTAAGTGCCTACATTTCCCACCCCAAAGGCTCATCACCACTTTCCGCTGCCCCACGACACTAACCACAGACAGTAGAGAAAGAAGATCAAATGTGGGCATCTACGCTTTTTAAGGTTGTTTTGCTACTTGTAGCGAAAAATGTCGTCGCAGCTCCGTACGATCTGCCAGATCATAACGGCGCTGTGACTTCTGAGGTCGGTATTTGTAGTGGAATTGGGGCCGACCTAATGAAGAGGGGCGGGAGTGCTGGTGATGCTGTAAGTGTTGGTCTTAATTTGTGGGGCCACTCTTTTGACGAAAGAGGGGAGTTGACCGGATTATAGATTGTTGGCACTGTAATTTGCGTCGGTACTATTGGCAAGTACTATAATTCCCCGCGGATAACCTAATAAGTGCTAACATAATTTCGAATAGCCATGTATCATAGCGGGTACGATCAATATTAATAGCTTATAATTTGGGGTTTAACTGACCCTTTATAGTATTGGCGGTGGTGGATTCGCATTGGTTCGCGCCCCAAATGGGACATACGATTTCATTGACTTCCGCGAGACTGCCCCCGCCGCGTCTAGCCAGGACATGTTCAACAACGATACTGATCTAAGTATCAGTGGTGGCCTTGCCTCAGGCATCCCAGGTGAACTGCGCGGTCTTGCAGAGATCCATAACCTGTACGGGAGGCTCCCCTGGGCGGATCTCTTCCAACCGTCTATCAATCTCGCCCGCGGCGGCTTCATTGTCTCGGAGGATTTGGTGGCCTACATGAACCACCCCTCAGGGCCGTTCCCTTTCCTAACCGACGACCCATCATGGGCGTTAGATTTTGCGCCGAACGGCACGCGATTGGGTTTGGGTGATACCATGTACAGGAAAAGGTATGCAGACACGCTAGAGACAATCGCGCAGCAGGGAGTGGAGGCCTTTTATACCGGCGCAATTGCGAATGCGACGATACAGGAACTTAAGAGCACGGGCGGGATCATGACACTTGAGGATCTAAAGGCATATAAGGTTGATCATAGAGACCCAGTTGATATGGATTACCGTGGTTTGAAGATGACAAGCTGCTCGGCTCCAAGCGGGGGTCCGGTGGTCTTGAGTGCTTTGAATATATGGCAGGGATTCCCGGCGGCCGATGTTAACATATCAACGCATAGGATGGTAGAGAGTATGAAATTTGCATATGGGCAGGTAAGCCAATGATCGAGATGTCCACTCAGTCTGAACAGAGCGACTAATTCTGCCCGAGTAGAGAACCCTACTGGGAGATCCTACCTTCAACGGCAATATTTCAATATACCAGGAGGACATGTTCAGCGACGGTGTTAGCGACCAGCTCCGTAGCAAAATTAACGACTACTTTGTCTTGCCCCTAGAGGACTATAATCCAACTGGCATTGAGTCATTGGAAACGTGGGTTCCTCCACCCTCAATGCCTTTATCAACAAAACTAACGTTAGCATCATTATAGCCCTGGAACGTCCCACATGGCCGCTGTAGATAAATCCGGTCTCGCTATCTCTCTGACCACCACTATCAACCTCATCTTCGGCAGTCAAGTCATGATCCCCCAGACTGGGATAATCATGAACGACCAGATGAACGGTTTGTGCTCCCACCCAGCCCCTCATGTCACCCTATATACTGATTCTACGCAAAAACAACAGACTTCAGCATCCCAAACACTACCAACGCATTCGGCTATGTCCCCTCCCCCGCAAACTTCATCCTCCCCGGAAAGCGCCCCCTCTCCTCCATGTCCCCCACCATCCTGGAGAACCCTGACGGCTCACTCAACCTCATCGTTGGATCT
This sequence comes from Morchella sp. 2015-shanyang, assembly GCA_024713795.1. NCBI lineage: Eukaryota > Fungi > Ascomycota > Pezizomycetes > Pezizales > Morchellaceae > Morchella > Morchella sp. 2015-shanyang. The sequence goes on from JAMGZB010000007.1 coordinate 1,782,701, forward strand.
GCCGGCGGCTCCCGCATCATCACGGCAGTCATTCAGAATATCATACATATCATTGACGAGGGCCTTTCAGCTTGTAAGTTCCCCAACACACTTTTTCTCTGGGGTGTACTTGTGTACTTATCTACCCCGGACCGTTATAGATGACTCCCTTGCCCGCCCGCGTCTACACGACCAGCTGTCGCCCAACACAACCTTCTTTGAGTACTCCTACGACAACAGCACCGTCGAGGCCTTGAGGCTAAAGGGCCACATCCCGGTATGGGTTGGCCCTGGCCAGAGCACTGCGCAGGCGATCAGGATAACGCTAAACGGAACGTTCGAGGCCGCCTCCGAGCCGAGGCAGCTGAACTCTGGCGCAGTGGCGTTTTAGGGCAAACAAAGACAATGAAATGGTGTCTTTTTTTCTTCTCTTCCTTTGGATGCGTGTTGTTTATGGAAACAATTTTTTTCTCGTTGGGTGGTATGTAGGCGTAAGAAGTACATTATGGAAAAGCTTTCTATTTATTTCTTTTATCTCCCAGAGGGCTAGACTTGTCCATCCGTGTCCGGCCCCAGTACATCTGGCGACTGCTGCAGCAGACATATGCGTGATTGCAAAGGGCAGGACAGAGGTGATACTCCTTGGCACGAACTAACGAAACGGCCCCCCAAGTAAACGAACCTCTATACGACAACACCTGAAGAGTAAAGAGATTCTCCTAGTACACATCATCATAGCCCCCCAGTGATCCATGTGAGGAAATAAAGTGTTTCTTAGTAAGAACCAGGACTTCACCAATCTGCTGAATGTCCTCACACATGTCCATTCAGTCGAATCCTCCTAAGCTATACGGCTTCAATAATATAACTGAAGCGCCCCCAGGCCCCAGCCGTTGGTTCCAACGTAAATACGTAGATCCTACTATAGCAGCCATATACACAATGTACCACTCCCGTCAGAAACATCATCCCACCCCACCCCACCCCCAGACCACCAATGCCCTTCAAGCCAGTCAGCGCGGACCCCAGTAGAAGCCACGTTACCACGAACCGGCGGCAAGCCCCTCGCGCCGGTACCGGCCATATATATGTATATATACAACACCTAGACACACGCCCATGCCCGCCCGCCCGCCCGCCCAGAGCACCACCAGCGGCCCAAAAACAGCCCGACGCAACCTGGCTCCCGGCTGCTATAACCCCAGCCCAGGCCGGGTTAGGGTATCAGGGGCGTCCTCGTACACTGCACCGCAAGCTAGCCCCAGCCGGCAGGGATAACTATGCCTCGTACATACAGCCAGGCAAACGTGTGCGCTGGGGTTGCCCGGCTATCTTTGACCCCGGTCCCTGTCCCTGTCCGCACGCCACTCGAGTGATGACCCATGACCCTGACCTCCACCCGGCCCAACCACCGCACCTGCCAATCTGTAGTGTACGTGTTACGGCCCGCGCCGCACAGAGGTGGCGGTATAGTGCGCCATAGAGACCGCTGTGGATGTTTATTACTTGGATGCTCTACAGTGGGGTATCCATTCGTTATTACTGAACCGTCGCACATAAAGGTGAGAGGAGAGAAGAGAAGAAGAGAAGAAGAGAAAAGAAAGATATTTCCGGGCACTAGATACATAACCAACCATCCAAACCAAAAACCAGCCATACCAAAAAACAGAAAAAAAACCCAAAGTCCACCCTACGCCGGCCCCCTCCCCAAAACCCTCCTAACGCCCCACCCCTCCGCAAACCCCTCCCCCAGCGCCACCTCTTCACGCAGAACCGCATCCACCCTCCCGCCATTCACCCACTCCCAATCCCCGCGTACGCGGCCCCCCTCCGCCTCCACAACCCTCCCATACCCGCCAACGCCCTGCCCATGCGCCGGCGCGCCCGTCCACCGCATCGTCTGCCTTGTAGCACCCCACGTCCCGGGCCTCCCACCACTCACAAACACCGCGCTGCCATTCAACCACGTTTGCATGGCGCCGCCGCGCGGGAAGGCCGCGCCAGGCCCCTGCGAGGTAACGCCCCGGTCGATGCAAGCCCAGATTGTGAACCCCGCGTCGTCGTCGTCGAGCGCAAAGGAGGTGTTGAGCGCCAGGGGCCAAGAGAAGGTTACCGCGCCGGCCTCCCCCGCGCTGGCGCTGCTCCCCCGAGTCTGCTGCGTCAGCTGCTGCGTGGCGCCCCCCGCGCTGAGGACGTTGACGCTCTCGTAGGAGAGGCCCTGTGTCCATGTTGCTGGGCGCGGGCCGGCGGAGGTGTTGATTGTTGCTGTTCGGGAGAGGGCGCGCTGGGCCGCGAGGCGGTGGTAGAGCGTTGTGTTGGCCGCGCCCAGGCGGGTCGTGGCCGTGAATGCCGTGTGGGCGAGGTGCGCGCCGTGGAGCGTTCCTGTGGTGGCCCACGCCGCGTCGCGGTCAGTCCACACGAAGACGCGGCCAGAGACGATCCAGTTGTTTGGGAGGCGCTCTGTGGGGTCGCGGGCGACGACCCGGATCTCGAAGGTTGTGGGGCTGCCCAGGAGCGCTGGGAGGAGCGGGGTGATGTCGATTGTGTATTCTGGGATGTCGTAGGCTGCGATTCCGACGATGGGGCGCCACAGCGCCGGGTTGATGCCGCCCGTGTAGATTTGTGGGAAGGGCCAGGCGACGCCGGCGAGGTGGCCGTTGGCGAGGAGCTGGATCTCGCGGAAGGGGGATGCGCCGGGGAGGGGCGCGCCGGGGAAGGTGTGCGTGTAGGCTGTGGGGACGTTGGTGTACCAGAACTCCTCGTCGGCGTTTCCGGAGGCGGAGAGGGAGACGAGGGCGTGGATTGTGTTTCGGGGGAGGGTGTGTGTTGCTGTTGCGTTGTCGGCGGGGAGCAGGAAGTGGGAGGGGTTGTTGGCCGCGGAGGCGAGGACGGAGATGGGGAGGATGCGCTGCGCGGGGACGGCGGCCGTGTCCGGTGCTAGGCGGTAGGTGAAGGGCGACGGGCCCGGGAGGGGCGGCGGCGTGTAGAAGGTTGCGGTGAGGGTTGCGGCGAAGACCCCCGTGTAGGTCGAGTCCACGAGGTTTCCGAGGTCGAAGATGAGCTTCTGGGGCTGGCTGAGGAGCGCCGTGTAGGCGGTCATGTCCTTCACGTAGCTGTGTCCGGGCCAGAGGTTAACAATCCCCTACCACCAAGTCGTAGCTTTCCGCCATACCTGAACACGATGCCGGCCTGCGTTGGCTCCGCAGTGCTGGTCCGAAAGACCTCGATATCCCCCAGGAACAGCATCCCAAGCCTATCAAACTGCCTTCCCCGCGAGGTCATGGTGAGGTTGAACAGCACATGTGTCCATGCACACCCCGGGGGTTTATAGCTCCCTAGACACCCATACATTTAGCACCCGGCTGCGCTGGGGGGGGGGGGCAGGAGAAGAACCCACCGACGAACGGCCTCCCATAGCTCCACGCAAACTCGTGCTCCATCAGCACGACACTACACTCGTCCCCTGCGCCCGCGGGTAGGTACTCTGCCCCGACGCGGACCGGCGGATACACCTGGAACACGTTCAGCGGGGCGTCTGGCGACCCATGGGCCGTAGTAGTAGCCCGCCAGGGCCACCTCAGGCCGCGGGTATAGAAGCCCCTCGGCGCCAACAGACTGAACAGCAGCAGCCCGGCCGTAAAGAGGAGGCCGTAAGCCGCGAGCGACCGCTGCCTCTTCGGAGCTGCACCCACGTCCGCATGCTTCGTCTTCTCGCTGCGGGGCTCGTCGTCGCGGAGCGTGTAGCCGTCGTCTGAGTACGAGTCCGGGTCTGCCTCTCCTTCTGCTTCTGCTTCCTCGTCGTAGGGGGGCGGCTTCCCGGGGGGGTTGCGGTGGAGGTCGAATTCGGAGCCGAACATGGCGGTTGTGGCTGTGGGGGGTTGTGAGGGGTGATGCCGGGGTCGTTGTCGGGTGCCTGCCTTGTGGTGACGACGGCGCCAAGGCTTGGGGATAATTATAGAACGGGTCGAGTGATGGGCTGTGATGCTGCTTATTGATATAAGCACTTGTGTAGAAATAAATGCAGTGAGATCAGTGATAACATCGAGAATTCACTATTATTCATACCCTACGTGTATTTGTAAAGTATCCAATACTCAGCTACACACCCGCCTGATAGGGGACATATGCACTCCGCCCCGCCTGGCGGGCACCCCGTTGACGTATGTCCACTCAAGATACCCTCTCTCCAGCAGAGGTGTAGGGGGGGATTATCACTTACCGTCCCTCAACGCATGTACGATGTGTTGCGACATGAAATGTCACTCGAGGCTTGGCACTCCCGCCACCACATCTACACTCTGGAGAAGCCGGACAGTCCCTACCTGACCTGCCCTAAAGATATGCGTTGGAGCTAGTAGCTATAGCTAGAACTTGACTCATGAACCGTGTTCCCCCGTTACTGTACTCCAGACTACCCATAACCTACCAGCTACCCCGATAGCTACATATCTACAATACTGCCCACCCCCACCCCGCACAAACCTATCCCATCAAGGCCCAGCCGCTATATCCATCTGCGCCACCGCCGCCCTCCACGCCCACCAACACGCGCTCCTACCGCACCCACACGAGCCGCGTGCGAGATCCGCGCGCGAGGTCCGTGTGCGCGCGGTGGTAGCCATGTGTTATGTTTGCATAAGTAGTTTTCGGTTTGTGGTCTGTGGTTTGTGGTTTACAGCAAGAGGAGATAGTCCGGCTTCCGCGCTAGACTAGTCCGCGTGATGCCAAGACCGTCCCGCCCAAATTGGGTCGACAGGCGTGTACGTTGGGCGGCGCGGCGCCCACCGCATGCAGCCGGAACAAACGCAGCCCGAATACTACGTTGTTGTACACTAGCTAGGGCCCCTCTACATACCAGCGTCAACCAACCAACCAGGTCTCACATATAATACCGCAGTCCCTCGATCCACACAAGGAAGTGTTACAGCGGCGCGATTTCTTGCAATTAGTTATTTAAGGATACACGTTAATTTCTAGTAGATCAGACGGACAAGACAGTGCAGCGAGTGATAGGCTATGATGCAGCGTACAATGCAATGATATTCTAGCTAGCGGAGCCTACTTATAAACCACTCCACAAGAGAGGCAGGCACGTGACAACAAGCTATCTAAAAACCTCCACATACCCGCCCCCACCCGCCCTAGCCGACGTTGCCCAATCCCCACCGCTCCTCCCCCCCCCCGGCAACCCAACCCAACCCAACCCCCCACCACCTCACCCCCCCTCCAACACCCCCAACCTTGCCACCACCACAGCAACCTCATCATCAACAACACCCATGCGCCGCAACAGCGCGTCCTTCCGAAGCTGGAGCAGGCGCGCGACGCGGCCGTCGAGGCCCCCGCGCAGCGCGCGCGCAAGGGCGTGGTAGGCGCTGTGGAGGCGTGTGCGCAGTGCGGTCAGGTGGAAGAGGTGTAGGTGGTGTAGGCGCTGCTGGGCGTGTGGGGTTAGCGCGGGGGGGGGCATGGGTGCTGTGTGTTTGTGTTTGTTTGTGTTTGTGTTTGCAGTGTGTAGTGTGGTCTGTGTAGTGTAGTGTAGTATAGTGTAGTATAATATAGTGTAAATACATAGACTGGGGCGGCAGTGGTTATATATACACAGAGCCGTTTCAAGGACTCTAGCCAGCCAGTTGAGCGTCTTGGAGCCCAACATTCGAGATGAACCCGGTATATACACACTACTTTCAAGCCACGCCGCCGCAGACTCCTTCCACCCACCCACTATACACACACCCGCCGCACCCGCGGCCGCATGTCGAGGACGCGATAATATACCACCCACCCAGCACCCGGTACGCGAAATCCCCACCCGCGTACGCCCCATCCCGCACCCCACCGAAAAGATCCCCACACCCCCAGTTCCTCCAAGAAATAACCCGCAACAAGAGCCCTCACCAGCAACAACACCATGCACTCACAACCGCACCCCAGCACTGCACCACCAAAGGTTCCAAAAACCACCATCATCGTTAGCACCCACCTAGACGACGAAATCGACCTTAAACCTGGTTCGGGATGGGTGCGTTGTTGATACGGTCATTCGTATCCAGCATTGGCGGTTGAGCTGGTTGGTCTGTTGTTTTGCCCATAGGCCTGGTTTGTTGCCTGCTTGGGGGGAATTGGCGTGTAAGTGGGGGTACAGTTGGTCTGTTGGTGATTGCATACATACGTCATCACACAACATCACTCGCCGCCAAGCCACCGCATTTCCCGCTCCCGCGCTCATTGGCCCCCGGCTTGGACTGCCGGAGCGCCTCGCCCACCCACGAACGACGAACCAGTACGGTACGGAATAACCAGCTAGATTAATACACACGGATGTCATCACGGCCTATAGTATAATGTGGTGTTGGCATCGGTAGGAAATACAAACACAGCTTGCTTGGTACTTTATGCTGGCTTATCGATCATTCACGCTCGACCACCCGATAGAAAACAAATTGATGCACCCGCGGGGAGACAGTTAATGATTTTATAAAGCAGCCATGTCCCGGCTACATATGTACATGTAATTTACAGCCGTGACCCGACTCGAGGCGCCATCTTGTCCTCCGTGGCGTTATTTCTCGTTTTATGTACTAGAGTCGGAGAAAAAGCCCGAGCCCCCCCGTCCCAGACAACGCTTCAGCTATATACCCAAGCCCAACCAAGACGCCCCAGGAGACTCTCTCCGCTCTACAATTGAAACCTCAAGCCACCTCCTCCAGCGCGGGCCGGCCAGACCCTCAACCCCCTAGTCGCACTCCAGTGCAGGGTGGATACTCCGGAGGTCGCTGAACTCTTAACACTAGGACGAGGGGTGATTGGTCCTTCTCTTGGTGGCATAGAGCCCTCCTTCTCTTCTAAGACTAATAACTCTCTTCCTGTTATTCGGACCAAGAGAGCAGCGATTATTGTATCCCAAGCAAGGATGCATGACGAGATCACAGAGCCTCCATGTTAGCTTTCTGTACACAGAAGCCTCTACCCTTTCCCTCCAACGACCACCTGGTCCCAATAACATCATCCTCATCGTCGGAAGCATCAAAGTCGGATTCCCGTGCGGAGTCCGTGCATTCCTCCTCGTCAGAATTGCCTATTACTCTGGTCTCCACTGATCCTAGGGGTCGTTCTCGTCCCCAGTTTCCTCGTTTGCATGAAGGGAGGCAATGTGCCCCGTGAGATTCCCGGCGCGGCGGTATGTTCGGGGGCAATACGGACAAAACATCTCGCTCTCGACAGGGTCGGTATTGAATATGAGGCCGTGGTAGAGGGGAGCTATTATGGCGGAGCTGCAGTGCTACCGACCGGGTTGGCAGTTGGTGCAACTCCCCTGGGGCGGGTGCTCCGACGGACGTACCAGTTGCCCCCCCTCCCTGTTAAGGGGTTTGAATTGTACCCGCTCCACCACCGAGCCAGGCACAGGCGGGTACAACAAACAAAACAACCCCAACCTTCTCCCCCTGCCTGTCCGCGCTTTGATATTTCCCCCCGCCCCGTCAGCAGGAGGAACAGCGGGCGCGCTGGCAGGCTAGCGGGTTCGGAGTCCTGAAAGGGCGGCGGGGCGAGCTGTGCTGACAGAAGAGATGCTTGACCTTCCAGCCACCGATAAAATAGCGCGTAAAGATCAGCGGCGTCCACGGTAGTCTCCCCGGCGGGACGCGTGCTTGACCTTTTTATGCGCCCTGCGGCCGGGCTCTCGGAAGGTATACGCGGATTGGAACTCCGCCTTTGTCTTGTGCGGCCCCTCGTTGAAGCGCCTGCACAACCGGATACCCAGCTGCCCGGCCGGGCAGGGTCGGAAAAAACAGAAAAAAAGATTTGACCGCCGCATGGTGCGGCGGTCCCGGGCTCATAACGTGTTGATTGGCGGGTTTGTGCGATGGGGTTGATGGCGGTGGGTCGAGGGGGCTCTATATATACAATTCACCCCGACCTCTGGCATGGCCGGAGATGGGGGCCGCGCTGTGCATGTGGTCTAGGTGCATGGCTGGTGGGCGTTTCCATCGCGCGGTGGTGTTGATAGACAGACAGACTAGTTATGAGGCGGTTGATCTGGCACTGGGATCGTGCACTGGGCGTGTATCTGTGGGCGTGTTAGTAGCGGATGAGATGAGGCGGAGCTAGTAGGTCGTATATGAAATCGCCACGATCTGGGATGCACTTATGGGGGCGCAAAGGTCAAGGTCAGATTGTGCCTTCAGGTCCGGACCCGGACTACTGAGAAATGGCCCTGAGGTTAGTCTAACCCACAGCGGAGAAAGATAAGTAGTTCCGAGGGTTCGTAACTGTTCTGGGGGAGCTTGTTTCCGCGCTGAGATGTGTGTTTTCACAAGAGGATGGACTGGGAGCCAATGCTGTTTTTCTAGTCCTGGATATGACCAGAGCGGACTTGAACTGTTGAGTTAACTACGTACAAGTACGGCCAAGGTCAAACAACCACATATCCAACTCCAGTACAATCCATCAATTCCAGAAATTCAATTTCTACGTCCAGTGGTCTGTTTTTATACCCCCCGTAAATCTTTTAGCTGTTTTTAGCTGTTTCTACTATATAATCTTGAGATGGTATTGTATACATCCTTTGCAGAAGCCTTTTCATCTCCCCCGATCGGGGCTGTAGGAATCATTTAGTATAGAGCTATAGCTACATAGCCGGCCATTACCCAGCCCAGCACAGCACAGCACAGCCCCACCAAACGGCCGCGCATCTGTAGCCACCAAACAAACAAACAGATGGCAAAACATGACCCCACCATTTATGTCCGGCCTCGGACTATGTACGTCGCATATACCGGGGGGGAGCTGACTTACCCAGTCTACATCCAAGTCAAACCACCACTACTAGCCACCAACCACCGACCAGAAACGCTACCAACCCTACCAAATAGCCCTACCCCCACCCCCCCACCGGGGGCGGTGGTGGCCACCGAGTGATACCCCGTGACCGACTGGCGACCCAACCTCTTGCACGGCTTTGTAAGTAGTAGTAGTGGGCTTGTTTCACGACTGACTGCTGGATACGTAGATAGATAGATAATGTGTGTACGAGACGTCAATTCATCCCAGCTAGATCTAGGTATCTAGCTAGGTAGGTACACATCCCGCCGAAAACGCTACACCCCCCCCCCCCGATCAAGCAACCAGCCCAACAACCCACAGCCCCCCCCTCACCTCCCCACGCAGCCGCCCTCCCCCTCCCCGGCCCTGCCATAATGATACCCCACCACCACAACCATCACCACCACCACCACCACCACCACCACCACCACCACCACCACCACCAACCCGCTTCATCATGACCTCACGCTTCTTATACGCGAGGCCCAGCCCGACGGCCAGGCGGTCCGCGGTACACAGGATCTTCCTGTCGGCCTTTAGCTTCACGAGGGGCGCTGCGTCGTCGTGGGTGTCGGCGCGGAGGCGCGTGTAGGCGCCGCGATCGGTGTGCGAGAGCTTGCGCAGAAGGTCCTTGAATGTTGTTGGCATCGCGTGTCTGTGGGAGAGATATCGATCAGCGGTCGTGGTGGGCAGTGGTATTAGGTCTTTGATCGATTGCGGTGCGGAAGGTGCCAGGGAGCAGCGGTGGAGTCATAGCCCGGTTGAGGGCCTTATGTACCTACGTACGTACCTATCTCCAGCCCCCACACAAACAGCGAGGTAGCTATAGGTGTATAACCCGCCATTCAATTGTCGGCCGCTAGGCGGGTGGGTGTATATGTATATAGTATCTGCCATATACATCAATACTAGATCCCTCTACTCTACTCTACTCTACCCTCATACTTCATGAACCTCAGAACAGAATAGAATGTGTTGCCATGGCGACTTGAACAGCCCCCTGCGGGAAGGAGGGGGGGGACGGGAAGCTTATTTGGGCTTGGCGGTGGGTGGTGCGGGATAGAAGGAGTGCTGGGTGGTTGGCTGGTATAGAAAGGGTATCGAGAGAGTCTGGTTTAGTATGTAGATGTAGATGTAGTTGACAGATACTACAATACATCCAGCCCTATAAGCACCCTGCAGTAACAGCACCAGGCCAGGTAGAGGACATCTCCACATAAAGCACAGCTTACAGATTAAAGCTCAAATACTCCCGTTATCCAGACCCCCAGCAGGCATCACAACCCCTCACTCGACCACCAGGGTTAGGGTTCCCACCACCCAACCACCACACCTCACCGTATTACCTGGATCCGCACCATGAAACTGCCCCTCTTGACGGACCACCTATTAATAAACACCATACCCACCCAGCTAGGTAGGTAGGTATCCCACGCCTCGATTGGCTGCCAGCCTAATGAAGCGCCGCCCAATAGACTAGAGTAGCTAGCTACCAATCATACCGTACCAGCCACCAACTGACGACGTCGTCGTCGTCGTCTGGGGGCCAATGGGAATGCAGACCTCGTGTTTCCCCCCTGGACGTACCCCCACAACAGAAAAAGAAAAGAGATAGAAGGCTGGGTCCAATTTAACGTTACGAGCATGAGCGCCAAGAAAGCCAGCAGATGAGATGCTCGTCTCTAATTGGTACTCTACCACCTACACGTACGTCTACGTGCGGCGCCCCCGCATCTCAGCTCAGGGGTAGACTTGTTGGGTTGTTTGGCGACTCCTCGCGTCGAGTGATAGTCTATGCACCGTCCTGGTTGAAACCAGCCAGGCACAAAGACACAGACAAAGATGATACACTATGTACTATGTATGGTGTGGTATTATATTATACTGGATTACGATCGGGGCACATACGATACTTGTGTTATAAGTATATTTCCCACCATAACCCCAAACTACAATGCACGCAGCTTATAGCTAGCTAGTAAAAATACAGTCCACACGCACGGCCAAGTAAAGCCCGCGCCAGAAAGAAGCGAATGAACAACCAACCAAAAGAGAAAAAAAAAAGCAAGATAATTGCTACCATAAAAAAAACCTATCTACAAGAAGAAAAAAAAGCACCGCTATTTTATACGTTCGCCCACCAGGAGCGGTACACACTCAAGCCACCAATTAGGTTGCTCTACAAGTTGTGTCTCCTCCTGTGGGCCCTGCCCCTGCCGTTTCCGTACCCGTTTCCGTTTCCGTTTCCACGGTGGCGCCGGGTGGTCGTAGGCTCCGCCTCATAGACTGTCGAGGTGGCCTCTGCTTCGGCGCCAGTGGCAGTGATGGAGACGGTGGTGTACTGCGTAATGAACGTTGTGCTGGTGACTGTTACCGCGATGGCGCCGGCCGGGACCTCAGTTGGGGCCTGCTCGACCGGCTCGCTGTCACCAGACTCGACCGGCTCGCTGTCGCCAGACTCGACCGGTGCGCTTTCGCTGTAGTCCGAGGCAGGGGTGCTGGTGACGGCGGGGGCGGAGGTTTCGGGGGCCTCATAGACTGACGTGGCGTCGGCGGCCTTGGATGTGGGTGCAGTGGGGGTGCTGGAGGCGAATTCAGCGGGGTCACTAGAAGCAGCCTTGGTGGCACTGGTGGCGGGGGCAGCGCCGCCGATGGTCGATGGTGCAACGCCGGCCTTGAAGGGGACGAGGTTCTCCAGTGGGGCAGGGCCAGGGACGGTGTAGCCGCTGTAGGTGCCGCTCTTGGAGTTCCAGATGTCGAAGATCATCCCGGGGGAGCTCATGGAGACGTATCCGGGGATGCTGACTGTATCCGGGTTCGTGCCCGACGTGCCCTCGACAGTGACCTGGACACAGCCCGTGTAGAACTGGGGCTGCTCGAGCCCGCCCATGTTGGCGGGGCCAGCGTCGTTGAGGGTGATCATCTCGGCGCGGAGGAGGTAGTCACCAGGCTCGATGTTTGTCGGGATGACTCCGGGCTGGGGCGCACTTGCGAGGCGGATGCGGTCGCTGCAGAAGGTGCCGGCAGAGTCGAGACCGTCTTCGGAGACCTTGAACCAGCCGTCACCCTCACCTTCGGCCGTCGACGAGTCGCTGACCTTCTTCATGTATACGGCGCAAGGGCCCTTGTGGGAGTCGTCGGTGACACCGACAGGGATGCTTCCATCCTTGAGGGGGTAGTCGGCGGGGGCGATGTTGCGGTCGACACGCCATTCGAACCCGACGGCGTCGCCGCCTTGGACGACACATTTCTTGGCAGCGGGGCCCTGTACGGTGTTGCATGCCATCTGGGAGCTGTAGATGTCGGTGATGGGGTTGGAGGAGACGGCTTGACGAACACAGTCGGGGTCGGCGACGCCGTTAATGTGGAAATGGGTGACGAAGTTGTGGGCGAAAGCAGTGCCGGCTAGGGCAAGGAGAGGGAGGGTGAATTTCATTTTGAGTTCGTTTGATTTAGTTTTACTTATTCGTCGTTAGGTGGTGATAACAAGTATTGATATATATATATATATTATAGACCGTCGAGTTGAAAGTGAGTGGATAAAGGGGGGACTCTTCAAGAGTTATTCCTTTCAAGATGCTAGACCTAGGGAGGGAGAAACGAATAAAGAAGGAATGAGTGAGTGTGGAGGAGGTGTCTGCCCGCTGGGTGAAGAACTAGAGAAACATTCAATCCGAAGGGTGGGAAATACCTAGTATTTGTATTCAAGACCTCACCCTCACTATGATTAAAGTTGATATGTAGGCCAGCCCCCCTCTCTCTCTCGAAATGACCACCACACCACCACGACCTCATTCAATAGGTTCCAGAAAATGAAGGATCTGAATTACCTCTGCACATCCATCCATCCCATCACATCACGGTCTCTCTCCCCCTGAGCAGCGCAGGGATCACTCTGCAGGAAGGCGCGCGGGACGACCCAATCCTGTGGTTGATGATTGGACGTCGTAGCGGATTGCAGCTGAGCCATGAGAGTTGTGTTGCACAACTTTAACCGTTCTAAGATCGAAAACGTTAATAGTTGCTTATTCCCCCTCCGCCCTCCCCCCCCCCTTCTCCCCTTGCACTTTGAAAGGTTGAAACATACATGTATTTTTTTTTGTACTCAAAGCAAGGCCTACCAATCGGTTAGTTTTTTGTCGCTACTCTACATACATAGCTAATTACAGCTCTGGCCGAAGAGAAAAGTAAATAAAAAAAAAGCACTTTGGACGTCAGTAGGTACATACCATGGCAAGGTCCGTGACATTTAATTCCCTTCTTCTCTCTAATGTCACACACTATGCATACATGTAGAAGTACTGTGTGTGATGAGTGAAAATTTTCAAAGATCCTTGTTGTATGTAAGCTTCCACTCGACGCCACGAGGACCTTTTCAAGGTAACTTCCTCGGGGGGTTTCTTCCTAAGCGGGATTTTTTCAAGATGGTACCTTATTTAGTAGGCTTAGACATAGACACAGTCGAAGTAGTCGGACATGTGGGAGGCACAACTACCGCTCTCACTGCATATTCACAGCGATATATCCTGGTAAGTATGCCGTACCTGGTGAGAAGGTCGCACCCACATACATAATCGACCTAAAGTATTCCTTCGTATTTCCCCATCCTGCCGTATCTTCAGCCCTGAACCACCACCAATTGCAGAAGAAGGGGAAAAAAAAGCAAAAACTCACCAGCACCACCCCTAAAAGTACGGGTCGCTTCGTTTCATATTCAACACCTTCCAATCCCTCAATGGCAGACGTCAACCAACCAAATCCTTGTCAATGACAAAAGGAAACAAACTCCTCTTGGCAGGGGTACATATGTACCGGGGGTTATGGGTTACTCTGAAGAACATTTTTTGGCAGTATGATTGGTTGAAGTTGCAGAAAATGATACTTGGCACCAGAAAAGGTACTTGAACAGGTTGCCCCCCATCTTTTGCAACGCAACCTCTGAGACTGCAATTTGACTGTTGTTTGCACCCAACCCCACAAAAAAATGCTTCCCACAAGGGCTTATGAGCTCAAAATCTTATCTAGGGGAAGCTGGGAGTCAGCGCTATTCTGCAGTTATTTTTTTGTATTTTTAGCAAAATATTTAGATTTTTGAGTGGAGATATATGAAAGTTCTTCAGACTTTTTTCCCCCATACAAATTTGGTGCGCTAAGGCTAGTGTGTGATTGATGATAATTGGTTGCTCCCATTAAAATCCCTGCATTTTTAACCAATGAAGCAGAGTTCTTCAGACTAAAGGTGAACACCCGGTACTCTACATTACCTTACATGTACCTGCCTCTGCACGCATTCAGATTCCGCAAGCGAAACAACCAACCGCGCGTTACACGAGACATTTTTCTTTTCTTTTCCTTTCTTCGGCTCCTTGGTATGATGCTATTACTATATGAAATTCCATTATTTAGGTGGTTGATGCGGCGCGAGATGAGGCAGCTGAGCCTATGGCGATGAGCGAGCTCAAGAATGGGGAGGAGTGGGATAAGTAAAGATACGGGGTTGATGGATGTATGTAGTCGTGTCGGGGAGATGTAGCTACCAGGAGGTTACTAGTTCTTGCTACTGGGAAAGGGTAAGGGGTAAGGTTACTCGGCTGGTTAACGTTAACAAGCACAAGTAACTCCATGTACTCGACTAGAGGCTGAGATTCCGTTCAAGCACGTGGAATTAAACGGTTATCGATAAACTAAGCGCATAATGTCTGGGAACTAAGAAACTGAAGCATGTCTAGCAATAGTCTGTCTCGCAGAGTGTTCCGACTTATACTGAACCCTAATATCTATAGCAGGATTTCTCTCGACCATGATGGAAGCTACATGTATCTTCACTGAAAGGCTGTATCAAGGGTTAAACGAGTATGATAATCTAACAAACAATCAATTACATGTACTTAATTAGATCATGCAGGAACCCGTATTCACAGATCGCTTTGGCATTGCAAGGGAGATCATTCACCGACGATATAGTATTCATATTACTTTACCAGCCCCACACGCGCCACAACAACATCGATCTCCGGATTTAAGACTTCTCTGCAGCGATGCAGGCCGAGAAATGTATCCACGGTTCCTCAGTCTTCTTCTCACCTTCCATGCCCACCGTTCCAGACACAACCCAATGTAATCTGCCACATCCGCCCCCACTCGCGCATATCCCCGCCAACGGCACAGACCACACCGCCCCCCCTCAACGCAATCCAAGTTTCACCCTCTCTACTAGTGGAGATTACCCTCTCTCTGTGTGTGTGTCTCCGCCGCCGCCAATAATCCTACGGAACCAACGGCAAACCCAAACCTCCCGCTGTCTGTCTGTCTGTCAGTCAGTCACGTCATGTTAAACTGAGTCGTGGTCGACACCAAAGCAAGGATACCCAAACCATCGCCACCACCCATTTAATACATACATAGATAAGGACCGCTGCGGTACGGCTAGCTAGGTTCAGTCATTTGGCTTAATGAATAATGGATGTGCACTAACGGCTGGATGGAAAGATTGCATTTTATTTTTTTTATGCAGGCACTGAGCATGAGCCCGTCCTAATATGTGCTCAGTCCCCTACTAAATTACAAAGCTTGCAAAGGGTGGGGGGGAGGGGGAACAGAGTCTAGTCGCCCGAGGAAGAAACGGCAAACAGCAGTTTTCTGCTTTGCGGAGAACCCTATCTAAGACTTCCTTGATGTACCTACTCTAATCGCTCAACGCCAAATTCCGGTACATAGATATTAATTAGTTGGTCGGTGATCTTCGCCATTGGCTTGGCATCCCCCCCCCCCCCAACTTGTTGTAAGGGCCTAGAGCCGAGAGTTGCAATTGCGAACATTGCTTTTCAACATCGTACCTCACCAAAAGGAAAGAAACGCAGACGCAACGGGCTACCAACTTCCAACATAGTCACATATTGCGACTTCTAGGACGACTACCAGTTGTCAAAATTCTTTGCTCGCGAAAAAATATTAGGGCGTTTACAACATAGATGTTGGATATGTTCCCATTTATGTGGTGCTTCACCAAATACAAGCCCCACACCAACACTGGGCGCAATGTCTAGGATGGCCAGATTGGGAACTTGAATATTTTTTTCCTCTGTCGGCCCCGGGGCAACTAACAACTGACCAGGAAATCGCAACAATCGTACCTTTTGTGGCGTTTTTGTTACTAGGATTCGCTGTTACCGGGCTAATTATGTGGTTAGCCCCTGGGAGATTCGAGGGTTGTGGGTTGGCTTTATAATTTATCGAGTGATCCTGCGTGAAGCAACGGACCCGGGCCTCTAATAATCCGCTTGAAGAAGGTACATTACATATATATAGGTACTTTAGATAATGATGATTATATCCTGATAATAACTAACGAGATAACCTACAAAATCATATCAAAAACAATAAATGCCAAGAAACCCACATATCCGTCTCTTACATAATCTTATAATCCACAGACAAAAAAGAAACTACATTCTCTGAGCAAGGTCATTAAGCGCGGTTGCACTTTGCACACCGCCAGCAGGGTTATGGTTGGTACCTCCAACCGGGGCGTTACATTCTGGACATTTCATTTCTTGCATCGGCCTCCCACATTCACCCACAGTAAACTATCAGGTTGCCAGTTAGTAAAGATGCTATCCGTTTATGGGGGAAAAAGGAGAGCTTACCGGGTGCCCATTCTGACAATAATACCACCGACCAGCTGAAAAACCAGCCGTCAGCTCTGCCTTCATCGCTCTAACTATGCTCGCCATTTCTTGGGCACCAATGTCTTGATAGAATGTAGCACTGTTCAGTTGTCTTCGGACAACCTCTATCATTTCCCTTTGGCCCTCCACTCCCACGAACTGTCCTTTACAAACTTTGTCGGCTTCATCCAAGTATTTCCTTGCATCTTTAACTTCTCCTACCAACTGGGTGGCGCTGTTATTATCCTGTGGAAGTTGACGCCAGATGGCTACCATTTTTGAGAATATACCTGCAAAATTCAATTAGATAAAAACAAAAGAATTAGATATCCGCAAATTGCAAACCTATAGTATCAACCTCGGCACCAGGGAGACTTTCGTTTCTGGCGGTTCCTATTAACATTCGGCAACTCTTCAAAGAAGTCTTCGCCTTTCGTAGGGCGCTCTGTGAAAGAGTGTCGATAAAGACTTCCGAAATACCTGTATTTTTAGAGGAAGCTTTGGCTTTGGATCTAAGGTGGTGAGCCAGCAAGGCATTCTCGGTAACTATAAGCAGGTTGGTGCGGCAGTACAACACCTCCGCCAACAACCCCAGGCGTGTGTCTGGGCGGAAATAAAGAGTTGCTTGTTTTTGGTTTTCTGACCTATTCAAGGCTTTTCGGGTGACTGTACTCTGGTGAAGACGTATTATCGGCTGTTGCTGAATTTTGGTTGTTCCAATAAAGTTGACCAATCTCCCTGAGAGTTCTTGAATTGTGTCAAGCCTCTTTTTCAACTCAGCCTTTTTCTTGGCTAGTGGATTTTGAGCCGCTGGAGATGATAAGGTGGCATAAA